>CM053599.1:46694632-46743883 GCA_028646575.1 Pseudocheirus occidentalis | reverse complement strand
ATTTTTTAAAGTGTTATTTTCTTCAGTCAGGTTGTTGACTCTCTTTTCATGATTTTCTTGCATCATTCTCATTTCTCTTCCCAATTTTTCCTCCACTTCTCTTATTTGTTTTTCAAAGTCTTTTTTCAGGTTATCTATAGCTTCTAGGAATTCTTCAAGTGTCTTGGAAGCATTTGGTGTGGAAGTTCTGACTATGCTGTCTTCCTCCCGTTCCATGCTTTGATCCTTTTTGTCCACAAAAAAGGATTCCAGAGTTTTATTGTTGTTCTTATTTTGCTTCCTTTTCATCATGTTGGCCAGTCAATTAATTGGTTGGTTTTTTTTAGCTTTGTGAAACTCTGCTTCCAGGGGTAAAAGCTCTGTTCCAAATCTCTGGGGTTTTCCCAGCTGCTGGAACTATTAGGGGGTGTTTCAGGGCCCCCCCCAGCTTTGGCCTGATGAAAGCGCTCCCCAGGACCACCACCCAAGACTATGATCCAGATCCAGGCCACTCAATGCAAGAGCACTTGGCCCTGATCAATCGACTCAGCCCCCTTGCCAGATCCGCAGGCCAGGGGCTCTGAAGCAATTCCTGCCCTTCCCCCACTGCTTCCTTTCCCTGGGGGTAGATTGGCTGAACTGCTTTTCCTCCTCCAAATTTAGCTTGAAAGCTTCACTCACTTTCACTGACCTCTAATCCTTGCTCAGTAGATGTGAAGATTGCTCCAGGTGCGTTAGATCTTCTCTGAAGTAGACTCATGCTGTGGCTTGGGAGGCTCGGCTCCTCCCGGCCGCCCTGGAGCCTGGCCACATGGCGGTTTCAGGCTGGGCTGGTCTCAGCTCCCGGCCTGCAGTCCTGTGAGATGAGCCCCTCCTGCTGAGCTGCCTTTCTATAATCCCTATTTTTCACACCTTGGCAGATGTGGAGTTGCTGGAGTCTGTAGATCTTCTCTCTTGTAGACTGGCTACTGCTCAGCTTGGCTGGGCTCCTCCTGACTGCCCTGGGGCCTGGCAGCATTTTTGATTTCAGGCTGCCGTGATGAATCCCTGCTGCAGAGCTGCCTTCCGTGACAGATGTGTTTTCTGTATTTTTGTGAGTTTGAGAGTCCTAAAATTTGTCCACAGTCATATTTTATGGGTGTTTAGGATCTCTGTGTGGGAGCTGCGGGACCTTGCTGCTTCTACGCTGCCATCTTGGCTCTGCCCCCGCGACTGATTACTTTTGAGAAGCTTATATTCTATTGGAATGGGATGAGAGGGACACAACATGTAGAATTATATATGTATATATGTGTACTTGTTGTACACGTTATATACATGCATGTATTATATGCACATATACGTGTATACATGTGTGTTTGTGTGTCCACATATATCTGTGGAAAAGATACTGCTGTAGACTGCCTTAACCACTAGATAAAAAACATAAGAACAAAGCTGTAACTAAGGCTTAGACATAAGGGTATGATCTCACGGTGGCAAAGTGTAGAGGGCAATTGAAATCGACAGATCACTTTTAGCTTAGTAAAACTACTTTCACACAAATTAATTCACTTCACCCTCTCAACAGACTTAGGAAGGAGACATAATAGGAGCCCAGAAGAGGAATAATTATTCCCATTTGACAAAGGAAGTCACATAGTTCCTGAAGTCAAACAGCTAATTGGTAGCAGTGTCAATATAGGAACCCAGGTTTCCTGATTCCTGACACGTGAATGTGTCCATTTCTCTATGCTTTTGAGTGATAATAAGAGAGAAGGCAACATCTTTGGGAGAAATTAAAATTGTCCTCATATACCTTTACTCTTCATTTAATTGAGGATTGTCCCATATTAGGCTAGAGTGTGTATAAAAGTAACCCTCCATACATAATCCAGTTCTTCCAAAGGACCATGTGGACTAGGAACACATTTTAAATTATTTTGAGTAATCCATGATGTATCTATTTATGGATTTGGTTTAATTCACATATTTGCATGTGAGATACCCTGTCTGAGAAGAGCCATGAATCAAATGGTTTCTTAAAAATCAATAAAGCCTAAGCTCAAGGGGATATAAAATTCTCTTTTAAAGCACACACAATTGCTGGGGAATATTTTCTAACAAAGCCAACTTCTTTTTCCATATTTTCAACAAGGATACCTCCAATACAATCATAGGTCTTTTTCACAGAGAGGTTATAGATTTGAGAAAATAAAACATAAGATTCATCGATATTTTCTAAATCACTTTCCCCCGGTAAAACACATTGTTCATGACCTTTTCCATTCTTTTGGACTCTTCCCTTCTTTAAATATCTCAAAAATAATTCTGGGATGCCTATAATATCATATCATTTCCAGCACAGATGTCTTCTTGTGTGTGTGGTTAATTCCTGTCCTACTTTGCCATTGCTTCTCCGCTACTAGTGGGAGAGTCCAAATGTGGTGGTTCTGTTAGCATTGCCAATGAGGACAAATTGCTGTAAAAAATATTGCAGCTCTGTTCAATTTCATATCTGTTCATTGTCTTCCTTCTACTTTCATCAACCAATACTCTTGGGATAGTCTGACTTAGAGGAATTTCATGCCAAGCTCTTCTCTAAGTCTTTTTCTTCTTAATTACTTTTTTTCTTGCTTTTCTTTAAGGAATTCTTCTCTGCAATTTGTGTGAGTGAGTGGTGTGTGTGTGTGTGTGTGTGTGTGTACTTCAAATGAGTCTATGTGTCCAACCAATGTTGCCTTTGGCCATCTTATCTCTCTGAAAAATTTACTCACTGATACAATTTCAGTCTCCCTGTTATGGCTGTCATTTTTTCATCAGTTGGACTCCTTTAGGACATGGCCACAATCAGAGTCTTCACTTTTGTCCTTTTCCCATTTCCTAGAATTAGCACCCTGTTTAAACAGTTCGGGCTGGAGCTGCTTCTTTGCCCTTTCTTTCTTTGATGTTTCCATTGACCTATATTGACCGTATACAGCCCATGATGAGGTTGTGCATAGAGAGACTTCTACAGCAACTAATCAATTCTAGTCTTTAGAATTCTTAGGAAATAACGAATTTCTTGTCTTTTCTCTTGCTATTATCATATGTTTCTGTGCTTTACATTTGCAGAACCTTCTAATTCTTCTTAAAGACAGTATTAATAACATAAAGATGTCAGCCTTTTGAGCAGTTGATAAACATTTGGCTCCTTTCATTCTTTAATCCCTTCAAAATATTTTCCAGCATAGCTTTCATTTTTGTCTTCCATGTGCTCTTTGGAATTCAAATCACTGACTGCCATGGCGACTTATTTGGGAATTCAAATCCCTGACCACCAAGTTATATGTTGACTTATTTTGGGGAATCTTGCCAAGACAACACACATATGCACATGGCCACATGTGCACACACAGTAGCCAATGCAGCATGATGTTTCTTTATTTGTAGCCCAGCAATTCAAATGCATCTTATCTCCATACCAGACAGTAAACACCTCAAGAGCAGGGACTATGCTTTCTCTCTTTCTGTGTTTCTTACAGAGTATCATAGTACCTTCCTTTAGATACTTAAGGACTTAAATGGATTGTGATCTCATCAGTGGGGGTGCTTCCTTTTCCCCAACTGGTACAGACTCACACATTCTCAACTTGTGCACATCTTGCTATACTTTTGCACCAATTATTCATAGAGGTCTCCCCATCTCAATGCAAATCTCCCTCTGGTTCTTTAATTCCCTCTCAAGAGGACCAGTAGCACTAGGATCGCCCAAGTATTTTCTCATTTTGGTGACATGACCAACTTGCCTGTGTCTGGGTACAGGTATGAGCTTTATGTTGTTTATTTGTCTTTTTTTTTGGAGGGGGGAGGGCAGGACAGTTGGGGTTAATTGATTTGCCCAAGGTCACCCAGCTAGTAAATGTTAAGTATCTGAGGCTGGATTTGAACTCAGGCCCTCCTGACTCCAGGGCTGGTGCTCTATTCACTGTGCCACCTAGCTGTCCCTTGATGTTGTTTTTTCAAGTGGTCCAAGTCATCATTGGCAACATGGCACATCCTCCTTTCAGCCACCATACATCTTTTTATTAACATGTTATGGGCATTTAATAGGTATTGAAATACATTGAAAGCCCCATTTAGAGTTGACGTAGCCTAGCCTTTTGAAGCACTTCCTTTGATCACATGATGCATATGTTTATCCCTGTCCCTGACCGCCTGTTTCTGATTCAGAACATAATCTTTCCCTTCCCTGAAGAGCAAGGGGGGAGGACCAGCTGTTTTCTGACTTTCAAAGCCGAGAATCCCCCAAACAGTTTCCAACAGAACATTTGGAGACTCAAGCCACTCATTGTATGAATCGTTCTCTGACGAGTTGTCTGATTTGGCTAGGGATGCTGATTGAAATGCCTGAAGAAGATAATATAATAATGATATTCTCACATGTGAACAGAGTGATATTGTCTACAGAGTGTTTTCTATTCATTATCTCATATGATCATCCCAATAGCTCAGGGAAAGGAGGGATTCTTGTCCTCTGGGTTTTACAGAAAGGAGAAACTGAGCCCTAGAGCTGATGGTGTCTTGGAGCCAGCTCATATGGGCATTATTAAGTTTTCAGTGTCAGCATTGAATACATGATACTTTAGAAAATAGCAAACACTACAAATCAGAGCCTGATTCAGCTTTGCTGATTATCTAGACAAGGAAATGATAGAGAAAATATTGGTAAAGTGAATTAAACCTTAAAATGTGTAGTATATGCATTTTTAGAAAGTCAGTTGTTAAATACTTACCAGCATACCACCACCTAGAGCTGTGCTTGAGGCCTCCCAGCTAGTTAATGGCAGAAAGAGAGAATTTAAGACTATAGTCAGCAAACATTGCTGGAGTATCTTAACACTATAGATTTAAAACTGAAAAGAAGGTTAGAGGTTATTTCCCTGTTCCAACTTCCTCCTCTTACAGGTAGAGAAACTGATCCACAGAGATGCTAAATAATTTGCCCAAGGTCCCATAGTGAGAATTGGAACTAGGCAACTATGTGGTGAATGAGAGAGAGCTCCGGACTTGGAATCAGGAAGGCCTGAGTTCAAATTCTGCCCCAGATGCTTAATAGGTGTATGTATGACTGGACAGATCACATAAACTTTCCTAGTCTTGATTTACTCATCTGCAAAATATAATTAAGTAGTTACCTTCTATATTTGTTGTGGGAATTCAATGAGATTATGTGTGTGCCTATCAATGTGCATTATACAATATATGCATATACATTCATAAATCACTTTGTGAACCTTAAAGTGTTCTATAAATGATGGCTACGCTCAGGTTCTCCCACTATACCATGCTAGAGGAATCAGGAGAGGAGGGCCTTAGGGACCGTCCACTGGGTCAGGCATCAGTCAAGATGTCATGGAGCCTTGCCTTTAGCAAGCACCAAGACACACTGGGATCCTCGCTCATGGAATCCATGTTTCTCTCCTAAATCATCACCCGAAGATGCAAGCCTTCAGCCTGATCTCATCAAAGCCCTCTTTCCACATATACGGAAAAGAAGGGAAGAGATTGAGGCAAGAATTTCCTGTATCTCATGTCCATATGCCAGTAATATAGTAGAGTTGCCCAAGCACTGTACAGCCATCAATATCTGTTACCTTGGCATTTCTAGGAGATGGGGAAACATCACAGCCCCACTTTCCTGGTGGGAAAACAGAGACCAAGGCATGATGAAACAATTCACCCAGCAAGCCAAATAGCAAGGGAACAAGCTAGAGCAAGACAGTACTGTACAGAGGGACTCAGGTGTAGGAAACCTAGGTCTAAGTTCCAGGTGTGTCATTGATATCTCATATAGCCTTAGGCAAACAATTTCTGAATCTCGATTTCCTCATCTGCGAAGTGGTAGGTAATTGAACTAGATTATCCCTAAGATACCTTCCAGCTCCAATATTCTGGAAATCTATAAGCCCTCAAGCTAGAAGTTGGAGCCATGATAAATTGTGAAATCTATCCCCATAGCATGATACCTGAAATACTACATAATGCCCTTACATCTACTGCTGGGCTTGTCTCTCCTTAGCGCTGCTTAAGTCTAAGGCATGAGTAAGTTTGAGAACTAAAAAATGACCAAGTCTCTATACCTTGTGATTTTTGACCATGGGGTGTCTGCTAGAGCTTTGGGTTTGATGGATTCAAAATTAGCCTGAAGCTACAATTCATCCCCTTGGATACAAGCATAGTGGTTAGTACATTGTAAGTTCTTAATAAATGCTTGTTGCTTTGGTGCCTTGGATGGGGTTGTTATTTGTTCTTTTAGGGAAAATTGTGTATGTGTGTGTGTGTGTGTGTGTGTGTGTGTGTGAGAGAGAGAGAGAGAGAGAGAGAGAGAGAGAGAGAGAGAGAAGAGAGAGAGAGAGAGATGGAGGAAGAGAGAAGGATTTTACTTCAATAGTCTCTTTGTTAGTTTCAGGATCTGGCAAATGAAAATTATAACCATGGGGATTGCTTAAGTACTGTCCAAGGGAGGGAAGCAAGGGAGTCCAAGAGCTGGCTGGAAGAAAGGCCAACCACTGGCTGGCGTTAGTACGCCATCATTATCCTGGTATCTGTCAATGTACTGACATAGACCAGAGTCCCTTGGGGAAGGACGGCTTGTTTTTAACACACTTGGGGGTGAGAGGAGGTGTGTGTGTGTGAGGGAATGGAATAGATTCTCCAACAACATTTGCCTTTGTTGTGCTCAGTCTCCTACAGCCTTCTGAATTGCCAAGCTGGTAGGACCAAGGCAAAAACCTACAGCCAGACTCTTGCTGGATCAGGACCTTCACCTTCCTGAGCAAAGAGCATTGATTGCTTTGTGTCATGAGAAGGGAGCACTTAGCTAAAAGAGCAGGGTCCTAGTCCTGTTTCTGCCATCAGTCACTAAATGACCTTTTCGTCTCTAAGTCTCCACTTACTCACCTGTGAAAGGAGAGAAGACAACCTCTTAGGTTTCTTTAAGTTCTTTCATTCTGTGGTCTAGCAGTCTGTATTCTCAGCTCCAGTGTTCTGGGTTCTAAGTTTCCTCCCAAGTCTGATATTCTATGTTCTGAGGTTCCTCTCTGTTTCATTTTTGCTTGTATTAATATCCCTAACACATGGACCATGCTCCTATGGACCATTTGTGCCCAGTTTGTGGCAGAGCCTGATCAGCCCCAGTTAGACACACTGTAGCTTGACTCCAGCATAGTGACATCATTCTGATTCTCTTTAAGAACAGCACTCAGCACAGTGTCTAACACAATGGTTCTCAACCTTCCTAATGCCGTGACCCTTTTAATACAGTTCCTCATGTTGTGGTGATCACCAACCATAAAATTATTTTCATTGCTACTTCATAACTGTAATTTTGCTACTGTTATGAATTATAATGTAAATATCTGATATGCAGGGTATATTTTCATTGTTACAAATTGAACATAACCCACAGGTTGAGAACCACTGGTCTAACACATAGTGAGAACTTTAAAAATGCTTGCTGCTTTCCTTGCCTTCACTTGGACTGTCCAAATTCTCAGGTCTCCTCCAGCTCTAAAATTCAGTGTTCTGTGTCTATCTTTTACAAGTTATTCACCAAATCCACCTACTTTGTGCCTTCTGCAAGGAATTCCTCAACCCTGGGCAGCTTGCTTTGTCCTCAGCACGCTAGACTCAAGTCTCTGCTCTCAACTCTGTGCTGCTTTTAGTAACATGATTTGCCTTTTCACACTCTGGTGTTCTGCTTCCCAAAGCCAGGACTTGGATTGGGTCTCCCAGAGGCTTTGGCAATCTTGCTTTGGTATCCACCCAAGGCTTAGTATTCTGAAACTGCCTCTCAAGGCTCCATCCAGCTGGAAACTAGGGTGGGCCCAGGGAAGAGACAGGAGACATCCCAAGGGGCTAACACGGATTGGCAAATCAGAGTTTACAACTATAGCTTATAGAAAGAACATTGCCAATGGCCTGTGCTTCTCACATGCAATCCCATTGGCTTGCTTCTCATCACACATGGACCAGTGGACCATTTTCCTGTTCATAAAACAGTGAACAGCATCTGTGGTACACTGGGGAAAGCATGGGTCTAGGAGATAACATTCTGGCTCTACCACAGACTTGCTGGGTGACTTGGAGTAAACCACTCTGTCTCAGAATCTTCCAGAAAATCTTTCGGTTCTCTTGAAGCATACCTGAGTTTTGTGTCACTTCCTTGTTCAAAACTTCAGTTCCCCATTCCCCCATTTTCTATAGGATAAAATGGCTTACCTTTGCATTCAAGGCCTTCTACCATCTAACTACTCCCCTCTTTTCTAGCTTATTTCATACCACTACCCT
Organism: Pseudocheirus occidentalis; assembly: GCA_028646575.1. Lineage (NCBI taxonomy): Eukaryota > Metazoa > Chordata > Mammalia > Diprotodontia > Pseudocheiridae > Pseudocheirus > Pseudocheirus occidentalis. The sequence goes on along the minus strand of CM053599.1, from coordinate 46,735,594 downwards.
TCACAAGCCCAATGTTCCAGATAAACTGAATTACAAGCTGGGGATTCCTTGGACTCTCTCTTCTGCCTCAATGTACCCCCACAAGCTGTCCCCTGTGCATAGAAAGCATTACTCCTCATTTCTACCTCCCAAGATCAATGAATCAATAAGCATTCTTTATTTTCTTAATATGTACTAAGTACTATGCTAAGTGATGAGTACAAAGGAAAAGCAGAAACAGTCCCTGCCTTCAAGAACCTTATAGTCAAATAGAGTGACAGCATATACAATACATGTTTATGTGTATGTATATGTATACACACATACACACATACACACATATCCCTTCCTTCTGCCGAAGGCCAAAGGGCAAAGAATGGGCAGTCTCAAAGCTGACACTAACAGAGAAGGCTTGTGCTTGTGTGCATCTGTACATGTGTGTGTATATGTATATATATATATATATATATGTATATATATATATATGTGTGTGTGTGTGTGTGTGCATATGCACATGCATAACTATACAGATTCAAACCTATGCACATGTGTGTTGCGTGTGCCTATACACATGTGTATACACACACACGCACACACACACACACACGCACACACACACACACAGTCTATCCCCAGAGTCTTAGTGCTCTTCCTTCAAGGTTCAGCTCAAGGGCTGTCTCCTCTGGGAAGCCTTTCCTGAAGCCTACAGTCCTCAGTATTTCCTCCCTCTGTCCTGTCTTTCCGTCTGTCTTTCTGTGTTTCTCTATTTTACTACCATCCTTGTTTGTGTTGTGCCCCCCAGTAATAATGACTGGTGCACATATGCCACAGTCAAATGCAGGCTCCCTGAGATAAGTGGGCTGGTTTCTCTAGTATTGGAGGTTCCATTCGGCTCTAAATCACGCTCCCAAGGACCTCTTCTCTCTGCTTGCCTTGTTTTGCCTCCTCTCCTCTCTCTTCTCTCCTTTTACTCCTCCTTTCCTCTCTTTTCTTTCTCTCCTCTCTTCCCTCCCATTCCTCCTTCTCTCCCTCTGCCTCTTCCTCCTCCCTTCTCCTCTTCACTCTCTGCCCAAAGGTCAAAAGTGTCACATGGTTGAGGGAAGAGAAATGGGCAGCCTCTGGGCTGAAACTAGCTGGGTGGGTTCATTATGCCCATTTTCCACATGAGGAGACTGAACCTTCAAGAGGGTGGTGAGGGCTGGGAGCCAACAGGGGATCCATTCTAGTTCTTGTTTGCTCTTTCCTGGCTCCTTGGGCTTCTAGCGCAGTTTAGTGTCTGGAGCTTCCCAGTGTTAATGCCATGGCTTGGGGGATCAGTTTCCCCTGGTCTGGGGGTTCCCTTCTGGCTATGATAATAGTTCCTTGGTATCACAGCCTGGAAACAATGCAAGTTATTGACATTAAAAATACCTTTCCCACTGGCTACCGCAGGCCCAGCTCTCCATGATGCAAGGGTGATGCAATGTTACATGGAATGTTAACAGACAATGGACTCCAGGTCTGTACAGGACTAGGCTGTGGGTGGTGGGCTCGGTGGTCAGAACACAAGCAGGTCATGGGTTCATCCCCTATGGGGGTGGTTAGCTGTACTCTCTCCCACAAGCTCAGACTAAGCTTTAACTCTGAGCCAACAACTTTCCTTTAGATTGGGCTGAAGTCTGCCTTCCAGTAAATCCTTCTGCAAATGTCCCAATTCTGTCTTCTGGGTCCAAGTCTAATCCCCCTTATACATGATAGTCAAAGACACGAAGACTGCTGTCATATCCTGCCAGGATAAATATCCCTGGCTTCTGTGACTGATCTTGGCATAGAATGGTTTCAAAGTCTCTCCTCTTCCTGAAGCCCTGAAACACCCCACAGACACCTACCTTGTTCAGTTTGATTTTTCTATCCTACCAATCCACTAGGACAATAAGTGTTGCTATTAGGCTGGTTTCTTCCACAGTACTAGAATCTTGAGCTGCCTAGAAATAACATAGGGCCTTTACCAAACCTCACAAGCAGCCCCATATCATGGACAAGAATCACATATGTCACACCCTGTAAACAAAGGCAGCCAGTGTGGTGGTAGAGAGGGAACACAAGCCCTGGAATAAGAGGTGAGTTTGGTTCCTGGTTCTATCACTTCTTAGTTGGGAAACCTTGGCAAAGACTTTGATTCCTCTCCATTTCTTCTTCTGTATGTGAATGGAAAGCACTACTGAAATACTAGCTATTATTGAAAAGAAAAAACAATTGAGGGGCGGCTAGGTGGCGCAGTGAGTAGAACACTGGCCCTGGAGTCAGGATAAACTGGGTTCAAATCCCGCTTCATACACTTACCACACACACACACAAAAACAAACAAACAAAAAAACTAGCCATGTGACCCTGGGCAAGTCACTTAACCCCAATTGCCCTACAAAAAATAAAAGCAATTAAGCAAAGTATTTTGTATTTTGTTTTAAAAAGATGTCATAACAAAGAGAGATGAGCTTTGAATTGTGCCCTGAAATAGGGATGGATTCACACCGTGCTCTCTAAACCCTCCCTTCCCCACCCCTTGTGAGGAGCAAGGTGAGTCTGGTACGGGCAGTGTGAGCCATTTTCCAGTACTTCATTGGGTCTTTCACTCATTAATGCAGCAATGAGACATTGCCTCCATCAGAGCAGATCATAGACCATCCAAAGCTGCTTCCCCTCTGGGACGTTGACTTACCCAGGGCTCATCAGCGCTGTGCTCCAGCTACCAGAACTACCTGGCCTAGGTCCTTCTGACATGGTCAAAACACTTCTATCACTGAGTGAGAACCCCATCCACCAGCCAGGAAGCTACAACAGAAAACAACAGGAAATTCCTCTCCAGCGTCCCTGAAGCTATGAAAAGGATTGCATGGATGTGTGTTCACTGCACCCTAACAAGATTTGTTCTGGTTAGAACAGCAGTGATTTGTATCAGATTGGTTTTTTTTTTTAATTTCTTTAACCTTATAATGGTGAAAGCTCATGCTTTCTCAGGCAGCGAGTAGTTTTATCAAGGGCGGCTGGGTGATGCAGGGGATGGAGAGCCAGGCCTGGAGTCAGGCAGAGAGGATCTCAAATCCAGCCTCAGTTACTTTACTGTATGACCTTGGAAAAATCACTTCATCTGTCTCTGTTTCCTTTTCTGTGAAATGGGAATAATAATAGCACCTAACTTCCCAGCAAGGATTAATGAGATGATGTTTGTAAAGCACTAGGAGGATCCAAGTCCGAGTCTAGCCTTGGACACTTACCAGCTGTGTGACCCTGGGCAAGTCACTTAATACTTTTTGCCTCAGTTTCCACATCTGTAAAATGAGCTGGAGAAGGAAATGGCAAACCATTCCAGTGTCTCTGCCAAGAAAACCCCAAATGGGGTTACGGAGAGTTGGACATGATTAAAAATGATTGAGCAATAAATGTAGACTTTAAAGTGCTATGCAAATGCAAGGTATCATCTTCATTATTATTTATGATATCTTTAAACCTTGAAATACACTGAGGACTTCTCTCTCTCTCTTTCTCTCTGTCTCTGTCTCTGTCTCTGTCTGTCTGTCTCTCTATCTCTCTGTTTTTGTTTTTGCTTTTTGGAGTGGGAAGGGGTTAAGTGACTAACCCAAGGTCACATGGCTAGTTTGTGTGTCGAGTGTCTGAGGCCAAATTTGAACTCAGTTCCTCCTGACTCCAGGGCCGGTGCTCTATTCACTGTGCCACCTAGTCTCCCGAGGACTTCTCTTTTTGATCTTTGGAGGATCAGGAGAAGGACCACCTCCCATGTATGTCTTCTTTCTTTGTGGAATCTCAAAAGAAAATTGGTCTCTTTCCCTTTGTCCAGGCAATGGCAACAGCAGCGAAGGCAGATTGGCCAAAAGGGATAGGGATTGGCCTACGTTGCCATTCACTGAGAGCTTCAGCTGAGCAGTGCCTGGCCTGCCATGGTGCCAGGCAAGATTATCCAAGTATTCTATGTTCATTATGCTATTGAACAAGCCTAGGGTGTGGGGTGCTCAGTAATAGTGTCTCTAATTTTATAGGTGAGCCAAGGATGACCCAGAGATGTTAAGTGATTTGTCCAAGGGCATTGGTTATGATGGTGGGTGTGTGATATGCATGTAAGCCTCTCCTGACTATCTTTCCAGACTTCTTATATGTTATTTCCCTTCATGCAAGCAATGGGTTAGCCAAACTGGCCTTCTTGCTATGCCTCACCCACGGCACTCTTTCTCCCATCTCCACTCCTAAAGGACAAACTGTCCTTCATGACTTGAATATACTCTCTACCCACTTAGAATATCTAGTTCCTTCAAAATGTCACCTCTTACACAAGGCCTCTCCTGATCCCCACCTATCCTCCCCCAGCTGCCAAAAATTACCTTAAATACATTGTACACATACTTGCACGTGTGTTTTGTCTCCTCAATGGAATATAAGCCCCTTGAGGGCAAGGACTGTTTCATTCTTGCATTTGCATGCTCAATGCCTCACACATAAGGTGTACTTAATAAGTGTCTGCTGATTGGCTATTCTCCATGGCCAGTGCTCTTTTCTCTACCTTCTCTTCCTCAGTTCATCTCTCTCTGACAGCATCTTGGGCACCAATAGCCCAAACCATCACTTGGGTAAAGCTGGAGAGACTTTGAAGGAAGAAAGATGTCCTGACCTCAATCAGCACCCCTTCCCCTCACTTTCAGGGTACACATGGGGAACTTGGCATTGCTTCAGAGTTTGTACCTTGGCCCCCGTTTAAAGGATTTCAAGTTGGAAGGGACCCTGGAATCATCTCGTCTAACCACTTCATTTTACGGATGATTAACCCAGATTACTGTCATTTCCTTTTTAGACAGAGTTACTAAACCAGTAAATCAAGGAGATGCAGTAGATAGAATTTCCCCAGATTTTAGCAAAGCATTTGATGTCTTTCCTGCTATTATTATGTAAAAGATGGAGGGAGGTGGGCTAGACAGTAGTCATTAGCGGTTCAATAGCCCCTTGGAAGTGAGTCTACAGTAAAGTATCCTAGATGTGTGTGCTAGGTCCTACACAGATTTAATAGTTTTATTTACCAGTTTATCAGTGATCTGGATAAATTCATAAATGTCATGCTTATCAACATTGCTGATGACATGGAGCTGGCAAGGGTATGTTAACAAGATAGAGTCAGAATTCAAAGAGATCTTGATAGGACAGAACTTTGGACCAAATCAAGTAAGATGAATTGTGATAAATATAAAGTTAGATACTTGGCTTTGAAAAATCAATACTCCAAATTCAAGAAGCAACAGTTCATTTGAAAATGATGGAGGGAATTGATAAGATGATCAAAGGATTTATAAGTAGACAGTTTTAGGACAAAGAAATCAAAGCTACATATGGTCACATGAATAAACTATCCAAATCATTATTGATTAAAGAAATGCACACTAAAATAACTGTGAAGTACCACCTCATATGTATTAGATTGACTAATATGATAGTAAAGGAAAATGAGAAATGTTGGGGGATGAGGAAAAATTGGGACACTAATGCATTGTTGGTGTATCTGTAAGCTAACTCAACCATTCTGGTGAACAATTTGGAACTATATCCAAAGAGCTATAAAACTGTGCATATCCCTTGACCCAGCAATACCATTACTAGAGCTGTATCCCAGAGAAAATTTTTTAAGAGGGAAAAGATCCACATGTACAAAAATATTTATAGCAACTCTTTTTGTGGTAGCAAAGAATTGGAAATTGATGGAATGCCCATGAATTGGTAATGGCTGAATAAATTATGGTATGTGATGGTGATGGAATACTATGGTGCTATAAGAAATTATGAACAGGATGCTTTTAGAAAAACCTGGCAAGAATTTTATGATCTGATGCAAAGAGAAATGAGCAGAACCAGAAGAACATTGTACACAGTAACAGCAATACTATATGTTGATCAATTGTGAATGACCTAGCTGAGAAATACAATGGATATAACATATAATAATGGAGGAGGGGAGAGGGGGGAGTCAAGATGGCAAGCAGTAATGCAGTGAACTTCTCTCCATAAACTCCACCTAACATCTAGAAAATGCACTAGATCAAATCCTAGTGCAGAAATACAGAAAAAGTCACAGAGAGTCCTTGGTCCATCCCAGCTTATCCCAGTGAGTCAGTTAGGGAGATGTGAGACATTGGAGATGGGTCAGAACAGAAGCATGCTTCAGGTGAGTGTAATAGTACTCAGGAAGGGATTGTTCACCAGGGCAAAAGGAGATATCAGCCCATACAGAGAACTCCCTGACCCATAGCGGTGAGACTCTGCTTTCTGCCACATCTATGTGGCTGCTCTCTGTATGCTGCCTAGTTAGTCTCACTACCAGTATCTAACCCATAGAGTAAAGGAATGACAAGAAGACCAAAGAGTAGCCTACAATTCTACCATTCTGAGCCAACAGAGTTTTGCAGCTGGCTGCTAGGAGTTGGGTCCAGCAGCATCTACTCTTGTTCAGACACAAACCTAGGTAATGAACTGAGAACTCAGCCCAGAGAGGATGCTGCCTTGAATCAGTCCCCACACTATCTCTGAGATTCTGGAATAACACAATATTCAATATCCTCAAGAAAGCAGTAATAGGACCAATCCAGTCCTTCCCTCCACAACATAAAGTCTGAGTCAGGAAGCAGGCTGAAAGAATCAGGAAACAAAACAAGAATCCCACCATGGCAGCAGGGATGTTCAAGACACAAACACAGACAAGAACTCCAAAACATCTACAAGTGATATGTGTCAGAGAAAAACACAGCCTGGGTGCAGACTCAACTAGAATTCTTGGAAAAGATGAAGCAGGAGTTTAAAATTTTTTTATAAATGGAATGAGAGTACTTGAGGAAGAAATTAGAAAAGAAATGAGAGCTATGGAAGAAAGAGTGGGAAAAAGGAATTAAGAAGAGGAACAAGACTTGGGCCAAGTAGCAAACTCTGAAAATCTGAATAAATCAAATACAAGCCAATGACTCCATGAGGCAACAAGGAATAATAAAACAAAGTCAAATGGCTAGGGAAAAAATAGAAGAAAATGTTAGGTATCTCAGAAAAAATAACTGACCTGGGAAACAGAACCAGGAAAAAAAATAATTATTATTGAGTTATCTGAATGTTGTGACCAAAAATAAGAGGCCAGACGTTACATTTTAAGACTCTTAAAATAAAACCACCCAGATCTCTTAAGGCCAAAGGGCAAAACATAAGTAGAAAGAATTCACTGGTCACCTCGTGGAAGAAAACCCCAAATGAAAACTCCTAGAAACATGAGAGCTAAAATCCAGAATTTCTAGGTCAGAGAAAAAATTACTATAAGCAGGAAGAAAGAATTTAGGGGTGGCTAGGTGGTGCAGTGAGTAGAGCACTGGCCCTGGAGTCAGGAGAACCTGAGTCCAAATCCTGCCTCAGACACTTGACACATTTACTAGCTGTGTGACTTTGGGCAAGTCACTTAACCCTAATTGCCCTCCAAAATGCAACAAAACAAAACAAAACAAAAACCCAAAATTCATCAAGCAGCCACAATTAGGATCACACACTATTTAGCAGCCACTAATATGGAGGGGCAGAGCACATGGAATATATTCCAGAAGACAAATGACATGGCCTTAAAGGAATAATAAGAGCTAACCTTTATATAGTGCTACAATTATTATCTCATTTGGGGCTTACAACAGTCCTGGGTAGTAGATGCTATGATTATCCTCATTTTTACAGGCCAGGAAACTGAAGCAAACAAAGGTTAGGTGACTTGTTCAGGGTCACAAAGTCAGTAAGTATTTGAGGCTGGAGTTGAAACACAGGTCTTTCTGACTCCAAGCCTGATGCTCTGTACACTGCCCTGAGAAATTGCCCAGAAAAACTAAGTGTATGTCACAAAAGGAAAGAAAAATAGATTTTTAATGAAATAAAGGAATTCCAAGCAGTCCTGATGAGAACAAAGCTGCAGAGAAACTTTAAACTTCAAGCACAAGAGTGAAGAGAAATATAAAAGGGAAGTATGAAGGTATAATAAAGGACAAGGATGAGTAGGGATGAAATGTTTACATTCAAATATGGGGAGATGGGGGCGGCTAGGTGGTGCAGTGAATAGAGCACCAGTCCTGAAGTCAGGAGTACCTGAGTTCATATCCAGCCTCAGACAACACAAAAAAACTAGCCGTGTGACCTCGGCCAAGTCACTTAACCCCAACTGCCCTCCAAAAAGTAAAAAAACATCAAATATGGGGAGATGATACATGTGTGCCCCCCTGAACTGTTGGCTCTTAGAGGGAATATAAATAGGATCTGGGAGTGATTCTGTTCTGTCTTGTTGATCTTAAGAGTGGAAAGAAAGAAGGGGAATACACTAGGGTGTGTTGGGGAGGGGAAAGAGGGTCAGGAGAAATTATCTCATCTAATAAGGGTGCACCAGTAGACGTCTCTGCAAACAAGGAAGAGAGAGTAGGGGAAATGGTTGGTATTTGAATTTCACACTCATCTGAACTGGTCAAAGAAAGATACACACACATACGGAATTGGGAACAGAAAAACATTGCACTCAACAGTGGACTAGGAGGGAAAGGGGAGAAGATGGGAGAGGGAATTCAAGGGAAGGTAGTGTAAGAAATGACAACTACCTGGAAGGGTTATTGTGAGGATCAGAAGAGACAGTGATTGTAGAACACAACACAGCACCCAGCGTGAATAAATATTCTTCTTATTGGAAGGATTAGTGCTAGGCAAAATAAATTCAAAAGATATAGAAAAATATTTAAAGCTCTTTTTGAGGAGGCAAAAAAATGGAAACCTGAGGGAATACCCACAATTGGAGAATGGATGAACAAGCTCTGATATGTAAATGTTATGGAATACTATTGTGCTGAACTCTTATCTTGTAATGACCGACTAGGATTCCGGACGAGGGATGCTGAAACGTGCTGTCCACCTCCTGATGTCGAGGTGAAGGACCTCGGGAGGCAAAATAAGGCAGTTTTTAGGTCATTGCTAATGTGAAAATTTGTTTTGATTGACTGTACGTGTGTATAATGGAGTTTGTTTCCCTGTTTTCCTTGTGTTCTCAATGGGGTTGCTCAACCCTACTGAGAGGGACGTGTGCTCCTGTAACAGATCTCTTGGGAACCTAAACCTGAAGCCCCAAGCCAGCCTCAGTTTAGATGGAAAAATCTACCTGGACCATATGTGAAGACAGCACAGTTAACCATTGTAGTGGCTTTACCTGATGACATGCTTGTTGAATAAATGAATGGATGAGCAAATGAGTGAATGAATGAAGGAATGAATGAGAATGAGATAAATGAGCAAATAAAGCAGACAAAGCTGGTCCATGCCATCATCCCACTTCTCTGTCTTCTGTTGTTGGCTAATACTTTTTTTTTTCTTTTTGGAGAGGGGAAGGCAAGAAAATTGGGGTTGACTTGCTCAAGGTTACATGGCTAGTAAGTGTTAAGTGTCTGAGGCCAGATTTGAACTCCGGTCCTCCTGACTCCAGGGCTAGTGCCCTATCACTGCACCACTTAGCAGCCCCTGAGAACACCTTTTCTTGTACATGCACTTGGGAGAAGGAGGCTTGTACCCGGTTTCTTTCCTGCTTCCCTGTGACCCCTTTCAAAGAAGAAAAGAAGAGCACAACATACCACAGGAAAGGGATGACTTGGTAATAGATAGATTGTTATCCTTCGTTAAGTTGTACAAGTACACATGTATACATATCTGCATGGGCAGCTGTGCACATAAAGACACACTCACATCAATACATGTATATACCAACATTGGTGTGTGTCGATATATTGGTGTACACACAGTATATGCCCAATGTAAATGCATATATAGAAACATATAATACTCAGATCGTGATATGCAGTACACATATATGCCTATGCAAAAGATATTTTTATAGATATGCATTCAAATATACACGTGGATACTCATGCACATTGTGTGTACATGCACCTGTCCACATAAAGCAGAGGCATTTATGCTCACACATACAGAATACCCTGGGCCTATACACACATACACACCCACATACATACAGATGAAGGAACCCAATTTGAAGCAGTGGAAACAATTCTCTAGGATGTGAGTGGAGTTTATTTTGGCTGGAGCATCTGTCCCCACTCAGACATAAAGATTCTCTCTTGGGCCACCACTTTCCCTTTCATCTTCATTGACAAAGCTGTGTTTGTTTTCCCTGGGACTGACCAAACCCCTCACAGGAGTCCCTCTTAGCCATCATACATCTCCAGTTACAATGTGGCAACCTGGAAAACACATGGAACGAGGAGGAAGGAGACGTGGAATCTGGTCCTGGCTCTGGCACCAATGAGAAGTGTAGGGTAAGTGCCTTCAATTGAATTCAACAAATACGTCTTGAGCTGGAAGAGAGAGACCTCGGAAGACAGAAAGTCAAAGCCTTGTGCCAAGAGACAGAAAAAAGAATAGACAGCATGGTCACTGCCCTTGATGATTCTGCTTTCGCTCCTCAGCTTTCCCAATAGAAAAATTAGGATGGTTGGATTAGGCAGCATCCGACATCTTTCCCAGCTCCAGTGTTCTACAATTCAACACCCTTTTATGGTTCCTATCAGCTCTGATATTCTGAATGCCAAAGCTCTTTCTGGCTCCAATAATCTGTATTCTGAGGTCCCTCCCCGTCTCTGAATTTATATTGTAGGGTCCCTTCTAGCTCTGACACTCCATGTTCTAAATCCACTTCTGTGTCAGTCACTCCATGTTCTAAAATCTTTTTCAACTTTAATAGACCATATTCCAGCTCAGTCACTCCATGTTCAAAGGTACCTTCTAGCTCTGACATTCTCTGTTCTAGGGACCCTCCCCATTCTGACATTCTGTGAGTCTTTAGAATGCACAAATAGGAGTAAAATAAGTCTTGTTTTTCTTTCATTCTCGAAGAGGACCATGATGTCAGGAAGATGATGCTGTGACATGCAAGTGATTTGTATTTAAGTGAGGCAGGGCTGTGCAAAGTTACTAGCCTCACTTTCTGCTCCAGAGACATCTGGGGCCAGTGGCCAGATATGGATCAGGACACTGGAGATAATCCCCTGTATAACAGCACTTACAGGGGAGATGGGGATATGGTAAGACAGAAGTTCTATGAGGGACTGGTCCTTCCTTATGTAAATATTACTGCTGAGTCCCCAGTTCCTTTGGGGCCCACATGGAAATACTACAGCAATTCCAAAGAGCCTATCGTATGTGAGACCCATGGGAGATACAAAGGTAGGTAAGCCACAGCTGGAGACCCTCAGACTCAGGACGATCTTGAGAGGCCATCTAATCCAAATGATTAAAATTTAAAATAAATTAAATTAAAATAAACAGCCCCACCAGCATAGAAATCCCCCCCCCCTTCCTCTGCTATATAGCAGGTTTATCCTGCTACTGCTTGGAAATCTCTGATTAGGAAGAACCCACTACCTCCCCAAAGCATCAGCCCATCCCACTTTGGTTAATTCTGACTGTGAGAAATGTTTTCCTCCCATTGAGCTGAAATCTAGCCCTGTTGCACCTCTACCCACTGCTCCTGGCTCTTCCCTCTGGGTCCAGGCAAAACAAACTTGATCCCTTTTCCATGTGACAGCCCCTCAAGCAAGCTCCAGGTCTGGGGCTGGGGGGTAGGGAAAGACAGTATGCATGCAATATCATTGCAAAATTATAAAACAGACAGGATGTGACATGTAGAGTAAGATGTTACACACAAAGTACTTCTGGTGGTTCAAGACGGGGAGCTTGTTTTGGGCTCAATGAAAAAAGCATTTGACCAGGGCTGTAAAGAATGAGTAGAATCTAACAGTTGAAGATATGGGGAGGGGCATTCTGGGCAGAAGAATTACATTTGCAAAGGCACGGAGGTGGGAAAGCTGGCATCATGGTCAGGGCACTGGCGAGTAGTAGTTTTATGTAGTAGTGTTTTGGTTAGAGCACAGAGAATGTATAGAAGGACACCGATAATGTTAGGGAGATTGGGGCCAGGGGACATAGGGCTTTGAATGTCACAATTATATATCTTGGCTTCCTAGAAACTTCTTAAGCAGAGGCTAGACTTAGAAAGGTGATTCTGCACATAGTGCTTAGGGTAGATTAGATGGGATGGAGACTGGAAGCAGAGAAATTGGTCAGGAAGCTTTTTCAGCAGTTCAAGAGGGAGGGGATAGGACTTCGACGATGGGGTGGTGGGGGAGTGCCATGACCACAGAGCGAAAGAAAGCTGAGGCTGAGGGTAGTGGCAAGAGTACTGGATTTGAAGCTGGAGGATCTGGGTTCCAATCCCAGCTTTCTGACTTGTTCCCTAAGTGTCTCTAGTAAATCATTTAACCTTTAGGCCCTGCTAAATGGGAGGGGGTTGAACTAGATAGTATGTAGGGTGCCTTATGGGCTCGATGATTATTTTGGGTGTGAACACTAAAAACAAGGGGCTGATGGTCACCTGAAGAGCAGGTGTCAGACAGCAGAACTTTCTCTGAGAACAGGTTGGGCTGGAGGGAGTCACAGGCCCCTGGCAACAGGAAATGGAGGGTTGGGCTGGGGAGAGGAGGACAATCAGACAATCCACTGATTTTGCAGTCCTGCCAACCAAGAGGCAGGCAAAGCAAGCTAATCTGCAGACCTGGAGGTGGTTTCCAATCTGGAGCCAAAAGTAACCAGAGATACCTCTCCAATAGATGAATGAGTCAAGGGCATCAGCCGATGAGTCAAAGAACATACAAGGGAGGGAAGGAACAAACATGAGAAGTCTTAGTGAATGCCCTTTCCCCAACACCTGGAGGGTTTGCAACACCTCCTTCTCACAGAAGCAAGGATTCTCCCCTTTGGGAAAATACTTGTCAGCAGGAAGGCTTCTCCCAGTACTCAAGGGCTTTGGAGGAGGCCCACCCCACAGCTGGATATAGAGTTGGGAACTGAAGGGAACATTAGGATAGCAGAATCAAAGAGGGAAAGTGTCAGCCAAGTCTGGCCTACCCTTTCTGGGGCTTATAATACCTTGTTCTGCCCAGCAAGAAGAGGCCTCATAAAGGGTCTGTCAGCAAGAATGATTTCCTCAATCCCTAAGGACTGGAGCCCTCCCTATTTTAACTGAAAGAGGCAGTTCTCTGCACTCCCTTTTCCCCTACAAGGCTGGTTAGAGGCTTTTCCACTATCCCCCCTTGTTGGGAAATGAGGACCAGGAGGGATGGAGACCCTGTTTCTCAATAAGTCAATAATACCAGCTCAGCTACATTGACTCACTGTTGGCCAGAATATCTTCTCTGGATCTCACGTTCCTCCACCATAAAATTAAAAGGCTGGCTTAGATGAAGATTTGGGGAGAACTGGGTCCAAATACTGGTTTTTCTGCTTACTCTATGTGTGACCCTGGGTCTCCATTTTCTCCTGTGTAAACAAAGGCATTAGATTAGTCATGGTCTTCTGGGGTCATTTCTTACTGTGGCCTTGTCCTCTTCCTAAGCTGGACATGAAATTGGAGAAAGCAATTGGGTTATAGAGAGGCATATTCTAAGATCTTATAGTTCAAATCATACAAAGCCAACCAGCATTTATTAAGAAAATGCATGGGGCGGCTAGGTGGCGCAGTGAATAGAGCACCAGCCCTGGAGTCAGGAGTACCTGAGTTCAAATTCGGCCTCAGACACTTAACACAAAAAAAAACTAGCCGTGTGACCTTGGGCAAGTTACTTAACCCCAACTGCCCTCCAAAAAGCAAAAAAAAAAAAAAGAAAAGAAAAAAGAAAAGGCATGACATGTATGCATGTAAATAAAAAAGAATAAATGCAAAAATAAGTATAAGGTTATTAGGGCTATGGTATACAATTGGGATGGAATAGTATCATACTATAAGAAATGACAAGTGTGATGATTTCAGAAAAACTTGGGAAGACTTATATATACTGATACAAAGCGAAGTGCACAGAACCAGGAGAACACTACACAGTAACAGCAATATTGTATAACAATCAACTGTGAAAGACTTAGTTATTCTACGCAATACAAAGCTCCGAGACAATCTTGAGGGACCCATGATGGAAAATGCTACTCACCTCACCTCCAGATAATGAACTGATGGAGTCTGAATGCAGATCAAAGCATACTTTTTAACTTTATTTTTCTTGTGTTTTTCGTCTGTTTTCTTTTGTAACATGGCTAATATGGAAATATTTTTTGCAAGATTGTACCTGTGTAACCTGTATTAAATTGCTTACTCTCTCAGGGAAAAGGGAAGGAGAGGGAATGGAGAGAATTTGCAACTTGAATTTTTTTAAATGAAGGATAAAAATTATTTTTACATGTAATTGGAAAAAATAAAATAGGAAAACTTAGGAAAAAGTAAAGTTAATGCCTTCCCTCTTTAAAAAAAAGGATCATTAGAATGGAAGGAGGTTCAAGAAAGGATTCATGCACAAGGCAGTACTTGAGTTGAATCTTGAAGAAAGAGAGGAATTCTATGAGTCAGAGGTGAAGAGAAAATATATTCCAGGCATGGGTGGAGATGGAAGATGATGTGTTACCTTTAAAGAACAGAAAGTCAGCTTGGCTTGACCATAGTATAAGCAGGGGAGAAATGAGGCTGGAAAGATAGATTAGGGCTTCTAAGAAGTGGTAGAGATGCAAGTGGAACCCAATGGATAGTGATAATGGGTAGTCTTAGAATAATCTCCTCTCTCATACAGATTGAGAAATTAAGGCACGGGGTGGATGAGTAAATAGTTTGGCAGCAACAAGCCCAAGTTTTCCAATCCTTAGCCTACCTGTGAGATAGGTCATGCAAGGGTCCCTGTCCCCACTGTACAGATGAGGAAACATATTAGTTATTATATTTGGAATGATTAAGTTAAAAGCAGAAAAGTACAGCAGAAAGAACTCGAGTCTGAAGGCCTGGGTTTAAATCCTGCCTCTGACATCTACCAGCTGTGTAAGCTGGAGCAAGATCCTTTAACCTGTCTGGGCCTCAGGTACCTCATTAATAAATGAGGGGTTGGATTGGAGGACTTCTGAGATTTCTTACAGCTCTAGCATAGACTTACAATTCTTATCCCCTACAGCACACTCAAGACCACACGGTTCTTGTGTGACTGTGTCAGGTTTCAAATGGATTTCTGTCCCTCATTCCAGGTCCATCACTCCTTTAACACGATGATGCCTCTGCCCAACCACTATGTTTACCTAGTTCAAACTCAGTAAGAAATAAAACAGTGGGAGATGGGGTAAAGAATGTCATAGCACTCTGTCAAAGAAGGTGGGGGATTTGGGGGGCTGTTCTTCTGTTTTATCTCTGTGATCTTGGTCAAGTCACTGTAAATACTATGGGTCTTGGTTTTCCCCATCCTACAAAATGGGCATTTTATAATAGAGCCACTCCATGGATTAATGGCTAAGACCCTGGGCTGGGAGTCCTGAAGACTTGAATTCAAGTGCCTACAATAGCGCCATAGAAAGGGGAATGATTGGGGTGGTCTAGAAGTGTTCATGGAAGTCATCTTCTCTGTACTGCCTTCTCTTCTCAGACCACCACATCTACCTCCTTCCTTAGAAGCACCTTCTATTAGACCCTTACTGTGAAATGCTGGGAAAGCCATTTTATTTCACTGTGCTTTAGTTTTTTCATTGGTAAAATGAGGGAATTAGAACTGATGGCCTTGAAGGTCCTTTCTAGCTATGAACTTATATCCTAGAAGCAAAAAGGTTTGTTTTCCAAATGACCTTGTGGTTTCAATCCTAAGAGAGGAGGTAAAGTTTGTGGTCTGGCAGGAAAAATGGCCTACTGTCTCCACCATGCCCCTTCCTGGGGGCTCCAGTCTCCTGACACCCCTGGATCCCAGAGGTTGGCGAGAAGAGAATCTAGAATTCCGTCTCTTCTCTCAGAGAGGTATTTCAGCAGTTACCCAACTGTTCTGAAATGTGCTTTCAGCAAAATTGTGAAAGGCCCAGGAAAGCAGAGGCAAAGGGTGAGTTTGGCAATCCCTTCTAACTCCCCCTCTCCTTTTACTCTCCCCCCACCCCGCCCTGCCTCCCCAGTGCTGTGGAGGAGGAAATGGAATGGGGTCACCATCGATTCTAAGGTGGCTACAGGTTGTGCCTAAGGGGAAAGAGAATGTCTGTGTTTGGACTGATGTGAACATGCTTGTATATTTTTACCTAAAGAGGTGTAAATGTGTGCACACTCAACACCCCTTCCAAATGGATAGGGAGGGAGGGAGGGAAACAGAGAGAGAAGCAGACAGACATACAAAGAGAGAGGGGAGGGAGGAGAGAGAGAGACAGAGAGAGAGAGAGAGAGAGAGAGACAGAGAGAGACAGAGAGAGGGATAGAGAGACAGAGAGAGACAGAGACAGAGACAGAGACAGAGAGAAAGAAAGTGTGTTAGGTCCTGATTAATGGGAAAAATGAATCCTCTGAAATGGTCACAAGTATTCAAATTCTCTTTATTTCTGTATTTGAAGTTCTAATTACATAAAATATGGTAACTGGTTCAAGCCTAATGGAAATATGCAGTATGAATTTGAGTAATGAGATCCCTTAACCCAGGTCTTCTGCTTCTTAAGTCCAACACTCTTCCCATGATACCTCAGTGCTTCTCAAACACCAAAGAATTAAAAATTAAAAGAATTTAAGAAGTGAATGAGTTTCAGAGGCCTGAGTCTTCCTGGGCACTCAGCTCAAGCAACTGTGTTGCCTGATTCCTTCCTACAAATGGGGTGCTAGACTTCCTGGGCATGGCAGTGTTGGTCATAATTTTAAAGAGTAGATTGCAGTCATGCCTTTGTGAGCAGTTGCTGGCAAATATTGATGCCCTTATTATACCCTTACACATGAAAGGTTCTCACCAGTCTTCTGGTATCAGAGGTAGGAGATATGGATTTAAGTTCTGTCTCAGACCCTAAGGATCATAAGGGTTAGAAGGAACTCAGAGGGCATCTAATCTGATGTCCTCATTTCCCAAACTGGAGAAACTGACTCCCAAAGAGATGAGTTGATGCATGGTACATAGATAGTTGCTATTAAAGGCAAGATTTGAATCTAAGTTCCCTGACTCCAGAGTCAACTCTTTCTAGAGATCAAAGACTAGTTTAGTTACTTCTTTCTGAAACTCAGTTTTATCATCTGTCAAAAGAGTGATAATAACATCGTCACTATCTGCTTTAGGGGGTTGTTGTGGGGAAAGTACTTTGAAAAGCTTAAAGTTCTTTAGAAATGAGAGTGTTCATCAGGATCTTGCAGCTCTGACTCTTCACCAAAGGATGGCCCCATTGGAAGTATCACTTGAACAAACATGAGCAGATATAAAGGCAGCTAGGTGGTACAGTGGATAGAGTGCCAGTTCTGGAGTCAGGAAGACCTGAGTTCAAATCCATCCCCAGACACTGACTAGTTGTATGACCCTGGGCAAGTCACTTCAACCTGTTTGCCTCAGTTTCCTCATCTGTAAAATGAGCTGGAGAAGGAAATGGCAAAACACTCCCATATCTTTGCCAAGAAAACTAAGAATGTCAGTCACAGCAGGTCTGATTGAAATGCATGAATAACAACAAAGAGTAGAGAACGACATCATCCTCACTTTGGCACTCCCAGATTTTTGCTGCCACACCCATACAATGCTAAGAGGGAGCTTCAAAGCCTTTCTCAGAGCCCATAACCATTCATAGGATGCTTCTCTTCTGGCGAGATGGTAGTAACTAGATTGCTGGAATGCAAAATTGGCAAGACCGGGGTTTAAATCCTGTTTCATCACTTGATAGCAAAGTTTTTGATCACCTGTTTTCCCATCTGTAAGACGGGGATGATGATAAACACCACATCTACCTCACAGGGTGGTTTTGAGGATATCCTAGAGAGGGAATAGATGAGTTGGGGAGACTAATTAGGGGGTAACTGTTGTATAGTCCAGGTGAAAGGTAATGAGGTCCCACACCAGGGTGGTGACTGTGGGAGTGGAGAGGAGAAGATGTAGAAGATGTTCTAGAGACAGTAGTAATGGCAAGATCTGGCCACTCATGCACTCTGTTAGATGAGCGAGAGTGAGGAATCAGCAGTAACACTGAGATTTCGGACCTGGGGAACTGAGGGGATGGTGCCCTAGAAGGGAAGGTTTTTAGAGTGAAAGATCATGGTTCTGTTTTGAACATGAGATCCCAGATTTTGACCTTGAATGCTCTTAGAGGTCGTCTAGCCAAGCCCTCATTTTATCAGCGAGGAAACCAATGCTTAAGAGAGGTTAGAAATAAGTGTTTGACACAACTCAATTTCTGTCTTCTTGACTCCAGGTCCAGAACTCTGTCCACTGCCCCATGGGAGAGCAGCCTCTTTTTGTTGAGATGGAAATGGTTTGGGGAAATCTATCCAGTTCAAAATGTCCAATAAGTATTTGGTGATGTGGGAGGGGAGATCAGGAGACTAGGGTTAGATGTAGATGCAGGAGTTGTCTATATAGACCTGGTCATTGAATCCATAAGACCTGGTGAGGTCACTGAGTAAGGGCCGAGAGAGGGGGAAAAAGGGGCTTAGACAGATATGAGATGATGAAGATAAGAATGTAAAATGCTTTGCAAACTTTAAAATGCAATATAAATGTTAGTTATTATTCTTTGCAGGGTAAGAGACCCTCTAAATGTGTATGCTGAAATAGCTTAAAATTGTATTATGACTTTTGGAACTCTGTGTGTGTGTGTGTGTGTGTGTGTGTGTGTGTGTGTGTGTGTGTGTGTGTAGTCAGAGTTATAGATATCCTTAAGGCATTAAATGCTGATGCCTACGTAGTCAGCCCCTGTTCTGGGTCCTAGAACAAGAGAAAAAAAGACAAGAGAGAAAAATTATGACACCCCAGAATCTCAGATTTGGAAGTCCAATGTGCAACAACGTGCCCAGGTTTTCAGCCAGCCTTGTATGAAGAAATTCCCTGCTTCACAGCAGCTCTAGTTTCATTAAGAAGCAGGATGAAATAGCATATAGATCACAGATTTTGGACTCGGGAACTGTGGTTTTGAATCTTGCTTCAAACCTTTACTGTCTCTGTGACCCTGGGCAAGACATTGAAGCTCTCAGACCCTCAGTTTCTTCATCCTCACAATGGGAACAATGACCCTTGATCTACCTTATGGGACTGTTGGGAAGGTAAAAGATCCATAGAGGCAATGGAAAGTGCAATGGCCCTGGGTTCCAATCTCACCTCTCCCACCTAACACTTAGCTACTTAACAGTCCCAGGCTTCCGTTTTCTCATCTGTCAAAAGAAAGGGCCAACCTGGATGGCCAACTTTTTGCCTCTAGTTCTATGTTCCTATGTGTGACCTGGGGCAGCTTCCCAAGGCCTCAGTTTCCCCATATGTAAAACAAGAACTTTGGGCTCTGAGGTTCTCTCTAACTCTGTCTCTGTGATCTTCCGTGCTATCAAAATGAGCACAATTATTATTATCATTGAGGGAATGCAACTTACATTGTAAACCTCTTTACAACTGTAAACCATTACTTTACTGTTTAGAGTGCACTTCCCTTAAAACAATCCTGTGCTTTGGTAGAGTGGGCATTTTTATTCCCTATTTACAGGTGAGAAAACTGAGGCTCAGAGGAGGAACAACTCTTAAGTTCATTCACCTAGTAAGAAGTGGCAGAGAGAATTTGAACTCATTAGTTCAACAGAGTATCAGAGGACATTATATGATGAGCACTCAAGTCTGTGAAGAGATGGAAGAGGGCTAGGAAAACATCCAAGAGGAGGTAAGAATAAAGCTAGTCCTTGGCAGACGGGGCTGGACAGAAAGGATGAAGGAGGGTACTTCAGAGTGGACAAGATGGCGACATGGCATGCACCACGGAATCATGGAGATACAGAATCCTGATATTACATGGAATACTGCAAAGTTTAAGCTGAGAGAGACCTTAGGGATTATTGAATTCTACCCCACTTATGTTACAGAAGAAAAGACTTAGATCCAAAACAGGGAAGCAACGTGTCCAAGGCCACATTTCAAGCAAAAAGGAGGAATAGTGGTGGAACCATGTTGTCTACAATCCTTTCCTGAAAGCAGGTTTTGAAGAGTGGGGAGGTGGGGGAAAGAGGGCATGAAGGCTCTTTGCTCCCAAAGTGGGGAGGGAGAGGCTGGGGCCACAGAAGCTGGCTTCTTTTGACTTCATAGTTTTATTCCATTGAACCAGTCCTGTCTGGAGAACCATGTTCCTTACATCTTTGTCCTGGTACAAACTGTACTTTCTGAAACTCTCCCCCTCACAGGATCTGAAACAGACCACTATCCCATTGAGAGCTTCTGCTGACCTCTGCCCAGCCATGACTTTGTCAGTCCATTCAATGGTTCCCCTAAAACCCAATCCCTACTGCCCCTAGTCTGAGTGTCAGTAAACGGGGGGAAAGGGATTACCCTTGCATTCTGGTCTGATTTTGGCTTCGACTACCTAAGGTTTCTCAATGTGTTATGGGATGTTGCAACGTCCTGGGTCCCTAGCAACACTAAACACCCTTGTCAGCAATTCTTCCAAACTGTCCCCAGCACTACTGAGTACTGTTACAGAATCCTAAAGGGCTCTACAAGGACAAAAAACCTTCTAACCCTAAAGGAATGGCTCACAAATGGTGGGATTTCAGCTTCTATATCAAACCAACAGGGGAGATACTTGGGGACAGTTATCTTCCTGGGGTCTGAAATAAAAAATGATCACTGGCATTTATGTAGGGCTATGAAACCCTTTACACATATCATCTCATTATTCTTACAAGATAACCCTGGAAAGCATATTTTATTATCATTCCCCATTTTACAGAAGAAGAGACTGAGGGTCAGAGATTAAATGACTTACTTGGGTTGACACAGTCAATTGGCATCTAAGGTAGAAATCAAACACAGCTCTCCTGAGTCCAAGTGTGCCTTTCCTTCCACTCTAGGACTGCTCCCCTAGGTACACAGTTACCAATTCTGCCCATCCTGGGGCCAGCTTCACACCCAAATCCAGTCCCTTTGTACAGAGAAAGTGAGATATGAGACCCTGAACTTTGACTCCTAGATTAGCTCCAGAGAAGAGGGGCAGATGCTGGGGCCAGTCTGACTTCTGTTCTTAGAGGACAGACTCATGAGGCCACCAAGTCATTAGAATGTCAGAGTTGGCCAAGAAGCTTAGAGAGCATCTAGTAACTTGTCCAAGCTGCTCATATTACGTGGACTACCCAGGCCCAGAGGAGATGTGACTTGCTCAGTTCCACAGCAAGCCAAGGCCAAAGGTGGGAGGAGAGTCCGTGTTTCCTGACTCCCAACCTGCTTCACTAGCCGCCATTAAGGATGGGAACTAAGGCGCAGGACTTTCTACTTCAGGCCATAGGGTGACTACAAAATGTATTGTTTTCTTTCAGGACACAAATGGTCCCATTTCCTTGGACTGCAGCAATGCTTGGCTATGCTTTCTGCCAATATCTGGGCTGCCTCCTCTCCTCTTCCTCCCTGGAGAATTGGGTCACTTTAGCTCTTGAGCAATAAACAATCACTCCATTTGAATACTTCCTGTCCCTTAAATCTGGATGTTTCATATTGTGTGTGTGAATGTGTGTCCGTGTGTACATGTATGCATGCTCCCATACATCTGGAATTATGGCAATTCTCTTAATTGGGGAAGAATAATGAGCCACATCTAGAATGATCCTTCCCTTTATGCTCAGATTCCCAGTGACCTGTGTCTTTATTTGTCAGGAGGACCGGCCACTCAGAATATCTGAGCCTCAGAGTTAAGACGGGACCTTGGAGAGAAGTGGTCATCTGGTCACTGTGTGAAGGCCTTTAGAACACTTAGAACCGGACAGGACCTTCAACGCCATCTCATGTAACAACACACTTTAAGGTTTGAAGAGTGTTCTACAAATACCTCATTTGATCCTGACAGCCCTGGGAGGCTGGCACTGTTATTATCCCTATTTTTATATATGAAAAAACTAAGGCAGAAATAAGTGACTTGTTCAGGGTCACACAGCTAGTAAGTGTTTGAGGCTGGATTTGAACTCAAGTCTTCCTGACTCCAGGTCCAGTATTCTAATCACTGAGTCACCTAGCTGACTAGAGATTAAGTGACTTGTCCAGGGCCACACAGCTAAATTAGTAATTAGATTAGATCTGAATTAGAACTCAGGTCTTCCTGACTCCAGGTCCAGTGCTCTGTGCACTATGGCACCACTTAGCTGTGCAGTCTAACTGTAGAAGACAGTGCGAATCTTGTCACCAGAAAAGAGCTGGATTCAAGTTCTGCTTCTAACATTAACTAGCTGTGTGACCATAGGGAAGTCACAAGCTCTCAAAGCCTCAGTTTCATCATTTGACAAATGGGCATGATCACAAATGTAGTATTTAGGGGATTCTTTGGAGAAACCTTCAATATTCTGTGTAAAACTTTGTCAACTTGAAGAATGTTGGCTATTATTGCGGTGTATTCAGTCCCTTCATGGTACAGATGAATGGATACTGGATTTTTAGCCCAAAGACTTGGGTTCGAATCACAACTTTGCTGCTTACCCTGTCTTGAGCAAGTTGCAGAGGCCCCCCTCTCTGGGGTCATTTCTTCATCTGTAAAACGGAGACATTAGACCGTAGGGCCTCTAAGTTACCTTTTAACTCTAAAATCGGCTGGTCCTCAGGCGTCATGTTTCCTCACCCCAGGCCAAGTTCAGCCAGTATGTCATATATTAAAAATGGGATGATGATTGTATCTCCTACAGCCCCTCTGTGTGCCCTTGGGTAAGTGACTTCCCCTTTGGGGGCCTGAAGAGATCAGACAGGGTGAGTTCTAGGGGGTCCATTATGGGATTCTGGGGTCCTCACAACATAGGTCAGAGAAGAGAGATATCACCAGCATCACCACACTACAGTGGCAGTATGTGAGGGGATGAACACTCACTTACCTTGCATTCTCAGAGCCATATCCAGCTCTTCCCATCCCTACAGAGCCATGTTGTTTTGGTCTGGTCAAAAAGGTGTCAGAAGAACCCAGATCATTTCCATAAAATGAGAAGCAGAATTTAGAAGTGTCAAAGTCAAATCAAAATGGGGCCACTAAGCCTTACACAAGGATCCATACGGGTTGCATAATGGCTTAGAAAACTATGTATTAGCATTATCTACATTTTATTGTAATTTTATTTATTTTGTTAAATATTTCCCAAGTATATTTATCCGGTTCAGGCAGCACTCTGAAATGTTGTGGGCAGCCTGGGGGAGGGGTCATATATTTGACACTTCTGAATTAGATGTCCCCTAAAGTCCCTTCTAGCTCCAAATCCTACAATCTGAAATAATTTCCTCTTATTAGATATTTTTCTTCACTTATAAAATAGGGTTTGGAAGGTCACTGCAGAGGAGGAACATTATCAAATGATTCTGCTCTGTCTGATTAACAGGTCTATTTTAAAGTCAGACCAGTTACTGCAAAGATGAACATTTGACCATCAGAAACGCCTGTGCAAATATAAGGAAAATTCCTTTATCAGATCATAACCTTCCTATCATTGTCTTTCCCTATGTCTTACCTCTTCTAACCATATTTTTTCTCCTCCTTGGGACCTCCAGGTTCTCCATCCCTCCAGATTCTCCCAGGCCATAACGTCTGCTCTAACTTCACTTTCCTTCCTTCCTACTCCGGACCCCTTTGTTAGCCAGCCCAACTGGACACCCTCGTCTCCTCTAGAATACCTTGCTCCACTGTCCTTCTGACACTTAGACTTTGCCAAACCTGACCCAGAATCACGTCTGAGATCTGTTTCTTTCACTCCTCCCAGTGTATTACTTAACAGAGCCAGCAGAATCTATGCTAATGAACTAACTTGCTCTACCCCAAATGTGCAGCATCTAAACAAATGAAGAAACTAGATGGAATATTGCAGAGGGGGCCAGACAGGGAGTCCAGAAGATCTGAATTCAAATGTGACTTACTAGCTGTGTGACCCTGGGCAAATCACCTCATCTCTGTTTTCCCTTTTCAGATGAGTTTCCTCATCTGTAAATGGGGATAATAATAGCACCTCCTTCCCAAGGTTGTTGGGAGGATCAAGTGAGTTAACAGATGCTAAGAGCAAACATTAAAGGGCTATATCCATGTTAGCTACTACTATTAGTCATAGTAGGTCTAATAAGAGTAATAGCATTAAAAATAATAGTACTATTATTAGTAATAATGGTAGTACTAAAAATGATAATAGTAGTAGTAATAGTGGTGCTGCTAATAGTAATAGTAATACTAGTACTAATAGTAAAACTAGTACTAGTATTACTGCTGGTAACAATGGTAGTAAATTCGACTGGACCTTCACACTAGGGAAATCAATACTTTTACTTTTCTTTAATTCAGTCTCTATCCTAGCCCCTCACCACCCAGAGGCTGTTCAAATCTTCTCTTTTCTCCTCAATCCTCTCATACCACCCCCTTCTTCCACAATCTGAATTTAGGAATTGACCTCAGACTGTATTGAGACAATAAAGAATATTCACCCACTGACCATGAGCTACCTCTTCTCTCCTTTTCAACATCTCAATAACCTTTGACATTATCCCTCATTTTCTCCTTTTTGACTCTAGTTTCTGAAGAGGAGGTACCCCTTCTTGTCAAGACCAGTCCCTTTACATGTATCTTTGACCCTGTCCCTTCTCATTTTCTCCATTAGATTATCCCCATTCTCACCTCACCTCTCTGATGTTCAGTTCCTCCCTATCTTCTGATTTCTTTTCTAGTGCCTACTAACATGCAAAAGTCTCCCCTGGACCCAGCCATTCCCTTGAACCATCATTCTCTATCTCATCCCTTTGTCAGGCAAATAAATGCCTAAAAAACCCCTCATGGTGCTTATTGCTTCCGGTTTCTTTCATCTCACTTGCTTCTCAATCTGACACTGTTAATCAACCACTCCTCTTGGATACTGTCCTCTTTTGGCTTCCATGATATTGTCCCCTTCTGGGTCTTCTCCCATTTTCCTGACCACTCCTTCTCAGTGTCCTTTGCTGAATCATCTTGCATAGGAGGGCCCCTAACTTGAGTATCGCCCAAGACTTTGTCCTAAGCATTCTATTTCCCACCCTCTACATTCTCTCACTTGGTGACCCCATTAATTCCCATGAGTTTATAGAAATAAGAATCTCTACACAGGTAGCTCTCAGATCTATCTGTTCACATCTAGCTTTTCTCCAAAGTTCCAATTGGTAAATCACCAAATGCCAACCAGAATTTCAAATTGGATGCCCTATAGACTTCTCACACTCAACATGTCTGGTATAGAACCGATCTTCTCCCCAACCCATCCACTCTTCTTCCAAACTTCTCTATTCTTTTAACGACTCCATCATCTTTCCAGTCACCTTGGTTCACAGACTCCCTCACACTCCCCCACCCCACATATCCAAATCTTGTCAAATCTTGTCATGTCTACTTCCACATTTCTTGCATCATTCTCTTTTTTCTACTCATGTGGCCAAGATGCTCATCAAAGGTTTTTTTCACTCTTGGTTTGACAACTAGAGATAATGGTAGCACCTACCTCCCAGGGTTGTTGTGGGGATTAAATGAGAAAATAGATGTTAAGATCAAACTTTGAAGGGCCATATAAGTATCAGCTAGTAGTAGTAGTAGAAACTATTACAATAGTCTCCTAATAGGTCAAGTCTTGCCCTACTCCAATGCCTCCTCCATAAAAGTGGCAAAGGGATTCTCTTCAAGTGCATGTCTAATTATATCTCTTTGCTTCTCAATTAACTCTAATGGTCCCTTATTGACTTGGGGATCAAATCTAAATTTGGTTTTTAAAGTACTTTGCAACCTGGTCCCAACCTGTCTTTCCATATTCATCCATCATGCATTGCTCCCCTTCCCACACTTTGTGGTCTGGCAGTACTGATCCTCTCACTGTTCATTACACATGACATGCCTTACCCCATCTCTAAGTTTTCACACCATCTGTCTCTCATGCCTATAATATGTTAACTTCTCATCTCTACCTCCCAATCAATCAATCAACTTATTAATAAGCTCTCTTAGAATCTTTTATCCCCTTTAAGATTTAGCTTATATTCCATGTTCTGTATGAAGCCTTTCCTGATTTCCCCCACTAGTAGTAATTTAGCAACAGCTAGCAAGGTATCACCATGCATAGAACACTGAATCTGGAGTCAAGAAGACCTGAGTTCAAATCTAGCCTCAGGCATGTATTAGTTGTGTGACCCTGGGCAAGTCACCTAATTGCCTTCTGCCTCAGTTTCCTCACTGGTAAAAATGAAGATAATAATAGCTTCTAGCTACCAAGGCTGCTGTGGAGAGAAGATGAGTGAACATGTGTAATAAAGTGCTTTGCAAACTTCAAAGTTCTATAAAAATGCTGGCTATTATTTCCAGTAGATTATGACAATGCTTCATGTTGTCATTGTTTTGGTACTTAGCACCAGTGGCTCAATTTGGATAATGTCCTTTGAAGCACAGAGGCTAACATGAGCATAGGGAAGCACTGCATCATCTATTCCAGGTTAATGGTGAGTGCAACCACCAGGGCCATCCACCTGGAGGAGGCCTGGACCCTCATAAGGGACTGTGGATTTAGGGCATGTCTATGGACTGTGAGGAAGGTGGGTGCCACTGAAAACACCTTATAGGCCACTATGGATTTTTTTTTGGCAGGAATGTGAGTGACTGGGAAAATATTCGTGAAAGAAGATTGAAAGAGAGCGTCATACCATGCATCATCTCCAGCCTGATAACCAGCACTGGACATTCAGGCCAGGGTACTCAGAGTTAAATCAACAAGCATTTATTAAGGACCTACTATGTGTCAGGAACTTTTCAAAGTACTGGGAATATAAAGAAAGGTGAAAATAATCCATGTTCTCAAGCAGTTCTCAGTTTAATGGAGAAAATCATGGAAGGAAGGAAGGAAGGAAGGAAGGAAGGAAAGAAGGAAGGAAGGAAGAAAGGAGGAAAGGAAGGAAGGAGGGAAGGAGGGAAGGAAAGAAAAGAGGGAAAAAGAAAGGAAGAATTTAAGCTCCTACTATGTGCCAGGCCCTGTGTTGAGTGCTTTGCAAATGTTATCTTATTTGCTTCTTACAACAACCCTGAAAGGTAAATACCATTATGATCCTCCTACAATTGAAGAAACTGAGTCAGATAAATTTTAAGTGACTTGTCCAGGGTGACACAGCTATAAGTGTCTGAGGCCAGATTTGAACTCTGGTTTTTTTCTGACTCCAGGCCCAGTGATCACTGCACTGATTGGAAATAATCTTACTGAGACCTTGCTGGACCATATCATGTTGGATGGACCATCATCCATTTCATGCCCTCTAATTTGGACCTTCCCCCAAGACCTTTTTCTAAGCTCCCTTCTCTCTGTGTCTCTCTCTGTGTCTCTCTCTGTGTCTCTCTGTGTCTCTGCCTCTGTCTCTCTCTCTTTCTCTGTCTCTTTCTGTCTCTTTCTCTCTCTGTCTCTCTGTCTCTCCCTCTGTTTCTCTCTCTGTCTCTCTTATTCTCTCTCTCTCTCTCTCTCTCTCTCTCTCTCTCTGTCTCTCTCTCTGTCCCTCTTTCTCTCTCTTTCTCTGTTTCTCTTCTCTCTCTGTGTTTCTCTCTGTGTTTCTCTTCTCTCTGTGTTTCTCTTCTCTTCTCTTCTCTTCTCTTCTCTTCTCTTCTCTTCTCTTCTCTTCTCTTCTCTCTCTCTCTCTCTCTCTGTCTCTCTCCCTCTCCCCCAAAGTAATGTTTTTAAATGTGTAGGATTACAAAGAAAAGCAATTATATTGAAATAATTTATCAAAATATATCTTTAAGTTCACAGACCTCAGATTAAGAAGCTATAATCTAGTCTAAACCCCACATTTCAGAGATGAGGAAATTGAAAGCCAGAGACAAGCAAGATCTTTTGCCTTCAAATCCAGGGATCTTTCTCTTCCAACAGGATATTCCTCACACTCCAGCTGCATTGTGGTGTGAATCATCCAGACACCTGTCACCTATTGTCACCTGTCACCTGGGCTTGGCTGACGAACCACCAGGGGTCTGCATGCCCTCTTCTGTGCTCCTTTCCCAGGCCTCAAAGAGTTAGCTGGGACTGGGAGGGCAAAGGAGGCCCTGGGAAGCCCAGGCAGCCGGGCCTTTCTCTCCTCCTCTCTGTTTCCCCGTGGGCCTCTCTGAATGTGGCTCTGTTCTCAATTACTTTTATCAATGTCTTCAAAGGCCTGCCGGGCCCCCTTCCCTCCACCCCTGATGATTCCCAGGAGACACACACCAGATTTGAGATGGGGACAGACAGCGGGAGGGAGTGGGGCCCTAGGCTGCCTATAAAGTAGTAGAATAAACAGAAACAAAATGTACCAGAAGATGCTGAATGCTGAGGCCTGGGGCTGAGCTGCACAGAGGAAACAGAGAAGGCTGTAGTCAGCCAGCCAGAGCATGGATGCCCTGTTTGGGATGAGGGTTGAGGAGGTAAGGGGTGGGGGAGGGGACCCAGAGAGAAAACCCTCTTAGAAACGTTAGTGCCTCTGACTCTCTCTTCCTCCCCCTTCTTTCTCCTCTTGCTTCTATTTTCTCCCTCTCTCTTCTCTACTACCCATTATAAAAGCTCCCATTTTCACTTGTATTTATGATTTACATGGATCCCAAGTCTCACAATCCCCTTTGCAAATGAGGAAACTGAGTCCTGAGAGGTTAATCCTTTTGTCCCAAATCATGAAGGTAATAAGTATCAGCTGAGAAAAAAGATCTGAAACCCATTACAGTCAGGAGAAGGACTTTAGAATGAAAGGGAACCCAGAAATCAGAGACCCATCAATTAGTAGCTGGAAGGGACCAGTCCAACCCCCTCTTCTCACTTTCATTTTTAAGAACAAGTTTTATTGATGCTTTTGATTTTTTTATATCAGAGTCATTTCCAGATTTCTCCTCTCCCATCCCTGAACGTGACCCTCATTTGTAATCAACAAAAATATGGTGAAGGCCCCATCTAATAATGGATGATACATCCAGCTCATCAGCTCCCTGCCTTTGCTGAGAGGAGGGAGGATTGTGTCAATATCTATTCTCTAAGAACCTTCTTATTTCACAGACAGAACAATGAAGACCAAAAAGGTTCTCAGAGGTCACACAGGCAGCAAGGAGTCAA
The DNA here is from genome assembly GCA_028646575.1 of Pseudocheirus occidentalis. Classification (NCBI taxonomy): domain Eukaryota; kingdom Metazoa; phylum Chordata; class Mammalia; order Diprotodontia; family Pseudocheiridae; genus Pseudocheirus; species Pseudocheirus occidentalis. The sequence goes on along the minus strand of CM053599.1, from coordinate 46,706,472 downwards.
GCCAGGGTTTCAACCGAAGCCTTGGGACCTCCAAGTCCACTGTCTACCACTGAGCTCTGCAAACAAAAGGTCCACTTAGAGTTGAACTTTAGTTGCTAGATCCAAAGTCCAAAAGGGATCATCAATTAACCATTGAAAGATGACCAGGTTCTTCAGACTAAAAGCCTAGTACTATTTCAACTGTACCAAGTAGCTTCTCCAATGATGTGTCCCCTCCTACCTTCTGACCCCCCCTACTTCAGTTTCCCATTTGAGAGAGCCAATGAAACTACATGTGATTTTTGTTTCACTATGGTCTGGTATGAACTTGGAAAAGGCTCCCTCTGGGATTGTTTCCTCATTGATTACAATTGAAAAAACAGAACCAGATAAAGTGTAAGTGACTTTCCCAAGGTCACACAGTTATTAGTATTCAATTAGATTTCAATTAGATTCAATGGAATACAATATAGAGGTTGAAGGGTATAGTGAGTAGTAGCTGTGTGACCCCAGATGAGGCCCTCTGAGCTTGTTTCTAAAACAAAAAGGTTGGTCATAACTTCTGAGGTCCTTTCCAGCTTGAAATCTATGGTCCTAATAATGCAATTCACTTAATAAGAATTTGTTCAAGGTTTGCTATGTACTAGATGCTGGGTATTGAGTGGCAAAAGAAACAACTCCTGCACTCAAGGAGATTACTTTCTAGAAAGAGGATACAAAATGGGGGTAGAAAGCTAGGAATGTACCGACTCAATTCAAGGAAGGAAAGAGTGTGAAATGGGAGGATTTAGGAATTCTTCAGAAGCTGAAGTTGAGAAGGAAACCTGAGAGACAGAGGTGAGGAGAGAGTCTGTGCCAGGCACTGGGGATAGCTTGTGCATACAGTGGAGGGAGATGGCCTGGATCAGGGAGATGGCAGGTAGACCAGTCTACACAGACCGTAGGGTGTGAATGAGGAAAATGTGAAACAAGTTTAGGAAGGACAGCTGGAATCAGATGACTGACGAGAATGGATTGGAGGGGAGGAGGAGAGCATCGACACCCCAGTCTAGAGGAAATGGGATGCCACACAGAAGTATAACCATCTCTGCTTCCTCCAGGGGTACCTGTCTCCAAGCACAGTGGTGAGGCTGTGAGGCTCAGACAAGACGGGGCAGTAAAGTATTCTGGAAGGGACATGAGGGTTGTACAAGTGTACAGGATGAGACTATCCTCTCTGGAAAGCTTGTGAAATGGTTAAGTAAATCTTCTCCTTCCCTGTTTGCACAACCAGCCCAGTGCCAGAAATGTGGCCTAGGCTGGGGAGAGGAGGAGAGTTGGCTCTGAGTTAGCAGTGAAGTCATTAGAGGTTGCCTGAGGCCTCTTGTCTCCCCTTGCTTCTGTCCCCCCACCCCAGCTCCTGGAACCCCCTCCCCAAAGAAGGAGCCCTGCTGGCCCATGCCCTCCCATCAGTCTTGGGCCCCCACCTCACATTCCATCTATTGGAGAGAAGCCCTTTTTTCTGCTCCCCTTGGGAATGTGCAGTCCTCCCTCAAATAATCATGTATATAATATCTGTACGTACATATTTCCCTATGCACTATAAATGTTGTATGTCCCTAATAATAGCAAGAATAGCTAGCATTTATAGAGCTTGTTAAGGCTTACAAAGCACTTTGCAAATGCTTGCACATCTGATCCTCACAATGAGCCTGGGAGGTAGATGTATTATTATCTCCACTTTACAGATGGAGAAACTGAGGCATGAAAAGAGTAAAGTAACTTGTCCCTCTAACTCAGTTAGTAAGTGCCTGAGGCTAGATCTTCCTGGGGTCAGGTCCAGTCCTCTGTCTACTTCTCCACCTTGATGCCCCATAATTATTATTATGTGACTTTGGGGCATGGATTTGGCTGCAGAAAATTTATGAAATTAAATTCATGATAAATACATGAAGAATGGTTCATTTCATTTGTGACCCACTCTTGCTCCTTTTAAAGCAGGATAGATTAAAAAAAATACAAAACTCTGGCTGTCTTTCGTTAAGTGGAGAATGGTTTCCTGTGAGCTAGACCAAATATAATAGAATTCTAGAGAAGCATACGACCATAAGACAGAGTCAGAAGGGACCTTAGGACAAAGAATGTCAGAGATGGAAGGAATTTTAGAACACAGAATGTCAGAGATGGAAGGGTGTTAGAACATAGAAAGTCATAACATGGAAGGGCCTTAGAATGTAGAACGTCAGAGATGGAAGGGACCTTAGAACATAGAACGCCAGATCCACAAAGGATCTCACAGGTCAGTATAACCCCCTTCACTCTTAAGATGGGGAAACAGAGGGCCAGAGACATAAAATTCTTTGCTCAAAGTCACACAGGATATCACAGAGTCAAATCTCAACACCCAGTTTTAGGGCTCCAAATGCCTTCCTTTTTTTCTGTTATACCACCCTGTATCTAGAGTAGTAAACAGTCAGACCTAGAAGGCAAATATGATGACGACTGATCCAATGACCTGCTTTTATAGATGTTCTGGACTTGGAGGCAGAGTAGGTGGGGTCCAATCCTGACTCAATTACTACACAGGAACACAGAGCTCTTCTCTGGGCCTCAGTTCCATCATCTATAAAATGAACTTCCCATCTCTGACCAGTACTGACTTTGTGAACCTGAGCAAATTATTCAATGTTCAGATAAATCTCTAAGACTATGTATCATAGAGAAAGTGCCAACCTGCTTTGGTAGAAGGAGTTGTCTCATCTGGAACTTCCCCACCCCCATGAAATCACGGTTGCAATCCACAGCAAAACACATTTCTACAAGGTCAGTACTTGCACTCTGATTATTTTTGCTTAAGCTTCTTTAAGGCTATTCCCTCTGGTTTTCTTTCCTGTCTCCCCTTCCCCTCCAGTCCTTCCATGCTCCCAACCCCAGCCTCCTTTTAACTTCTTGGTTTTGGAGTTTTACTTCTTAACTTATTCATTTCTTTTTCTTTTTTCCTTTTATCTAATTATCATAGTCTTTTTTTCTCCTCCTTTTAGCTAAATAGTTAAACAAAATCTTCCTTTCTGCCATCTCCCTTCAAATATTTTTCTTAGCTTTTTTCCATTTTCTGCACTTTTGTCTAAAAAAGATTTTCTTTCTCTTGTTCTCTTCATTGAATCTCTTCCATATATATATTCTAAATTTTTAATCTTTGATTCATCATTCTTATACTGATTCCTTCTTTGGTCTCTATATTCCTGTTGAAATTAAAGCTTCTAAAATATCATTTTGGGTTCTGTCTTCTAAACAGTTTTTATGTTATTGCCTTTTTGTATCTTCCCCTCTTCTCTTTTTTTTCTCTATAATGCCTTGCTCTTAGAAGTATCAATTCGTGGGGTAAAAAAAGAGGATAGAAACGCTCCTGTGTCCCCGGTTGTCCAACGCATTACTCCTTGCCTTTCCCATCATAATTCTTCCCCATTTGCTGTGAAATCCCCTCCCTGGTCTATGGCATCCCACCCTTTTTGATATCATTTGCCCCCAAGAACACTGATTTCACTTCACCTAAAGCAGGATGCTGTCCACGGAAGCTCACCATTCTCTCAGAGGACTTTCCACACACCAAATCCATGCAGATTAAACCCCCTGTAACATCTCTATCCTCCGTTACGGAATCTCTCTCTCCCCCACCAAGTTTTTAGTTGGACTTCCTCCTACCACAAAATCAAAATTTCTCTTTTCTTTCCCCTGTGTTTCAGTTGCTCCTTTTGCCACCTTACCCATTCATCCATAGCCCCTCTTCTTGAGGGGCTGTGAGACTATAGAAAGTATTTTCCCTTCATTTTTTTATCATTAAATATCACAAATTCTTCTATATCTTCATACTCCTCTCTCCTCTTTTATGTGCCCTCCAATTCTGTGGTTTAGTCTTACAAAAAAACATTGATCTACCTATAGGTGATATTTAGTCCAGGATATTTCAGTCCTGTTTCTCCACAACCCTTTAATTCCATTTTATTTTAGTTAATAAAGTGACATTTTAATTCCATTTTAATTATCTTCTTGTGTATTTTTTGAAAGAAAAAAATCTTAATCATCCCCTTGCTATTATTTTGTTGTTCTTGTTTATCTTTCCAGGTTTTTTTTACTCATATGTTCTGGGGAAATTTATTTTGTTACTTGTGCTTTCTTTGGTTGTTGATCTGTTTACTTTCCTTTGTTTCTGTTGCATGGGATGTTTATTAAACAAATAATCTGCTCATGTTATTTTTTATAAGAACATTTCACAAGGTTCTCTTTTACTGAACATTCATCTGCTCTCATAGATGATTAGGTGAAGGTTAGCAGGGCCCTTTGGATTGTGTCTTGAGCTGCTTTGCTCTCTGGAACACATTATTCCACTCCCTTCTGTAGTTTCAAGTAGGTGAAGATTAGTCTTGTGCTATTAGAAGACCATTTCCTTTATATTTAAGGTTTTTTTTCCCACCTTACATGAAAAATTTGTGGTTTGTCATTGAAACTTAACCTTTAAGTGTCTTGAAGTTAGTGGAATACATTGTTGCTGCTTGTTTTCTTCTTGTGTCTATCTGTAGATTGTTTCTGTTGATACTTTGTTTTTTGAGTTTAGAAGTTCTGTACAATACTTGTTTTTTATTTCTTATAGTATGGTAGTTAGATTTTTTGACTTGCCATGTTCTCCCGGGAAACCTATGCTCCTTAGGTTGTCTCTAGGTGTGATCAATCAGTTTTTCTTGTCTACTGTTCTCTTCTTCCCAGTCTCCCTACCCCACTGTCCCATTTTGTTCTATCTCTTCAAAACAGACTGACAGAGACGGGCAGCCAATGGCCATTGGCCAGCCCATTGCCATTCCCTAGGAGAAGGAATTGCTTTACCAGGGACTTTAAAATCCATCATATTAATCCCCTAATTTTATAAGTGAGGAAACAGAGGCTAAGATATAAGGAATCGACCCCTGAGGTCACACAGCTAATGAGAGGCAGGGCTTGTCCCTTGGCGAGGGGAACAGTTCATCTTTAGTACCCAGACTACTCCTGTAGATGTCCTTGCTACCTCTCATTGGCAGCCAGCAGAACTGGCTATTTTACATGCTATTTTAATGCTATTACTTTTTGCTTCTCTTCTTCAAGATTCTCCTGTGTATTTGAATTGTTATCCCCTTCATTTCTTTGGTAAGATTTGCCATTGTAGATTAAAGTTTTTCTGTCCTGTGGATTATTTCTGCTGTGAAAGCCACAAATTCCACTTTTACCTGCTTCTTAAAAACGACAGAAACAATAATAGCGGGTAGCATATTTATATAATACTTTAAGGTGTGTAAAGCATTTTTACAAGTATTAATTCTTATCCTCACCACAACTCTGAGACCCAGTTGTTATTATTAGCCTTGTCTTGCAGATGAAGGAATTGCAGCAGCCAGAGGCTAAATGGCTTGCTAAGGATCACACCGTTAATATTTATTGGAGGTTAAATTTGAACTCATATCTTCCTGACTCCAGGTCCAGCGATCTCTCCACCTAATCTATACTTCTTCCTCTGAAGGAGAAATCACATGCAGGAAAGCCCTCTTTCTCCCCTCCCCCCCTTCTAACAACTTTGCCCTAGGCCATAATTAAGCTCCAGTCTCCCTCCTACACTCAAACACACCAAACCTTTCAAACCTCCAGGACTGGCACCGCTCAGCAAAGGCCTGAACAAATTCCAGGGCAAGCCTGGTCGTTCGTTTTTGTTTGTGTTTCTGTCTTCTTATATCTCCTTCCCTCTGTTCTGTTTCTTTTTTCCCCAGAATTTGTTGTTGTTTTTCTTCTGACTGAATATCAAGGTCTTCCAACCTCTCCCCCTTCCCTGTTGCTATGGATACAGAAAGGTACATGTTAACATTTAAGAAGGCCAAAGATATCAGAGTTGAACTGCCCAAAAGTTAATATTTAACCTTCAATCCGTTATTTGCCTTGAAAGTTCCAGGTAGAGTTCTGCTGGCTACCTATGAGAGGCAGCAAGGACATTTACAGGAGTAGTCTGGGTACTAAAGATGATCTGTTCCCCTCGCCAAGAGACCTTGAAGCCCTGCCTCTGATTAGCTGTGTGACCTCAGGGGTCAGTTCCTTATATCTTAGCCTCTGTTTCCTCACTTATAAAATTAGGGGATTAATATGATGGATTTTAAAGTCCCTGGTAAAGCAATCCCTTCTCCTAGGGAATGGCAATGGGCTGGCCAATGGCCATTGGCTGCCCGTCTCTGTCAGTCTGTTTTGAAGAGATAGAGCAAAATGGGACAGTGGGGTAGGGAGACTGGGAAGAAGAGAACAGTAGACAAAGGTCTCTTATAAGTGGAGTACTCCTAGGTTGTTGTAGGAGTGAATAAATGCAGGGACCAAAACTGGGGGATGGGACAGAGGGTCCTAAATCCAGAGCATGAGTTCTTAACCTGTGGTATGTAACCTTTTTCTTTTTTTAAAAAACCATCTTGATTACTATATTTCCTTTGTAATCCTATATACTTAATTTATTTAAAAATGTTATTCTAAATAGTCTAAGGGTTTCACCAGACTGCCAAAGGGGTCCATGACAAACTAAAAATGGTTAAGAACCTCTGACCTACAGTTAGAAGGGACCATTTGGGTCACCTAGTCCAACCCGTTCGTTTTATATATAAAGGACTTCCGGCCCAGAGACTTTAAGTGAGGTGCCCAATGTCACACAAAGATTAATATGGGCAGATGCTCGAGTCTGGGTCGTACCACTTCAAATCTCGTTCTCTTTCCACTGCACCAAAGAGGAAAAGTCATCCCGGTTCTGTCTCCAAAAGGAAGGAGGATGGACAAAAGGTGAGGCTGGGCAGACCCCAAGTTGGCTGGGTTGCCAACACCTAGGAAGATGGCTTTCTTACCTCTTCCACCAGGGTCCCAGGACTTGATGCTCTGTTGATTCCTCTCCTGTAGCTTTCCTTCCCAGGGTCCATCTTATTCCTAGGCATAGGACTGCAAATCCCCTCCCAAGAGAATCGTTTGATTACAACTTGAATGTGGGGAGCAGATTAATAACAACAACATTGGTATAATGTTTACTATGTGCCAAGAGCTGTGCTAAACGCTTTTCAATTATTATCTCATTTCATCTTCACAACCGTTCTGGGAGGTAGGCTCTGTTATTATCCCCATTTTACAGATGAGGCAACAGAGGCAAACAGAAGTTGTGACTTGCTTAGGGTCACACAGCTAGTAAGTATTTAAGGCTAGATTTGAACTCAGGATGTTCTGAACTCCAGACAGTGGATTAGGGACAAAAGCAAAGCCCCATGTGCCTTCACATCTGGCCTCCAAGCTTTTCCTTTGCTTGTCTCCAATTTGTGTTCCTCTGGACTCCTCTTCTTCCCAAATTTCCAAATTCCTTCCCTGCCATCCAGGGATATTGAACAGAAGAAAGAGAATGGAAGTTCTATAGTCCAGTGGTTTTCATAGAAGGTTTAAGACCAGGATTGGCAAACTCTCAAAAGCAATGGACCAAAATTCTTGTTCTTGCCCCTTTCTTTCTGGTCTGCTGGGTAGGAGTGGATGTGAGCAGGAGAGATGCTAGAGGGATGGGTGAGGGGCAGAGACTGACTCTTAGCAGGCATGGTAGTGGGGATTGTCCTTATCTGCATTTGCATCTTGTCCCCCTACTAGACTGTAAGCTCTATGAGGGAAAGGTACCAAAGAGGCAGGATATATGCAGAAAGTGCTCACTAAATGTTGATTGACTGAATGAATGAATTCAACTGAATTGAAAAATACATGAAGGGTCAGGCTCCCTGAGGGCAGACGCCATTTTAGTTTTGTTTTTGTTTCTGGGTCAGCTAAGGCAATGGCAGCTGGCAATTGGTATATCTTTTATAAAGGCTGGTTGATTGGTCTTTTTATGAATAGCATCCAGCCCTGTTTTGGAGGGACATCACTAAGTACATTTCATCAGAGTCAGGAGCTCCTGGTGAGGAACTCAATTTATCACTTCAGATCTGTACCATATTCTGACATTTATGACCTTGCAGGTGCCTGGGGCCCAGGATCACCCAACCTGTGTCTGTCTGCACCTGGAATTGAATCCCACTCCTCCTGACCATGAGACCCACTCTTTATCAAATACCAGAATCCTCAGAAAAATGCTTAGCATGGCGACAAGAGAGTAGTAGGTGCTCCACAAATGTCCCTCCTTTGTCTTCTACACCAGGCTGCAAACTGCCTGGCACCTCAGTGATATTTCATAAATGGCCACAGATTGATTGATGGAACTCAGGATTGCTCAATGCCTTGTAGGTAGCTGATACTTAATCAATATCTGTTATCATTGGCTCTTGAAGAGATGAGTTGTGGGGGGGGGGGGAAACATCATTCCCTAACATGTGTGCCCTGCTTGGACCATGACATGGTTCCTAATCCCTGATTTGAGCTTTATCAGACATAAGAACTGCCAGGCACCTGTCTGCTTAAAGGACATTTCAACCACCTTTGCAGGCCGTTCCCTTCCCCCTCTCCAGAATCCATTAGGCCCGAGTGAGACTATGATGAGAGGTTTCCTGCTGAGATGGCTGAATTGCAGGGTACCGAATGGAGAAAGTTATTTGCCTTTCCCTCTGACCTTCTACTCCCTCAGGAGACATAACCCTTTGCCCTCACTGAAGACACCCAGACTTTTTTTTTTCCTTTTGGCTGACTCATTCTCTTTGTGAGTTGCAGGCCCAGGAAAGACAGCTTTCCAGAAACTCCTTCCAGCTCAAACATTCTGTGAGTCTAAGAAATATGTCAGTGCTGTTGAACCCCAAGGGATGTTAGACATCGAGGCACAGTTTCAGAGTTGGAAGGGACCTCAAGAGCCCTCCAGTCCAACCCATACATAAGAAACATGGCAGCCAAATGGTTGTCCAACCTCTGCCTGAAGACCACCATGGAGGGGGCCCTCATCACCTCCCTGGAGACAACCCATTGCTCAGATTCTTCATCTATAGAATGAAGGGCTCATCTAGATGGCCTTGAGGTCCCCTTTGGATCTAGATATATGAGCACACAACCCCTCCCATATCTAAATCTATGGGCCTGAGTCACTTTTCAATAGCACTAATTCCTGGGAAGCTCCCTCTCCCTTCATTTTATAGGGAAAAAAACAAATGCCCAGAGAGGGGAAGGTCACACAGTGCCACGTCAGGGTCATACCGAGAGCAGAAACCCCAATCTTCAAGGTTAAGGCTCTTTCCATGACCCCGTTCTTTCCCCCAAGCATCACGGCTCTCCTAGCCCCCTTCTACCGTGAACTCAGTTTGGGGGAGGATTTGGGTTAGATTTCCAAACACCTGAGCTGCCTTTGTCCCCACACTAATGAACTCTGAGCTCCTGTTTCTCTTCCAAAACCAACATCCTCGGGTCCCAGCATGCCAGGGACTTTGTGTCCATGACAACCCCCACCTTCCATCCATCGCCTATTGAGGAAGGCCTACAGAACTAACACGACTTCACAAGCCAGGCTTCCGGCAGAAAGAGTGATCAAAGTCACTTGTGTACCTTTGATAATCACATGGCAGGCATGAAACCAAGTATATCTCAAAGTCAAACAGGATCTGAAGAACTCCCAGGGACAGTTGCCAGCCAGGGCTTTCCTAGGGGAGGCGGTAAGGAGAGACTATTCCTACTTTGACCACACAATTTAGTTCAATGCAATAAATAGATCTTTGAGACCTAGACGCGTCATACAGATCAAAATTTCTCAGCACTAGAGATGGAAATGGTTTCTCCATGCCTTATGACCTCAATTCTTTGCTTTCAGTCAATCTCACTTTTTTTAATGTTTGTTTTTTTATAAAAGATTAGATAAAACTGGAAGGCATCAAAGAGGTTACTGAGTACAGACTTCTCATTTTACAGATGAGAGGCCTGAGGTCTAGAGATGGGGAGCTACCTACCCACGGTTAGATAGCACAGATCTGGCACAGAGTAGGGGATTTAAAAATGCATGTGATTGATTGGTTGATTCTGGAATCTCCTGACTGCTGACTATTGGAGTACTCAGCAGGCTCGGCTGTCTCCCCTCAAGACAACGAAGTTCCCTTTAACAGAGAGTGACATGGGCAATTTCATGCAATGTATTTCCTGAAAAATTATGAACGTCATTAAAAAAAATTCAAGTGTCTGTTATCTCTGACCTTACTCTCAGCGCAGAGAGGTTTTGTCTTTACTTCTGAGTGACCCGAGGGCAGTCATAGGACCATAGGCTTAGAATTGGAGGGTATCTTAATGACCATCTGGTCCAACTTATTCATTTTACAGGAAGGTTCTTTGACTTGCTGTAGGTAGTAGCAGACCTGGAATTCAAATCTAGACTCTCGTTTTGATAGCAAATTCATAGAATCATAGGTCTAGGGCTAAACGGGACCTTAGGGGCCATCTGGTCAATACTGTCTTTTTTTTTTTTTTTTTTTTGCTTTTTGGAGGGCAGTTGGGGTTAAGTGACTTGCCCAAGGTCACACGGCTAGTTTTGTGTGTGTGTGTGTGTTAAGTGTCTGAGGCCGGATTTGAACTCAGGTACTCCTGACTCCAGGGCCGGTACTCTATTCACTGCGCCACCTACCCACTCCGATACTGTCTTTTTTACAGATAAGGAAACCAAGGCCCAGAGAGGGTCATGGTAGTGTATACGACAGGGCCAGGTCTGATGCCTCCAAAACACAGTGCGTAGAATACATGTGCTGTCAGTGGATTTATGGAGGCTGCTGGTATAGAAGGAAGGGAATGAGGCTGTGAGACAGGAAAGACCGACATATTACTTATGCCATAGAAAGGGTGCTGGATCTGAGTTTGAATCCTGGCTCTGCCTTTTGAGACTTGTGTAAATTTAAATATTTATGAACCCCAGGTTTGTCTTCTGTGAAATGAAAGGGTTAGATTATCTAAGCCTTTGGAGTCCCCTTTCAAGTCTAAATTTATGACCCTATGAACTTGGGGCAAAGTACTTCACCTCTGTGACATTCATTTGTTCATCCATGAAATGGAAATGATAATATTGCATTCCCTGCCTCCCACCAGGGTTATTGTGAGGAGAGGCCCCTATAAACCCTCCCTGTCTGTCAAATCAAAATAACCTCTAAGAAATAAAAACTTAAATGAATTAAGGGATTTTCTATTTGGTATTTTGGGGAATGAAAAATTATATTTGTCATGCTCATTATTATCTGCTGGTTTTCCTGGTTTGTAAGTTAACTCTTCAGAGAAGGAGTTTGGTGGAGAATGGAAGGTTTGGCATCAGGAGAGAACGGAAGTCCAATCCTGTCTCTGATCTTTCATCTCTGCAATGGCAAACAATTCCCATTAGACAGAGGAATAAACCAAGCTTCAGAGAAAGCAAGGGACTGAGGAAAAGGCACCCATATACCACAACCAAAAAAATAGCAGCTTACATCTTTAGAAAGTAAGGGGAGGTTTACAAAGCTCTTGACTTACCTTGAGCAACTCATCTGATGCTCAGGACGTAGTTGTTATTATGATCCCCATTTTACAGATGAGAAAACTGAGGTTCACGAGATTAAGTAACCTGCCCAGGATCATAGGTGTCTAAGGTGTCTAAGGCAGGATTTGAACCTGGGAGTCCCTACCCATTTCTATGTGCTATTCAATAGGTTAAAATCTCCTTGAGGGTGAGGATTGTCTCACATCTACATCCCCAACACCTGGTACAGTGTATGGTACATAGTAGGTATGTAATAAATGCTTATTTCACATTGCTTTCTATTTTTTCATTTTTTGTAACTGTTTAATAGCATCTTGGTTTCCCATAAAGTCATTAGCTTTCACTTGCTACACTCTGATTCTGAAGGAATTATTCTCTTCAGAATGCTTTTGAGACTCTTTCTCCATCT
>CM053599.1:46614925-46694132 GCA_028646575.1 Pseudocheirus occidentalis | reverse complement strand
TTTCTTCAGTCAGGTTGTTGACTCTTTTCATGACTTTCTCACATCATTCTCATTTCTCTTTCCAATTTTTCCTCCACTTCTCCTATTTGGTTTTCAAAGTCCTTTCTAAGTCGATCCATAGCTTCTAGGCATTCTTCCAGTGTCTTGAAAGTATTCAGTGTGGGAGTTCTGACTGTGTTATCTTCCTCCCGCTCTATGCTTTGATCCTTTTTGTCCACAAAAAAGGATTCTAGAGTTTTATTGCTGTTCTTACTCTGCTTCTTTTTCCTCATGTTGGCCAGTCTATCAATTGCTTGGTTTTTTAGCTCTGTGGAACTCTGCTTTCTGGTGGGGAGGGGGGGAAGCTCTGTCCCAAATCGCTGGGGCCTTTACAGCTGCTGCAGCTATTAGTGGGGTGCTGCAGCACCGCCCCCCAGCTTTGGCTCACTGAAAGCACACCCCAGGACCACCACTCAAGACCATGATCCAGATCCAGGCCACTCAACGCAAGAGCCCTTGGCCCTGATTGATCACCTCAGCCCCCCTGCTATCTGCAGGCCAGGGGCTCTGAAGCAGCCCAGTGGAGGCCGCTGCTGCTTTCAGCCATTCCTGCTGCCACAGCCGGCCTCTCGCTGCTTCCTTGCCCTGGGAGCACTTTGGCCGGACCACTCTTTTCTCCCAAATTTAGCAAAATCCACCGACCTTTCTCTTAGCCTTTTTTCCTCTGGCCTGATAAATGTGGGAACTATGCCTCCAGTACCGCAGATCTTTTCTTCTATAGATTCCGCTCAGCCTGACTGCCCTGGGGCCTGGCTGGGCCAGGGTTTCGGGCTGGGCCGGCTGGCCAGGGCTCCCAGACTGCTGCGATGAGCCCCACCTGCTGAGATGCCTACAGCAACAGATGCATTTTCTGTATTTTAGAGAGTCTTGGAGCTCTGAAATCTGTTTAGAGTCATATTCTATGGATGTTTAGGGTGGCTGTGTGGGAGCTGCCAAACTTTGCTGCTTCTACGCCACCATCTTGGCTCCACCCTTCATAATAAATGCTTATTAATTAATTTATTCTATTTCCATAAAAAATGATTTCTTTAAATTTTGTTTAAAAGCCAAACTCAATTAAATCTTGTTGCAAACACTTTAGAGGAGTCATAGTATAGATCTTTTCTAGAAGGAGGCAGGGAGGGAGAGGAAGAAAGAAAGAGAGAGAGAGAGAGAGAGAGAGAGAGAGAGAGAGAATAAATCACATTATAAACTGAGTGACTACAATCTTTTTTTTCACATGTAAATAGTATTTTCACATAAATGTTTTGCTCAAATTGAAGTATACCTGCACAGTCTTCTGGACATGGAGAAAGGATTAGAAGCTTCCTTCACCTTTCCCACGGTTTCCCTACAGTCAAGGAAAGTTATACCCAACTCTCAAGGACAAATGTGATCTCCCCATGTAGAAGAATAGATCTGGAAGAGACCCTGGAGATAATCCAATCCATTCTCTTAGTTTATAAAGGAGACAGATAAGGAACTTTGAAGGGAATTGACATGTCCTACATCGAATAGCAAGACAGAAGCATAATTGGGCATAAACTCTGGGTTTCTTTGCACTGGCCCATGCTGATTAAAGAACCAGCAATTCAAGTCTGGCAAAAGGAAGAACTTCTAGCCTGAACAGAGCTGTGAGGGAAGATGGTGGCCATTGGGGCATATCTGTGTTGTTTCCTCTAAGACCTGAAGAATAGAAGTCTCACTTACACTTGATTCCTTGGAAGAAGAACTTGACATTCATGGGCACTTTTTTTCTGGATCTGAAATAAATTAATGTCTAGGAGCAGAAATAAGGTTATAAGATTTGGAACTGGATGGCAACCCAAAGGACAGGTATCTAATCCAAAGCCTTCATTTTAGAGAGTAACAAACTGAGAAGCAAAGAATAAAGTTATCTGCTCGAAGTTACACTCATAGTAAGTAGCAAAGCCAGGATCTGACCCAGAGATCTTCTGATGTGAAATCTAGTCGCGTGGAAGAAGAAACAGACTCATTATCTTTTACTATGGAAAAAGAAGAAAAACTTGAGGGAGGCAGATTTTGATTTAATATAAGAACTTCCTAAGATCAGAAATTGTCCAAAAGTGTAACAAGCTACCTCAAGAATAAGTGAGCTCCCCAGCATCAGAAATATTTAAGTAAAGGCTAGTTTTGTCAGGGGTGTTGTTAAAGGGGATTCCTGTTCTGAATAGGAAGTTAATAGAACCTCTAAAAGCCCTTCCATTTCTAAGGTTCTGAAATTTTAGTTTCCTTTAATCAAACCCTTGAATGACTTAAATCTTTATCTCTACTGTATACCTTGGACTCATCCCCAGTAAGTTAATCATTGAAGCCTCCAGTATGTAATTGCTCTGTGGACAGTTTGTCTCATCAGAGATATCATGAATTGTTTGTATTGGGCTTCTGGTGACAAATGTCCTCTTACTTGGCTTAGCATTGGGTTCTGTTCCTTCAGAGACAACAACCAACCAAAACCCCATCTCCCACTAATATCTTGCTTTTGTTCCACCACCTCCTTTCTTCTTCCTTTCAAAATTCTTCTACCAAAGAACTGCTTTGTTTCCAGTCCTTTTCAAGCAAAAATAGAAAACAACATATCATGTATTAGAATCATAGAATGTCAAAGATGGAAGGAATATTATAACATAGAATGTGAAAGTTGGAAGGAGCATTAGAAATCATCTAACCCAATCCCCTTCATTTGACAACTGAAAAAAATGAGTTACAGAGAAGAAATGCCATGGTTTAAGGTCACACAGCTGTTTGGTTGCAGAGAACAGACTAAAGTTGAGGTCTCCTGAACCTCAGGGCAGAAGTCTCTCCATTACGCCAATAAGTCAACCAAAAAGGTTCTATTTAGCACATGACTATTGTAGGGACTGGAAAAGAGAAATAGAGAGGTTCCCAAGAAATTTGATAGAAGGGAAAACTTCCCAACTATGAAAGTTACCCCAGAGTGGAAAGTGATGTCATGCAGGCACTGCTCTTCATTAAAATGGTCTTCAAAGAAAGGCTGGACAACCACCTGGTGGATATGCTGTGAACGCCATTCCTTTTTTGCCAAGGTGGGTTAGAAGGCCTATGAGGTCCCTTCTCATTCCAGGAGCCTGTGATTCTGTGAAATGGAGGTTGTTCCCTTGGGAGGTTGTAAACTTTGTCCTGATGAGGCAGTGTGGTACATAGGGTTGGGTGTGGGACACCAAGTCAGACATACCTCAGTTGACATTCTGCTTCTGATACTCATGAATTCTCCCACTGAGCATAGCACATAGGAAAGGCTTTGCATTCCACTTCCTACTGCATGACCACAGATCTTTCTAAGCATCAGTATTCCCATCTTTAAAATGGCAATGATATCTTCACCTTACAAGTCTCAACTGGAATAATGCATGTTGAAGACTTTGCAAACTTTTAAAAACTATGTAAATATCAGTTCTCACTATTATTTACCAGACTTGGGCCACAGCAGTTTGCTCTGTTTCCAAATAAAAAATCAAATGCAGCCTCAAAACCCTAGGATTTATGGCCACTGGGAAGATCCCAAAGCATGTGACTCAGTCTCTGAAGGTGGCTTCCAAGTAAAGTTCTTATAATGCTTCGAACAAAGGCAGCTTCAATAGAATATTCATACAACTTCTCTAGGGACCAACTTTGAAGGGGAAGGGGAAAATATTTGTTTGGACTGTTATTTTAGGTGTATTCGTTAAGCAATCAGTCTCATTATGAGTGGAGGGAGGGGGAAGTAATAGAAAGTATATTGAAATTACAGTCAGAAGATTCCAGTCTTGAAACTCAAGTGATTTAGGGCAAGTCACTTCCCTTCTGAGTTTCTTCATGTATAAAATGAGGAATCAGGCTGAATAATATTATATGGACTCTTCCAACTCTAGTACTATGTTCATTAGTCCTTTCCAGTTCTGATGTTCTATGTTCTAAGGCCCCTTCTAAATGTGGCATTAAACTCCTTCTAGCTCTGGCATTTTGTGTTCTAAGACTCTTTGTTTTGTTACTTTATATTTTGAAAATAGTAAGAAATATACTAGAGAATATGGGTTAGTAATAAATAACAAAAGATGCTATGACAGAATGAATCTATAATAATGAATATTTGCTTCTAAGTACCTATTATGTGCCAAGCACAGTGCTGAACACTGAGGATACAAAAAAAAAAGACAAAAGACTTTCTGCCCTCGAGGAGCTTGCAGTCCAATGGGGGAGACAAGAAGAAAACATATATACAAAGCAAACTATATACAGGATAAATAGGAATTAATAAAAGGAATGCATTGGAACTAAGGGGGATTAGGGAAGGCTTCCTATAGAAGGTGGGATTTCAATTGGGACTTTAAAAAACCAGGAAAATCAGTAGTTCAAGAAGAGGACTGAGAGTGTTCCAGGTATAGGAGACAGCCAGAGAAAATGCTCAGAGCCACCAGACATAGAAAGCACCAAAAGACATTTTAAAAATTAAGTTGATTATATTTTAATAAACAGGAAAAACCTCATCTCTGAGGTAAGAGGCTTTCATGAATCACCTGTCTATATATAGACATAGTCATGTGACTATTAGATCAACAATCAGAATTAGTATAAAATGATGGAAATAAAAGGATCCTGGATTTAATTGAAATGTCTCTGTTGAGAAACCTATTTAAGCAAGTTACTGATAATGAAAAATGAGTAATAGGTAGTAAAAAGGGCAGTGTTATATAATTTAATATAGAATTTTAACTGATATAAATGAAATGTCATAAGAAGGAAAACAAAAGATCCTAAAGAGTACCTTAGTCAGCAGCAGGCACTTGACCTATTTGTCAAGTGGGAAGAGAGCAGCCAAAGGCAACACTGGTTTAGAATAGAAACTCATTTGTAAAATCTTAGGATGGAACATGATGGAAGATTATGACTGGTATTGCCTCATAAAGCAGAGAGAAGCAACGGCAGGTTAAAATTGGTTTAAAGGAAGCTTGGCAAGAAACCCAACTTGACAGAGTCTTTCCAGAAGCATTTAAAGATGAAAACAGAAGGAGGACTACCAGTAGGAAAATGGTAAAGATCAGCAAAGATTTTTACAAGAATCTGTTTTCACTATTGAGGACAATGGAGTCACTGTGCAGACTTGGATGCTAACAATACAGCCCCAAATGTGCTTGTAGAAGTACAAAGGAAGCCAAAGAGAACAAAAACAGGAAAAGCAGTCGTAGTAACCCAAGTCCTCATAAAGGAAAGCTGTGTAGAGATAACGCAATCAGGAAGATGTTAGGATCAGAGACTTCAGCTGAGACCTAAAGTCAGGAAGACCAGAATTCAAATACAGCCTCAGATACTCACCAGCCATGTGACTCTAGGCAAGTCCTTTAACTTCTTCCTGCCTCAGTTTCCCCATCTGTAAAATGGTAACAATAACAGGAGCTACCTCCCAGGGGCAGCCAGGTGGCTCAGTGACAAGCCTGGAGTTAGAAAGGCTCATCTTTCTGAGTTAAAATCTGACCTTGGACACGTCCTGGTCATGTGACCCTGGGCAAATCACTTCACCTTTTTGCCTCAGTTTTCTCATCTGTCAAATGGGTTAGTAATAAATAACCCCTCCAGTATCTTTGTCAAGAAAATCCTAAATGGAGTCACTGAGAGTTGGAGGCAACTGAAGAAACACCAACAAACCTCCCATCATTGTTTCGAGAATCAAATTAGATATTGGTCATATACTTTGTAAGTGCTAGCTACTAATTAATTATGACACCTAGTCCAACACCCTCATTTTACAGGTGAGGCCCAGGGAGATTAGGTGATTTTCCCAAGGTCATACAAGTAGCAAAGTGTCAGAAGTAGGGTTTGAACCTAGGACCTCTGAGCCAATGTGCTTTCCACCAGTCTACTATTCAAAAGGCATCTGAAGTAGGGGAAGATCATGGTGTCATGGAAAATACCTTAGACCTTATTAATTCTGGCAAAAGTGACCAAGAGATCATAAATAATCACCAACCTACTTTACAATCTGTGGAAAATCTTTAGGATAATTGCCATATGATATACAACATCAAGGGTACCTTTGCTGAGGGAAATAGAGAGCTGGAAAGTGTTTGCAAAAGATAATCTACCATGAGCCACGTCTTTACCATCGCACAATTGACAGAAAATACGATGAGTACAAGATCCTATTCGGCTTATTGTTGACCTGGAAAAACATGCTATTTAGTAGGGCAAAATATCACTTTAAAATCTCTATTCTAATAAAGCATTTCCCAGCCAAATCATTTAAAATTCTCTAAAAGACAAAAAAACAGAGTTAACCTTGATCGATGAATCTTTGATCATAAATGTCATGAGGAGTATAAAGTAGAGGGAAGGATGTTGAAATTGGTCTTAAAACACAGACTGTTAAAACTGGAAGAAAGTTTAGCTTAGAGATTGTTAAAAGTGTAAAGGACCTTAGAACATAGAATGCCAAGGCTAGAAGGCACCTTAGATTATAAGACGTTAGAGCTGGGGGGAGTATATTATATAGAATGTTAAAAGAGGAAAGGACCTTGGAACATTAAATATCCAAGCTGGATGAGGGCTTAGGGTGTATAACAACAGAAATGGAAGGAAGGTTAGAAAAGAATGTTGGAGTAGGAAGGAGAAATATAACTAATACTGATGTCCAGGGAAGTCACATGAAACATACCCTTCAACTTTTTAAAGCAAATTCAGTGAGGGGTGGGGGAGAACTTGGGATACAAGATGAGAGAGAGACAGAGACAGAGACAGAGACAGAGACAGAAACAGAGACAGAGAGACAGAGAGAGACAGAGACAGAGGAGGGAGAGGAAGAGAGAGAGACAGAGAGAGATAGAAACAGGGGAGGGAGGGAGGGGGAGAGAGAGAGATAAAGAGAGACAGACAGAGACAGAGAGATACACAGAGAGAGACACTGAGAGAGAGAGAGAGACAGAGAGAGACAGAGACAGAGATGGAGACAGACAGAGACAAACAGACAGAGAGACAGAGAGAGGCAGAGAGAGAGAAAGAGAGACAGAGACAGAGACAGAGAAAGAGATCTGTATCCTCAGAGTTTTCTCTTTCATTCATTTCGTCCAGGAGTTCGTAATCTGGAGGCCATAACTTTTTTAAAAAATGTTTTAAAAACTGTATTTCACCATAATTGGTTTCTTTGTAATCCTATGTATTTTGTCTTCCTCATTTAAAAATGCCATTCTGCAAAGGGGTCCATAGGCTCACCAGAGTGCCAAAATCCATCTATGATATGCAAAAAGGTTACAAGGCCTTGATCTTATTTATCTCCATTCCTTTTTATAAATGATAGCAAAGCCTAGAATACATAACAGGCAGAGGGTTCAAAAGGAACATAAGGCAGGGAGAATACCCATCAGCATTCTCAAGGCTTGCTGGACTGGGGCAGCTCTGACCTCCCCTCCTCACAGAGATAGCTCATGCATCATCCGTCAGGAAGAGCTAAAAAGAAGTCAACAAATCTGCCCCCCTGGAAGGCAGTCTAGCACACCGAATTGCCAGCGACCACAAACAGTATGAAAACTTTCCTCAAACAGCATTTTTGGGATGCTAGTCCTCAGTCCTGTATGAAACTAGCAATTATGCACCTAGGGCAAGGAATACAAACCATGCCCAGGAAGAACAGTAGGAAACAGACCGGAGGCAGGCAACAGGGAATCTATTTTGTAATTCATGATGTAAAAATAATATGAGTGATAAAGAAAAATTCAGACCAGAGGAAGAGTTAGTTACTACTGTGACTTCTATGCTGCTGGAGTATATGTGTTTGGTACAAGATTTTGATGTGGGGAAGGTGGGGAAGGGCCAGAAGTCTCAGAGAAGTTCAGGAAAGTTCGTTGAACTTCAGATTCCAAGGACATTAAGGATTCTAAGAGGCCAATGTGAGAAGGTCATACATTTCAGTCCGAGGGGCCAGCCTGTCAAGTGTGAGCAACAGCAAGGCCGGTTATCCTGGACTTGAGAAGGCCTGAAGGGGAGTCATCCTTGGCAAGATGGAAAAGCAGGTTGGAGCCAAGTGGCAAAGGGCTTCGAATGCCGAACACAGGATTTTCCACTTGATTCTCCAGGGAGGCAATGGGAAGACACTGGAGTTTATTAAGCAAGGAAATAACATGTTCAGACTATAGATAAATCACTTTGGCTATTGTGTGGATGATGAATTGGAGAGGAGAGAAAAACTGAATGGGTGAATAATCCCCATTGTCTCCATTGTGGCATTCAGTTGTTTGGGCAGTCCATTGAGTAAGTCCATCAATATCTAGTTTGGGTCAAGTGCTACAAGTGGACAAAAAGCCCATCCCCAGGTTGAGTACCAGAAAGAAAGCTGGCAAAATCGGACTGGGGAAGCTGGGTAGAACTTTGAGCAGTCCCAGGTACTCACTAACCAAAACATCCAACCATTTAACACCAGTATTCTTCTGCCCTTCAGTCAGGATTAATAAATACTTACTAAGCATTACTACGAGCCAGGCACTGGGCTGAGCATCAGGGATGGATATGAAAAAAGGCAAAAGAGAGTCCCTGCCCTCAAGAAGGTTGCGTTCTAATGGAAAAGACAATATGTAAATAATGAGATTTGTAATTCATTGTGTAATAATAAATAATGAGGGAGCTATTAGATAGAAGAGTATGTGTGTGTATTCTGAGATAGATGTGGATACAGAGTTATACATATAGATACAGACAGATGTAGATAGATCTATATGTCTATATGTATGTCTATATCTATCAATATTCATGTCTGATATCTATATCTTTACATGAAGCCAAAGGAAGTCTTTATTCCTCTTTATGTATCTCTATCTACCTATCTACCTATGTTTTTATCCATCTAGACCTAAATTGATATATAGATATACATAAAATAGAAGAAAGGTCTCCATTTAGATCTGTGTCTATATAGACGAGGATACATATAATACACATAAAGTGAAGGAAAGCATCTATATCTAGGTACAGCTATAGATATAGATAACACACATGAAGTAGAAGAAAGGTATCTATCCATGTCTAAAATACAGACACATACACTTCTATCAAATATCTGTCTTCTCATTTAGATCATTTTCTTACTATCTAGCTAGATCAATATAGATGTGCATAAAGAAGAAGAAAGGTAATATCCATGAAGAAGGCACCAGCACCCAGAGGGACAGGACAGGGTTCACTCAGGAGGTGGGATTCTGGCAATGCCGTAAGCCTACAGATTGTGGAAGTCCCAGGGAACTTTGGTCACACCCAGTATTCCTGGTAGGGTCCAGAACAAGACAAATGCTACCCATTATTCATGGTACTGTGGAAAGAGAGCTGAACTAGAATCCAGAAGACTAGGGTTGAAGTTCTGGTACTGCATTTACTAATTATGTAACTTTGGGCAAGCTAATTAGGTGATCCGGAACTCAACGTCCTTTATACTGAAGGTAAGATAAATTGGAGATGGAAGATGCAGACACAAGATCTTTAAGAAACAGGATCATCAGGGTGGTAACTCGATCTTGTGCCGAAACTGGAAAGTTCCTGGGCTGTTGGGGATGGAGAGCTAGCCATGGGGAGAGAAAGCATTCTGGAGAGGGGAAGCGGCTAGGTAGTGCAGTGAATAGAACACTGAACCTGGAGTCAGGAGGACTGAGTTCAAATGCAGCCTCAGACACTTAATGCAAAAAACTAGCCATGTGACCTTGGGCAAGTCACTTAACCCCAATTGCCCTGCCTTCCCTTCTCTAAAAAAAAAAAAAAAAGGGGGGGGGGGAGAAGAAGAAGAAGGAGGAGAAGAAGGAGAAGAAGAAGGCGGCATTCTGGGGCCATGCAGTTACTGTATACACAGCACAGGACTACTAACAATCCCATACTTTTTTTTTAGTCATTTCTAGTTTTCTTACTCTCTCATTCTCTCAAAATTTAAAATATCCCCATGGATAAGGTAAACCGGGATCATGGAATCTCCATCTCATTTGGCAGGGAAGGGGATAGGGTTAGGATGGCATGATTCCAATTTCACATTGTTAAGGCACAAATGCCATCTGTTCTACCCAAATATCCTCTTCAAAACAGAGGCCTGGGCATTCCTCAAAGCCTTGGGCTTTCCAAGGGAATGGTTTAGCCCTCCTTGTCACTGGATCTCTCCACCCTCCCCAGAGGGAAGAATCTGGCAGTCACAGCTCCTTTAATGTAGTTAGAGAGCACAAAGAGCAAGGTCAAAGGCCTGGACTTACACCTTCCGGCCCCCTGCAGTGTTATAATTACCTATGGGGCTCACTGACCAAGGTCCCTATCTCCCCAGGAAGCAAGCCAAGGTAAACACACTTCTTAGATGAGTATTAAGAGGAGGGAATGTGTTATGCTGAGGAACAGAGGAGGCCCCAAGCCTCTCTCAGGACCAGGAAAAGTTTTAGAGTGTTTGACAGATTCTGTAGTGTGGTGGAGTGAAGAGAGGGCTGGATGTGGGCTCAGAGATCCTGGGTTTGCATGCTACTTTATTCCTTGGACATATCTTCTTCTCTGGATTTCATCCCCCGCCCCCTTTCAAAATGAAGGGAGTAGACTATTTGATCTCTAGGCCCTTTCTAACCAGAAATTCTAGGGTCCTATGAACTTGAGGCCTTATTAAGTGCTTGCTGTGTGCCAGGTTCATTAAAGAATAGGAAAGAGGAGGAATCTTAGGACGTCTTTAAAGAAAAAGAGTTCATACACCACACAGCCAATAAACAGAGTAGCGTATAATCAACAAGGGCAGCTGGGTGGGACAGTGGATAGAGCGCTGGATAGAGCTCAAATCTGGCCTCAGATACTTACTAGCTTTGTGACTCTGGACAAGTCTCTTAACCCCGTTTGCCTCAGTATCCTCATCTGTAAAATAAACTGGAGAAGGAAATGACAAACCACTCTAGCATCTTTGCCAAGAAAACCCCAAATGGGGTCGTAAAGAGTCAAACGTGATTGAAACGACAACAGCCATCTAATCAATGTTGTCCATAATCATGACTAAGACAATTCAGAAAAGGGGGAAGTCAGAGCTGGAGCAGTCAAAGAAAACTTCAGAGAAGATATGGGACCTAAGCCTGCCATTAAAGGATGGTAGAGAGGAAGAAACAAAACATCAAAATTCTAGACTCGTAGAAAATGAACCCTCGAAGAGAAATCAGAAACTATCTGGTCCAAACCTCCCATTTTACAGGGTCAGAAAGTAAGGCCCCAAAGGGATGTAACTGGTCCCAGACTACTCCCTGAGTTAGTGGCAAGGTGGTATCACAGATACAGCGTGCTAGACCCATTGACCCAGCAACACCACTACTAGGTCTGTATCTCAAAGACTTTTAAAGAAAAAAAGATAAAGGATTTATATGGACACAAATATTTATATAGCAGCTCTTATTGTGGTGGCAAAGAATTGGAAAATGAGGGGGAACCCAACAAATGGTGATAAGTAGAAAAACATTCTTAGTTTTCATTGCTTTCAAGGTCCCTGAGCTTACAGTTGAGGTTTTGATGACTTAGAATGAGTGTAAATTGCAATTGTTTTCTGTTCTGGCCACAAATCTGGGGGGTCTTCCCAGATTGATATTCTTGTGATGGTAAGTTAGGCCATCTTTTATCTTACCTAGCTCTTAGTCATTGAATGGGTGTTGCCTCAGACAAACAGAGGCCTGGGAAAGACCTTAAGTCAGAAAGGCACCTACTACATCCTAGACCATTGCTAGTTGTCGTGACTTTTGCATTGCCACTGGACTTTGACGATTCTGGAGAGGAGAGAATGAGATTGACAACTTTGCCTCATTTAAATCTAATTCACAGGCAAGTCAAGATATTGCCCTTGTGATGTCATTGGTCTGCTTTGAGAACAAGTGACCAACAAAAACATAGTATGATTGTAATCAAATACTATTTGCTATCAGAAATGACAAGCAAAATGCTTTTAGGAAAACCTGGAAAAATTTACACGAACTGATGCAAAGTGAGCAGAACCAGGAGAATGAACAGCAATATTGTACAATGACCAACTATAAAAGACAGCAATTCTCAGCAATAGAATGATCCAAGTCAATTCCAAAATTCTTATGATGAAAAATGCCATCTACCTCCAGAGAAAGAACTGATGGAATCTGAATGCAGACTGAAGCGTACTTCTTTAAAACTTCCTTTATTTTTCTTGTTTGTGTGTGTGTTTTTTCTTTTGCAATATGGCTAATATGGAAATATGTTTTGCATGGCTGCATATGTATAATCTATATCAAATCAGTTGCCTTCTAAAGGAGGAAAGAGGGGAGGGAGGGAGGAAGGGAGAGAATTGGAACTAAAAAAATTTTTTAATGAATTTTAAAATTTATCTTTACATATAATTGGATAAACTACAAAAATTTAAATTAAAAAAGAAATAAAGCAACAACAAAAAGAATGCAGTATGCTAATACTTAAATTCTGATTATCTTGGATTTCATACAGTGGTCTCATAATAAAAGCTGCCTGGGAGTTGAGTAGTGGGAGATGGGGTAGAAAAAGAAATGGAGGGGAGACGAAGTTGTCAAATGCCCATCCTATGTTCAGAGGAAATGATGCTAAAGTTCTTAACATTTTTGGTGTCATGGAACCTTTTTTCAATCTAGAGAAGCCCTTTTCACAATAATGTTTTTAAGTAATTGAAGGAAATGCTCAATTCTGGTTAGAAATGAGTGAAAATAAGAAGATAATTTGGTTCCCAGCCAAGGTCACAAACCTCCTGAAATCTATCCATAGACCATGGATCTAAGGTTAAGAACCCCTACTATAATGGAAAGAACAATGAATTTGGAGTCAAAAGACCTGGGTTCAAGTCCCACCTTTGTGACTTTTTGGTCTATGTGACCTTGGGCAATTCAATGCAATGAGACGAGCATTTATTAAGCATTTACTATGTGTAAGAAAGACGATGCCATGACTTGCAAGTGAATTGGATTTTAAGTGAGAACTTGGAAAGACTTTAGGTTAAAAAGGCCAAGGTCTCCCACTGCATTCTGGGCAATTTCCAGTCATCCTGACCTGTATATTGCCATGGGACCCAGATGGCTCCAGAGGAGAAAGTAAGGCTGGTGACTTTCCATTGCCCTTCCTCGCTTAAATCCAATTCACTTGCAAGTCATGGCATCATCTTCCTGATGCCATGGTAATCTTTGACAAACCACACACAACTGTGTGTAAGATACTATGTAAGCACCAAAGATTCAACAACAAAAAAGTCACTGCCTTCAAGGACCTTATAGTATAGACCATACAGACATATAAGCAGTTGAGTAAATGCAACATAAATTGAATGCCAAAGTATTCACATTTTATCCTAGAGACAATAGAGGGTCACTCAAAATTGTGGACAGATGATTGAAATGGTTTGATCTGCTCTTTAGGAAGATAATGATATGTCTGGGAACTTAAGAGCATCTTCTTTTGCTCCTGTTTTTGAAGAACAGAAGTGCAGGCTTTATGTCCTCCAAGTACCACCTAAAACCTTCTTCCTGGATGACTAAATTGTCAATCAGTAAGAGACAACCAGAATAACACAAAAAAACCCATCGCTACCTGATCTGATGTTGATCAGCCAGCCAATGACATCTGTGGAAAGAGGAGGTACAAATGGTCTCCCCTTCCATCATGTATTTTATGTGATCCACCTACTAATGGGATCACCATAGTAGTAAAAAAAAAATCCTGCTTGTATCCCATTGTAATAATGAAGTCACTTCAAAGTTATCAGAAGTAAGCCTTGAAGAGAAAGGCATCAGGCCCTTGTCAGAGGAGCAATACCTGTCATTCCGAGAAACTTTTTCAAGACTCAGCATGAGCTGAGGTGAAGGGATAAAAAAAGCATGGGGCACATTTAGGAAACAGTGAGTTGATTTTGACCACATTGTAGGTAGGGGGTTAAAAAATTAGAGAGGGGTTGAAGGCATACTGTAGAAGGTTGATGGATCACAAAACTTAAATTCCATCTTGTAGGCAAAAGGGAGAAAAGAAAATGCCCAGAGTAGAGAAGGAAAATAATCAGGGCTAGGATTTAGGAAAAGAACTTTGGTGGTGGCATGTAGGATGGCTCAAAGAAGGGAGAAATGTAAATTTCAGCCATGTTCAGTTTGAGTTTAGGAGGAGGTGTCCAGTGGGGACTAGAGCTCAGGAGAGGTGTCAAGATTCTGTGTGTGTGTGTGTGTGAGAGAGAGACAGAGACAGAGACAGAGACAGAGAGACAGAGACAGAGACAGAGAGACAGACAGAGACAGAGACAGAGAGATAGAGAGAGAAAGAGAGAGAGAGAGAGAGAGAGAGAGAGAGAGAGAGAGAGAGAGAGAGAGAGATCTGTATAAAGAAGATAACATGATCATTGAACTCTGGAAGATAGGTAGATTACCAAATGAGTTTAAAGAGAGATCAAGAGAGCTATGACCAAGCCTTGAGCGATTTCCATTGATAAGAGGCTTGAGATGGCTTTACTGAGAAGGAATTTTTGAAGCAGCTTCAGGGAGAGCAAGATCTTGGAAGCCAAAGTCATAGAGAGGATCTAGGGGTTGGAGGGGAAGGAGAAGGACATGTGTTGACAATCCCAAAAACTGCAGAGAGGTCAAAGGAACAAGAATTGAGAATAATCTGTGGGATTTAGCAGTTATGTGATTGTTACTAACCTTGGAGAGAGTAGTTTCAGGCAAGTCATAGGATGACAAGCTTGACTTGAGATGTGAAGGAAAGGTGAAGAAGATGAAGTTTTATAGGAGTTGTTATGAAGTGTAGGAGAGACATAGGATGATAGCTTGAGGGGATGGGAAGGCTATTAAGGATGAGAAAGACCTGAATTTATTTCTAAGCAGTCAGTAGACAAGGAGAGCTTAAAGATGGGAAAATGATTAAAGGGGTAAGCTTCTAGAGAAGACAGGAGGGGATGGAATCAATGGGTCAATTTATTTGGCTTTGGTAAGAACTGCCTCTTCCTCATATCCTGGAATAAAGGAGGAAAGAATTAGAAGTAATAGAAAAGACTTTTGAGATAGGGAGTTGGGAAGAAGAGGGAGCTGTTCATAGATGGCCTCAATTTTCCCAATAAATTAAGAAGCAGGGTCCACTGATGAAAAGGAGAGAGAAATGGTAGCATTGAGGAAATAAGAAAAGAAAAAATTGGTTTGGAGAATGTGGCAGAGAGCTTATTAAGGAAGAATAAAAATATGATTGCACAACAGTGAGAAACTAGTTGAGATTTCATAACATAAATTTGTAGAGGACCTAGTCAGTGTCATGAGAATCCTTCTAGTAGCATTAAACAGCCTTTGGGTGAGGAGAAGAGATAGAAGATGGTGGAAGTAACTGTGAATTGAGAACTGGCAAGACAATAATAACAATGGTATGACAAAGTGGAATGGGGTTCAAGAGTAGAGGAGCAGTGTATAGTCGAACTAATTAAATATGGGGTCAAAACAAGGAACAAACCGCAACCAAAGAAAAATTAAGGGACTGGGAAAAACACAGAGGATTAGAGTCACTAGATAGTGGTGAGGACACAGCATACTTTTAGGAGCAGTGAGATAGAAAGAGAGAAGTGAAGATAAGAGATTGGAATGTAGGCTCTTTGTATCCCTAGCACAAAACACAATCCCTGGCACTGAACAGAAAGAGGAATTTCATAGATCTGGATTAGGGAGAGAGCACAGTTATGGGTGAAGGTGAGATCAAGAGTGTGACATCACTGCAGGTGGTCAGATAAAGCAGAGATGTCAGTCATGGAAGTTGAGGAGTTTGATGACCTGGGAGGGCTAGGGCATTTGAGGACACTCTATGAATACTCTCCATGTGGACGTTCCCTCCCAAATGCAGATCAAAACCATCCGTTCCTACCCATCCTATGGGACTCTCATCTATGTTCTTCCATAAATTTGCTGCATGCTGGTGGCCTACCCAACATGCTTTGCATCTCTTGGAACTCTGGGGATACCAATGAAACATTTAGGCTTGCCGTCAATCATCACTCCTTTTCAACACATGACTAATTCATCTTTTTTTTTTTATTATTCTGGCCACACACTTATCTGATTTCCTTTATACCAGTTCTCCTCCGTAACTCCTAATTTATGAGAGATGTGTATATTGGATTGTCCAAGTGTTGTGGCAGGAATTAAGTAGAATGAAATAATATTTAAAAAAAGAATCAGACTGAGAGTTGGAACAGACCTAGGCAGTCAGCTCTCTAGTGCAACCCATAACCAAAAGAAATCCTTACTATATACCATATAACGTACCATACACACCGAACAAATTTCTGCATGAAGACCTCTGAGGAAGGTGAACCCACCACCTCCTGAGGGAACTTATTCCACTTTGGAATAGCTCTAATCAGATATCTATATTTATAGGCATATAGAGATAGAGAGAGAGAGAGAGAGAGAGAGAGAGAGAGAGACAGAGAGACAGAGAGACAGAGAGAGAGACAGAGAGAGACAGAGACAGAGACAGAGGCAGAGACAGAAATATATAGTTATAGGGCAGGGAAATTACCTGAAAGTTGATAGAGGAGTACAATAAGAGTCTGGATTGGATGATGGAGATGCAGTAAACATCAGAGTTGGAGAGGTTTCCAGATTTCAACACCAAGTCTCACCTACAGTCTCACATTCAAACATCTTTTAGCCTATGGACCCTTCTAACTCTGAAACATTCCTCTGTTCTTTTGACCTCCTTCTCCCACTGGTAAGTTCCTCCTGAGGCCTCTATTTTGGGGATGGGTCCAAGTCAGTCAATCATTTCCCCTCTCAGACTTCAACATAATTTCCCCACAATAGGTACCTTTCTTCTTCCTCTCCCTATTTCAGCTCTCCTTTACCTTCATTAGAAGGTAAGTTCCTTGAAGGCAAGGTCTGTCTTTTTTTTTTGCTTATTTTTATTCCCTGCACTTAGCACAATGAATGCCTGGCACATAGTAAATGCCCCGTGTGTTGGAGGGTGTGAAAGAAGGCTCACTGGGTACAGGAGAGGGCAGTCAGAGATAGGATGTCCCCTGGAAGGAGCCAGGTTTTCATGAGGAAGATTGGAGGAGAGAGAGAGAGAGGGAGATGTCTTTGGTGAAGGGAAGTTTGTTAGCAATTCAAGGGGGTTTGGAGGAAGGATTTCAGAGAACACAATGAAGAGGATGAGAAGGATGAGTGCTCAGGAAGGGTAGGGTTGAGACAGTGCAGATAAGCAGTACAGCAATGAGGTTTTCAGCTCAGTAGCAAACCACTTTGAGTCACAAGAATCAGATTTGGAGGAGTTCAATGTTGTCTAGACATAGAAAGAGGACAATACCAGATAAGGAGGGCTTCCACCCTCCAGGATCCTGCAGTGACACAGAGGGACATCAGCTTGTTCTATTGCGTACCAGGGAAGGAAGGACTGAGCTGGGATGAAGATCAAAGGTCAAGCCAAGCATCGGGGGAGGGAGACACCCGGTGATCAGATCCCCCCGGGTCTGACTAAAGTCGCTCAGAGCCATTTCTTTGCCTCATCCTAAGACCATAGAATCAGAGACTCATAGACTGAGAGCTGATAGGTGTCTCAGAGTTCACGTAGTCCACCCCTTTCATTTCGTAAACAAGGCAGCTGAGACTCAGGGAGGTTAATGGATGCATAGCCAGAAGAGACTCTCTGTGGAGCAGTTACTTGGTTTCTGGCATCCAGGACGTAGCAGAAAGAACTCTTATGGCCCTCTCTCAGCAATCTGACCCTGGGCAAGTGTTTTTGCCATTCTAGGTCTTGACTTCCTTATCCATAAAATGAATAGGTTGAACCAGATTATCTTAAGGCCCCCCCTCCATTTCTAAATCTCTCTAGTCCTCTGATTCTAGTCCTGTACATGGTCCTGGCAGAGAGGTCTGCTCCAAGTAGCCCTGGTTGTGCTGGCACAAGGCCTGGTCTCTGGGTGCTTCATGGTTACAGAGGGCAGGAGCAATTGGGCTTTCACGAGGGTCTGGAGAAACAGGGCAAAGCAAATGATCCCTCCACATGAGGCTGTAAGTTCTGGAGCAAACTGGTAATGAAGGGTGGCATGTTGTCAAGGTATCCCCCAGGGTGGAATATGTGTGTGCCCACCCATGCAATACCAGGGTAAGGAGGCTCACAAGCTATGTGGGGAAAGCCTGATCCTTCCAGTCCCAGTGATGGAGAAGGGAAGAGAAGGTGCTGGGATAGGTACCTTAGTGATAGAGAAGGCCCACTGTGCTTGGGTGCTTGGAAGCTGGGGAAGGCAAGACATTTCCTCTCTCTAAGTCTCAGTTTTCCCCTATATAAAACAAGAGGGCCAGACTAGATGATCTCAAGTTCCTTGCAGAAGGAGGAAGGGAAAAATTGGTGCAGTAGACAGAGCACTGGGCCAGGAGTCAAGAAGACCTGCATTCAAATCTAGCCTCAAGCATTTAATAACTGTGTGACCCTGGGCAAGTCACTTACCTTCTGTTTGCCTCAATTTCCTTAACTGCAGAATGGGTATAATAACAGCACCTCTCTTCCAGAGTCATGAGAATGAATGAGATAGTAACTATAAAGAGGGTTTAGTCCAGTGCCTGGAACGTAGTAGGTACTTTATAAAAGCTTAGTCCTTTTTCTCTCTTCCTCACAGCTCTCACAAT
The DNA here is from genome assembly GCA_028646575.1 of Pseudocheirus occidentalis. Taxonomy (NCBI): domain Eukaryota; kingdom Metazoa; phylum Chordata; class Mammalia; order Diprotodontia; family Pseudocheiridae; genus Pseudocheirus; species Pseudocheirus occidentalis. The sequence continues at coordinate 46,675,494 of CM053599.1, read as the reverse complement.
CTGATCCTATGACCCTGTGGCCCTTTCCTTAGTGACTGTGGAGATTTCAGATATCACATATGGGTGGAGCTTTCCCTTGTATAGGGTTGTAAGCCATGATTCTTCAGTCTAAACCCCAGGAAGGGGGAAAAAGCCAATGTGGAATTGGGAACAGCACCCAGCTCTCCTCAGTCTGTTGATAGCACAAGTATGAAAGACCCATGACTCTGAGAAGGATGAACAAAGGGGTTTGACAGGAGGCACCAACTCTGAAACCAGGAAGGACCTGAATGGAGACTTGGAGAAGGAGAGGCACATGATGAGTCTTCTCCTGAGGCAGTGTGGTGGGGCTAAGCCAGGGTCATTAGATACAAAGAGGGCTACCTAGTCCATGAATAAATCTACCAACACTGGGCCAAACATAGTGGTTTCCCATAAAGAAAACCCAAGCAATGGCTGAAAGTGGACCCCAGTTAAATCTCATTCAGAAGAATGAGGAAGGTAGGGTTAGCCTCAAATGCTTGAGTTTCCATGGAATTGTGGGGCTACAGCTAGAAATCATTTAGTCTAACCCCTTTATTTTACAGATGAGAGGTTAAGGGTCCAGGTTACCCAGATAGTCAGTGGAGTACTGGGATTTGAATCCAGGCCCTAGGACCCTAAATCAGGCACACTTTCCACCATAACACAGCATTTCCCAAAGGATGCTAGCGTATTCATCATGCTGAGTGAGTCAATGCAGTATTTGGACAGCTAGACTATAGAAACTCTCGCCTGACCTTTAAAATAGTCTAGTAGGCTGAAGAGAATGCTGGCCCTGGAATCAAGTGACTCTGGGTCACATTCTGTCTTGGATAACTTAATAGTTATGTGACCTAGTTTGCCAGCTGTAAGGAATTTATCTCTCATAGCCTCAACCTCCTCCTCTGTAAATTGGGTATAACAGTACTCTACTACCTACCTACTGCTAAAACTTAAAGGTGAGTTATTAATGCTTGTTGAGTTAAACTAAATTGGATTGGACTTCCCCCATTTGACTGCTTAGATCCTGTCATTGATACATTGCTGACCTTTGCTCTTGGACCTTGGACACTACTCTTGCCTCTGCCCCCTGGATTGTTAACAGTCTCCTACAAGCTGCTCTAATGGTGATCCTTGTCACCCCTCCAAAAAGTTGATTCTGACCCATCATTATATGTTACCACTGAAGGTTGTCCCTCTAGAACCAGACTCACCATTGCTGTTAATGCCATGGAGGGAGTTGAGTCAAAGCTTCAGGGTCACTCAGCTCTGGGGAAACTGGACAGATGTCTATGGAGCTTTGTCGTTCCTCAGCATTGTACTCCCAATTCCATTCTACAGATATATGTTAGGCACCTATTAGATACAGGATAGTGTGCTAAGTAGTGGATATGACAAAATGTTCTGTAACATTAATGTCATTTTTAAAGTTCCTGCCCTCAAGGGGGTTATAATCTAATTTCCATAAAAGAAACTCTTAAGAGCTAGAGATTACCCTGCCTCCATTTTAGAAAGGTAGAAAACTGAAACCTAGAAGAACATTCTTTTATCTTTCTCAAGGTCACAGATCAAGTTAGTGGCAGAGGTGGAACTAGAAGCCAGGTCTCCTGATTTCAGATCCAGTCCCTTTTTCATGGAAGGAGAAAGTCAGTGTAATTCAAGGGGAGAGTTTATCCCCCTGAACTGGGATACAGAACATCGAAAACATGGAGGGGGAGGGGATTGTAATCATTAACCTTGGAGGGCGGCCAGTTCCTTCTGTTCTAGAGTTGTTGAGATCAACACCCCCTTTTCCCCCCAGCCCAACACAACTAGACAAAGGAGAGGGAGACCTCACCGGCATTCCAGTTGTGGGAGAGCTCTTGGAGGGCAAAGGAGGCATAGAGGAATCCACCTTCATAGACTTATGGAAGTTATTGAATATTGGAGCTGAAAGGGACTTTCAAATATAGAACATAGAATATTAAAGGTGAAAGGGATCCATGAACAAAGAGTGTTAGAATATATAATGTTTGAATTGCATTAACTATAGAAAGTTAAATATTAAAACATGGAATGTCAGAACTAACTATTAGGGCTGGAATTCTATCAGAGCATAGAATGCCAGAGTTAGAAGGAACCTTAGGGCTCACTTAGCTCAACAGTTTCATTTTTCTGGTGAGGAAACTGAGGGACAGACATAAAGCTACCTGCTCAAGGTCACAGTAACAGAACCAGGACAAAAACTCAAGCTTCTCAACTCCTAACCTAGTGCTCTTTCCACAAGGCAGTCTCTCCCTTGAGCTCTGAACATCTTGACAGCCATGTGACGTCTCTGCTGTCCTTTTTAACTCAGTTTTTATCTCCAGCAATCCTGCATTTGTTTGGTGATGGAGAAATGAGGGACAACAGCAACCAGTCATTGAGAAATGTCCAGCATACGCATGCTGGAGGTCAGGAATTGATTGTCCAGGGGCTATACCATTGAGACCCATGTTTGATTGCCTCAGAAAGGACAGGACCATAAACATGATGAGCACCTGTGGTTCTAGGTCACAGAAGGGGGATTCAAGGTAGCAGAATGAGATTGAGATTGCAAATCTACTCTTGCTGTGTGGGAGGCAACAAACCAAAGACTTCAGGCAGCTATGCTTGAATAGTAATGAATAAGTAAGTAATGATTGAATGAATAGCAATGAAAAGACCCCCACTGGCTGTTCATAGGTCATCATCAAGCCTAACCAAATTGATGGCAAACCTCTGGACAAATGAGCCCTAGGAAGGTGAAGATTCTTTTCTGAAGGCTCACAGATAGTAAGTAGCAAAGTCAGGATTTGAACTCAAGTTCTCTGACTATATGTGTTCTTTCATGAAGTCCAAATTGTACTTGAAAAAGAGCTAGTACCAAGGCTATCTACCTCTCAACTACTCTTACTGATTTCTCCAAACCAGTCCTCTCTGGACACATCCATTTCTGGTGAACACACCAGGCTTTATAATACATGATTCAGTGGGTTCCAACACTTTGCACAGTCCCTGGCACTTGATAAATGCTTTTTTCATTCATTCATTCTCCCTTGAGTCATTGGTCCATCCAAAAATCTAGTTTGCTTAAGGAAGAACAGAAAGAACTACATACAGCTCACTTGGGGATAGTAATACTAGGTGAGAGATATCCTTGGAAACTGGAAACTAAAGCTTCTGTGCTCTGTCCTTAGGGGGAATTTTTTTATAAAATAAAAATAATTAAATTTTAATTTTTGATGAATTCAAAACATTGAAAAATATTTGTTGGGTTATAACATGGAGGAAGGATTTCCCTTGTTCTTCTGGGTTCTAAAGGACAGAACCAGCAACAAAGGGAAGAAATTGCAAAGAGGCAACTTTAGGCAAAAAGGCAACAACTCCTGTGCCTTTCCCACAGTCACTAGTGATACAAAGACAAATGAGAAACAAACTTAACATCAATGAGCCACAATAGTCAAGGTCACTCCCAGTTCCTAGATCCTAGGATCTAGGATCACTTCATAAAATTGCTTGCAAAGGGCTTCATGACCAAGTCTTCCATTTTCTCTCTCCATTAAGGTTCTCATCTAACACCTCATGACGGTAGAGAGGGTTCACTGGCTTTGTGAAGGCTTGTCACCAGAAGTTTGGCCACCCAGGGATGGAGTAGCTGGTTTTGTTTTAGTTTAATTTACCTATTCAATTCAACCAATATTTATTTCAATGTCTACGATGTACAAGACTCTATGCTAGCCACTGGGGATATGAAGACACACAAGAGTACTTGCCCTCAAAGAGCTTATATTCTACTTGGAGAACATATACACAGATAAGTAAAATATGAAGTATACACAAGGTACACTCAATCATCAAGTATTTATTAAACATCTACTCTGTGCCAAGTACTGTGTTAGGTGCGGGTAATACTCAGCCTCGTAAAGGAGGTGGAATCTTAGGGGTGGTGTGAAACAAACAAGGCATTTAACTCCCAAAGAACATGATAGCAGTCTGCATCAATGGAAGGCCACCTATATGAATGAAATAACGATTACTGAAGTTCTGATGTAACTCTAACTCAGATATGACTGTCCATGCCACCACTGGGAAGAGGGACTGGGTTTAAATGTATACAATTTAGATCTGAAAGGATCCTCTGAGACCATCTAATCTTAACTCCTCTTTTCAATATGGGGAACTGGGGGTCTACAGAGAAGAAATTACTTACTCAGGGTCCCATCACTGATACAGAGGTCCCATGGCATAGTAAATAAAGAGACTTCTGACTTAAAGTCAGAAAAATCTGCATTCAAGTCCCCCCTTTGACCCATCTGACTATGTGACCTTAAGCCATTTAGACTTTCAGAGCCTCAAGCACCTCTCTAAGACTCGGAGGTATAGAAGGGTCCATATGCTTTAGTAGAGGATATTTACTCATTGGCAATTCTCTGTGCAAAAGAAATCATAAAGCTACTCCCATTCTGTTGTCATGTAACCAGTAAGAAATAGAGGTTGAATATTAGCATCTCTCCTCAGAATCCAAATCTAGTGATTTTTACACTGTACCAGTTAAAGTCAGCAAAAAAAAACCTGAGGCTGACAATTACTGCTACTACTACCATTACTACTACCCCTACCACAATCACCACTACTACTGTTATTACCACTACTACTAGCAGAGTTACTACTACAACTACTACTATTACTATTATTACCACTACTAGTGTTACTGCCACTACTAGCATTATTACCACCATCACCACTACTACCATTGCTATTACTACTACTACTTTTAGTAGTAGTGGTATTAATACCACTACCACCACCACTACTATTACCACCACTATTACTAGTACCACTATTATTACTATCACTACTAGCAGTATTTCTGCCACCACTACTACTATTACTATAACTACTTTACCATTCTTATAGTTACCAGTATTACCACCAGTACTAGTATTACTATTACTACCATCACCACTACTACTACCACCACTATTACTAGTACCACTATTATTACTACCACTACTAGTAGTATTTCTGCCACCACTACTACTATTACTCTAACTACTCTTACCATTCTTATAGCTACTAGTATTACCACCAGTACTAGTATTACTACTACCACCACCACTACTACTACCACCACTATTACTAGTACCACTATTATTACTACCACTACTAGTAGTATTTCTGCCACCACTACTACTATTACTATAACTACTCTTACCATTCTTATAGCTACTAGTATTACCACCAGTACTAGTATTACTATTACTACCACCACCACCACCACCACCATTACTATTATTACCATCACTACCATTAGTACTCCTATTACCACCACCATCACTATTACTACTACTACCACTACTGTTGCTATTACTACTATTATTTCCACCACTACGACTAGTATTATTGCTATACCACCACCACCTACATTTGTTATCAACATTTGCTAACAGAAAATCCTATGTGACAAGACTTATGGTTATCCCCATTTTAGAGGTGAGGAAAACCAGGCTTAGAGTTCAAGTACTCTTAAGTCTACCTAGACTTATGTAAGTAAGTGTCAGTGCCAGACTTCAAATCCAGTTTGTCAGGAGGCAAAAGTCTATTGCCTTTTCCACACAGTGTTGTTTCTTGGTGCCCTGAAAGACGGATAAAGTTTAGACAGGCAGAAAAGATGAAAATGGTGTCCAGAGGTGTCAATATCATGGCCAATGGGCTACTCGTAGCCCATGACATTCCCAAATGTGGCCCCAACTGGATTAAAATGTAATTGGGAAGTGTTTAACAAAATAAATAAAAAATACGACATAGATAATGTTCATCTGTGACCTTCTAAGTCAATATGCAGCCTGCTGAAATCCATTTCTATTTGAGTTTGATGCCATTGGCATAGACAAAGGTGTGATGGTGAAACTGGACAAAGCCCTTATGAGAAAGGGGGAGGAGAACCAGTCTAGAATGACGAGAAGGGGTGCACAAGGGAGCAAGAGTTGATAAGACTGGAGAGGCAGATTGGGACCAGATGGCAGAGGGCTTCAAAAGTCAGGCTGAGGAGTTTTCATGTTATGGTGTAGCCTCAGGACCGCTTTATCCCCAACAGGGTCTGGCATCCCACTGTATAGAGAAAGAACTTATCTTGGGCTCTTTGATCTTCCACTCACTCAAGTCTAAACTTCCAATGTAGGGGTCTGTTTCCAACTTCACAGCTGAACAAATAAAAAAGGCTCACAAGCACCCAAAGTATTTAAAATTTCCTTTTTTTCTTTTTATTGGCAAAGTAAATATATTTTATGAAGGACAAAAGAAAATATACAGAATTGTAACTTATATACACTGGCTTCATAGATTTTTTTATTTCAAATTTACACAAATTTTGATATGTTATTAAAAGATATTTTATATAGATGCATCTATGTACAGTTTATTTACATACATTCATAGGATGTGAGATAAACCAGTCAGTACAAGCTAGTTCATTGTATATTAATTTCTAGACAACAGAAGGAATGCATCACTAGCATAAGGTAGTATCTGGCGCTCTTACATACAGTGTGCTCTTCATTTCTATAATGCTCTAATGCTAGAATCGCAGTGTTTTATTTGGGATTTGTCCGGGACACAGAGAGATGAAAGAAAGCCAACTGATAGTTATCTCTGAACAGCAGCGTCTTAGTAAAGCTAGCCCCCATCCCATTTTCTCTGACTACTGAATTCTATTTCATTCTACTGTTTCTTACATTAAGACACAGATCTCTCTCTCTCTCTCTATCTCCCTAATACACACACACACACACACACACACACACATACACACACACACACACACAGGCTTGCATGATAGGCACCCATCAACAGGAATCTACAATGATTTGTTTTATTTATTTATTCTTTTTTTTATTTTTTAAGTTTTCCGCTTACCCACTGAGGCTCAAGGGGCTGCTGGGATCATAAGAAAGCATCATGAAAGCCAGGTTCTGCTATACCCAGCATGGGGCTGACCTGGAGAATGTCCTCTTCAGGATGGAGGCAGGCCCATGAGCACCCATGCCACCTTCACCCACAGGCAAGCTCCAGGTATCTCAAACATTATGTTACTCTAGTGGGCTGCAGACCAGGCTAGGGGACTGGGCCCCTTCCAAAACAAAAGCCACAGAAAACAGGATAGAGAGCCTCTGAAGTGGTACGGGCAGTGTGGGGCAGAGTTCTAGACTTCCGGAGGACCTCCATTCAAATCTTGTCTTAGACCTTATTTGCATTGTGACCAGGGATGAGTTACTTCCTCTTTGCTTGCCTCATCTGTGAAATGGGGGTGGGGTGGCCTAGAAGGGCTTTAGGGTCTCCTCTTGCCCACAATCCATGACCACTAATGAGACTGAAAAGAAATTACCTTTGACCTACTTTCATTGATTCCTTCCTGAATTCTTGGCTTCTGTGGGACACATCCTTTGGAAATATCATTCTGTCAGTTCCAGATGGGGGAAAACAGCTGAAATCTTAACTTTTTTTTTTAAGCTTCCTGAATCAGGACAGATCAAGTAGGAGGTACAGGCCCATGAGAAGAAATAAGGGGTTTCTGAAAAAACCTTCTTCCATCCCTCCCCTCCCCTCCCCCACCAGAGCCCTTGGCAGTGACCATAGGGACACAAAGGACTTGTTTTCGTTTTCCAAAAGGAATTTGCTATATCCAAACTGGACAAATAGGCCCAGCTTAATAAAAACTCACAATGAATAGCCCTGTTTATGAGCAAAGCCCACAGGAATGCCAGAACTGTAATTAACTAGCTACAAGGAGCCCATAAATTTTCCTTGTGCCGAAGAAAACAGCTTAAAATAAAACACTGTAATTTCCGAGGGAAGAAGCAACAGCAAAGACATGAAAGGGGGAGGGGGGCAAGTGGGGGTGGGGGGAGAAGAGCAAGCATAAAAATAATAACCGCAAAAAAGCTTCATTCTCAAATTCCATGTGGAGGACACAAACATTCATGTGTGGTGGTGTCAGATAACAGCGTTCCCTGTTATGGAGACAAATAAATTATCGCTATAAAAAACGGTGAACAAAGTGCTCGAGTCAGCTGTTCTCGGCCCGAGAGGTGGGAGGAGAGGCCGGGGAGGCGGGTCAGTTCACAGAGGAGCGCACAGACCGGTTGCTCCGGGGAAAGCGGTGCACCTTGATATGCTTGGACAAGTGGTCGCTCCGGGCGAACTTCTTCTCGCAGACCGGACACTGATACGGCTTCACACCCGAATGGGAGCGTCTGTGTCGAGAGAGTTCGTCCGACCGGGAAAATCTGCCCATGTATGGGAAAAGAAGCGAGTGGTTAGAATGTGTGGACTCGGGAGCTCAGGGAAGGAGACCTCGGAGCTCATCCAGTCCCTCAGCCCTTTGAGTCCCAGAGGAGGCAACTGAGGTTCACAGAGATGGGGGATGCCCCCGGTCCGACAGTGAGTCAGTGACCAGCGAGCAAGCTCACCTCCTGCGCTCGGACTCTTTGCTCTGGCTCTTCCCTATATTTCTCTGTCTAATTAGACTAATGCCCTCAACCCTCCTGGCACAGAAGGTGCCACGGAATGGGCTGGCTCAAGGTCCAGTCTCTCTTTTTCTTTCCTGTCATCCCACTTCGAGGAGAGGGCTTAGACAGGAAACAACACTATCCATCAGGAGATGGGCCAGGGTCTTCCAGCTGCCCGGGGCCCCAATGTCTCTGGGATGCTGGCACAGCAGATTTTGAGCTCATTTTGAGGAAGGTGAAACTGAGAAGCGAAATCCTCTCCCCTAACCGTGGAAAATGATTAGATATGGCTGAGGATATCAACTTGACATTTCACAGCATGTGTCCTAGATAGCTCATGTCACTCCCTTACTCAAAAAATCCTGTTGGGTCCTCACTGGCTAGAAAATCCAGTCTAAATTACTTAGCTTGGCATTCAAGGCCCTTCAGGATCTGATCTAATTTTATATTACTCCTCTTTATGTCCCCCCCAACCCCAACCAAGCAAGAGGATGCGATCCATATTCCTCAAATATGCATTAAACCTTCCTGACTCCATGTCTTGGGCTCATAGCATTTCTTAGGCCAAGGGTGGGAAACCTGTAGCCCTGAGGCCACATACGGTCTTCTAGGTCCTTGGGTGTGGCCTTTTGACCCAGTCCAAGTTTTACAGAACAAATTCTTTTATTAAGGGAAATTGTTTTGTGAAGTTTAGGTTCAGTCAAAGGGCCACACTTGAGGACCTAGAGGGCTATATATGGCCTGGAAGCTGCAGGTTCTCCACCCCTGCCTGAGGCCTTTCTCCTCAAGCTGCTGCTGGTTGAAATTATAGCCATCCTTCAGGGTCCAGCCAACCCTACTGCCTCCAGGAATCTTCCCCAATCCCTTTCCTTTATCTTGCCAAACCCAACACTACTGTCTTCCTGCAGGCCTATCTTCGGAGATACCTTGTATGGCAGAGTATTCTTGTGGGTTTCCCTCATGGAACAAACCCAGGGAGAGGCCAGCTGATATCATGTTTTACTTAATTAAACCTGAGAGCCAAAGAGTTAATGACCTGGGAAGCTTGTTCTGCTAAAAGGGCTGGGCATCTGACTGGGTGTACAGAACAGTAGACCAGGTATCCAAAATCCTCTCTTTCTCTCTCTCAGCTGTTTACCCAAAGCCCTCCAATGAACAAAATTGTGGCTATTTTTCAAAATATGGGCACAGAATAGGTAAGGACATGGGTTTGGTGAACAAAACCACTCCTTACAAGTTGAACAATGGGCTTAATTCACACCTAAAACATTTGAGGGTAGACTTTTCAGAGAGATTCCCCCCTGAGCGGACTCATTCCATTTGGGAAGGACATACTGTTTACTAAGAAGAGTAAACAGACATCAACTTCAGAAGCCAGATTGGAAGGAAAGATACCAGAGATTGTGTGACCAAGCATTGAACAAACAAACAAAACAACGCCAAAAACACCATTTCCAGAAAGAGGAAAGTAATGTGCTCTGATCCCTGGGTTGTACCTAAGGCGTCTTTGTAAATGCAGCCTCTGAGCCTAGAAAGTCCCTCCCAATCATTACCGCTCCATCTCGTCCTCATCCCAAACTCTGGCCATCCAATGTGGCCAGTGTGCCACAAGCTGCCTACAGAGATTTTAGGTAGGTCCTTGTCACTCCCCATCATGCCCCCATAATCTTGAGTCTCCTCCGCTCTCAGCCATGGGCAGGCATCTCAGATGTATCTAGAAGTGAATTAGCCACCAACAAGAGAGGAGAAAGCAGAGTAATAACCTCACTGAAAGTAGGCCCCCATTTTAGACTGGAGGTCTAGACAATGTACTTAGAACAAGAATTGGGATCACATGGCTTCCTCAAGAAGCCCTCCTTGACTACTCGAGCTTATCCCTAAGGTGTGTTTGGCTATCAAATGTCAAGTTAGAAGGTAACTTGGAGCATAGACTCAGAATGCGCACACGCACGCACACACACACACACACACACACAAATTGTTGAAGCACTGACTATGGGCAAATCACTGAAAACAAGGAATGCTAGAGGCAGAACTCTTAGGAGACAGAATGCTGAAAACAGACCATCTAAGAACCAAAGAACTGGACCTTAGAATGTGGGATATTAGTGCTGAAAGGAACTTCAGAGGGTAGAAAGTCCAAGTTGAAAGGGTCTTTAGAACAAAGATGGAAGGGTCCTTGGAACACAGAGTATTTGAGCTTAAAAGGCACTGAGAGAACAGAATGTGGGAGTGTGAAGAACTCTAAGAACACAGTGTGTTAGTGCTACAAGGGGATTTCAAACACAGATTGTCTAAAGGGGAAGAGTCCTTAGAATGTGGAATGGCAGAGTGGGAAAGAACCTAGAGTCAATACCCCTTAAATGTTGACACAAGAGGAAACTGAGGCTCTGAGATGGGAGCCTCTCTGGATTTGTTAGAATTAATGTAGCAGCAGAGTTGGAATTAGCACTTGGAACTCCTACCTCCTCAGGTCAAAATTTGTCTTGAATGGGAGAAGTGAAACTGGGTTTGGAAATGTCTGATTCTGGCTAGTTGGTACTGCAATAAGGAGGCAATGTTCTAACCTTGATGCCTAGACTCTTCTCAGGGTCTCACCACACTAGCCCCTACCCAGAGAATCCCTAAATAGGCCACTTGGGAAACGAAGGAGGCTGGAGGGCAAGGCCAAACAAATGCTGTTCATCTCTTTAGAAAGGATCTCGGTTGGGTCTGTCAGGGTGTCACATGGCCGAAATGTGAGTTAATATGTTAAAAATACACTGGGTCTCATAACCAAGGTCTTAGTGGAGAGGCAAGAATTTTGCAACACTGTTCCCCAGAGCCCCTGGGGCAGATCAGCTTACTGAGGCCATGGAAATAAAACCCTAGGCATGTTGCTTGTGGACAAAAGGACAATTCCTTAAAGCCAACATGTGGAACTGGGAGAAAGCTGGATGTTCCTGAATCAAGGGACAAAACAAGGTACAGTGGAAAGAACGTTAGACTTGGATTTAAATCCTCTCACACACACACACACACACACACCCACTAACTGTAACCTTGAGCAAGTGACTTCAATGGTCAGTTTTCTCTTCTTCAAAATGGGTGAGCTGATCCCTGCCCTATCCTGCCAAAGGAAGGTTGTGAAGATCAGATGAGATAACAGGTTGTGGAAACACTCTGAGAGCAGTCAAGTGCTTAAAAAAAAAAAACCTGAGGAGTTGTTTCTATGACCAAGTGTTTTCCAGGGTCAGCTGGGTTTCAGATCCCAGTATTCTGACTCCAAGCCAGGCACGGTTTGAAGAAGACTGTCTTCCTCTAGGAGCACAGAATGAACATCCAGCCTGAAGGTGGCCTTAGAAATATACTTTTGATTTAAAGATAGGAAGCTGAGGCCAGAGAGGTCAGTTCCAAAGTCACATATCTGTAAGAGACATATCTAAGAAGAGGTCAATTTTCTTTCCACCAACACAACAGAAAAGCAGACCTCTTGTAAACCCAGCTAAGGAATGACGAATTTAGTTAAAGTGGGTACAAATGTGGCATAATCTTAGAGAAAGAAGATTAATGAGATGACTCAGGTAACTGGGAAGCTAAAGTATTCCAGCATCAATGTGGGTGAATGTACCCAAGAAGAGAAGAGGTTGCTAGGACTGGAAGCCATGTGACTGTATGTCCAGGGAGCAGGGGATATTCACTTTAGAAAAAAAAAATAGGATGGGTTGGCTAGGTGGCACAGTGAATAGAGCACCTGCCCTGGAGTCCGGAGGACCTGAGTTCAAATTCGGCCTCAGACACTTAACACTTATTAGCTGTGTGACCTTGGGCAAGTCACTTAACTCTAGTTACCCTGCCTTCCCCCCTCCAAAAAGGAAAAAAAAAGAAGATTGGGGAGAGAATGTATCCACTGTCCTCAAACACCTGAATGGCTATCATGGCACCATGGGAACCAGCAACTGCTTCTTAGCCCCAAAGGGCAGAATTAGACTAAAGCTGATTTTTGCTTAGTTTAAGGAAGAAGCATGAGAACTGTCCAACAAAATGAGCTTCCTTTGTTGAGCCAAGGCAGAATAGACACCTGTCAGGGAAGCTGTATCTGTCTGAAGGGCTGGGGAGGACATTCCTGTATTCAAGGAGAATTCAAAGGTCTGCAATTTTACAATATTTTGTATTTTCCAAAAAAAAACCCCACCATCCATGTTCTGGTTATACAATAGAATGTATTGGTCACAAAATGGTACAAGATGTTTCATCCTCGAAAGAGGAAGAACAGGTAGGCTGTCCCTAGGAACGCTAAAAGAGCACTGTGTCCCTGGGGTCCCTTGTATCTGTAGAGAGCTTTTATATGGTTCAAATCCTGACTCCAAGTGGCAAATGACAGAAGATACCACTGGAGCCCCCAAAGGTCAGTTGAATTTCCCAGGGTCAAAGGCCATGTTTGAGGCAGGATTGGAATTTGAACCAGGCCTCAACTCCAAATCAAGCTTTCCTTCCACTTCCCTAAAGTACTACCTCTCCCTGACAATGACACCCAAGTTCTCAGTAACTATGTAAGGGGGGATCTCGATCACTGTCCCCTCAGCCACATGGGTGAAGGAGGTCACTGAAGGCCCTTGAGAAGGGCAGTGACACAAGGAAAGCAGGGTTTGAAGAACATTAGCTTGGTGATGCTATTCAAGATATGTTCAGATTCATTGGTGATCCAGGGACGCCCGTTCACAAGAGGGGGTGACAGATTAGAATGCACCCACCCCCATGTCCGGGAGTCTGTTGAAATGGGTACAGAGAGCAGACAACTATTCCTTGGGGCCAGTCTACAGATGGCAGGAGCCATGGCAGCAGTAAGCCTAAGCTGACTGACTCTGCTCTCCAGTGCAAGCCAAATCCTGTCTCTTTAAACCAGCTCACATGTTCAGGAGAGGCAGGTCTGATCCAGGACACAGATCTAATCTTTTCCTTCTTAATCTTGGTAATCTCACTTTATCTCAGTAAACCCCTTTACCTGACAGGTATCCTGGGGTATCGGTTTCTAGAACGTAATGATACACTGCATGAATACACCCAGATGTTTATTCTGCTGACTCATACGACCTTAGACCAGAGGACAGGATCTTGGAGGTCAGCTAACTCCAACCGCATCCAGTGAAGAAGCCCTTTCTAGATCGTCCCCAGTGGGTGGTCATTCACCTTCTGCTTCAAGGTTTCCATCAACAGGGAAAAAGTTTACTGTCTCCCAAGTGACTTGGTGGAAAGAGCCCTGAGTTTGAATCTTACACCTTATATTTGCTACCTATATGACCTTCATCTCTAAATTTACTCCTTTGTGCAAAGACAGGGGTGGACTTAGTGACCTATCAGTCCTCTTCCAGTTCTATGACTGATCTCTTAGTACTATCAAAAGAGGCTTAGCCTTAAGTCCCAGCTCTGCTGCTAATTGTGTGGCCTTGGGTAGATCACTGGACCTCAAATTCCTAATAATATGAAGGAGTTAGAATAGATGGGCCTGAAGGTCCTTTCTAGCTCTAGATCTACGCCCTTTTTGTCACTATGAATCAGTCCATACTATTCCTTATATTATATTCCTTATAACTGACCTGAAATCTGCCTCCATGTAAGCCCTATCCGTCTCCCCCATCAGCTTTGTGGAGTCACACAGAACAAGGCTAGACAAACCCACTTCAACACGGTGCCCCAAACACACAGACATCCCAACTCTCTTCTACAGGCTAAACACCCCAGGATCTTTTCACTCTTCTGAGACCTCTCATCTTCATGGCCATTCTCCTCTGCTTATGAACCAGTTTCTTGACCTGGAGCTGGACACCTTATTCCCATTTTCTTTTTGCTCATCAGAAGTAAAAATATTCCTACATCTACCATGCCTGCATTTTCTGCAGCAAGATGAGAGACCATGGGAAGCAAAGCCTGGAATGACTTTCATCTATCTTGGTATCATTCCAAGGACCCAACTCTTGCTGGGGGCAGGTTAGACAAGTGGTCAGGGCACAGCACTCATGAGGTCAAGATCATGACTAGGTGGCTTTGGCCTCACTGTTCACAAGCCTCAGATCACAACAGACCCCAACCCACCAGCTAACAAACTCGGGACTTCATTGATTGGAGGACTGGGGAGATCCATTCACAAGAGAGGGTGACAGACTAAAACAGACCTTCTTCCACGTCCAAGAGAGATCAAAGAGTATGGTTGGCTCAGCACAAACCTACTCCTGTTGCTTGGGACACAGTCACTAATGCATTTCCTCTTCATGGGCTCGGAGACACAATAATAATAAGTAGTGGTGATGCCACCTAATATTTCTATATCTCTTTAAGGTTTACAAAGCACTTTACATATAGCGTCTCATCTGATGCTCACATAAAGTCTGTGAGGTGGGTGCTGTGGTTATATCCATTTTACAGATAAGGAAACTGAGGCAGAAAGAAGTTAAGTGACTTATTCAGGGTTACCCAGTTAATAACTACCTAAGGAAGGCTTTGACCTTGGGTCTTCTTGACCGAGTCCATCATTTTGGTTATGCCATCGAGCTTGATTATTTTTATATATCAAATGGCAAAAGATGCAAAGCATTTTGTAGACCTTAAGTCTGGGCTACATAAATAGGAGTTGCTAGTATTATTCAGCAGCAGCATTTGCTGTAGACATAGAGGAAGTAGGCAAGCATTTATTTTGTATGATCTAAAGGACTGCAAAAATGTCTGGTCTACTGGTCTAATAATGCGAGCATCTAAATCCCTTTGTTGTATTATGGCACAGTGTCTCCAGAATGCTCTTTTTAAAAATACATAAACATATTCAGTTGAAGGACCTGGGAATGTTTAGCCTGGAAAGGGAAAAAAATGTGACTGGGATAGAAGCACAGAGGGAAGGGTGTGGAGGGAGGGTGTGGAGGGAGAAACACTATCTCCGAGTAACTGCAGGCTTGTCAAGTGGAAGAAGGAATTAGCGTGGTGTATATGGGCAAAATGACCACTACTGGAGAGAAGGGGGCAGATTTCAGCTCAGTAGAAAGGAGAGGTCTATAGCCATCCTCTGTCCAGTGAGAGCTGCCCAATGGCTCACCACCACTCGAGCTGTCTGGGCAGAGCCAGCTGACCTCGTACCATCCCACTCAGGCTGTCCTCAGAGCCAGGGGGAACCAGAGAACCTCTAAGGTTCTGATTCTGTGTCCTAGAAGGGTCTGACATGTGATCTCTCATCAACCATCTCAGCTTCCCTGGGCCAGTCTGTGTAGTATAAACTGCATGGTCCCCAGTAATCCCACTTTCCATACCTCCAGAGGATCTCTAAAGGTCCTTCTATCCCTAAATACTGTGGTTTCATTTCTGCTGTATGGTGTAGTGGGAAAAGGTCTCACTAGGGTTCCTGAAGTATCATTACCATTACCCACTTCCCACAAAGCTTCATCAAAGTGATTTCCCCTTTCTTAAGAGCTCAGTCTCTTCCTCTCTCTGATAGGAAGAATAACCTATACTTCATCTTTCTCATGGGGATGTTGTGGGGATCCAGTAACTATAAAAAGTATGAAGTACGAAAACGCTTTGAAAATCTCAGGGATTCTTTTGCAAGAAGACACTGTGGAAGAGTCACTGCCATGGCAGAATTACATAATCAACCAAAGTTTTCTTTGGTGCTTCTTTTGTTGACTCCTCATTTCTTAAATAAGTGATTTCTTATCATTTGCCCCTGAAAGGCATGCCATTGTCCCATGTTCTCTTCCCCTCCTCCATTCAAATGCATTCCCAGGACAGAATACCACAAACTCATTCATAAAAAGGGACCAGGGAGGAGAAATCACAGTGGAGAGACTGATGAATTTGGGACCAAAGGACATGAATTTGAGTCAGTCATCAGCCACTTACTACCTGTGTAACCTTAGATGTGACACTTCCTTTCTCTTGAACTGTTTCCTCATCAACAGACTCAAAGGACTTTGCAGATCAGGTGTTCTTAATCTTTTTGTTTCAGAGTCTCCTTTGGCAATCTGGCAAAGCCTACAGACCCCTTCTCAGAATAAGGTTTTTAAGTACACAAAATAAAATGCACAGGATTAGAAAGGAAATCAATGATCCTGAAATAGTTATTAAAATATTGTAACAAATTTATGGGTCTTAAGTCAATAACCTCTGGTGAAATGGTTGTTGGTGTCCCTTTTAGATCTATGGAAACTCATTATGGGTAGAAACTTTCATTCTTTGCACTTGTATCCTTAGCACCTAGCCCGGTGCCTGGAACATGGTAGGTTGGTTAATTGACTGACCCTATAGCTCCCTCCCAGAAGGATTTGCATTTTGCTACAGAACAAAGTCATAGGCAAAGAAATAGTAGAAATTCTTGCCCTAGTGAGCTAGTAAGTAGGTAGTAGAAGATGAGGAAGAAGGGGGATTTTCTCTAGGCTGCTAATCATTCTGCTTCATTATAAGGCCAACCCTAGCCTCCATGCTTTCCTAACCCATTAATTGGGCTGAATAATAAAACCAAAGCATCCTATGATATTAGAGCTTAAAGGAGGAACTTTAAAACACAAAATGTGGGATGGCTAAGTGGAACAGTGAGTAGAGCAAAGGCTCTGGATTCAGGAGGACATGAGTTCAAATCTGACCTCAGACACTTGACACACTAGCCGTGTGACTTTGGGCAGGTCACTTAACCCCAAATGCTCTCCAGAAAGCAAAAAAAAAAAACAAAAACAAAAATATAAAATGTCCAGGACAGAAGGACCATTAGAATCATTGGTAGAACACAGAATACAGAATATCCCAACTAAATGAGACCTTAGAGCACTGAATTATAGAGCTGGAGAACTTAAAAGTCATCTTACAATTGAGGAAACTGAGGCCTGATATGGGGAGAGTGATGGCCAAAGTCACATAGCCATTAAGTGACATAATTGAGATTCAAAGTCAGGTACTCAGAATCCAAATTCAGTACTTTTGACACATTACCTTGTCACTTTAGGATAGGAAAATATCATTCTTTCCTAATTGTAGCATGCAAAGAACCATGATTCATGGCGGGGAGAAACCTTTAAAGATCCATTATCCTGCCTCTGGTTTCATAGATAACTTTATTCTGAGTCATGAATACTTCAGGAATTTTACAGCCAATCTTATCCTATCTACTCCCTTCCCTCCCACCCACCCCCCAAAAACCCTATTATGTCCTAGGAAGAACATCACCCTTTAGGGGGTGGAGCAGGGAAGATGTGCCAACAAGGCCAGAAACCCTGTGGTTCCAGTTTTGCCATTGACCTTGATGGGACACTTCTCTCACCAAGCCTCAGTTTCCTCATTTGGAAATAAAGAGCCTGTATTGGATGATTTTAAAGTCTTTTCCAAATCTAAGAGAATTTTATGATCCTATAAAGCAAATACTCCAACATTCCCCTTGCCAGTTCCAGCCTCCATTGGAGCAAAGTGTTGGTGGGGTGGGGTTTGGTTGTTTTAATAAAGGGTTGTATATCATGGGACCAGGAGGGGGAAAGGAAGCATATAAGGTATATTCATAAAGAAGGAAAGCTACCTCCCAGTATGAAGAGACATCAATGGTCCTGACCATTCATAAAATAGGGTAACTACCTCCCAGTATGAGGAGACATTAATGGTCCTGACCATTCATAAAGTAGGATAACTACCTCCCAGTATGAGGAGACATCAATGGTCCTGACCATTCATAAAGTAGGATAACTACCTCCCAGTATGAAGGGACATCAATGATCCTGACCATTCATAAAGTAGGGTAACTACCTCCCAGTATGAGGAGACATCAATGGTTCTGACCATTCATAAAGTAGGATAACTACCTCCCAGTATGAAGAGACATCAATGATCCTGACCATTCATAAAGTAGGGTAACTACCTCCCAGTATGAGGAGACATCAATGGTCCTGACCTCTAATATAGGAATCTGTCTATGGCACCCTCAATGCAGGACCATCCAGCTGTGCTTGAACAATTTCTATGAAGGAACACTTGCTGCCTCTCAAAGATATCTATTCTATTTCTGGACAATTGTAGTTGTAAGAAAGGGTTTCCTTAATCTGTCCCCTTTAACGTGCAGCATAGCACAACAGAGCCAGAAAGGGTCATAGAAAATAGCTAAACTAATCTCCTCATTTCCTAGATGAGGAAACTGAGGCCTGGAGGTTAAGTGGCTTGCCCACAGATAGCCAAGGTTAGACAAGGAATTGGTCTAACCCTAGGTCTGAAGATGAATTTCACCTTGGTGCTGACTGTCCAGGTCACAAGTGTCAAGCAGTGAAGGCTAAAAACATTTCTTTCTTAAATAACAGCTCTGTGAAAGCAATCTAGACAAGTGCCTCGATCTTTCACTTTACATTGGCAGCAGAAAGCTTATTACCCAGCATCCCTCAGGAAGGAGAAGCTGGAGGATCCAACCACACTGGGCTCATGTCCATGTCCCCTCAGGCAAAAGTCATATACTGGACAGAGCCCTAGATCTGGAATCGGAAGACTTAGGGTCAAGTCTTGGTTCTATCTGGGCCATCTTGGAGAAGCTACTGCACATTTCTGAGACTCAGTTTACTTCTCTGTAAAACGGAGCTAATGCCTACTTTCCTCCAAAGATCGTTGTGAGAAAAAGCATGTAAAGCACTTTATAAAGTGTGATAAAGATACTAATTATTTTTCTGTTGGATGTCACCAGTGGGTGATGATTTCCTCAAAGGGGTAGGGTTAAATTTTGCATTTATGTACTCTACTTTCCTGCTTGCTCTCAGGGATTTCAGGTTAAGTAGTTCCTTTTCACCAAAACCTCGAGAACTTCTGATCTTATAGTCATTCCTCAAACTTAAAGAAAGACACACTAACCCATATCTCAAAGTTAACCATGCCTATGAAGAAACAATTGGGTTCCTCAGATCAGGAGGTCATGACCAAGGCACCACCTGGTGGCAATGTACCCTAAATACAGGTCAAATTCCTATGAGTAATAAGCACCTTTTCAAATGAACACTAATTCAAATTAGCAAGTAATAACATGTGTCACTGGAGCCATCTTACTGTAAGGACAAAGCTGGTTCTTCCAAATCCCAAACCCTCACTGTTAGATCTGAGACCACAGTAAGATAACTAACTAACTAACTAACTAAATAAATAAATAAATGGGGGGGGGGGCGGGGAATTCAAAAGGAGACATTTGAACACAAATCACTTTCGTAGGTGAAAATGCTTAAGAAAGTGGTACCGGGAGTCAGGACTCGGGTTTAAATCTTGGCTCCACCCCTAACTCTGTACGCATCATGTAACCTCTCTGGGCCTGTTTCCTTATTGAAAAAAAATGAAGGCATTGGACTTAGATGGCTTTTAAGGTCTTTCATATCTATGATCTAGATCCTGTCCCCCCCAAAAGGTCAAGGTAGGAAGAGGGCACACAGCTTCCCTCACTGGATTCCCTGCTTTCTATTGCTTTGCTGCAGGAGAGAAGTGGTGTATATGTACCAAAAAGCCTAACTTAAGGGTGACAGGACAATAAGAAGGCCTGGGTTCTTGCTGCAGCTCTGCCACTGACAAACTGTGCGACCTTGAACAGGTCACTTGCTTCTTTGCACCTGTTTCCCTACCTAGTCAGTGATGTACCAGGCAGGACCAGAAGATCTCAAAGTCCCCTTCCAGCTCTGCCCATTCTAGGATTAGACTAGAAGTGTGAGATTTATATCTCTGGAATAGGCTCACCCCCACACTTGGGGGAGAGTACAGGGGAGGGGAGGTAGCAGACTGTGCCAGGGCACTAGAGATCTGTCTCCAACTCTCTAGCACTCTGTCCCCAGGGAATCTGGAAAATGGCCATTCCTGATCTCTGCTAAACCAGTAGCTTACAGGGAAGTGGCAGAAGGTCATGGGTAAGTGTAATCATTCAGAAAGGGCCTTTATAATCAAAGACATTGTTTTTTAAAAGTTCCACCTCTTTGTGCCAACTATGTGCCCTAAATGGAAAGGGGCTGAGTCTTCATTTCAGCGTAAGTGTTCTCCCTCGGGGCAGGCTATAGAGCAGCCATCAGGCAGTGAAAGCTTTTGACTTTTAACAATCTAGCAGGGGGGGGCTGCGCGCGCGCACGCACACGCACACACACACACACACACACACACACACACACACAACACACACCCTTTTCCACCCTAGGGCTCAACACTACCACAAATTCCATTGAGGACCCCAGAGGGTTACTATTTCCAAGAACTTGAAGGACAAACATATCCTTAACAAGGAGAAAATGATTTATACACTCCTCTCCCACCCCATCCCAAATACACACACAGACAGACACAGACACACACACACACACACACACACAGACACACACACACACACACACACACACGCGCAAGGCCCTGGAAAGCCAATAGTTCTTACACGCTAGAAATTCCTATGGCGTGACCTAGACGAGAAAGAACATGGGCTTTGGGATTGCATGATGCCTGGGAAGTCCTGGACAGGATAGTGAACTTCTGGAACAGGTAGAAGCCTTTTTTGATGAAAGATCTGGGAGCTGTTCAGAGCTTGCTCTGCCTGAGGCTACCAGTGGGCTAAGAATCCTGGAATGCTGGTATCTGGAGGGTGGGAAAAATACCTCTCCCTCCTCAGCACACAATCACAAGCTCTTCCAAGCCCAACCACCAAGACAGGCCCTATAATATTCCAAGTTGGGAAACCTGGCTGCTACTGAGTGAGGCTGGGCTGTGCACGGCTCAGAGCCCTGACTGCCATGATAAATGCTGATGACTGAAATAGGCTTGAAGACAGCAGAGCTCTAGTCCTGGTTGTGCTACGAGGAAATTCACTTCCCTCTCCAGACCTCAGTTTCCTACTCTGTGAAATGAAGGGAGGTTTGACTAAAAGATTCTAAGCCTTTAGGTATGCTTGGAATTTCTCTAGTGTCCCTCCTTGCAAAAAGTTCAGTCCCCTCCCAGGAAGGGTCCTGCTCCAGCATGTTGACTGATTCCAGCATGGCAAGGAGTGGCCCACGTTACTACCTGTGGACACATCAGGGATGTTCAGGTGTCAGAGGCATTTCAAACTGCAAGGGAACTTGGAGGCAGCTACAGTGACTCTCTTTGGCTCCTGAGGCCCAGGGACCTCTCTGGGACAAGGAGAACACCCAGAGGCTTGGCCAACTATTCAGCCTGCTCCCACCTCTTCCCTGAAGCCTTTCTTGATTAGTCCTGCCCGTAGTGATCCACACACAGCAAATCCAGTGTGAAGAACAGTAGCTCTGGGGGTAGAAGGCCTAGGTTCAAATCCTGCCTCTGATGTTTGCTAACTCTAGGCAGACCACTTCACCTCTCTGGGGATTGGTTTCCTTGCCTTCCTAAAAATGAGGGGTTGGATTAGGTGACCTCTAATACCCCTTCCCACACTGTGTGATTCCCTGCCCTCTCTGTCCTCTGGACTCCTAACACACTCAGAATCTACAGAGGTTATCTGACCTTTGCAATGTAGTCTTAGCCAGGTCACTTATTTCCAGGGTGACCTTATTCTTTTTCCCCCTCAGCATTTGCTTCCTCCTCTGTAAAATGATGGAATCAAGACTCTAGCAAAAAGAGCATCAGACTTAGAATCAGCAGGCTGGAGTTTGCATCTCGGCTCTCCTACTTAGACATGTGACCTTGGGCAAGTCACATCCCTTTGGGCCTCAAGTTTCCTCATCTGTAAAAAGGGGGAGTTGGATGAGAAGTAGGAGATCCCTTCCAAGTCTAACGGTTGATCAATCTATGATGTTGGTTCAACAACAGAGTCTTTACATTGCCTTACATTCTGGCTGTGTTATAATCCATCCTCTACCAGATTCCTGAAAGGGATCGTTGATCTCTGTACCCCTCCCTCAGTCCATCCCTGACCCTCTCCACACCACACTGCCACCCCCAGAATACAAACTGGGGCCTTGCACACATTAGGCACTCAGGAAATATTTGTCTGATTGGTTGCCTGACTGATGAATTTTGCCCCTTTTCCAACAATGGCTGGGGATCCCAGACGTATCCTGGTCACAACTTGGACAACTCCATGCCCACTGCCCAGTTCCCTAAGGTATCCACCTTGGGTCTCCACAGAGCAAACACTCCTACTGCAATGAGACTAAAGTGAGCATAAACACATGGCAAGCCACAGCAAGCCTCACCTAGTCATTAGGAAACTGGAAATCAGTTGGTTTGTTGCTTTGGAAATTCATGTGGCAGAAGCCCACATACAGAGAGCTACAGTTCTGTGCACCTTGTGCCAACTGCTGGAGGGTGATCCCCCTTGACTGAGATTCCCCCCTCCATGCTCTACCTTTCTCTTTTGGAGAGGGGGATTTGATTAAAACAAAGGGGGAGACTTTGGCTACAGTGTCCTCTTTTTGGAAAAAGCCCAGCCCTTGTTTGCTAGGCCCTAATTGAATTGGAATAACAGGCCCACCACACCACAGGCAGTGGTACCCATGCCACCCCAGGATACTGACCTCCAACCACACCCAGGCCACGTGCACGCAAAAGGCTTCTCGCCCGTGTGCCTCCGCAGATGGGCCTTAAGGTGGCTGCTCTTGGTATACATCTTGGTGCAGCCAGGGAAAGTACATTTGTGCATTTTAATGAGTTCTGCCGCTGGGTTCTTTGGAAACTTCTGGCCTACCAGGATCCCTGCAGGGCCTGGCACCATGCCACCTGGCCCAATGGGCTTGGCTGCGATGGGGACTGGGGCGATCCGCACAAACTTGGAAGGCAAGTTCAAGTTGGAGGACTGGACAATCTGTGGCACCAGCGCAAAGGTTTGCCCCTGGATGTTGACGAGGAGCTGGGCGATTTTAATGTTGTCCGCATTCTGGCCTGGCGAACTGGGACCCGTGTTTGACTCTTGTTTGATTGGCATGGGCTGGATTTGGAGTATGACAGGGATCCCTCCCTCTGTGGCCGTTGGACTATTTGAACTGTGGGCACCTTCCGTTGAGCTGCCAGACTGGGGGGTTTTACTTTCTTTCAAGCCACCCCCAGGCAGGATGTGGTCTTTATGCTGCCCAGAAGAGAGCTGGTTGCAAACCCGCAGGTCCTTGGTCCCATTCTCAGGCCCTTCCTTGAGCTCCAGATCCATGTTTTCCTCCAGGAACTCCTCAATCTCCTCCAAAGTGGGCTGGAATGGCCCCATGTCTTCTGGGTCCGGGAACCGGAAATGTTCCTCTTTCACCATGGGCTGGCACCGCCGCCAGTCCCACCAGGCCACAGGGTTGCCCCCCAGTGTTGCCTGGGACAGCAGGTAGTCTAAGATGCTGTCCTGGCCCTCGATGCTGGATGTGCTCCCATAGCTGGAACCTAGGACCTGTGAGTCAGGGCTGGAGCAGGAGCAGAAGCTGGAGGAGTCACTGTCATCTTCTGACAATGGAGAGGGCAGCATGTGGTATGACCGCCCACCAGCCGACATGTCCCCCAGGTAACCAATGGGGAACTTGGTGGTTGAGAAAGACTCCCCCACCGGGAGCAAGTGATCCACCATTCCTAGAACAATGCTTCGGGGATGCCCACCAGCATATACCAAGAGGTCCCAAGGTCAGATGAAAACCTGCAGAGAAGGGACAAAGAGGTAGAGGAGTCAGGCTGGAGGTCTAAGTGCTTACTCCTACAAGCCCAGTCAGATGAGGCAGGCTGGGAGTTCAAACATTGCCACACGCTGAGCTAGAGCGCTATCACTGGTGAATTGTGTCTGCCTAAGCATTTTCCAAGATTGCACCACCTGTTTGCAAAAGAGCCCTTTCCAAAAGCATTTCACAACTCTGGGCCCATTGGGTTGCAGACAAGGGCTCCTTCCCAGAATTCTCCGGGAAAGGTACAATGAATATGCAAAGTACACTGTCATTCAAAATGGCTAGGGGAAAGGGACATCCTGGTTGACCAGGTATTCTATCTGACTGTCATCTGATGTACATAAATCATAGATTTCATGCCATCAAGGCCAGCCCTAGGGAAAGCAAAAATCTTCTCGATATCCTCAGCATGGAAGCAAAAAGGATGGAACTGGCAAAGCCTTGTTGGCATGAGGTCCCTTCCAAATGGGAATTAATGTAATATAGAGGAAGGAGCTGAAGTCTGAAAGTTCAGAAACCTAGATTCTGACCCCAGGAAGGTTACTATAACCTTAAGCAAAACTCTCTCTGGATCACACATACCTCTTCTGCAGAATAAGAGGAACGGACCAGAATTCAGGGGCTCTTAACCTGGGATCAGTAAACTCATGTTCATAGATTCTGGTAACTGCATTCCCATAAAACTGATTCCTTTGTAATTCCATGTATTTTATTTTAAGCATTTAAAAACGTCATTCCGAGAAGAGCTCCAAGGCTTACCCATGATACAGAAAAGGTGGCTCTGAATGATCTCTGAAGTCCCTTCCTGTTCCAACCCACTGTGATCATTCTAGTGTCCTATAGTAAACCCTTATTGATCAGGGCCGTACTCCCTCCCACCAGACCCCATTTTGCTGGTGGCCTGACACTGAACTGGCTTTTCTCCCCTTTTTACAGAGTCAACAAGAACCAGCTTGGTCAGAAAGTGCTGCTTCTCAGAGGAACTTTGCCCCTTCAAAAGCATTGCAGCTGTCTTGTTTATCAAGGCTAGAATGGGGGGAGGGAAGGAGGGGAAAGGGGAATGCATTTAATCTGTGTCCAAAGCTTCTAAGGTTACCCAACTTTGGCTGCATGAACATGAAGTTTGTGCTGTACAATGAAAAGCCCCCTTCACTGGTCATAACAAGCATCCCAATGAGCTGTTTCCAAAAGAAAGATGGAAGATCTAGGTCCACACACAGTGGAAAGAACCCTGAACCAGGAATCAAGAGCCTTAGGCTTGAGTTCCAATACTGAATAATTGTGTGACCTTGGGTAAGTCATTTCTCATCTCTAGTTTCCTCCTTCTTAAACTAAGGGCAATGATACTTGTACAATCCAATAGGGCTACTGTCAGGAAAGTGATTTCTAAAACCTAAAGAGCTACCAAAAAGTTACTTGTTAGAACTACAATAAAGTCCTATCAGTTTTGTAGAATTTATCTCTGAGTTAGAGAGAAGCAAATCATCTTCTCCCCAGGACAACTCAAAAGTATTTGTAATCATCTCAGTGGCAACCCCCATGACCAATATGAAGTACGCCCAGAATGGAATCTGGAGCTACCTCCCACTTACAAGAACCCAGACCAGGCCCTCCTGCCATCTTGTTCCTCTTCAAAGTCAATGTTCTCCAATTTACAAAGAAAGTCCCCAAATCACAGACTGTCAGAGCTAGGGATGACCTTAGAACAGAAATTGAGAGCTGGGAGAACTAGGTTACAACACACAATATCAATGCTGGAAGGGACCATAGAACATAAAATGTTAGAGCTGGATAGGGCCTTAGAAGACAGAATGCTGGAGTGAGAAGGTACCATGGATTTCATTTCATTCAAAACCATCATAGTGAGATCTTTTTTAGTCTAACTGTAGGTAGCTAGAATGAAGAGCTGAAGTCAGCCTACATGGCTGTGTTCATAGAATCTTAGCATTAGAGCCTATGGCAAATCTCTCATTTTATGCATGTGGAAACAGAGACCTAGAAAAGTTAACCAGACTTGCCCAAGGTCACCCAGATCACAGCTGGGATGGTCTTCAAACCCAGAACTTCTAACTCCAAGTACAGTCTCTTTTCCAGTATGTCCCTCTACCTCTCATCACAACTGTTGTGGATGTAGAGCATTAAAGTCTGCAAAGCCCTCTCCTCATGATTACTCCATGGAGTGGGCAGGACAGGGATTATCACCTCTCCTTTACAGATACAGGTTTAAGGAATTACTTCCCCAGGGGTCCCATAGCTAGTAAGTATGATTCAGACATATGACAGGCCAACTTCCAAGTTGCTACACCATCAGCTATACTACACGGCTTTTTTATTCATTTTGCCTATCCAATCTCATCTATCCTTCAAAGCTTGGAAATTGGGTTTCCAGTACTGGTTCTACCACTAATTAACTGGATGACTGTAGACAATTGATTTGCTCTCCCAAGCTTAGTTTACCTATCTGAACAATGATTAGATGCCTCTAATGTTCCTTCTAGCCCTGGCATTCTATTATTCAAGATCTGTCCCCCTTTTATTATTATTGTTATGATTGACATGGGCAAAATACTTCAACCCTCTGAATCTTAATTTGCTCATATAGACAATGAGTTAATTTCTATTAACATACTCTTGTACCACTACAACCAACCTCAACTTAAAAAATAAAATGATCAGAATCTGATGTGCAAGGATGACTGTGTCTTGAGCGAACTCCCAAATCTCCAACATACCTAGAAAAGAGAGAGGACTGGGCACAAAGGGGCACTAAGAGGATTTAGAACTAGATGGGTCCATTTACTCAGACAAAATAGGATGGAAATCTGGATTTTTAAAAGTCTTCTAGTCCAATCCCCTAGAAGAGGGAACTGAGACCCAGTGGGTAAGGTGATTTACTCAAGGACTCACTAGTGGTAAGGCAGGAATTGCCTCAGACTTGGTAGCATTCTTTCCATTGATGAAAATACTAAGTACTGGTATGCCAAGAGATGGGATTTGTACCCAGGTACTGGATCCCAGGGCCTAAGGAATCTATTGTTCAAGAAGGATCCACATATTCAAGTGAATTACTAGAATGCCTCTGCCTCTCCACAAAACCCTAATGTCGGTTCTAATGAGATGCCAGGGCCTAAGAACACTTTAATCAATTGGAAGATAGAAACAATATAAAGGCTTTTAAAAAAAGCTCAACAGAAGTTGAGAATTGTTTCATTTTGTTTTGTTTTGTTCATGTTTGGGACACTCAGGGAAATGGGAATTGGAAAGTAACAAGGCCTTCAGTGAAATGTCTTGTTAACACTGTCCATGTGCTCCATCACAGTCTCCACATTTTAAGGTTTCCCCCTCATAAAATACTCTGTATGGCCCAGTGGGCATGGCTATCTCTGGGCCGAAATCTTCTAATCAATCTTTGGAAAAGAGGCATTCTCTTTGCCAATAAAAATCGGTGTAGAAACAAAAGCTAACAAAGATTGAAAAGAAAATAAACAGCCCTCTGGTTGGCCTGTGGGCCGGTGGGGTGGGGCTAGGCTCGGCTCGGATTCAAATCCCAAGCAAGTCACTTTATTTTTCTCAGCTTCAATTCCCTTCTCTGCAAATTAATGAGGCAGGACGAGATGATCTCTACAGTCTCATCTGCTTCTTCATCCCATCCACGCTCCTAAGATCTTCAAAGGGCAGGTCAGTCATGACACCAGACCAATCTTGTGGGTCTGTGAATCCCATTGGTTCAATGACAATACTAGGAACGCTTGAACATATAGGAAAAATGAAGTCAAGACTGACTACATCTTTCCTGAAATTCACCTATCATTACCTGCTATGTTCTTGCCAGGCCCTGAGCATCAGATGGTATGAGAGAGAAGAGAGGAAACTGTCATCTCCATAGTATAATAGAAGGGCACTGGCTCAGAAGACTCAGGTTCAAATCCTACCTCAAATGCTTACTTACTTGTATGACATTGGGCAGCCTATCAATAAGTATTTTTTAGAAAGAAATGCAAAAAGAGTCCCCTCCTTGAAAAAACAGGCATTGTAATAAGTAGGCATATACAAGATACATATAGAGTAGATAAAAGGTGGGCAGTTAGGTGGAGCGGTGGTTAGGGAGCTAGGTCCAGAGTCAGAAGACTCAGCTTCAGAAACTTACTACCTGTGTGATCCTGGGCAAGTCACTTAACCCTGTTTGTGTAAGTTTCCTAGCCTGTAAAATAAGCTGGGGAAGGAAATGGTGAACCACTCCAGTATCATTGCCAAGAAAACCCCAAATGAGATCAAAGAGTCAGACAGACCTGAAAACCAATTGAACAGATATAAGGTAATACAGAAAGCGCAGGCACTAATGGGGAGTGGGGAATGAGAAGGGCACATTGTAGGAGTGGGGATTTGTGCTGAGTCTTGAAGAAGGCCAGAGAAGCCAAGAAGGGGAGTTGATGTGCCTGAGCATTTCAAGCAAAGGTCTGGGGACAGAAACGTCCGAGCCTCAGTTTCCAGATCTGCAAAATGAAAAGATGCCTGTGAGGTACCTTCCTGTTCTTGATCCATGAATTATGAATTAACACATATAAGACAGTATATAATACATGACAGAGAGTGATCCAATGGCAAATATATTGTAAGGACCAACCATTTATTCTTCACTGGAAGAGAAGATCTATAGTTAAATGAGTTATGGAAGGGGAGCCAGGAGACCTAAATTTTAGTCCTCATAGAGGTCATGAACTTTCTATGTGACCTTGGGCAAGTCATTTGACCTAGAATCGCTGAGCCCAAAGTGAATTCATAAAATGCATCTGGGTTAACCCCCTGCCTTTACCCCTCTGTGAAGCCTCCCTCCATTCCTTTACAGAATGACTTCTAAGTCTAAAATGACTTCTAAAATCTTTTCCAGTTATGACTTCCAATGCACTAATGCTCCTTCCACCAATAATATCTTGTGTTCTAAGGCAGAATCTTCCTAGTTCTACCATTCTATGATTTGATACAAGAAAGTGTTCTCTATGAAAATGAGATTTGAACTGGACTTTGCAGGACACAAGACAGAATGAAGAGGGGAAAACATTTAAACAAGTATTCAGTTACGGATTTGCTGGGGAAGAGAGTGAAATGTGGAGAGGCAGATCAGACCTTGGATACCAGCCTAAAATGTTCAGGTTTGAAGCAGTGGAGACAATTGTCAGTTTGTGAACAGGGGAATGCCAAGCTGTAAAGGAAAACTACAGATGACCGTGGTGTCACAGAATGCAAGACAGACTATTGTATGGGCGTGGGGGAGGAAGAGAGATTAAAGGAAAGGGAACTGAATTAGGAGGTGGGAGATTTTTTCCCATTTAAAAAGACATACAAATTGCTTGCTCAGATTTAACTATTAGTGTTTGGAGTCTGTGCCAGGAGACTGGTAGGGGAATTGCTACATATCCTTCTAGGGAGGGGACTCCAGTGATTCTCTAGTCCAGTCTCCCATTTAACAGAGGAAAAAACAGGTTCAGAGGGGTTACTTGCCCAACAGCAAAACCTAGACTTGCAACCCTAGGTCTCTTGGCATTCAGGTCTCCTCTCTTTCAGCCAAGTCATAATCCCCAAACTTTCCCTAATGGTTCCTTCAGGCAAGACAAGGTTATGAGGGGGAAGGGTGGAAGAGTAGATGTAGACGGACTGGACCTGTATGGAAGGAAGAATTTATAATCAAAGTAGCTCAAGCCAAAAGTTTACCATTAGGTTCACAGGAAAATTCAAGGGGAGAGGAGGGAGGAAGGAGTCTGATTTCCTCACAAAATAAGAGTCTCTAATCAACTTTGGTCCCAGATGCCAAAAAGCACAGTAGGTCCCACAGCATTAGCACCTACATTTCAGCAACATCTCACCCTTCAGAAAACTGGCCTGCTGCCTGGCTTCTTGAGTAACCAGAAGCCCTCCACAACTGTAAATAAGTCTTTCCCTCCCCCCCATTTTTTGGGGGGTGGGTGGGTCAGAATTTCATTAATACCCACACATCACAGCCTGCTCAAAACACCTGCAGCACTCCCTCCCTAGGGTCTTCATCAAACTAGTTGCCCATCATAAGGCATGACTGGTCCTTTTAGAATCTGCATGATAAGGAGAAATCCATTTCAGCCTTCTTGGATGAGGGTTGGAAGGGAAGGCCCAATCAAGCTAATGTTGTGTTTTTAATCCCTGGTGGGGCTGGAGGAGGGGTGTTCAGGCTTGTTTCAGGGCTTCTCAGGGTCCGGGGATCCCCATTTATTAGAGGCTGGGAAAGCGAGGAAGATTTGGAGGCAGAGAAGGGAGGGGCTCAAACAGCCCAGGCCTCTCTTTGAACTTCGCCACCCTTGTTTGTCTGTAGGGTTGGAAACACTCAGGGACAGATCCTGCTCGGGCGTCATTATGCAAGATGAATGCCCGTTCCCTTTGCCCCCAGCATTCGCTGGGGCCCCCAGGCATTCAGCCACTGAGGATAAGGAGGCTCCAGGCATTTCTATGCTAATGTCCCGGGCCTGAATGGGTCTCGCACAGAATATGCCCCGCGATTCAAGGCTTGGGAGAGAGGAGGAGGGAAGGGGAGGGAGGAGAGGGGGGGACTGCGTTTCTCAGTCACTGAGACACGAGTTATTTTTAAAGGTTGCTACAGAGCACCTGAGTGCTGGTTTTGTGTGTGTGTGTGTGTGTGTGTGTGTGTGTGTGTGTGTGTGAGTGTGTTTTTCCCTTTCCCACTCCCTGAATAAACATCTCGAAATGCCTACGGTATGTGTCAATTACACCTTGTTCAGCGCTGGGCCTGAAGCTCTGAATGGTTCCGATGGAGATGGCGCATAACCAAATGCTCGCTGTTGCTGTGTCCAGCCCCCCCCCCCCTTCTTTCCACCCCCTTCTTTTTTTCCTTGATCCCAAAGAGCTGAGGATGACCGACAGTAACCCTGCCTCTCTCCGCTTCTCCTGTCAACAGGACCAAAACAGCTAGCGGCCAAACACACGCGAGGCTAGCTGCACCCACTGACTCGTTCGACTCCAGACCCCAGCTCCCGACCCCTTCTCTCCAAAACAACCCAGCTGCGGCGTTCCCGCAACCCCACGATTCCAATCCGCGGGCGGCCTGCCAGCCTGCCATCTGGAGAAGTTTAGTGGGAAGGATTCCCCTCCCTCCCCCCCTCCCAAAAAAGCGGGTTCCTCTAGTTGCTCTCCTCACACCATCCCGCGCCCAAAACACCAACCTTGGGAGCTAGACACTCGGATCCTTAGGGTCGCTGACATCTGGCCCCCGGCGCTCCCATCCCCATCCCCGCAACCTGGACACACAAACAGCTCAGGGCCGCATTCCTGCGCAGCGCCCCCTTCCTCGCCCAGGCTGCGGGCACCCAAGCTCCTAGTCCCGACTGACCAGAGGGCTTGGTCTGCCAGGGAGGTCAGGCACCTGGCCCCGGCCCCGGCCCGGACCCCTAATCTCAAGTCAGTGGCCGAGAGTCCCGGTAGTCAAGCGCTTGGCCTTGCCTGGCTTGTTTACGCCAAAAGCCCACCTCCCAGAGGACCGATCGGCCGAAGCTCAAAGGCCATCTTCCTTCCCCTCCCCGGGCCCATATGGTTGTAAACACGTCGGCCTCTTCCCAAGGAAAACGTCGTTAGCTTAGGTCGACTGGTTCAGAGGATCAGCCCGACCTCCAGGCTTGAGCCCCCTCGACTCAGATCCTATCCGTACCTACCTACCCACCGAGAGCAAGACTCAGATCCGCACCACCACTCAGGGTCTCACAGACCTGAAGCCCAGCTCCAACACGTCACCCAGAGACACAAGCTCACGGACAGACACACTGGTACACATACACGTAACAGAGACACGCAGACACACGGGCACACAAACACGTAACGGAGACACACGCCGAGGTACATACACACATAACAGACACATGCAAAGACCCACAAACACGTAGAGGCAGACACACAACGACACACCAACACGTAGACCCAGAAACTCATGTAGACATGTAGACATAAACACACAGATTCACATGGACACTCCGTTTCCAGGGCCACACGTCTCAGCAGGTTCCCGCACGCATAGCCCCTCCAATTAAGCAGGTCCCCATTAATATTCCTCTCACTTCCTCCCCCCTACCCGCTGTCAATCTCCCCAATTTGATCCCAGCCTTTCCCCTTCCCCCGCCCCAGCCTTTTCCTACCTGAACTTTCCGCACCGTGAGAATTTTAAGGGATTGGAGAGGGATTAAAATGGGGCTTAGCGCAAGGGGAATGCACCCCCAAAAAAGGGGGTTCCACCAATCCAATTCCGAATCCGAGGGAGCTCCTTTTTGGATTAAAAAAAACACAACACACCAGCCCCCCAAAAGGGGAAAAAATAGAAAACCAATTCCGCCTGAAGGCTACGAAATGATCAACTTTGCGCGAGAGCCAAGCAGAGTCGGGCCCGATGTCCTTGAACTAGAGAGAGCTGGCTCGCTCGGGCGGGGCTGAGGGAGGCAAGCAGGCAGGCGGGCGGCCCGAGAGGGCAGGCGGGCGGCCGAGGAGGCGGGCGGCCGTGCAAGGGCAGCAGCCGGCGCTGCTGATGTGTCCTTTAGCCGAGCGAGAGTAGTACTATATGGCCGTCACATGACCGCAGGGAGGCTAGCCCTGGGAACGCTGGGGAAGGCTTGAAGGAGGCTCGGCCCCAGCGAGCCGGCCCATTGGCCGCCGCCGCCGCGAGGGGGCCGGCCCTCGGGCCGGGCGTCAGTGCCCGAGCGGGGCGGCCCCGCGCGCTCGCGCGCTCTCTCCGCGCCGTGCCCCCCGGACCCTCCTCGCCTCGGAGTCCTTGCGCCTCAAGTGCTCCGAGCTGGTGGAAAAGCCGGCAGCAGTGGCTCCGGGGCGCACGATGCCGCGCGCCCTCCTGCCCTGGGAACCTCTGCGGGAGCTGGGCAGGCCAAGTGGGCGCGTGGGACCGGGCTCTGCTCAAAAGCGTGAATGAGTCCGGGGGAAGGCTGAGGATGTAGGAGGCGCGTGCGCGTGGGTCTGGGGGTGCGCGCGGGGTGCGCGCGCGCGCGCGCGCGAGCCTGGAGGTTCAGGTCCAGTCTTGGCCACAGCCGCACGAAGCACTGGCCAGGGCCCTACGGTCCTCCTCGTCCCCGGCCCGGCCCCTCTGGTGGAATGGGAGGACTTCGGGTGTATTCTTAGTCGGGTATCTCGTCCTGTATCTCGATGGAAGGCAGTCAATCAATAAACATTTATTAAGCGCGTTCTATGTACCCGGCGCTGTGCTAAGCGCTTTACAATTATTCTGCACAACAGTCCTGGGAGGTAGGCGCTATTACACTTTATATAGATTATATAGTAGGTTCATTTTATAGATAAGGAAACCGAGGTAAACATGTGAAGTGACCACGGGTGGGGAACCTTTGCCCTCGAGGCCACATGTGGTCTTCTAGGTCCTTGGATTCGACCTTTTGACTGAGTCCGCGTTTGGATTCAGTCAAAGGGCTGCACTTGAGGACCTAGAAGGCCACATGTGGCTTCCCCACCAATACTCAATCAGTAAACATTTATTAGGATACGATGTGTCAAGCACCGTGCCAAGAGTTTAGGATACAAAGAAACAAAAGACAGCTCGTGCCCTCAAGAAGCCTGCAATCTCAAGGGAGAGACTAGGCAAACAAATAGGTACAAAATAAACAACATACACCGCACGAGATAAATAGGAAATAACGGAGGGAAGGCACTAGAATTAAGAGGGTCTGGGTAAGGTTTCCAGTTAAAGATGAGACTTTAGTTGGGAATTTAAAAGAAAACTGGAGGCTCATAGTCATAGAGGAGAGAGAGCATTCCAGGCACTCAGAACAGCCAGAGAAAATGGAGCCACTTCCAGCCAGGGATGGGCTGGATTGGGTGGCTTATTTCTGTCTTCCCCAGACACTTTTTAGGTCTTCAGATAGTGAATTCTAGAAAGGACCAGATGATCTGAAGCTTTAGTCAATTCAATTCAATAAATATTTACTGAGAAAAGCAAAGTTGTATTCCCGACTTTTCTGGGGAGATAACAATTGATAATACTGTAGCATTTGCCCCCAGGGACTTTAGTAGGGAAATTAAGACGTGTGGACAAATAACTTGTAGGATCATAGACTGGGAGCTGAATGGGGCCTGGGAAATCACCTTGTCCAATTTCTTCACTTTACAGAGGGAGAAATGAAAGTTGGGTAGCTTGAGGTCACACAGTAAGTATAAGTTCTCCAGTTTTTGAACCTTGAATTTAGCTACCCTGGATCCAGGGCTCTTTCCCACTGTCTGATCCCTTCATTTTATAGAGGAAAAAAACCCAAGTGCAAGAGTTTATAGTAGGAAGGAGAGAGTACAGTAAGAGAGGTGGAAAGTGTAATGGGGCTCAAAGAATGAAGGGATAGTATCAGATCTAGTCAGGGCACTCAGGAAAGAGATAGTGAAGGGAACATTCCCCTAGAAGCCCCAATACTCGATTTTTATCTGTTCTGTGAGTTCACAAAAGAGGAGATATGGCACAGTAGATATAAGGATAACCTTACTTTGGAAGATTTGGATTCAAGTGCTGACTCAGATATATACTAAAAGGGGGAGGGGGCCAGGGAACAATTTTATTATCCCCATTTTGCCTAAGGTTTGGTTCTAGGGATAGAACTAATACAGAAACCCATTAGAGGAACCATTCCTTACCTCATACCACAGAGGTAGCTCTCCAAACCTTGTGCTATATCTAGGAGATAGGAAATCCAGATTCTAGTTCTGACTGCTACTAAAACCAGCTTTGACATCCTTGGGCAAGTCAGGACACTTCTCTGGCTTTCAGATTCACCCTCTACAAGATGGGGAGGATGAAATAATATCACAATATTATCTGATTTGATAATAGTTATGACTTCAGAATTTGAAACCATACAACTGAAATCCTGGTCCTTGGCCTCTTGGACTAATGCCCACTATAACACACTGTTTCACTGTTTTCTCCATGCTAGGTAGACAAAGAGATGTGCCAGCAGAAAGGGATTCCCCACAACTGGAATAGCGCTCTCTCTCTCTCTCTCTCTCTCTCTCTCTCTCTCTCTCTCTCTCTCTCTCTCTCTCTCTTTCTCCGTCTCTCTGTCTCTCTCTTTCTCTCTCTGTGTCTCTCTCTCTGTGTGTGTCTCTCTCTCTGTCTCTCTCTCTCTCTGTGTCTCTCTCTCTGTCTCTCTGTCTCTCTGTCTCTCTCTCTCTTGTCCTGATTTTATGGCTTTTAATAATCTCGTATGGATTTATTCTCATTTTTATTATACTGATCTGCGTACTGTCATAGCTCCCCTTCTAGACTATAAACTCCTTGAGATTAGGAAAGCACCGGGCTTTAGTCATCTCCCAGGACCAAGAATCATTTTTTTTTTCCCACATGTACCCAAATACACAAAGTATCTGTGCTTTCCCTAGCATGAAGGAAGTCCCATTATGGGAACTCTCCACCAATGAAATATAATAGTAGAATGAGAGGTCACCTAGTCCAACCAACCCCCTTAGGAAACTGAGGCCCATAGATATTAAGTGACTTGCCCTAGGTTGAATAGTGATACCAAGTGATGTGTAAGTAACAAAGCTGGACCAGATATGTGCTCAAAAGGTACTTGAGGCACATCAGTCTTCAGCCTGAATCTCATTTCTTTCTGACTTCTCTGTACACAGTAAAAGACCTTTCTTAACCTCAATGAAGACTTTCTGGTTGGAAAAGGCAATAATAGCTCAGGATACTTTCTGGGAGTTCTGGACATTTGTTCATATAAGATCATAGGATTTGTAACTTAGAGACAATTTTACAGATAACAAAAATGAAGTCCAGAGGAGTTGTTTGTCTAAATTCACAGAGGATGTAAGTGACAAGGGACAGGATTTGAACTCAGATCTTTGACTCCAAAGCCAACGTTCTTTCTACTGTACCAGAATGCCTTTTTCTGTGGGTGAATTTTCAAGAGGTATCTGTCTGGATGTTTCACTTCTCGCTCTTGTTAATGTTCTTATCCTTCGTTGAATTAAACCACACAGTCCATCAGAACAGAGCTTGTGTAAGATCTATTTCTATACGCCTTGCACCTGGCACAGCACTTTGACACAACGAACTATTAATAAACAGTGATTGAATGAATGAATGAAAGTCTGTTTATTAATCACTTACTGTGTGCCAAATTCTGGGAATATGAAGAGAAAAATAAAATGAAAGCTTCAAGGAGCTCACACTCTAACTGGGGAAGATGACACGTAAAAAGAACCGGAAAGGCGGGGAGGTGTGCTGGAACCAATTGCACAGAGCTGATTGGTAAATTGTCAGTGTGAGCTGTGAGCACTACACCTGAGAAATCAGCAGTCAACTCAAATCAGGGCTTACCTTATTGCTTTTCTGATATTCTAGACGTCGGAAAATGTTAATAATACAGATCAAGTGTTTTACACGACTGCACATGTCACATTACTTACTCTCTCAGGGAGGGGGGAAAGGAAAGGAGTGAAGGAAAGAATTTGGAACTCAAAATTTAAAAAAATTAGTGTAAAATTATCTTTATTTGTAACTAAGGAAAAATTAAATATTACTCAAAAATAATGGTGATTAAACTGAAAAGCATGTCTGCTTACATTGCCTTTTGGTTCTTATAGAGATTTCAGTTGTTATACTTTTTAAAATTTCCAGCATACCATTGTGGACATCCTAAGGGTGCAGTGGTGGGGGCGGTTGGTAAGGCCTGAGGGTATTTAGGCTACTCAGTAGGTTAAGATAACAGTGCCAGGAGTCTGCAGGGTATAGAGACAAGGCAGATGGCAAGACTGAGAGGTCCTTAGGAAGTAATGGTAAGGAAGATGGAAAACTGGTGGTCTTCTACCTCATCAGAAAAAAAATATATTAATAACTCCCATCTCATCTAAGCCATATGAGAAGATAAAGAGCCTCAGGAGGGGTCCTAGGAATGGCCTAGAGCAGGACAAAAGAGCAAAGGGGTTAGGTAAGGTAGAAATAGCATCCTTCCTCTAGCCCAGTGGTTCTCAACCTTCCTAATGCTGCGACCCTTTAATACTCGTATGTGGACATGTCTGCATGTGGGCAGACCCGCCTGGAGACGGATAGAGGAGCAGTGTCTCGGTTCCTAAGACCATCGGAAATACATGTTTTCTGATGGTCTTAGACGACCCCTATGAAAAGGTCATTTGACCCCCAAAGCGGACGTGACCCACAGGTTGAGAACCGCTGCTCTAGCCCCTTGGGTCTTCCCATTCCCTTGTCTATCCAGTGGATTTTTTCACGGAGGTGGTTCTGTGGGTCCAAGTTACTACTACTACTACTACTACTACTACTACTACCACCACCACCACCACCACCACCACCACCACCACTACTACTGATAGATAAATAGACAAACTAATTAACAAATAAATGAATGAATAATGACATCTGAAGTTCAAATAAATTGTACTAGACCTGGAGCATTATCATAGACTAAACTACTGCCATAATCACCTGGATATTACTTTGATCCATACACATTTTGAAAAGGTATTTTAATCGAAATTGACATGCTAAATCTGCAAAATGCCCAAGCTATATGGAATTTAAAATTCCAAAATATAGTGTCCTTGTAGAAGAAATCAAAATTATGATTTTGATAAGGCATCTAACATGGGATGAGGCATCTAACATCCCTGTTACCCTGCCTATTATTGGAGTTGTCCCAAAGATGCTTTCAGAGAGCCTGCAGAAGATGAGCTTACATGCCAATAGTTTTATCCAATCACCAAAACAGTCACTTTAGCCATCTGCACAATACTCTCCAGAATATGAAATATAAAAGAATGATAGCAAGAGAATACTTGTCTAGGACTGTTTCTAGCTAATGCCAAGGACAAGCTGAGAACAAGATAATTACCCTACCATTTGCATAGAGCCTTAAAGGCTTGGCTGGCCTAGGTTTTCCATTCCTCTGGGATGGAAATTGGTACCCTCAGCTGGGTTTTGAGGACCTAACTCCGCCATGTTGTGTTCTGAAACTGAGTCAGTATAACCTTTGAATCTGCCTTACCTGAAGGAACATAAAGGGTCAGGGCGGTGCCTACCCCCAAAAGTGTAGGAATCCTCCATTCAAACAATCAACATGTAACACTTAGAGTGTTGTTGTTCAGTCATTTCAGATCCTTTATGACCCTATTTGGGGTTTTCTGGGCAAAAATACTAGAATGGTTTACCATTTCCTTCTACAAAAGAAGAAACTGACTGTGACTTTCCTAGCCAATGAATGTCTGAGGCCAAATTTGAAATCATGAATCTTTGTGACTCTAGGCCCAGTGCTCAATCCCCTGAACCACCTAGCTGGCCCAACAGTGTAGTAGACTGAAGGAATAATAGAACTTTAGACCCAGAGAGTTAGAATTAGAAAACACAAATAGTTCTAGAAGGGACCATAGAAAGTCATCTATTCCAATCTCTTTATTTTATTGGAGGACACTGAGACCCAGAAGGATAAAGTTTATTTACCTAAGGTCACATAGGTTCTAAGTGGCAAAGCCAAGTAAGGATGGTAACTCTAATAGGTATGGTTCCCATCCTCATTTCTCACCTCTGTGTTATTGAACTGACCATTCAGAGGTCCTGGCTCTAGCACTAATTTTCTAGGTGACCTTAGATATTCGTCTCTGGGCCTCAATTCCTTTTCTGTAATGTTAAATGTGTGGATTTTATCCTTTTGAAAACCCTTTCCAGTCCTGGCATCCTTTGGGTTTGGTTGGTCAGTTCTGTGGTGGTTGGGGTGTCATACCTGGATTTCTTATTGGGTACCTCATTTCATACCAATTCCCTCCTTGTAAAATCATGTGTGTGTGTGTGTGTGTGTGTGTGCGCATGTGCATGTGCGTGTGTGTGTGTGTGTGTGTGTGTTTGAGGGGAATGAGCTAGACATTAGTGATGTTAGGGGAAAAGAGTCAGAGTAGAGGCTCTAGATTGGGATGGAAATGCCTTAAAATCACTTACATTTTTAGGGTTTTTTGTCTTATCTTGTACATAATAGTCATGTAATAAATCTTTGTTGACTTAAATTACAATCCCAGCTCTGACATATGCTAACTATGAGCCTGGAAAAGTCTTTTTCTATCTCCTCAAACCTCAATCGCCTGATCTCTAAAATAAAGATGATTATACTTTCATTACCTGTCTCACAGGGTTGTTGTGAGGAAAATACTTTGTAAGTCTTCAGGTGTTATATATAAATGGCCGGTGTTGTTCTTCCCAAGGCAGGGTAGCTTGAATTCTGATGTTGGGTGTCCCTGGGCCACAGACTTTTCTGGTCCCCAATTCCAATCAGAGTGTGGTTGCGTAGAAAGCATACTAGGACAGAAATCCAAGGATGCTGGGTTTGAATGTTGGTTCTTCCATATTCTACCTGTGTGACTTTGGAACAAGTCACTAGCCACTCTGTGCCTCAGTTTCCTCACTTGTCAAATGAAAGCATTGGATTAAGCAACTTCTAAGGTTTCTTCCAGCTCCAAGTCAAGGCTTCAATAAATTATGATGGCTACCTCCAGTCTTATCAAACAGCAGGTGTTGCTTAGAGGGAAAAAATACCAAGAGGATATTTTCCAGATAAAATAGGTCACCATCCTTGGAGGTTTTCCATGACATTACTCCAGTCTCCCAATCTCCCTGAGGCTGCTGGTAACACAGAGGATAAATGGGCCTGGAGTCAGGAAGATGTTGTTGTTGCTCAGTCATGTCTGACTCTTTGTGACTCCATTTGCAGTTTTCTTGGCAAAAATACTGGAGCTGATTGTTATTTCCTTGTCCAGCTCATTTTACAGATGGGGAAACTGAGGCAAACAGGGTCAAGTAGCTTACCTAGGGTCACACAGCTACTAACTGTCTCAGACCAGATTAGAACTCAGGTCTTTTTGGCTAGAGGGCTGACGCTCTAGCCATTGTGCCACCTCTGGAAGACCTGAGTTCAAACATGGCCTCAGACATAATTAGCTATGTGAGCCTTAACTTCTGTCTACCTCAGTTTCCTTCACTGTATAAGGGGGAAAATAATAGTACCTACCTCCCAGAGTTGTGAAAATAAAATGAGATGGTATTTGTAAAGGATTTAGTACCTAAAGCATATGTACTATGTAAAGCACATAGAAGGAGCTTAATAAATCCTTTCCCCCCCCCCACCTCCTTCCTAAAAGCTTCCATTAACAGGGCCTGGTGGTAAATGCATACTATAGGGATAGCTAAGATGAACAGATCTCAAGCCTAGGAATTCAGAGTTGCAGAAGGACTAAAGCTCACTAGATATCCACATTAAGTCTGGCATCAATATGGTGGACTCCCAAGAGTGAGGGTCCATCAGGTTGCCAAGAAGGTGAAGAGACAGCAAGGTTATCCAATGGAATAGATTCTTTTTTTTTGAAGAGGAGGGCAGGGTAATTGGGGTTTATCACATGGCTAGAAAGTGCTAAGTGTCTGAGGTCAGATTTGAACTCAGGTCCTCCTGCCTCCAGGTCTGGTTCTTTATTCAGGTTCTTTATTCACTGCACCACCTAGCTGCCCCCTGGAATAGATTCTGATTTGGGAGTCAAGGGACTCTCAAGTTCTAGTCCTTATTCAAGTCAATTAAATAAACATTTATTAGCTATTAATTATTTTATTTCACATATTATTTTATTTTATTATTTCCTTTATTTATTAAAATTAGAATTTATTATGTTCAAGTCACAGGTATACAGGCACTTGAGGCGCAAAGACAAAAAAAGAAGGAAGGAAGGAAGGAAAGAAGGAAGGAAGGAAAGAAGGAAGGAAGGAAAGAAGGAAGGAAGGAAGGAAGGAAGAAAAGAAATTCCTCTTCTTCTCCCAAGAAGTATTTACTACTAGGGGGTAGGAAAAGAGAGGGGATGTAGAGTACACAGTAAAAAGAAAGGAATTTGAAGGGGGGATGCTAGCAGCGGGGATTAGAAAAGCATTGGTGGGGGAGAGAGAAGCTAAGCTGAATCTTGAAGGAAGACAAGGAGTCTGAGTGGCTAAATTGAGGAGGGAGGACCTTCCAGGCAGGATGTGCTGCCTATGTGAATACACCTAGGCATGCATCCCCTGCCCCTCATCACCTCTTGCCTAAACTCTCCTAACAGTTTTCTCTTTGGTTTCCCTGCCTCCATTTTCTCCTGTCTCCAATCCCATTTTCCAAATAGCAACTATAATAATCTCCCTAAGGCACAGGACTGACCATGTTACTTCCCTGCTATAAAGCCAAGCAGGAGTAGCTTTCCAGAAGAATGCTACTGTGAACAGCTTTTAAGATTCTGATTACATAGTATAGTGAGCACTCTATTCAATAACAAATCAGAGCAAAACATTCACAATAAATCAAGGTACAGCATTCACAATGTTACAACTTATAACAGATAATCAAAATACAGCATTCACAACAACTTATCACAGAAAATGGCCACATAGTTTTCACCACAGTGGTCACACGGTTTTGAACAAAGTATAATCATTTAGTCATTCAATTACTTAGTAATTCAATCATTCTATCAGCTCAATCACTCAACCATCCTTAAGGAGGCTCCTTAAAAGTCACCAAATACAATAGTCAAAGTTCTCCACTCATGGGACATACTAAGTTATAATATTAGTCACTACCCAGCACTCTCTTAAGGAGTAGTGTAAAATACACAGACTATCCACCCCTCAGTCACAAATAGGTTACAATCTTCTCAGTCAGTACACAGTATCCAAGTAAAGTCTTCTTTTGGCTTGACTCAGGGTAGTCTCTCAGATTCCCTGGATCCCCTTCCATGGTCCAAGTTTCTACCTGGATTCACCAAACTGTCACCTGGGTTCAAAGGCAGACAGCTCCCAGTTCTTTGTCCAGCTCTCCATGCTGTTCTTGTTCTGTGCTGAAGCTCATAGTGTCTAGTCCACTTTAAATCCTTCACAGTCTCT
This sequence comes from Pseudocheirus occidentalis, assembly GCA_028646575.1. NCBI lineage: Eukaryota > Metazoa > Chordata > Mammalia > Diprotodontia > Pseudocheiridae > Pseudocheirus > Pseudocheirus occidentalis. Next base: position 46,633,489 of record CM053599.1, on the reverse strand, counting down.
GTTCCCAGGAAGTCAAGGCTTAACAAAGCCACAAACAGGCTCATACAAAGTACCAGTATAACAATCATGCTTCCTCAGTCTTCAGCAGCTCCCAGGAGAAGCTGGTAGTACCCCAGCAGAGGCTCCAGCTGGTTCCCAGAATCAAAATCACGTCACCAGGTTTCCAAAATCAAAATCATTATCTCCAGCCTGGGCCTTTCCTCTTCAGCCTCCTTGGCAGCAACTGCTTCTGCCTCCATGAAGCTTATCCCAAGGAGATCTGACTCTCCCTCTCTGGGGATTTTTCCTTATATACAGTATTGCTCCTCCCTTTTCAGCCCCTTCCTGTTACATCAGCAACAGAATTTCATACCTTCTGTTTCTTTAACAGAGGCTTAATTCGAACTAGATTCTAAGTACCTTGGACAAAGGGATCTTTAAATTTCATTACCATTACTCCTGCTCAAAAGTCTTCAGTGACTTCTCATTTCTTCCAAGATAAAATAGAAAGTTCTTGGCCTGCATCTAAGACCAAGATATGTCCAACCAACCCTTCTAGCCTCAGTGCCCATTCCCCATCTTCATATATCATATTCCAACCAAACTGGGCTACTAGATGTTTCATGTACATTAAATCCCATCCCCCACCTCAGTGCCTTTTTGTAGGCCATCCTCCTTCCTACGATGACCCCCCTCCTCACCTTGGCCCTTTGGGAACCTTATCTTCCCTCAAGACTCTGCTCAGTTCTGTGAAGCCTTTCTGGTTTTCAGCCCTGCCCTAGATTCTAATACTCAGTGCTGCAATATGCCAATGGACCTGTGATCACTGACAAATTACTTAACCATGTCTTCTCTTTGGAGAATAACCTGGCCTTCCCAGTCTTCTTCGACCTTTAACACCCCCTTCCCCATATGGAGTGACTCCAGTGGTCTCCTTGCTGTCTTCCTTCTCTCCACGTTCTCTTTCTGTTCCCTCCTTTACCACACTCTGTTTCTCCATTCTGCATTTTCACTGGTTGTCCTCCATTTCTGAAATGTTCTTCCTCCTCATCTTTGCCTCCAGGCTCCCCTGGCTTCTTTCAAGTCTCAACTAAAACCCTGCTTCCTAAAGGAAACCTTTCCCAAAGCCTCTTAACTCTAATGCCTTTGCCTTTGTGGATTACTTCCAGTTTGCAATCATATCATTATCATCATCACTAGTATTTACAGAGTGTCTGCTATATATATATATGTTAGGCACTGTGCTAAATCCATCTAATCCTTACAATGACTCAGAGGTAAGTGCTATTACTATCTCCATTTTACAGATAAGGAAACTGAGGTAAACAGAGGATAAGTGGCTTGCCGGGGGTCATATAGCTAGTAGGTATCTGCATCTGGATTTAAACTCAGGTCTTCCTGGCCCCAGGCCCAGATGCCCTATTCTGTATATATATATATATATATATCTATATCTCTCTATTTTTATATATAATATTATATAACTATATAATATAATGAATAGTATATTATATAATCCATAATATTATTTTTATAATACACTATATATATATATATTTTTTTTTTGAGGGGCAGAAGGCAAGGCAATTGGGGCTAAGTGACTTCCCCAAGGTCACATAGCTAGTTAAGTATCAAGTGTCTGAGGTCACATTTGAACTCAGGTCCTCCTGAATTCAGGGCCAGTGATCTATTCACTGCACCACCTAGCTGCCCCTATAATACACCATACTATAATATATACTACATCTGTGTGTGTGTGTGTGTGTGTGTATCTAGTACAACTACCATGCCCTCCCAACCCCACTCTGAGTCTTTTCTTCTTCAGGTTAAACGTGCACTATTCTTTCAAATAGTCCTCAAATGACCTGAGTGCAAAGCTCTTCACCACCCTGGGTGCCCTCCCCTGAACACTTTTTAGCTTCTCAATGTCCTCCTTAAACCATAATGGGTAGAATGAAATATAGTATTCCAAAGGATGGATGATGAAGGCAGAATCTACCTGCCTTTTAACGCAGCCCAAGTTGGTGTTAACTTTTTTAACTGTCACAAAATACTGCCGACTCACATTGAGTTTGAAGTCAACAAAAATCCCCAGATCTTTAAAAAAAAAATGTTTTCACGCCATCGGAGATCCCCACTTTGGGCTGTTGATGTTTCTGTGCCTAAATATGACTTCACATTTTTCCTTATTGAATTTCTTCTTATTAGAATATGTTCCTTGAGCCAGCCTGTCAAGCTTCCCTTAGATGCTCATTCTGTCTTCTCTGTTTGTGATGCCAGCTTTATAACATAAATATATTTGATCAGCATATGCCACCTTTGTCTTTATCCAATTCATTCACAAAAATGTTAAGCAGCCCAGGGCCAGCCAGCACTGATTCCTGGGGTACTTGAGTAGAGTCCTTCGGTCCTCTGGGATAGAACTCATCTGGGCCAGTGATGCAAATTGACTTTAAACCCTTGGGTACTCCTGAATTATTTCCTTAAATATCTTGGGCTGCATTTCCCTCTGGGTGAGGTTATTCCTATACTTTCCAATTTGAGCACCATGCTTCTCACTTGAAAAAAAAATTGTTCCTGCTTTCTCCTCTGCCCTCCATTAATATCCCATCATTTCCTTCAAGCAGAAGACCTATTTCTTTTTTTTATTGACACATAGCTAGCAAAGCTCTTTTTGTTATCTTTAGTGTTTTTGCCATTCTGAATTCGTCCTTACCTTTAACCCTCCTGATGTAATGCTTATTCATGCAGTTTTATTTTTCCCCTCATTTGGACCTCACCTTCCAAGTCTTTGTACTTGTGCCTTTAAAAATCTGGATTCATTCAGTAATCATAAAATCGCTAAATTTTAGAGTTTGGAAGTTATTTTGTATAATGTCTTGCCTGTTGGAGATGTCTCCTCAACAAGTTGTCATTCGTTCTATGTGTAAATGTCTCCAGTGAATGGATAACTTGCAATTTCACAATGCAGCCAGTTCCACTATTGGGCAGCTCTCTTGTTAGAAAGTTCCTCAGTGTGAGCCAAAATCTGTATCCATATAACTCTTCCTACTCCTCCACCACCCACATTCGACCTAGTTCTCTCCCTCTGGAGTCATATAGAATCAATCTAATCCCACTGCCATTGTGGCAGTCAGCCAAAATAAATTCTCAGATTAGCTTTGAGAATCAGCTGGTCATTGTGGAAGGATGCTGGACTAGGGATCAGAGGCCCTGGGTCTAAATCACCTCTCTATTATCTGGTACTTGTTTAACTTTGAGTAAGACTTCAAATCCCTGAGTTTCAGTTTCCTCATCTGGAAGTGAAGGGCTTGTCCTAAGTGATGCCTAAGGGCCCTTGCAGATTTAAATCTAAGATCCTGTACTTTTCTACCACTTTCTTTAGATGTCTTTAGATCTTTCCCTTGTTAGGATCAATGATGATTCTAAGTTAGAATTTCATTTTAAGCATTTCTCATTCCTTCTGAGTTGTACTTCCTTTTAAAGAGCTTCTGCCCATTGGACCACACATTTATCTTTTCTCTGAATTTTTTGAAATCCTCTGTACTAAAGCCTAGGTACATATCCAGCTACACTCAGTGTTTCTTCCCTTGTTATTAATAACCTCTACGGATCAGAAATCACTTCTGAAAAGGTTCCCATTTGTTCTATCTCATTGGCAATCAGTACTAAATCCAGAGCAACCTCTCCTTTCAATACTTTTTGAGAGATTTAACAACTTAGCATTTTGTTTATGTACCATATTATAATTCTCTTATTATATTTGTTTCTTTTTCAGTGTAACTTTCAATGAAAATTTCTGACAAATTAGATTATGTCATTTGAACACACCCTGGGCTCTCTCTTTGCTCAAAACATATTCTATGGTCATATATTCTCCATCTCTCTCTTTTCTTGTTGAAATCCCATCCATCCAATAAAGCAACAATTAAAATGTTAACTTTTTCATGAACCTTCCCTAATCTTCCCACCCAGTAATTATCTTCCTTCTTTATCTCATATAGAACTTGGTTTTTTCACCTTTCTAATGAATTTATTATCTATTATTTTCTGTAGTTTGTGTTTGAGGCCGTCAGACTATATCAGACTATAAACTCCATGATGGCAGTCTAGATAAGTGAAATTTTGTATCTCCATTTGAATCGAACAGTGCTCTGCATACAGTAGGGGTTTAATAAATGTTTGTTGAGTAAGTGAATGAATAAATGAATTTGAAAGTTACCCAGGTAATTCAATAAATGAACAATAAATAAATACTAATGAATGATATGTAAATAATGAAATGAATAAATAATGAAAAGGGTATCCAGGTAAGTCAGGCAATGAAAGCATCATAGAGCCAGAAGTGAAAGGAGCCTTCGAAGTCCTTGCTACCCACTTGGCATCCATTTACTGAGAACCTAATGTGTGCCCAGCCTGGCATTCAGGGCTTTTGGAAGAATGGCGTCTCCTGCCTCTCTACCATCATATTTTCCTATACTTCTCCATTCACCTCTGTTCCTGCCATTCTTTGGCTTCCTCTGAAAGGTAGGGGCTCATGCAGGAGTGTTGTCCTCACGAAGCCCCAGAAATAGCTGTGGGTCATGTACCAATGTACATAATATAAGTAATTGGCAGGGGAAGAGGATGGAAAAGCCAGATGAGCTGGCCTAAATGAAGCAGTCAGGCCCCTGGAGGGAGAGGCAGGTGGCAGCATGTGCCAGGCATGTTAACTATCTCAACCACAACCTCCCCTCAGATCCTGCTGGAATCAGCCCAGTACCCTGAGCCCAAGAATCCCAGGAATGACAATGACCCCCAGACCACTAGGTCTTCTTCCCACTTAACCCTAGAACCCATCATCAAGGGAGACATCCTTATGGAAAATGGTGGTCATAACACCAAACACCACCCTACTGCCAATAATAGATAGGGAACCCAAATAGCCCTGGAATCATCTAAGCCCCCAGGACTGTCAGCCTTGCTTCTAAGCATAGTCTCCATAGCCCTGGTAAAACTAAGAGTCACCTTTATGGAGATGGCGACCTGGTAACTACTTCTGCAAAGCCCTGCCTCTTCCCCCAAAACTATAGCTCCAGAAGACTCAAAAAAGAGGGTTCTTACTGCCAAAGTCCTTGGCATTGTCTACTGCTCCAATGCTAGAAATCAATGTACTTTTATTACTAGAAATGAAATGAAAGAAAATACATTTTATTTTGTTTTGCCACAGCAAAACATTGCCTCTGTGTCTCTTTTGCTGTCTTCCTCTGTATCTGTCTTCCTAACTCTGACTTTCTCTATATTTCTCTTTCCATCATTCCCCACCTTTCTCCCCTCCTCTGTCTCTCTGTATCTCTATTTTCCCTTCCATCCCCTTTCTCTCTTTTTCTTCTGTTTCTCAGTTTCTTTTTCTCTCTGCCCTCTTTGCCTCTTTCTCCACCCATCCTTTGCCTGTTTCTCTTTCTCTCTCCATCCCTCCCCTCTCTCTCCTTCCTCTATCTTTGTTACTGTCTCTCTCTACTTCCTATTTCTCCCTCTCCCTCTTCTGTATCTCTTTTTCTGCTCTTCTCTCTCTCCCTTCTGTCTCTATCTCCATCTCTCTTTCTCTCTGTGTTCCCCCCTCCATCTCCTTGTCTCTGTCTCTCTTTGTCTCCCTCTTTCCTGTCTCTTTTCTTTTTGTATGTGCCTCTCCTTGTCTCTGTCTCTCTCTGTCTCCATGTCCCTCTCTGTCTCTGTCTCATCTCTGTTTCTTTTTCTCTCACCATAGCTCATAGTCTTAGAATTATGTCCTCTCAATCCTATACCAACACAGTGTTATGGACAACAACAACAAACATGTGCTAAACACCTGCTTTGTATAAATTACTGTGCCAAATGGTGAGGGAGATACTCAGTTGACATTAGTAACAGTCCTTGCACTTTTTTTTTGTTTTTTTTTTTGTTTTTTGCTTTTTGGAGGGCAGTTGGGGTTAAGTGACTTGCCCAAAGTCACACGGCTAGTTTTTGTGTTAAGTGTCTGAGGCCGGGTTTGAACTCAGGTACTCCTGACTCCAGGGCCGGTGCTCTATTCACTGCGCCACCTAGCCGCCCCTCACTGTGCCACCTAGCCGCCCCTGCACTTTTGATCCTTACAATGTAGCTGACAGATTCTATAGGATAAACATACAGATTATTATAACTCTTTTTTTTTTTTTTTGCTTTTTGGAGGGCAATCGGGGTTAAGTAACTTGCCCAAGGTCACATGGCTAGTTTTGGTGTTAAGTGTCTGAGGTCAGATTTGAACTCAGGTCCTCCTGACTCCAGGGCTGGTGTTCTATTCACTGCGCCACCTAGCCGCCCCCAGATTATCATAACTCTTAATGCAACACAAAAGTGCACTACAGAAATATAAAAGTGCTGTTTGATGAAAGATGGAAAAACTGGGAAGGTTTCTCAAGAAAAATGATCTTTGAATTGGACTTTTAGAGATAGGTTTTGTAGTGTTCTGATAAAATGTTTAACAACTGGCTTTCCTAAAAAATGTATACATGATACACTTTTAAGTTTAATTTTCATGATTAACATTTTTTCCGTCTCTTTCTTAAGTCCAGACAATTAACAAAACCTTAAACTAAGCCTTGATTTATAGCCTTTGCCCATTTCTGAGGTTAAATGTTCTAAAATTTTATCAATTGATTTTCCCCAGTAGGTTAGAGCTGGCTCCAGCACACCCCTGGATAGATAGATCTCTTCCTAGTATCTGTCCTCAATTCTCTCTTGCCTCTTTATGCTCTTTCTCTTGGTAATTCACTTCCATTGTTTCAGCATAGGGAAAGTCTCCTTTAGGATGTAAATCAAGCAGTAGGAGCATCATGGGTTCAGAGGTGAAAAGATCCATAGAGATCTTCTCCACCTATTATATTTCCAGGCTGGCATTCAAGAGCATCTAAAATCTGACCTCCCCTACCTCTCTAACACCATTTCTCCAGGTCACCCTACACACAATACTCTGCTCCTTCCAGACTAGTCTCTAGCAAATCTGAAAGCCAGATGACTGAAATCTCTCTGCTCAACCTGAGCTCTAGACCCCTATCTCTAAGTGCCTGGTATCTCACATATAAGGACAGAGTGGGAAGACAGCACAGTTTCTACACTCAAGGAGCATATAGGTAATGGGACAAGACAATTTCACAAATAGCAGTGGCACAGCAAAGAGGGAGAGAGCACATTCTAAGCTTAGCATAAGTAAAAAAGAAAGCTTGGGGTGCATTAAAGTAGTATAGACCCATTTCCTTAAAGTATAGAATGCCTTGGGGAAAAAAAGATATAATTGGAAAAGGAACAGGAAAAAAGAAGGGGTTATAACATGGAATATAAGATAAATAAATACTAGAATGGGAGTCCATGAAGCTAAGAGTGAAAAAGCAGTAAAAAAAAATCTAGATAAGACAAAAAGAAGAGTTGAAATAAATTATGTCATCATGAAGGGTAAACTGCAGACCAGCCAGTCAGTTTGAAGCTATGAATGATGCTTTCATAACAGAGAGAATGAAATGGAATGAACTGCCCTAAGACTTTTGGGACACCTTGTACAAATATTCATTATTATTAGGGATATAAGCTTCTCATGTATGAAATATTAGTATCATGATACCCAGAGTTAGAAGAAAACATACATCTAGAGCAGTGGTGTTCAAACTCAAATAGAAACGGGGCCATTAAACCAAAGATCCCTGTAGCCCACATATTGATTAAGAAAACCATACATTGCCATTATCTGTGTTCTATTGTCTTTTTCTTTATTTTGTTAAATATTTCCCAATGACATCTGAATCTGGTTGCCCTCACTCAGGATGCCAGCCCTCATGTTAGATATCTCTGATCTAGACCATCCCTCTCCTTTCACAGATTAAGAAATGGAGCCTAGAGAAAGGTCAAGTGATTTACAGGTCATACAAGCAACACCTAGGCAAACCTAAATTTAAACCCAGGTCCTTTGGCTTCAAGTCCATTGATCTGTTCACTCCATTAGGCCATGATGATTTAATAAAGTGTTTATACAGACATTTAGCAAATGACAGGTAATAAAAAGTGCTTGTTGCATTTGTGAGTAATAAATATGAAGGAAATGAGAGACATACAGTCTATGGGGTTTAGAGGGGAGAGAGGAGAGAGAAAGGGAGACAGAGAGAAAAAGAGAGAGAGAGAGAGAGAGAGAGAGAGAGAGAGAGAGAGAGAGAGATTCCAGGATAAAATCTTCTAAAATGCTAGTGTTTAAAAGAAGCTTAGAACATAGAATATTTGAAATAAATGTAGTCTTAGCACATAAAATATCAGAGCTGGAGGGAAGATTAGAACATGGAATGTCAGAGTTAGTGAGAACTTTAGAACATAGAATGTTAGAATTGGAAAGGACCTTAGATTGGAAAATTAGTAGTAAAAGAAACCTTAGAACATAAAACATTAGAACTGGAAGAGAGCTAAGAATATAAAATATCAGCGCTATATCTTAAAATAAAAAATTGGACCAAAATATTAAATCAAATTATATTTATTATTAAATTAAAAGATTAGTATGTCAAAAGTTAAACGGGTATTTAAAAAGACTATTAAAGCTGGAAGGGACTTTGGAGTATTGAGTGTCAGAGCTAGAATAAACCTTAGAACAAAGAATGCTGGAACATAGAATGTTGGCAAGTTAATAGGACCTTAAGTGATCATGTCATACATGCTCCTGTGCTGTATAGACATCCCTCCTACAGCAATCCATTCTTATCTGGAGCACTCCCAATATGAAAGCACCCTTCAGGAGACAGCCCATCTCATAGTTAGCCACCTCTGATTGCTTAAAAGTGTATAGGAATCCTAATGGAAAGTAAGAGGGAAAGGGGATAAATGGGAAGGGGATGATAGAAGGGAGGGAAGACTGGGGGAGGGGGTAGCCAGAAGCAAATGCTTTTGAAAAGGGACAGGGTCAAAGGAGAAAAAAATAAATGGGGGACAGGATAGGATGGAGGGAAATACAGTTAGTCTTTCACAACATGAATACTATGGAAGTGTTTTGCATAACCTATATTGAATTGTTTACCTTCTCAATGGGGGTGGGTAAGGAGGGAAAAAGGGAGAGAATTTGTGACTCAAAGTTTTAAAAACAAATGTTTAAAATTGTTTTTACATGCAACTGGGAAACAAGATGTACAGGCAATGGGGTATAAAATCCATCTTGCCCTGCAAGGAAATAAGGGGAGAGGGGATAAGGGAGGAGGGCAAGATAGAAGGGAGGGCAGACTGGGGGAAGGGGTAATCAGAATACACTCTATCTTGGGGTGGGGGAAGGGCAAAGATGGGGAGAAAATTTGGAACTCAATCTTGTGGAAATGAATGTTGAAAACTAAAAATAAATTAATTAATTTAAAACAAAGAATCATAGAATGCCACATGAGACTAACTCCCTAGTGCCCATGGAGCAAAGATTAGTGGCCAGGCAAAATGAGATGGGTAGGTCTCAATAGATAATTGGGTTTCATCTTGAATCTTGCTTCATTAATTGGAGAGAGATGTCATTTCCTCTGAACCCAAGAGAAAACCTGATTGATCCAGCCCAGCTTTTCAGGACAGGTTCAGAGAAAGAAGGAACTTCTCTCCTGGAAACATGTAGATTCACAGAATCAAAGAGACCGAACTGGAAAAGATGTCATAGGTCATTTACTACAATCCCCTCAGTTTTACAGATGAAGAAACTGAGGGGAGAGGATATTTCTTTCCCAGTTTTCTTACTGATGCACTGCCTAAATTTTCTGGGTCTTCATTTCATCAACAGTCATATGAGATTAATGAGAATTTTCCATCGGTATTTGTAAAGCCCTTTTGTCTTTGACTGAATCATATCACAGTCCCATCACTTCTTAATTATCTACAAAACTGAAGGGAATTTGAAATATGAATCATTGGAAATCAGATGCATCCAGCTTTCAAATGTATTGCCATAAAATTCTGTTAAATGAAAGCTGAAATTTAGCAGCAATCAATGTCAATGGATTCACCAGGATTCAGAAAAATCAATTTCACGAGTATGAGATAGGATGAAATAATAATTCATCTGAAACCCCCAAAATTTGGTGAGTCAATGGTGTGATACATCAACACACAAAAAAAGCTAATGAAATGAAGTGCTGGACTTAGAATCCAGAAGACCTGAGTTCAAATCCTACTTTAGATACTTACTAACTAGGTAACTCTGAGCATCTCACTTACCCACTGCCTGCCTCAGTTTCCTTATCTGTAAAACAGGAATAATCACAGCACCTCCCTCCCAGGGCTGTTGTGAGTGTCAAATGAGATGACATTTGTAAAGTGCTCCTTTCATTTTAAGAATAGAGAAATTGAGACCCAGCAAGGGGAACTAGTTTGCCATAGTCAGTGGCTGAGCCAGGACCAGCATTCAGGACTCAGCGAGCCTTGCTTAGCTCAAGAGTTCTTTCTGTTTCACTGGGCTCAGGTGACTTTTGGGGTCATCCAAATGTTACCATTATAGCTTTTTCCCTTCCTTTGAAACAAAATGAGGATCTGCTTGGTAAATCTATTGACTATTTGGATTAAAAAAAAAACTCTTCTGGAATCTGTCCAGCTCACTCCAAATGCACATGGATAGGAGACTTGCTTCCTGTTGCTTTTGTTTGATATTGGTTGTTGAATTATCTAGTAAGTCTAACAGGCCATGTACCCAGAGCCCAAGATGACAAAAAGCCATATGAAAGAAAATTGGGCTCTTAAAAATTTGGGAGGCAAAAACTATAGCAAAATTCTCTTCTTGAACATTTTCATAGAAAGGCCAGGCACTCCATGTGTGCAAAGAGAGGCAGAATCATGTCAGTGTTGACTTTTTTCCCCATAAAGTAAAAATAAAATAACAAAGATGAGCCTTCTGAGATTTTTTTTTCTTCAAGAAATCAGATACTCTTAGAAAAATTCATCCACCCAAGGGCCTAGAAAATGGGAGTGCCTTGGTCCTACAAGGATTTTAATTCAGTCCTGCTCTGCCCAGAACCGTAACTGAGAAATACATACGCTCCTGAAAGCAGTTACTTTTCTTTTCTTGGTCGCTGACAATTTAGGGAAAGAAAAGTCTTTCTTGAGAACGGGTTTGGGTAGGGAGGAGAGGAGATCAAGCAAGAGCTGCCAAGCTTCTGAAGTAAGAGGGTAGAGGGGTACAAGGGAGAGAGAGAGTGATGGACTGGGGGTCAGAGGATCTGGGTTTCAATCTTGAGTCTGTTACACATTAGCCGTATGACTTTGGAGAAGTCATTTACCATTTCTGGGTTCTTCATCCATCTGCCCCTTTAGAATGTAACCTCATAACAAGGAGAGAGCATTTCATTCTTTGTACTTGTATACTCAATTTCTTAGCACATAGTGGGTGATTAATAAATACTTGTTGATTAGTTAATTGATTGATTTTTAATGGGGGGGGGCTTATGAGGTCCCTTCTAGCTCCAAATCTATGATCTGAGTCTTCCATGGTCTACTACGTATCAACTTTGTACTCATATTTAATAGACAATTAGGAGGCACAGCAAAGAAAGTGCTACATCTGGTGTTAGGAAGGCCTGAATTCAAATCCAGCCTCAGACACTATCCGTGAAATTTAGACAAGTCACTCAACCTATGCTTGCCTCAGTCTCCCCATCTCTAAGAGGATAATAATAGCATCCACATCCCATGGTTGCTTTGAGGATAAAAGGAGATAATGCTTTGCAAACCTTAATTTATATAAATGCTGGCCATTATTAATTACAATTATGAACCCCTGGTAGGTGATGATCTTCCCTGCTGTGACATCACACAGCCTTGTTCTTCTGCTTCTGGTATGTACTTATCAGGAATTCTTTTATATTCTAGTTTTCTCTATATTTGTCAAAGTCTTGTCAGACCATGGTTTTGGCTCCATGACCATCTCCACTTTTTTTGTATCTAGCACTACCACTCTCTTCTCCTAGTTCTTAGAACAGCATTCTACTAGAACGTAAGATGACAGAAAGAAGACTGGACCTAGAGTCGGAAGCTCACACACACACACTAAAAAATGAGTCTTCTATTGATGCATGAATTGTTTTCAATGGAGTCTTGTTTTCTCCATATGTGTCCTTTAAAAAAACATATGCCAATCTCTTTGAAAAGGAGAGTGCATGAAATTAACAATATCTTTGTGAGGAAAAGATTATCTGATCACATTCATAGAATTCTAAAGTTATAGGACCTTTGAACAGGAAGAAACCTTAGAGATTCACTCACCCAGCTTTCCCATGAAACAGAAGAGGAAGTAGCTCTGGAGGGTTGAACTTGGACCAAAAAGGAAAATTTACAGAGAGCCCAGTTCTGCTTTGCTGGACCAATATTCATGTCCCACCCCCAAGGTTCTGTCCAAGTCCTTTTCTCTTCTTTCTCTGCACTCTCCATTTCTCTTGGTGAGCCTATCAGCCAGTTCCATGGGCTTAATTATGATCTCCACACAGGTGACTTCCAAATCTGTATCTTTCCTGATTGCCAGGGCTGCATCCCCAACTATCTATTGAACGTTTCAAACTGTGACCAATTCAAACTTAGCATGCTCAAAGCAGAAATCACTCTTTCCTGAAAAACTCACCATACTTACCAACTTCTTTATTTCTTTAGAGACTCACTATTTCCCCCCTTACAGCGGCTACCACCTCCCCATTCCCCCTAATTACTTTGTAGGCAGAATATTCCCAAAATCTTAGTTTTGAACTCTGAAAGCTTAACAATTTTGGGACACCCTGTAATGCCTATTTGTATGCTGACCCCTATAATAAATATAAATTGATTAAAGGTCAGGATGATCTCATTTTTGTTTTTGCAGCTCTAGTGCTCAATGTAATGACTGGAAGACAGTAGATGTGTAATAAATGCTAACCGATGGCCTGATTGTTCATCATGAGGGAGGACTTCTTAACAAGAATCATTTGACTCTCATAGTGAGGTTCCCATCACTGGGGATTTAAGGAAAGGACAGAAAGCGACTTGGAGATGTCAGTAAGGAATTCTGATTCCTGGGTTGGGGAACACTTTCTCTGTTTTCCAACTGGAAGAATGTGATTGCTCATCTCTCCCTGAGGATTTAGGGGAAGAGGGAAAAGTGGGGACAGGTCAGAGTAGAAAGTGGCCAAAGGGACACAGGGTCATGCAGTGAAAAAACATTGATTTAGCCCCTATTTGTCTGACTTCTCATGCCTGTGATTTCTCACCCCTACTATGGGGATCATTTAATTCCCACCTATAGCTTTACTCTCCACTCCAGACTTGGGGATCGGGTATGTTGGGCAGGAGGTTACAATAATAATAGTCAACATTTCTATGGTGTTTTGAGGTCTACAAAACATTTCCCTCACAACAATCCTGTGAAGTAAGTCATGCAAGCATGCCCTATTATCCGCATTTTACAGGTATGGGAGGTAAGGCTTCATCATGGCCACACTAGTAGTAAACATCAGGGCTGGTAATTGAATACAGGTGCCTTGAGCTGAACCCAAGTGCTCCTTGTAACACATCATGATGCTTCTCTAATTTAAAAAAGGGCTTAGCTGGAAAGTTAAAGGCCCAGAATAAACCTAGCTATCACCTGAGCCCTAATCCTGGCCACAGGCTGGTCTACTAACCACAGTCACATACTAGTGGTCCTGGGCAATGCACTGTTTAGTTTTAGCTATCAGGCTCCTGTCGTGTGCCCCTGGGACTATTGCCCCATCATGTTCCCCATTTACAATGACTGTGCTGCCCACTGGACTTCCCCATCCCTGATTCTTACCATCACAGTAGTTTTTCCGCAGGACTCTTGCCCCGCTCCTCATGGCCTGCCAGGTAATACTGTCCTGCCTCTTATCTGTAGTACCTATAGTTGGGACCTTGGTGGTCATTCCCAAACCTAAGTAGTGACAGCTGCCTACCTTGCCCCTCCCCCCATCACTGGCTGCTGGGACTTTCCCTGATTGCCTGTCCCACTCCAAGGGCCTTCTGCCACACTGCCGCCAGAGCCACTCCTGTATTAGTCTCAAAGATAAATGAGATACAATCCCTTCCCTCAAAGAGCTTACATTCTAGTTAGGGAAATTGGAGATATTCATAAAAAGAGGTAGTGTCTATCTATCTATTGTTTATCTATCTGTCTCTCTGTCTGTCTATCTATCTATCTATCTATCTATCTGCATGTCTACCTGTCTGTCTGTCTGTTTATCTATCCGTCTATCTACCCACCTATCTATGCATCTATACACACACATATACACATTATACATGCATACATGTGTACATATGTATATATACATGTACATGTGTGCTATATATATGGCAGAATCATTGCATTTCAGAACTAGAAACAACGTAAGAGGCCATTTTGTTCAAGCTTCCACCTTTTATACCTCTTGGTACCCTTGACAAGTCACTATCTAGTTTCTGCTTAGGGGCAGCTAAGTGTTACAGTGGATAGAGCCTGGAGTCAGGAAAAACTGAGGTCAAATCCAGCCTCAGACACTTACTAATTGTGTGACCCTGAGCAAGTCACCTGTCCTCAGTTTCCTCATCAGGGGGATAATAATTGCACCAACTTCTCAGGGTTGTTGTTAAAATCAGATGAGATAATGATTTTAAATCACTTAACATGGTGCCTTATTACCTAGTAAGTGCTACATAAATTAGCTATCATTAGCTCCCATGCTTGCACACTCCCAGTGACAGGAGTGACAGGAACAGCCTGTGTCATTATTAGAAGATCCCTCCTGGTATTGTGTCAAAATATGGCTTCCCATAACCTTATCCTAGGGATGCAGTCCTTCTCTCTGGAGCCACAGAGCCTCATTTTTTTCCAAGGCTAGGCTCCCTGAAGAGACTTATCCCCACCTCCTTCTCCCCTATGATAGGCTTCTCAGTCCCCTCACCTTCCTGGTTACCCACTTCCAGATAAGTCCCCATTTTGTCAATGTCCCTCTTAAAAATGACTTCTCAAGACTGGTTGTGATACCTTAGATCTAGCCTTCTCATTGAGGAGTACCATAAGACCACGATCTCCTTTATTCCAGACACTGAATCTCTATAAATGGGGCTAAAAATTGCATTATCTTTTTGGGGTAACCATTATTACTGACTGTTAAGAACTCAGATATGAGATCAAGAGCTATGTTCTGGAATGAGAAAAACTGGGGTGATGAAAAATTCCAAGGAATAGGTGAAAGAGGACTTAGACCCAGAAAACCTAGGCTTGAGTTCCAGCTTTGATACTTTCCAGCTCTGTGGCCATGGGATAAGCATTCATATCTCTGAGCCTTAGTTTGTCAATCTGTGAAATGGGACAAATGGTAAGAGCTATCTCAGCTGTTATGAGGAAAATACTATACTTTGTAAATCTTAAGGTGCTGTAGAAATTAGGATATTATTTACTGTTGTACTTAACATTTGAGGGAGAGGGTGTTTTGAAGGGGAGAAAGGAAATGGAAAAAAGTAAGGGGGAAAGGGAGAAGAGAGGGGAAGAATAAAGAAAAGGGAAGGAGAAAAGAATGGGGAAGAGAAAGAGAGAAAGGGAAGGAGAAAAGGGGGAAGGGATAAAATGAATAGGAAAAAGAGAAAGGGAAAAAAATCAAAGGAAAAGGGGAAGGGGAGGGAAAAGGAAGAGGAAGACCCCAAAGAAAAGCTTCAGGTCCCACCAGATTTTGCTGTTCTTGGCAGAGCTGTTTCAGCAAGTGAGGAGATAGATCAAATTCTGCCTGCTTGGGACAGGGAGGGCCATGGACCCCAGTGAGCACAGTCAGATGGGCAGCTGGCAGGCTGTCCCTCTGCAGTTGCTATAAACAAAGCTGAACAACACAGTCCCCTTCCCAAAAGGAAGGGAATGCTGCCTGGACAGACCAATGATGCGATTGTTTCTATGATGCAATTGCTTCTGGGAGTGGGGACTTGCATTTCAAGTGGGAAGGATCCAGGTTCCCCAACTCAGTGAGACCCCTAAGCACTCTCCTTAATTACTGAGCCCAGAAAGTCAGGTGAGCAAACTCTGGAACTTGGGGAAACTCCCTGGCTCTCCCTCACTCCCATACAAGACAGAGTGATCATAAGTGACCAACACATTTATATGGAAGGATTGAGAGCCTACTATGTGCCAGTCCTATGCAGGGCTCCGATGTTTCTAAAGATGCATAGTTTCATTCATAAGGACTCTCCTTCCACCAGAGCAGATCACACAGCCAGCCCTTCCTGTCCACTTTTGTGGCAACTGACCTTCCAGAGATGACAGCGCATGAGTCATTGGACTTGAATTTAAATCCTGCCTCAGTTACTTGCTATGACCCTGGGCATGTCACTTATCCTCCTCCCCATCTGTAAAATGGACTAGATGGCCTCCAAGGTCCCTTCCAGATCTAAATCTACGACCATATGAACCCTTCCAAACTCACCCAGGCTGGTCCTTTAATGGTAGACACATAGCAGCAGACTTTGTAGCTGGAACTCAGATCTTATGTTCTATTGACACCAATCAATCAATCAATCAATCACCATTTATTGACTGCCAACTATGTGCCAGGCACTTAGTGCTTAAGCACTAAACTAAGCACTACACTGCCACTGGGAGAGGAGCAAGAAAAGAACACTGACTGAAATCCAAGGACCTGGATCCAAATCCCACCCCGGATACTTATGACCTGTGTAACTCTGGGCAAGTTGTCTTTGGGCCTCAGTTTCTTCATCTGTAAAATGGAGTTGTTGGACTATATACATACATCCTTCTATACATGTTTGCATGTATGCATAGATATACACAGCATTTATGAAACATTTATTATATGCTAATTTTATATATTACTATATGCCATGTTCATCTCTGGGACTACAAATATAAGCAAGCAAAATGGCCCCTTTCTTCAAAGAAGACACTACATACAGGGCAAGAGAAGGTTGGAATAGTTCAGCCCTCAGAGTCAAGAGTGGTTCTTTGGGTGGAGCCCAAGCTCTAGGTAGGGAGGAAGATGAGTTTGACGATCCTTAGTGCTCAAGGTCACCTCCATGGCAGGAAGAGGTATCTGAACTAGGCAGTGATCCTTACTCCTCTCCCTTCTGGTTGCTGTAACAAGGTAGGATTAGGACAACTTGGTTCTAGTTCCCACTGGGCTCCACCATTTCTATGTGACCTTGAAGCAAGTTGCTTCAGCTCTCTGGGGTCCAGTTTTGCCACTGGCTAATGGTTAGGGACTGGGATTTAGTCCACCTCTGCGCATTAGATGCTGGACCAGGGATTTTGTATTTTCAGGATGATCCCTATACTGTCTGTGTTGATATACTCTATGATAAGGGATCACAGATTTAGAACTTGCAGGGACCTTAAAAGTTAGCTAGTCCACCCTTCTTTTCACAGATGAGAAAACTGAGGCCAGAAAGGTAAACTGCCTCTCCTGAAGTTACACAGGTAGTTTAGTGGCCCAGCTGGGATGTAAACCTGTCTCTCTGGTCATTTGAAATTTAAAAATTTAAGAACCTTAAAATTTAGGATTCTTTCCAAGATTTCACACTGCTTTTCCATAAAGGGTAGCCTCCCAAGAGACTGAGATGAGCTCTGCCTCGTCCTGAGATGCTTTATGTACTTAATGTGACCTCTAATCTCTTGGGTCAAGAATAGTATCAAAGAATGCCAGAGTCAGGAGGGATTGCAGAGATTGTCTCATCTAGCCTCCTCATTTTACAGGTGAGGGCCCTGGGGACCAAAAAAGGGAAAGAGCTCGTTACTGGTCACAGACGTCTCCTGATTCCCAGTCTAGTGTTCTCCCCTGGACTTGAGTTAGCATATGAGCAAGGAATGATAAAATAATAATATAATACAATGGACATTTATATGGAGCTTTGAGGTTTGCAAAGTGCCTGGCGAACCTCAGCTGAGCCTCACCACTGATGCAAAGCCCAAAGGGACCCCTGAAGGCATGTAGTCCATCCACCTCTCCTTATAGATGAGGAAACTGGGGACCAGAGGAGTTAGAGGACTTGACCCACTCATACAGGAGTGCCAGGAGGGTCCTCTTACTCCATCCGCTGTGGAACAGTCAGAACACACAGCTTGGTGGCCCTTCAACCCTAGAAATTCACCCAGAAGAAAATAATCACTGTAACCGTGACCCCCAGTTAATGCCCCTTTGTCAAGTCTAAGGATCCATAGGTCAGGTGGATGTAGGGCCCCTCCCTGGTCTCTATGGTTAGAATATAGGGAAGAGCATCCCTGTTAAATCCAAAGATAGTGGATGATCAAACCTCTCCTTCCATTCAAAGGCTCTTATACCCATTGCTGCCTATGACAGTACTCTGTGAGATAATTAATGCAGTGATTATCTCATCCCTATTTTACAGATGAGGAAACTGAGTAAAAGTGTGCTGATAAATGTTTTTTTTCACAATAATAAATTTTTATTTTTCAACCTTTGAAAGTTCTTATTTTAGACAGATTCTTGAACTGGTGGTTCATAGCCATCAGCCCTTTCTACTTTTGTTCCTGTTTCATCTCCTGAAGGTTTTCCAGAGCCACCACCTTCACCATGCAGCTCCATTAGCTTTCCCAATTCAAATTTGGGTTTCTTGAGCATC
>CM053599.1:46544410-46614425 GCA_028646575.1 Pseudocheirus occidentalis | reverse complement strand
TAATAGGTAGCATTTACTTAAAGCCATCAGCAAGTATTATATGCAATGGGGATAAACTAGAAGCATTTCCAATAAGATCAGGATGTCCACTATCACCCCTCTTATTCAATCTGGTACTAGAAATGTCAGCAGTAGCAATTAGAGAAGAAAAAAAATCAAAGGAATCAAATTAGGCAAAGAAGAGACTAAGCTATCATTCTTTGCATATGACATGATATACTTGGAAAATTCTAGAGAATCAAGTAAAAAACTTCTTGAGACAGTAAATAAATTTAGCAAAGTTGCAGGATATAAAATAAACCCACATAAATCCTCAGCATTCCTATATATTTCCAATGAAGTCCAACAGCAAGAGATAGTAAAAGATACCCCATTTAAAGTAACTATAGACATTATAAAATATTTGGGAATGTACCTGCCAAAACAAACCCAGTACCTTTATGAATACAACTACAAAACACTTTTCCACAAATAGAATCAGATCTCACTAATTGGAAAAACATCAATTGCTTGTGGCTGGGGAGAGCTAATATAATAAAAATGACAATTTAATTTAAATTAAATTACATATTTAGTGCCATACCAATCAATCTACCAAAAAATTACTTTACTGAGCTAGAAAAACCAGTGACAAAATTCATTTGGAAGAACAAAACATCCAGAATATGAAGGCAATTAATGAAAAGAAATGTTTGGGAAGGTGGCCTAGCCATACCAGATTTTAATCTCTATTATAAAGCAGCAGTTCTCAAAACTGCCTGGTACTGGCAAAGGAATAGAGTAGTGGATCAATGGAATAGATTGGGTACAAAAGACCCAGTTGTCAACAACTATAGTAATATACTATTTGATAAGCCCCCAAACCCCAGTTTCTGGGTTAAGAATTCACTATTAGACAAAAATGCTGGGAAAATTGGAATATAGTATGGCAGAAATTGGGCATAGACCATCATCTAATGCCATACACCAAAGTCAAGTCTAAATGGATGCAAGATCTAGGTATAAAGGCTGATACTGTAAATAATCTGGGGAAGCAAGGAATAGTTTGCCTGTCAGAATTATGGAGTAGAGAAGACTTTATGACCAAAGAAGAGTTGGAGAGCATTATAAAATGCAAAATAGATCATCTTGATTACATTAAATTGAAAAGTTTCTGTACAAACAAAGCCAATGTAACCAAGATTAAGAGGGAAGTGGGAAATTGGGAAAGAATATTTACAACCAGTGTCTCTGATAAAGGCCTCATTTCTAAAATATACAGGGAACTAAGCAAAATTTATAAGAATACAAGTCATTCCCCAATTGTTAAATGGTCAAAAGATATGAACAGGCAATTTTCAGAGGTAGAAATTAAAGATATCTGTAAGCATATGGAAAAATGCTCTAAATCACTATTGATTCGAGAAATGAAAATCAACACAACTTTGAGGTATCACATCTCACCAGTCAGATTGGCTAAGATGATAAAGCAGGAAAATGAAAAGTGCTGGAGAGGATGTGGAAAAATTGGAACTCTAATGCATTGTTGGTGGAGCTGTGAACTGATACTACCATTCTGGAGGGCAATCTGGAGCTATGCCCAAAGGGCTATAAATACTTGCATACCATTTGACCCAGTAATACCACTTCTGGGGTTGTATCCCAAAGAGATCATAGAAGTAGGTAAAGGACCCTTATGTACAAAAATATTTATTGCAGCTCTCTTTGAGGTGGCAAAAAACTGGAAATTTAGGGGATGCCCATCAATTGGGGAATGGCTGAACAAATTATGGTATATGAATGTAATGGAATACTGTCGTGCTATAAGAAATGGGAAGGAGATGGAGTTCATAATTACCTGGAGAGGCTTATACAAATTGATGCTAAGTGAGAAGAGCAGAACCAGGAAAAATTTGTACACAGTCACAGATACATCATATGTAACAACATTAAAAGACTGAAGAACTTTGATCAAGACAATTACAAATCAATATTCCAGTGGATTGAAGATGAAGAATGCTACCTACCTTTTGATAGAACAGTGACTAACAAAGGATGAAGAAGGAAGCATGCATTTTTGGACATAGTCAAGGAGAGATTTTCTTCTCTTGACTATGCATATTTATTATGAGAATTTTCTTTTTCTTTTTTTTGTTCAAATGGAGGGAGTACTAGAGTGGAAAGAAAATAAATGCTTGCTAATTGAAAAAATAAAAAAATTATATTTTTAAAGAAAATTATTTTTGACTTTTTCTATATTTTGAAGTGCTAACATTTAATTTTTAAACACATTTTATTGATATTATATTTTTTGTATCACTGTTATTTCCCAATGATCCTGCCCCACCCTCACAATAGAAGCCTTCCTTAGAGCTGAGCAAGACAAATCTTCATATGGCCATGCCTGAAAGTATATGCCTCATTCTAAATCAGTGGTACATAGTATAAGGCATTAGCCTAAATCTAAACTCAACCAGATTGCTTTTCAATTTTTCCCAACAATGTGAATCCTTAGTTTAGTAGCTGTGGTCTTTAGCTTTATGTAGAGCTTTTATAACTTGCAAAGTGCTTAACAGATGTAGATATAGATCTAGATTAGATATAGATATATAGATATAGATATAGAGACTATAGATATAGATATAGAGACTATAGATATAGATATAGAGACTATAGATATAGATATAGAGACTATAGATATAGATGGGCAGCTAGGTGGTACAATGGATAGAGAACTGGACCCGAAGTCAGAAAGACTCATCCTTGTAAGTTCAAATCCCACCTCAGACACTTGGTAGTTGTATGACCCTGGACAAGTCACTTAACACTGTTTGCCTCAGTTTTCTCATCTATAAAATGAGCTGGAGAAGAAAAATGGCAAACCATTCCAGTGTCCTTGCCAAGAAAACCCCAAATGGGGTCATGATAGAAATGACTCAACAAATAAAAGATAAAGTATAGAAGTAGATACAGACATAAAGAAATAGAGGTGGAAAAGGAGATGAAAATAAAGCATCTCGTTTGACATTTACAATAACCTTGGGGGAAAGAAAGGTGCTGAAAGTTGGTAAATGACTTGGCCAGGACCACACAGTGTGGCATCCAAGGCAGGCTTCAAGTGTGGGTCTCCCTGGTTCCAAGTCTATCCAATAGGCCAAGCTACCTTTCATTACCTAAACACACTGTTCTTGATGTGTAACCTGAATTCAAGCCTTATGATCTGAGGTAAATGATTGTCAGAAGTCTCCTTTGTAAGATTATAAACAAACTCCTGTATTTTCTCCAGATAATTAGGATTCTTGGATATTAAGGGGCCTCCATGCCAGTCAACAATCCTCCCAGTAATGATTTGATGTACCTAATATATGTTTTAATAGATCTGAATCTTGGATAAAATATTGAATGATTCAATTTGTTTGCTTTGCCATTATCAAATTCCATTTTTATGCTGAATTGAATGTTTAGCTTACCTTCTGACTCCAGCAAAGCAGACATCATAAATCCAATGTTAAGAAGAAGCAGATAAAACAATCCACAGAAACTACTTTCTAAAGAAAATACATGAGCAGAATGTAAGGTCTCTGAGTATAAGGACCATTTAGGTTCTGTCTTTAACCCCTAGCATTGACCATAACATATAGATGCTTAATAAATGTTTGCCATTTTTTTATTAATCAAGAATGGAGTTCACAGGAACTCTCAGGCAGATTGTTCCATTCAACAGATGTTAAGACCCTGCAATATCTAGGGCACTACACTAGAATTTCTAGAGAGTCAAATAACCCATACCTTTATCGAGCCCCAACTCTTAGATCCTCCAGACTCATATTCCTGGAGAGCGCTGGAGTTGTACAGGATACAGCAAGTCACATTGTTTGGAGACCAGAAACCAGACTTGAATCCTTGGGGAAGAAAAAGGCTGCTCAGGGGGCAGTGTTCCCCAAGTGGGAAGATCTAAGGAGAGCAGCAGCTTTCAAGAGGCAGTGGCAGGGCATCAGTGGAATTTCTTGAGTGGGTGCCATATATTAGGAAGGATAGAAGCTACCAGAGCACTGGTGGAGTGACAAGTATTCCTAGACCCTTTCTCCTTAAGAGAGAAGGAGGAGAGGTGGAGCCAAGATGGCAGCATTTTGGCTGATCTACCAACATATCCTGCTACAACAATTTGAAAAAATAATATCAAACCAAATTTTAAACTGGGAAAGACAACAAGAACAACAAAAACGATAGCAATTTTCTAACCCAGGGCAGGTTAGGAAGTCAGAAAGAGAAGCCTCAGACACTGGGGTGGGGGCTAACCAGGAGCATGACATGGTGGTAGTGGTGAAAGTGACACCAACTAAAGGTTATAGGGTGGCAGCAGGGGGAGCAGCCAAGAGCCAACAATGTTAAGGAGAGAGATCCCAAGTGACCTTCTACCAGGAGCAGATGCAGGATCAGGTGATATTGGGCAGTTCTGCTGTCCATTACCCATTTCTAGGTCACAGTTCCAGGGTGCAGAAGAGTAATAACAATCACAAGGAAGCAGGGACCACACTTACATGAGGACCAGAGCACAGACCAGGACAGGAGGGTCTCTCAAACCTTTCCCTAGTTTACACTACTTTGGAAGCACCAAAAACTAGGTAACCACTGAGCTGTAACAGTAGCAGAAGCACATAAAAGATGTAAGTTCAGGCTAGATATACCCGACCCCCAGAGGTAAACAGAGCTCAAATCTAACACAAAGTCCAAAGTCAAGAAATGGACTGGAAAAATGCAAAAAACAACTACAAAAACCTGACCTCAAAAAGCTACTATGGTGACAGGGAAGCGCAAGACACAAATTCAAAAGAAGACAATGATTTGAAAACATATATCAGAAAAGCCTCAAAACAAAATGCAGATTGGACATAAGTCCAGCAAGAATTCCTAGAAGAGCTTTTTAAAATTGATTTTGAAAATCAAATATAGTAGAGGAAAAATTGGGAAAAGAAATAAAAGTAATGCAAGAAAAATGTGGAAACAGAATTAAGAACTTGGTAAAAAGAGACACAAAAAATACTGAATATGACTCCTTAAAAATTTGTATTGGTTGAATGGAAGTTAATAACTTCATGAGACATCAAGAAACAATAAAACAAAGTCAAAAGACTAAAAAATAGAACATAATATGAAATGTCTCATAGGAAGAGCAAAGGGGAAATTTCTTAGCTAATATCAAGCTCTTGGCCAATGTCAAAGTACTTGTCTCAACCTCCTAGAAAAGGAAGAGGGACCTATCCTGGATAATACCAGATTCCTTTCCTGGAGAGAAGAGGAACAAGCAAGAGATCTGGAAACTGGATAATCACGAATGGACTAAGTCACAGTATAAAATAACCAACTTGACCTTGTTCTTGAGTGCTATTATGAGTTATGTAGACCGTGCAAGGATGATAGGAAGAGGGATGGTGTCTCACTTTTAGTACCAAATACAAAATTCTTTTTCAGGGAGCCCCCAAACCTTATGGTAGTACCGTAAGTCTAGAAGTTCACATAGGTTCCCAGGGGATGGTGGGGATCAACAGAGAAAAAGGGGGTCACCTCTCTATTGGCACGAAATGTGATTGGAGGAAATCTCAACCACAGAATAGTACTCTGAATCTGGAGAACTATATTTGTAGCCAAGGGGCAAACTGAGATGGATTGGAGATAGTAGGAGAACTGCCTTGACTATAGATTCTTATGAATTTTGGATTTCTCCCCCCCACCCCATTATTTCTATGTTTGAAATAAAGTCTCTTTTGTGTCTTATATATGTACTTAACTTTTTTTTTAAGACTCACCTTTTTTTATTTTTTCTTTTTTTTTTTGGAGGGCATTTGGGGTTAAGTGACTTGCCCAAGGTCACACAGCTAGTTTTTGTGTTAAGTGTCTGAGGCCGGATTTGAACTCAGGTCCTCCTGGCTCCAGGGCTGGTGCTCTATCCACTGCGCCACCTACCCGCCCCTATATGTAATTAACTTGAGGGCTTGTACATTAGTAGCTGTAGTGACTTAGATACAATCTATATTCTTTTTAAAAATTTATTAAAATCTTTTATTTTTTACATTGTTGAAATTTCCCCTAATTCCTCCCTTATCCCCCTCTAGCCATCCCATGTAACAAATATTTTTAAAAGAAAAAGAGAAAAAATTCAGAAAAACCAATCAATATATTCACAAAAAATCTCAAACTATACGCGATGATCCATATCTGTTGAGCTCCCACCTCTGAGGGGAATTTTCTTCTTACTCTCTTCTTAGGGCCTGTGCCTTGACACAAACCATACTGTAACATTTCTCTTGGGGCACTCTAAGTTGGTGCACAAGTCGAAGAACAATTTATGAGAAATCCCAAGAATGACCCAGGTTTCTGGAAGCCTGGATGTTAGGATTCAGGGCCACAGCGCTTGTATACCTTTAGCAGCTAAGAAACAACTGAACTCAACATCTATTTAGCAAAAAGAATCCAGTTCAGAGGGATCCACAATATCCTATAAACACTAAAACGTTCATAGCAGTATCAAAGAATTGGAAACAAAATATAGGTGCCCATTGATGAGGAAAAGGCTAAAGTTGGGGTAGATGAATGTAACAGAATATTACTGCACTGTAAAATAATAATAATAATAATGACTATGGAGAAGAAAGAGACGCATGAGAAGATTTACATGGACTGAGATCCTGGATGTCTACATCCACACGGCAACTATAATGATGCAAAGAGAAAGAATCACAAAACATAACCATAAGCTGTGAGATTATAATAACCAAGCTTGGCCCCAAAGCAGAGGCAGAAGGGTGCATCTCTCCCTTCTTTCCGGGATGGGAGGTAACCTGTAACACTGAACTCAGTAAATGTCTTGGTTAGTGTGGTTCAACTGTTTTTCTTTTTTCCTTTCTAAATTCTTTTTTCTATAAGGGGTGACTCTAGGGAGGGAGATGGGAAGAACATATCAGAAAAGACAAATTACATAAAAGTCAAAGATACAGACAAAACAATCCTGCCCAGGCTCACCACAGCCGCATCCCAGCTGAGATCTTCCTTGGCCCAGTCCTGCGCTCTTCAGCTCAGTCTCAGCAGCCTTTTCGGGGGAAGGAGTCTCCCGTATCCACCCTCCTATTCAAATGAATTTGTCTTACAAGGCTGATTTGGGGGTCCAAATACTTCATACTGCTTGCCCCAAGGCCAACATTGCCAATTAGGACTCAGGAGAGGTGCCTGGCACACAGTAGGTGTTTCAATAAATGCTTATTGATTTGACTTATATGAAATCACTGACAGGGGATCATGGAAAGACTTTGGAAGACCCTAAAGGACTGGTGGGAATTTAACAGATGGAGAGGAAGAGAAACAGCATCCCAAGGCAAAAGGAACAATGTGAGAAGAAATGTGGAAGAGGGCAGGGGATTGTCAGAGCAGATTGGAGAGAGATTAGAGCACACAGAAGGAAGAAATACAAGTTCATAATTATACTTAACCTTTACTATTACCAATAAAGCATTTTTAAAAATAGCCAGAGGAGGGCCTCCAGCCCTTTGGAAGATGGCAAAGATGAGACATTATCAGTCACACTCTGCTCCAGTGAATGAGAACACCCCCGAGGGTGAGAGATCGCATACCTCTCCTCCCCACCAGCAGGGTAGAAGTAAAAATAAGACTCAGTTTGACTAGACTTTTACAGTTTTTTTTTTGGAGGGCAGTTGGGGTTAAGTGACTTGCCCAAGGTCACACAGCTAGTTTTTTTGTGTTAAGTGTCTGAGGCCGGATTTGAACTCAGGAACTCCTGACTCCAGGGCTGGTGCTCTATTCACTGCACCACCTAGCTGCCCCTACTTTTACAGTTTAATAATACAAAATTCCTAGCATTTATGTAGTGTTCCCGGCACTGTGCTAAGCACTTTACAAACGTTAACTTATTTGGGAGGTAGATATTTTCACAACAGGGCAAGTAGATAGGGACTATTATTATCTTCATTTTACAGTTTGGGGAAACTGAGGCATGTTTAGTGACTTGCTCAGGGTCACACAACTGGGTAATGTCTGAGGCTACTCAAGTCTTCCTGACTCTAGCCCCCCCGCTCTGTGCCCTATGTAGTTACCTAGCAGCCTCTTGTTTAGAAAGTGTTTTCTTCACAATAACCCTGGGAGATAGATATTGTAAAGATTATTGCCCCCATTTTCCAGATGGGGAAACTGAGACTTAGAAAGGTAAAAATGATTTGCCTTTGGTTCCACAGCTAGAGTCATAAGCTGAATCCAAACCCAGGTCGCTTGACTTCATATTTAGCTTCCCCTACACACACACACGCTCCTTTTTTTTTTCTTTTCACTGTACCCTACTGCCTTAAAATGTAGGGAGGGTAGCACCAGAAAGGAGGTGGCTTTGAGCTTGAAGCTGAGGAGTTTGAATTTTAACACACCAGCACTAGGGAGCTACTGAAGATCTTTGAGTGAAGCATCAGGGCCAAATGTATTCATGAGAAAGGCTCATCTGGCTGGGGTGCGAAGGATGGACCAGAGAATGGAGAGACAGGGACAGTGGTGTAGTGGGGCTTTGGGAATGATCTCGGGAGGGCCTCTGAATGTAAAGGATGTTGGGCCAAATGACCTCTGAAGACCCCTATGTCTCTACATCTAAGGTCTTTCTGTCATTGCAGATAAGAAAATTGAGAGAGAGAGCTTGGCCAGCTACATCGAAAAGAGACGACAAATGTTTCTGATCCAGGTACTGTGGATGGAGTCCCCAGAATGGAGAGTCCAGCTCCCTTAACACCAATTTCCAATATGGCCCTGATACATACCCTACCACAAAAGCGTCCATAATGCTCTCAGAGGGACCGGTGGGGTGGTTCAAGAGGCCTGGGGTCAAGCACCCTGGGGGATGCTATCAAAGGATAGCCTTGCCTCTTCTTCACCCTCCCAAATACATGTATACCTCCATTTACTGGAATTCTTGGAGGGAGGAGACCTGGCACGGTGAAGGGGGCAGTCTGGAGGAGAGGGGAGATTCCCCAAGAATGGCCTTTGCCAGTCCCCTTGAATAGAACTCAGTAGAGTTTGGTTTTGGAGCTTGGTGGTTTGATGGTTTCTTCAGTGGGTAACAAGAAGCGTGGAAGGAAGATTGAGACATGAAAAGGGGACAAATGAGGAAATGAGAAGGGGAGGGAGGGATCTTGGCCTGGTTTCTTCTTCTTTTGGTAGTGTCAGTTCTCACCCCTGACTCAAAAGGCAAACTTGCCCTTTCTTCTTCCCTCCTTGCCACCTCCCTCCTTTTCCCTCTTCTCCTCCTTGCCTTCTCCTGCACCCTCTTTTCTTCCCCCTCCCCTTGCGTCAGGATTCCAAGACCTCTGATATACCTGGGCTCTATGAAAGAGAAAAGGTCCTTGAATATACTGTAAAGTAACAGCTACCCCTGGTATCTCTTGACAGAGCTTCTCAATCCCTTGGTGTTCTCGGGCCTCAGACCTTAGGCCACTCAGGGTCACAGACCAGCACTCAGACATCTCCCAGGAAACCAAGGGAATGGGGAAAGGAGAGGAGGAGAGATATACTCAGAGATATATTAGAAAAGACATCCAGGAGCCCCTGAGCCCTTAAGCTGCATCACTCTAGGTCTAGTCCTACCTTTTCTCTCTGCCTCCTCCAACACAAATCATATCATGAAGTTGGTGTCCAATATCAGCGGGGATCCCATGCTACTCCCTACTTTCCTATGTGGACACCAGCAGGAGAAAGAGGCTGGGCACCTCCCAGGGATTCTGTCCACAGCTGTGGCCTCTCTTCCCTGACATCTCTCAGCTGCCCTGAGCCATCAAAATCCTCCCAGTCTAAGGATCACTCTCTTCATCTCTTCCCCTACCTAAGGTAATGAAGTGAAAGGGTAGCCCAATCTTTCTGAGTTTCCTTAGGAGAGAGTGGCTAATGCCTGGAAGGGCATGGGTAGCCATTCCCTTCTCTTCTGCCCATATTATGGTGGATAATGCGGTTTGAAGCCTCACCTATCAAGGTCTATAGTTGGTCACTTTCTTTTTTTTTTTAATCAGTCCTGAACAACTGAAGGGCTATAACTTGCTGATACCTCAGCCAGCACTACCTACCCATCTAGTAACTAGGTAGCCCAGGGGATAGTGCTGGACTTAAGAGTCTGAAAAACCCGAGTTCAAATCCTGCCTCAAACATTCACTAGCTGTGTGACTCTGGGCAAGTCAAATGACCTTCCCCAGCCTTGGTTTTCCCATATGTAAAATGGTGGTAATACCATCTTCTTTCTCATAGAGTTATTGGAAGAACCAAATGTGACTTCCATGAAACATTCTGCAAACCTTAAAGTGCTATATATATTATGGCTATTACCATCATTCCTATTATCATTTTTTTCCTACCTAAGGGTTTCCCTTTCTGCCCTTCTCACTGAGGGCTAGCCTGAGTTAAGGGCCACTTCAATAAATAGTTGTAAATCTCCAGGAATTCTGCTTTAAGATACTGTTAGGCACACAATAGCAGGTTCCCTTCCTTCATCAAAAGAGCTACCCAATAAAGGGCGATCCTCCCCTTTCCCCCAGTTTGTCTAGAACAAAGCATACCTTATCTGGTATCATCGTTGGTTATATAAAATCTACTTACTAGCTTTGGGATCAAGGAAGAAGATCATAGATCTAGGAACCTCAGAAGACATCTAATCCCTCCCTCACTTGACACTGGGGGAAACAGGTCCAGTGAGGTTAACTAGCCCACCCAATATCATGCAGGTATTTCCAGAGGTAGGTCTATGCACCCTTGACCTCTGACTCCTGAAACAATGCTCTTTCTCCTATCCCATGATGCTTCCAGTAGTGACTGTAGTCTTTGAAATCAGTTCTTTTTTCCTGAGTGGTCTTGTTTAAGTGCTCTCTCCCCTCCTCTTCCATCATGCCCCCTTTCCCACAAGGTCTAGGGTGGACTTTATGTATGTTACTATGGTCAAGATTGGGAAGGGGATGGAGAACCCTTAGAACTCTGTCCCCAAGGTGTGGTTTGTCGGCCCTTAGTATGCCCTGGAGGTGAAGAGAGAGGAGATCCTGAGGCTGGAAATGTTGGCCACCAAGGAAGAGATGAAGCTGGAGAAGGCGGAGAAGTTCCTAGAGAAGGACGCAACTCTGTTTGATGAGTTCCTGAAGGAGAATGATCGGAACTCTGTGCAGGCCATGAGAATGTAAACCAAGGGGGGAGGTGCAGCCATGGGGGCAAGGCCCACGAGGACAGTGGAGGGGTGGCCAATGCATGCTGCTGGGGCAAGATGGCAGCCCCCAACATTAACACTCTTTCTAGGTCCAGTGTTAATACTCAATAACTGAGGGTCAAACACTATCCTCTGGCCTAGAGGCTGAGTCACAGAAACCCACAGAGGGAAAACCTCCATAGATCATTGTGGAGAGGGGAAAATGGGGAGAATCTGGCCTTCCATTCCACCCTACTGGTACTTGTCCAGGAAAAGTATTCTATTCCCAGGGCAGAGGAGGAGGACCATGCAGAGGACCACCTCTGCAATGGTGCCTGTAAGCCCAGATTTGATGCTGCAATGAAATGGGGCCATTCTTTTAGGTCTTGGATCTTTCCATAAGCACCTAACCAAGCCTTAAACTGGAGCCTGTACCCCAATCTAACCCTAAACCCAAACACTAGCAAGTACTGTATTAAAAACTAACTCTGTCTCTGACCCTAAAGCCATAATCCCCTCTATTCCCATGCTAAAAACCCTAATCCCATCTTTAAATCCTAACTCAATCTCTAGTACTAAAACCTTAATCCTAACTTTACTTTTAGCCTCTCCACTGCACAAATACATGCAAAAGATCACTATTTATCCTGAGTACTTATAGCCATTGTCCTAGAGGAAGGTTCCCTAGAACCTAGCCACATGGGTCGAAGGTCTTACCAATAGCCCCAATTCCTTTTATAATCCAAGAAGGCAAAGGAAACTTGAGAGGTCATCTAGCCCATCCTCCTACCCTCAAGCCTAGGAAGAATACCCTCTACTTTGTCCTTTTATACCAACTCCTGCCCAGCTAAATGTGAAGAGACAACATTAATTGAAGATAACTCTCCATTCTGTCCCTAATGTGTCATCTCTGATCTTAGGCTACCATTTTACAGATATCAAGTCCACGTTCTTTTCATTCTCCAAACTATGGCCGATTCCTGCTCCCACCAAGGTCTGATCTGCTCAGAACCTGTATATCCACTGGGCTATTAGTCTTGCCCATATTCTCCTAACCCACAAAGGGAAGCACATGGCCCTTTAAGATCCACCATGGTCCACCTAGCTAGTACCCCTGTCCTTCAGTAGTTCTGCCAGCAGGTAGACTCTTCCAGTATTTGGTGGATCTGTCAACCTTGGGTTGATCGTAAGTTTAGCCAGCAGATTTTCTGTACCCAACTTTGTACTAGTCTCTACTACAACATAGGGTCTAGGACCTGGATAGTGGAGAGGAACAGGCAGGAATTATCAAGATCAGAAGAACTAGACTTGACTGAAGAAGAAGGTATGTGTTGGGAAAGAGTTCAAATTGAAGTTAGACCACAAAGATCCTTTAAAAATAGGAAGAAAAGTTTAGACTTTAGTGTGGCAGTCAATTTCCACTGTTTTTACATTTTGAAGATATCAGTGGAAAAAACAGGCTGTCCTTCAATTATCTCTTCAACCACATCATGTGACTATCCCATCTCCTTTTCTGAACATGTTTCCTCACTGATATCCACATGCATAAAATGATCTCAAAAGAGTCATCATTGGAAAATACTGTCATCTCCTTGCACCCACCATGTATTTCTCCACTGACTGTTGGTTATCCAAAACTTTTCATTTTTCAGAGATTGCATCCTTTTAATATGTGCATTTCTGGGAAAACATATAGGTGCTCTCAAAATGCAAAGAAACCCAGAGAAAGGAAGTCCTGTGACTTATTGGGTAGACCTTGTTTACAGCATCTATGAAAGAAGATGGATGAGAAATTGATGGAGGGAATGCTCACACAGGGTCATTGATGAAGTGGGGAAGAAGCAACAGGGATCATGGAGTGGACCTTAGATGCTATATAGCACAGCCTCTTCATTTAACAGATAAGGAAACTGAGGGAGGCCCAGAGAATTTATGTGACTTAAATTCACAGGATTTATCATTCTAGAAATGGAAGAGACTTTGGGTGTCATCTAGTCCAACTTATTTATTTTACAAATGGGGAAACTGATTCCCAGAGAGGATAAGTGGCCTGCTCAGGGTAACTAGTGGTTGACATATCAGAGACAGAGTTAGTTTTTAATACAGTACTTGCTAGTGTTTGGGTTTAGGGTTAGATTGGGGTACAGGCTCCAGTTTAAGGCTTGGTTAGGTGCTTATGGAAAGAGCCAAGACCTAAGTGGTTGACATCAACTAGTGGTTGACTAATGGATTCCTAGCTCCCAAACTTTTCATAATAAGAAGGATTGTGGTATGATGGAAAGAGTGCTGGGCTTGGGCAAGTCTCTTTGACCTACATTTGCTTCTATTTACCCACAGGATGGTTGTGAGGGACACTTTTTGTAAATCTTTCTGCACTAGAGAAATACCAACTGTAATGAGTTTCAAGTCTTATGGAACAGAGAGATTCTTGCACCAACCAACTAACCAAACATTTGTACATGTCTGCTACATTCAGAGTTCTAGGCACAGGGAGAGACCAAGAGAATAAGGCACAACTCCTTCTTTCCAGGAGCTTCCAAGGCAGTGGATATTTCATAAGACCAAGAACTGGAGATCCCTAAATCAGTGGTATCAGACTCAACCAGAAACTTATTCCGGGTGCCACCTACTGACTTAGAAAACCACAGATTAACATCATCTATCTTGTACTGCATTTTTGTTCATTTTTTTAAACATTTCCCACTGGCATTTTAATCTGGTTCAGGGCTATGGCTGCTCCAGCTCTGAGTCTGACAACTCTTTAAACAACTCCCTCATTCTAGAGAAGAAAAAAAATTGAGGCCTACATTTAGGAGAAATGACTTGTCCAAAGTGATACAGATAGTTAAGTAGAAAGGAGGGAAAATACACATACATTAAAGATAGACTATAATTTAGTGCTAGCATTAAATTAGTGCTAGAAGAGTCCAGAGGAGGAAGAGCACTGTGAGCTGGGGCAGTCAAGGAAAACTTCCTGGAGGAGGCAGGACTAAAGGATAAATAGGATTTCAGTTGTTAGAAGGGGAAAGCATCATTAGCCCTCCCTGATTCTTTAGAAGGCATTTCCCAAGCAGAAACCTCTTTAAGCTAAGCAGGAGGTATGGGAATGGACCAGTTGACCTCTCTAGGGACCTTCAGTTTCCTATATTCCAAAAATTTGACCTTCTTTCTTTGCTCTGACCAAGGAAAAGCAAGATGGCAGACTATTTCCTAGTCCTTCTAGATTGAACCTTTAGATTGAACTTTTCCCCCAAGGGAATTTATTCTTTAAATTTAGGCTGGGTCTGCTGCTGATGAGACTAACTGACTAGCTGGTGGTCTGGCTACCTCCCATAACAATTTTTCCTCCTGCTGTAGAGCGGAAAAAGAGGCGAAGGCAAAGATGGAGAAGATCATTGAAATCCGGGATATCACCGCACAAATCTTAATGGTGAAAAGGTGACAGTATTCCAACTTCCCCTCCAGAGAGAGTCAGAAAAAGCAAATCATCAGTTAATCTTAGGGGCATAGAATTGTAAGATTTGGGGTTGAAATGTACCACGGAGATCATCTCATTGGGTACAGTGGAAAGAGACTTGGAGTGAGAATCAGAGAACCTGAGTTCAAGTCCTGCTTGTGTTACTGTATGACTTTGAGTAAGTTACTTAAGCTCTCTGGCTCTTGGTTTTTTCCTTTGGATAATGAGAGTTGGAATGGAAAACCTCTAGGTCCCTTGGCAGCACAAGATTTATGCTCCTGTTTTACAGAGGAGGAAACTTAGGCTCAGAGAAATGACTAGGCCAACCTTTCTAAAACACCATTACCCTGCTCTCGTAACTACAAGAGAGGAAGCCAGAGCACAGCTACTTATTCCCATTTGACATATGGGAAAATTGAGACCTGAGTGCTATAGAATTTAATCACAGTTAAGGAATCAGCAAAGCTAGGACTAGAACATTTATCAAATGAAATATTGTATGAAAAGCTCTTTGCAAATGTTAAAAACACTTTATAAATGCCAGCTACTATAGTTATTATTAATTATCCTAGGATTTCAGTCAATAAAGGGGAAAAACACTGTGAAGCTTCCCTATATCTTTCCTGCCTCCTCCCCCCAGGGCAATCAGGGTTAAGTGACTTGCCCAGGTCACACAGCCACTAAGTATCCAAAGTCAAATCTGAACTCAGGTCCTCCTAACTCTAGGGCTGGTGCTCTATCCACTGTGATATCTAGCAGCCCCTTCCCCTACTTGTTTAGAAGGCATTTCCCAAGTAGGAGGCTGTTCAACCTAAGCAAGAAGTATGGGAATGGTCCAGTTGAGCTCTCCAGGGACCTTCAATTTCCATTTTAGACAGGTAAGCAGTAGAGTAAATAGAGCCCTGGACCTGGAGTGAGGAATACCTGAGTTCAGATGCAGCCTCAGACACTTACTAGTTGTGTGACCCCAGGCAAGTCATTTAACTGTTTGCCTCAGTTTCTTCATCTGTGAAATGGGGATAATAGTGGCACCTACTTCTCGTGGTTGCTGTGAGGCTCAAATGAGGTAATATTTGTAAAGCACTTTAGCTTTACTTACACGTTAGCACAGTGCCTAGCATATATAATTATTGTGTTTGCTGTTTTTATACCCAGTCCAGTGTTCTTCCTATTGATCTACTATCCAATTTTTTTTTTAAAGAAAGTAAAGGAGTGGAAAAGTAGGAGAAAGGGTAGAATGTGACAAGAACACACATAGATAGTTCACAGAATCCCACCTACAATATCAGCTCATTAGCAGTTCTGACATAGCCTTCTCCCACATGACCACACGTGTATGTGCATATATATAATATATAATGTTATATATTACATATATGTGTACATATATATGTATATGTGTGTATATGAATGTATGATGTGATATTAGGGTATCTGGAAAGGCCTTCTTATTCCCAAATGTCATCTCACATTTCAGTGCCTAAAATCCTGTCATTAGAATTGTATAATTAAAATGGTATGGGATCCCACCATAGAACAGAATACTGAATAGTTAAATCAGTCAAGAATGTGTGAAATAGTCTACTTTGTGCCAAGCACTGTGCCAAACAAGGGAATACAAGACAGAGACGAAACAGTTCCCACCCTCAAAGGGCTTATTTACCTTATTTACCTGCTTTTTACCTAGTCTCGCTAGAACACAGGTCTCAGAGTTAAAAGACCTGAGTTCTGGTCCTAGACCTATGACTTCTGAGCCATGTGGCTTTGTCCCTCAATTTCTTCAGCTTTAAAAAGAGAAAACTTTGTGTAGTAGTTGGACTAATTTGTTGGATGTTCTAAGGAAAATGCTTTGTAAGCCCAAATGTGATATGGAAATGTGTATTGTGGTCCTGTCATGAGTTTTCCTCACAGTCCCCTTTAAAAATGCAGCTGTCGCTGGGAAGGGTTGTACCAGGATGGTGAAGAGAGATTAAAAGGAAATACCAGAGAGAACAAATATGTCAAGACAGACATGGACCGGGGCCCCACAGTTAGAACCTCCCTGCAGTGTGTGGGAGAGATGAGTGCAGACTTTATTACCACAGAAAGAAATGGGATGGCCCAGAACTCATGAGACTCACTTAGGATCACAAGTTCATTAAATAAGAGCTATAAAATATTTTAGAGATCGTCTAGACCATAGGTTTCCAAACTGGGTGATACAGCCCCCTGCACGATCCTGGACTGATCCAGGGAAGTGATAGTCTTGGGTACAATTTGGGGTGGGGGCATTGAATGAAAATAAGGGCATGCTGGAAGCATAAGAAAAGAAGAAAAGAGAAGAAAAATTTGAAGAACTGTTCACACATGTTTCATCTGTTGTATAACAGAGTTAAAGTTGTAGTAATTACATTATTATCCAAATAAACACACAAAATACAAGTTATAACTGATTAGCAGTTTGCCAACAAGTCTTAACAAGCCAGTGTTGGCAGACAAGTGTGTCTCCCCTTGTTGGGAAGTCCATCATGCATTGGTAGGAATATGTGTGTGTAATGACTTGTTTATGACATGACACTATATGGTTACATGATGCAACATTACATCATCAACATTTCAATGCAGGAAAACACCCACAAATTTACAATAAATTATTAAATTTAAGATGTGCCATTTAAAAAATTATGTTTTGTGAAATAATGCAAAATTAAAAAAAAAGTTAAAGGGTTAAAGAAAGTAGATTTCCAGAGGGGCACTGAGCAATTTTTTTAAGGAGATAGGTCCCTTTTTATAGTGTTAAGTGGTTAAGCTATTTGCCCAGGATCAGATAAGTAGAAAATACAAGGAATGGGATTCAAACTTAGATTCTATGATTCTAAAATCCATCATCTTTTTCATTATAACAAATTCCGGCTCTGCCCCTAAGTAACTGTATGATCTTGGGTGAGTCTCTTCCCCATTCCTTGGTCAAATAAGGGAGTCTGGGTTAGGTGGTCTCTGCCAAGCCTTAACATTTTAGTTTTCTGGGAGGATCAGAGATAGGAATGTGAAGAATAGAAAGGCGATGTTCTGATGGGTTGGGGAACCTGTGGTCAACATACTATTGGCTTAACCACTACATTATCTCTTCCTTGAATCCTGGCCCAGTGAAATCTCCAAGTTTGAAGACAACGTCCAGATTTTCAGAGTCTATAAAGATTTCCTCTATAAGCTGTCCCCCAGGGAGTGGCTGAAGACCCATGCCAGGAAGCATTTGGCCCATGCTACTGCCAGGTTGACCTCAGACCACTACAGAGGGAGTATTCCATTTTTGCCTATGGAAAAAGGTAACGGGAGGAAGGAGAGGGGGACAAGAGGTTGAATCTGAGAGGGACTCTGTAAATGCTACCCCTCCATCCCTATGGTTTACAAAGTCCCCTACCTGCCGAGTCACACTAAGCCAGACCTTGGTCGTTAATAAAATAGAGCCTTTCCAACAGATGGGAAATCAGGTGAGGTCAGAGCAGGCAGAATCATTACCTAAAGGCCCACAAATAACAGTCATCAATCAACATATTGCTGTATGTCAGACTCTGCAATGGGCCATGGAGATACAACTAAAGTGAGATGGTCTCTGTCCTTAGGGACATCACATTCTATAATCAAGGATGAGGACAGGCAAGGGTTCAGCAACCCAAGACAGACAAATTGGAGCATCCACCCAGACACAAGCAGTCTTGGAATCAGGTCTGTGGACTGCTTGGGCTGGAAGGAACCTAGGAGAGCCTCTGGCCTAATCCCTTCATTTTACAGGGATCCATAGAAGGAAAGTAGCTCATCTAAGGGCACACAGGTTGTTAGTGAGAAAGCTGGGACGATGCTTTCTGTGGTACCAAAGGGCCTGATAGTGAGAAGGCTCTGTATCAGGCAGGAGTTACCTGTTACCGGAGTAGCTCCTTCCAAAGAAGTCAGAGCTAGGAAGTGACTCTGCCTGGATGGAAAGGGGACAGAAGAAGAGCCTTATGTTCTAGGGCAAGACCCTCCAAAGGGATCTTTCTACTCCCTCCAGAGGGAAAGGGCAGTCCGAGATCCAGTCTGAACACCCCCCTCTCAAACGTCCCCTCGTCATCTGTGAGTGAGATAGTGATCAGCAAGGAAGACAAAGCCTCCCCCGCATCATCTTCATCCCAAGAATTACAACCTCTGTTCACAGTGAGCTCCAATAAGAAAGAGTAAGTCAAGCTTGGATGGAGGGCATGGGGGCAGGTCTCAGGGAGCAGACGGGTGGAAGGGAGCACTCGGCCTGTCTGACGCTGAGGAGACTAAAGAGGAAAGGGCGCGAGACGCAGAGGGTGGCTGAAATGTACAACTTCTCTCTTTGAAGGGGGAGAGGGTCAAGGTATGGGTTTTTCAAAATATCATAAAGACCAGAGAGTTTTAAACCAGCCTTAGAACATGGGATGTAGGGGCTGCTAGGTGGCACAGTGAATAGAGCACCGGCTTTGGAGGCAGGAAGCTCTGAGTTCAAATCCAGTCTCAGACACTTAATACTTACTAGCCATGTGACCTTGGGCAAGTCACTTAACCCCAATTGCCCTGCCTTCCCCCCTCAAAAAAAAAACATGGGATGTAAAATATTTTGGTCGAAAGGGACCTCAGAACATAGAATGTTAAAGATGGAAAGGGGCCTTAGGATAAAAATGTCTCAATTGGAAGGGGCCTTAGAGTATAGAATATCAGAGCTGAAAAGGAACTTAGAACATAATATGTCACTGCTTGAGGGGACCTGAGAATATAGAATATCATACCAGGAAGGGGCCTTAGAGCACAGAATGTCACAGCTGGAGGGGTTGCTAGATGCTTGTCTCACTCCCTCCTTTTGTAAAGGTGGAAGGAAATGCAGAGAGATTGCCAGAGCAGAGGACAGAGCAGTGACCACTAACACAGAGAAAGCTTCCCTCTGCCTGTGATTGTGGCAGCTGGTCCTGCCAGCATGCAGAGAGAGAAAGAGTTTGCAGTGCTAGGACCCAGAAAGGCCATCATCTACAAGATCATAGACTCAGAATGCTGGGAAGGGGAAAGGAACTTGGAAGGGCCTGAGAACAGCTGCCATTTACATAGCACTTTCAGGTTTATTGAACACTTCATAAATATTATGTCATTTGATGCTCACAACCACCCTGCACAGTCGGTGCCATTATTATCCCCAATTTACAGATGAAATAACTGAGGCAGCCAGAAGTTAAGGGATTCACTCAGGGTCACAGAGATCTGAACTCTATTCATTTTGCTGCCTAACTGCCACAACATAGAGTATCCAAGCTGGCGTGTCAGCGCTAGAGGCGGCCTTTGAAACTACCTACTGCAATCCCATCATTTCATAGATGGGGGTGGCGGAGGTCATGAGAGGTTACGAGAGACTCTACCCAAGAGTGCCCATGGTGGTGATGGGACTAGAACCCACATCTGCTGACTCTTACTCCAGTATTCTTTCCTAACCCAGGGCTGGGTACTTCTTATCACTTACTAAACTGACTCCCCTTCCAAGACCTCTAGCCACCCAGCCCCCCTGGCCTGCTTGCAGCTCCAGCTTTTGCACTGGCTCTAACTAAGTACCAGTCTAAGAGTATAAATGGCAGACCGTAGACAAGCATTTATGAAGCACTCACAGGTTTCCGATGCAATGGTTCCCAGAAGCATCCACCCTGATACAGGAAACTAGATCCAGACAGGGCAGAGAAAGGCAATTGGAGAAGGCATTTGCAGTTTGGAGGGTCAGAGGAAGGGTAAACTAAGGAAAAGCCTCCTGCAGAAGATGGCATTTGAGTTGAAAGGAAGACAGGGAAACTACAGGGTGGAAGTGAGGAGGGATGGCATCCCAAGCAGGACGGAAAACCAACACAAAAGCTGGAGCCGCAAGTGGGCCAGGGGGCTGGGTGGTTTTGTTTTGTTTTTAAATCTTAGGAAGTAATCCACACTGGTAGAAGGAGTTTGCCCAGTGGGGAGTTCCCTGTACCAATAAAATCCCAGGCCCTGTCCCCATTTCTATATGCTAGACTCTGAGGATAAACAGATTAAAAATAAAAATAAAAGACATGGTCTCTACTCTCAAAAAGCTTCTATTCTAATGGAAGGGAACAACATACACACAAACAAATATAATGCAAGTTATTATAAGGTGCTCTAGAATAATTTGAGAAAAGGCAAGAATGCTTTTAGGTAGGACTAGAAGGGGAGGGCTGAGTACAGGGCAGAAGAGAAGGTAGCCTCTGAGTTAAGCCTTGAAAGGATGACAGGGATTCTGAGAGATAATTATGAGGATAGAATGCATTCTAGGCCTGGGGGATGGTTTGCAGAAATTCACAGGGGCTGGAAATGACATAAAAAGTTCAGGAAATCACTAGAAATATAGTCTGGCTGAAATATAAAGCATGTGGAGTAATATGAAATAAATCTGGAAAGGTAGGTTGGGATCTTAAATGCAGAGGGAAGGACTATATGGTTTTATCCTAGAGGCAACAGAGAAGCTAGCCCAGATTTGTGAGGAGGAAATGGCCAGGATTGTACCTGGAACATTCGGTTGGCAGGTGTGGGTGGGCAGAGACTGAAGGCAGGCTGATTAGTTATGAAGCCATTAAGTTGGGGCATTTTGAGTGAAGAGAAAGAGATGCATGCAAGAGATACGGTGGAGGTCGGCTGAGAGGATTGGGAACGATCTGAATTTGAAAGACGGGGAGAGGGAAGAGTCAAGGAAGATGATGATTCCAAGGTTTGGAGCCTGAGGATAGGACCCAGGGTGGCACCCCTCAACAAAGCTAGATGGCTTGGGAGGAGGGGTCAGCTTGGGAAGAAAGGGAATAAGTCTCATGTTGGACACACTGACTTTGAGGAGCCAGCTCAGATTAAGAGATGAAGCCTGGGAAAACCCTTCAAGGGCAACATCCACTCCAGTGAGGATGTGGAACATAGCGATCCCTCTGCTAAGACACTGACCCAAGTGATTCCTTGGCAGGTCAAGTGCTACGGTGTTCTCTGCCAGAACAGATGAAGGTGATAGTGACGATGAGGTCAGTGACCCACAGCTTCACTCTGTAACTCACCTCGAACCAGGGCTTTGAGTCAGAGGTCCTGAAACCATCCCAGAGGGTCACAGAAGTGCCAGTTAGTTCAGTGGGTACAGTAGAGGGTTAAGGAAGTCAAAATCATGGCAAGGTTTTGAATCCCATCCATGTAGGGCACTTAGTTTTATTGTAATCCACAGCCTAAACTAAACCCTGACCTCAAACAAAAACTGACCCCTCCCCTCTCTCTCTTCCCCATTGCCATAAATGGGAGAGTGCTGAATTTGGATTCAGAGGGCCTGTGTTCAAATTCTGACTGCCAGTTACTACATAGGAGACTTCTCTGGGCCTCAATTATTTTCATCTGTGAATGAAAGGTCCCCTTCATCTCTGAATCTGTGATCCTGTAAGCCCCATCACACAGGGACCTCTTACTCGGACCAGGCTGATCTTTAACTTCAGCCATAGAAGGTCCCTTGGTCCCCATCACACATGTACCTATACCCCTACTCTGGCCATAGACTAAATCCAAACTCTTACAATAATAGCTGTCACTTAAATGGTGTTTTAAGGTTTATAAAGAGTTTTAGAAATGCTAACTCATTTTATCCCCACAAACACCCTGAGAAGTGGTTGCTATTATTGTCACGTTTATTTTACAGATGAAGAAACTAAGGTAGAAATTAAGTGACCTGCCTAGGGTCACATAGCTAGTAAGTTTCTGAGGCCATGTTTGAACTCAGGTCTTCCTGACTCCAATTCCAGCTTTCTATCTGTTGTGTCACTATACCCAGTCTGTTGAGTGAGTCTCAATCACACGCCCCCCAACCATGGCAGTAGATAAACCCCTGATGGCTTCAGACAGACTCAGTCTCCCACCCCACCAACCCACCAAATGAGCACTAAATCCTGGCCACAGCCTGGTCTGTCTCTCTGGTCATGAGCCTCCATCATGTGGGATGTTCATGACCCAAAGGGGACCAAAGGTGACTGAGAAGATCCAAACCTCCTCTCCACTGCTTGGGTAGAGGGTAAAAACCTGCAAATTGCCCAGAACATGGGTCAGGAGCACCTGCATTTAGATTCAGAGGATGCCCGTGACCCCCAAAGATCAGAATCTAACTCACATGCATGCCTTCTTCCTTCTGCTGTTCCTCTGCCCCCAAATCCTCCTGCCTCCACCATCACAAGAAGAATACAACCACCCCCCTGGGTGCTTGTAGGAGCAAGGAGGCTTGGAGCACAGATAAACCCTGGACTTTGTTTCCCTGAAAAGCTGGACCTGTACTTCACGGAACCTCAGCAGCTGCTGGACATTTTCACTCAGCTTGAGGAGCAGAACCTTTCTCTGATTCAGAACTCCCAGGAGACGGAGGAGGCTTTGGAAGATATCAGGAATTCCATGAGAAACACTCAGGACAAAATGTAGGTCAAGTGGTAATAAGCTAACTGAGGCGAGTCAGCTTTCACCAGGAGCATCCTCAAAGAGAGGATGAGGAGGCTTAGCCTGGAGATGAGAATACTGAGGGTCA
Source organism: Pseudocheirus occidentalis (assembly GCA_028646575.1). Lineage (NCBI taxonomy): Eukaryota > Metazoa > Chordata > Mammalia > Diprotodontia > Pseudocheiridae > Pseudocheirus > Pseudocheirus occidentalis. The sequence goes on along the minus strand of CM053599.1, from coordinate 46,591,235 downwards.
GTGGGGGGAGGGAGGATGAAACAAGCAATCCATATTTGGAGGGACATCTGGGGAAAGGACATGAAGATGATCTTCTAACAGCTAAGGGCAACCAGGGAGAAGAGAAAACAGACATGTTCTGTGTGGTCCCCGAGACAAAACGAGGACCACTTAGGGGGCAGAGAGGAAAAGGGGAATCCCAGGGGGGCAAATGTCATTCTACTATAAGGAAGAATTTTCTTGGTCATATAACTTTCAATCTCTGGGTCATAGTTTCTCCACTTCTATAAAATGAAGGATATTCTATTCCTAGATCATACCATTGGTTCTTCTAGCTATAACATTCTACAGTTATTCCTTCCACATCATGACTTTTTTCTGATATATTGTGGGTTGGCATAAAAAATTAAATGAGAATTGAGGGGGGGCGGAGTTTTGCAGAAGCCACAGCCAATACACTAAGGCCAGCAGATGATACAGAAAAAGTTTAGAAACGCAGAAATGCAAAAATATCTGTATAGTGTCGTATGACATCAACACATTTTATCTTTTAATATCATAATAATTCAGACTTAGAATTCTGATACAGAGGGGGGGCCAATTTTTTAAAATTAGTTCTAGTAAAGTGCCTTCCAATTCTGACATTGTGTCCCATCTAGCTCTGATATCTATTTGAAAGCCCCTCCCAGATCCACTCCAACTCTGATTTCTAATCTCACAGTTCTTGTCCTAGCTATCTGACCCTTCTCAATCTCTGTGGCCAGATTTCCCTCCAGGTCTTGATCAATAATGGTGGGTGTTCCCTGAAGCTTTATTTTGGAGCCTTTTCTCTTTTCCCTCTATACTGTCTTGCTTGGTGATATCAGTTCCCATAGGTTCAATTCACCTCTTTGTAGGTCATTCCAAGATCCCATATATCCATATATCTATCTCCTGACCTCCAGACTCACATCACCAACTGTCTTTCAGACATCTCAAAATGGGTGTCTTGTAAGCATCCCACACTCAACAGGTCCAAAACATAGCTAATGATCTTACCTTCAGATTGTCCCCTTCTTCCCAGCTTCCTGTTACTGTCAGTGGAACCACCATCCCCTCAGGCACCCAGGTTCACAACCCAGGTGTCACCCTTAACTCTTGCATTTCCTGCATATATCTAGTCTGTTGCCAAATCTTGTTCCATCTTTGCATCTCTTCAATAGTCCTTTCTCTCCATTCACAAGCAGCCACCAACCTAGTTCAGGTCCTCCACTTCTCTGCAGGTCTCCAGGTCTCTCTGTCTCTACTTTCTCCCCACTAGAATTTGTTCTCCACTCAAATGTCCAATGATATTCCTAAAATGTAAGTTTGCAGCTGTTATCACTCACTCCCTTTCCACATTCATACCCCAACTCGATAAAATTCAGTGGCTCTATTTTCTCCTAGGATCAAATGTAAAATTCTGGGGTATGTAAAGCTCTTCTCAACTTGGTCCCTGCCTATCTTGGTATTGTCCTTGTCTTCACTCCCCTCTGCATATTCCACAGTCCAGCTACACTGACCTACTTAACGCTCCTCAAAGATGACCTCCACCTCTAGACTCTTTAACAATTTATTGGCTGTCCCCCGTGCCTGGAATACTTTCTCTCTCTCCTTAGTACTAACTCCATACCCTTTAAAATGTGAAGATGGCTGGTGAGTTCCATATACATTCTACATGTCTCCCACTGCATCCAGCGACATATTCAGTCGTCCTGGTCTATCTCTGGCCACTGATCCCAGATGCTCCAGAGGAGAAAGTAAGGCTGGTGACTTTGCACAGCCTGCCTCACTTAAATCCAAGTCACTTACAAGTCATAGCATCGCCTCCCTGATGTCGTAGCTCTCTTCGAGAACAAAGGACAAAACAACAACCACAACAACAATGGTCTTTTCAGACAACTATTTTTTTCTTCTAATTTCCATCCCTTCCCAATTACCTCACATTTATTTTGTATGTTTTGTGTGTGTGTGTGTGTGTTGTATGTGTGGACAACACAAAGACCATTTCTGTCTTTTTACCCCACCATTGGGCATAGTGCCTGGAGCATACACATACAATTAATCAACCAGCACTTAGTATAATAATTTTTCATTTATTGGTCAGTGTATCTTTCCCTTAGAGTATCAATCCCACTAGTCTCATCTTCCCATTCCTCAGTGTTCCCACCCCTTACAATTAAATTGAATTACATAGTAACCTATTCATTGGTATCTTTTGACAGAGACAGAGACAGAGGAGAGAGAGAGAGAGACAGAGAGAGACAGAGAGACAGAGAGACAGAGGCAGAGAGAGAGACAGAGAGAGACAGAGAGAGAGACAGAGAAAGACAGAGAGAGAGAGACAGAGAAAGAGAGAGAGAGAGATGGAGAGAGATGGAGAGAGGAGACAGACAGAGAAAGAGGGGAGACAGAGAGGGAAAGACAGGAGAGACAGAGGGGAGGGAGAGAGGGAGAGAGGTTTATAGGTCTTCAAAATAACTGAAGCCTGCTTAGGTATATGAACACCAAGTTTTGTTTTGTTTTGAGATCATAATCATGTTGATTGGAAATCTTTAAAAAATATGTCCAACTCTTCCCTATCTTCATAAACAATGTACCCTGAATATGATCATTTAATCTCTTCATGATGATTGTGTTGATTGTTGTGTCTGAACCTCCATGACCCCATCTAGGATTTCCTTGGCAAAGATACTGGAGTGGTTTGCCATTTCCTTCTCCAGCTCATTTTTACAGATGAGGAAACTGAGGCAAACTGAGGCATAACTGACTTGTCCAAGGTCACACAAATAGTAGGGGTCTGAAGCTGGATTTAAACTTTGAAAGATGAGTCATGAAGATGAAGGACACTTTTAGGTGTTACTGACATGGGCTTTGTGCACATGGAATATGTGGCATTCGTTTTGACTTTTTTGTTCTCTCTTTGGTTTTGTTATTATGGTTCAGATAGGCAAGGTCACTAGGCATAGGACTTCTGGATATATAAGGTGCCACCATATTTGGTTTGTAAGCCTAGTAGAAGGTATGGTCTGTTTCTTCACAACTCAAATGTATCAAACCCCTTTTGTTCAAGGTTCTATACTTAAGAAAACCTTTCTTGCTAAAGGCAAACCCACCTGAAACCGTGTCTCCTCTTCTTGCTGCATTTGCAAACAAGAACTTCCAGGAGACATGACAGTAACAGCTTATGACTTCAAGTCCCTTCAGAGAGACAGCAAAGGGTTCCCTCAAAGATAACTCCCCATGTTCATCATTGGCTGCTTCTGCCACTTTCTAAAGGAAGAAGGGAGGGGTGGCATTCTCCTCTTCAGACTATGACCTTGGGACCACAGCCATATGCCCTTAATTCTGTGGATTGTTTTTTCTTTATTTTACAGCGTTCTAACCACTTTACTACAAGGCTAGCAACCTGGAATGTAGAATCTATATAAATTGGCAACTGCAGATCCATAACAGAGTAATCAAGTCCCTCTTCAGTAAACATGACACACCATTCTGGTTCTTTTCCTAAGCTCTGTGTTGCTTCTGCCTCAGGTCAATGAAGCCCCATCCCCCTCTCTGAGTCCCCTGGTCCTGGAGGAAGGTAGTAATGAGAATTTATAATTTTCTGGTGCATCAGAATTTGCAACGTGCTTTTCTTACAAGGGTTGTTAGGTTGTACAAATATGTAAATCTCCATTTTATAGATGGGGAAACAGAGACTCAAGGAATTGACAGGAATGACTAACAGGAACAAAATGTAAGGATCTCTGATTGATTGAACCAGCCTGGCCAAAGTGGTCTGGGGTCTCTCATGTGCCTTTTGCCTCCATATCCTCATTTGTGCTCTCCTATAACACCCTTTGAGTAGAGGAGGCTCCTTAGACTCAATCTCCAAGATTGAGTCTAATTGGCCACATCTCCATTAGTGAGTGACTGGGATACCAAACAGAACAACAATGGAGATTTGGCCAATAGGTAGGTGAGAATATTCACACTGAAAATTTAACTGTCTCCTCTTGAGAGCCTGTTTGAGCTGGTTTCAGCATCCTCCTCACACACTCACTTTCCTCATAGTCATTCATGGTGCATAAAATGGTACTAATCCAGAAAAACCATCAGCTTGATGTCATTCCTGCTTGCCTATAGTAAGCTGGTTGACTCCATCTCCATGATGAGGAAGTGCAGATACATATGGCTGCTGAGAACAGTAGACATGTTTCCTCCCTCCCTCCCCTTTTTTGGAATGCTTGTTACATTGCTAGAGACAGACGTTTTAAGGATGAAGATGGCTTGATTAATTATATCCCAAGTGCTCCCTACCTCACTTAGAAGTCCTTTTAGGGGGCAGCTAGATGGCACAGTGAATAGAGCACCAGCCCTGGAGTCAGGAGGACCTGAGTTCAGATCCAGCCTCAGACACTTAACGCATGACCTTGGGCAAGTCACTTAACCCCAATTGCCCTCCAAAAAAAAAACCCAAAATAAATTAAATTTAAAAAAGAAATCCCCTTAGGCTCCTGGGTACCTCAGGAGCATAGGCTAAAAGGTACCTTGGAGCTCATCTAGTTAAACCCTCTCATTTCAGAGTTTGCTAAAGAAACAAAATTCATCCTTCATGATTTGCCTCTTGTTCCCTGCTTTATACCTCAAAACTCCTCTATGTTGTCCTGATTCTCTCCTCTGCTCCAGCCTCTGAGGAAGAGGAGACCTTTCTCCTTGCCAAGGTCAACCCACTCATACTCTTAAGTCCCTTCCTTCCTGTCTCTCCTGAGAGTTTGCTTGCTCCCTCTCTTTCACCTTCAAACTTTTCTTGTCCATTGGCTCCTTCCCTGCCACCTGGAAACACACCCTGATTTCCTCCCAACCTTTAAAATTTCCACTGGACTCTGCTATCCCCTTTAAGTTACTTTCTTCTAACGCTACTCCTTTTCAGGGTCAGAATCCTAGAATGATTATTTATCTACAAAGTCTCCAATTTCTCACCTCTTATTTATTGACCTCTTGCAATATGGCTTCTAACTCTAACTCTCAACTGAAACTATTTTATCCGGGATTACCAAAGATCTCTTACCTGCAACATCTAATAGTTTTTTTTTTAATAAGTCTACTTGACCTCTTTGCAGACCACTACATTATAGACCACTCCCTCCTCCCGGACATGATTTTCCTTTGGCTTATGGGACATTGATTCTCTTGGATATTTTCATTTCTTTCTGACCACTCCCCAGTCTCCTTCTCCCACCAAGTATAAGCATCTGACCCTGGGATCTTTTGTATTTTCTCTCTATATTTTCTCCCACGGTGATCCCATAAGTTTCTAGTGGGTTCGATCTTCATCTCTATGTAGATGACTTCCAAATCTGTACCTACAAACATTATCTCTCTCCTGAACTCAAGCCGCCTTGATCCTCAAGGCAAATCAAACTCATCATGTCCTAAATTAGACCCAGCCTAATTTTCTGCCCAGTCCATCCTCCTCCAAACATCCTTGGTTATGCTTGGTGGTACTCTCATCCTTCCAGTTACCCAGGTTTACAAACATGGTGTCATCCCAAACTCTGCCTTCTACCCGCCTCCCATAGTCAGTCAGCTTTGAATCTTGTCCATTCTATCTCTGCAACATTTCTTATATACTCACCTTTTCCCCCCACTCATACACTACTTTATCTCATTATCTCTTAAACTAATATAATCACCTCTTGACTGTCTCTCTGCTTCCCTCTCCAATCCATCCTCCACACAGCTGCCACATTCATATTCCTAAGATACAGGCTTACCATGATCCTCCCCCATTCAAAATCCTTCAGGGACTCCCAGTTGGTTCTAGGATAAAAACAAACTATTCAGCCTGTCATTTAAAACCCTCCACAATCTGGATCCTCACTACCTTTTCAGACTTATTTCCTGTTTCTCCGCCCCCCCCCCCGCAAAGTTTTCTAAATTCCAGCCAAACCGGTCTATTAGCTATTTCTCCAAACTTGACTTACCATCTCCTTCTTCAGTACCTTTGCCCAGACTGTTTCCCATAAGTAGAATGCATTTCCTTCTCACTATTGCCTCTCAGAATCCCAAGCACCACCCCAGTTATTAATGCTTTCTCCTTCAAATGATGGTGCATATAATATCTGTGTACCTATCATATACCCCCCAGAAGAATGTAAGGAAATTAAAGACGGGTGTTTTACTGTGTTTGAATCCATACATAGTATGCATTTAATAAATATTCCATGTTGTTGAATTACGTTGGGGAAACTAAAGTTAAATTTTGATTAAGAAAATCAGAGAAGATATTTGAACCCAAACCTTCTAACGCTAAATCCGTTACTCTCTCCACTACACACAGCCTCTGCTTCCAGAGAGGAGCAAGCTTGGCCCTGAGCTCCCACCTCTCTTGGTCTCTGTCTCTGTGTCTGTCTCTTTGTTCCTCTCCATCTCTGTCTCTCTCTCTCCCTCCCTTCCTCTCAGGGAGAAAGAAATCAACCAGCTGAAGCTACTGTCAACCACTCTGATGACCTCCATTGCTAAGGAAGAGGAGATTGCTTCAGATTTAGAACTCAAAGCCCGTGTCTTCTCTTTTGGCGAGTATAAGGGTGATTACCAGGTAAGTCACTACAAGATGGCTCAGGCAGCTCTGGTTTGTTCGAGGAAAGGCATGGGATAGTCAAAAGTCTCAGCATTAAAATACTGGAAAACCCATGCTTTAGAGGAAGGAGTTGAAACTTCTCTACCCTCCAAGGGTAGAGGGAAAAAGGAATGCCTAGGGGAGCCACTGGATAATGAGAGGCATGGAGGAACAGAAAAGAGAAGAGGGAAATTAAGAAAAAGGGAGAGAGACAGAGACTAGATCTACAGAGATGAAGAAAAAGAGAGGAGGAATGAATATGTTTGTGAAAAACAAAGTGCTCAATGTTGAGTTTTATATTCTTAAGGTAACCAAAGCCTGAGGTGACCTGAGTAATCTTTCTGACAGCTCTGGTCAGAGGGTAATAATCCCTTTGTCCAAAACCCTTGAGTGTGGCTCTCTATTGTGTTCTCTAGCCCTCCAGCTTCTTCAAAAATTTCTCCCCACGATTTGCTTGAACCTGTTTTTTCACTCTATCTCGCTCTTTTTTTTTGTCTCAGTGATTTGTCTGATAGATGACCGCCTCCCCTACTGAGTTGTTAAGTTCCTTCAAGAAAAGGCTTTGTGTCTCCTTCAGGAACTTAACATTTCTTGAATGTTGAGCATCCGCTCATCATAGCCGGTATATATCCTAACAAATCTTTAGTGAATGAATGATGAAGGGTCTCATTCTTCCCAAGACAGTTAAGTTCTAAAGTCCATGTCTATCTGTGGATTATGAAGATATGGTCGCTTGTGCCTGAGACAGAGTTGAGCATATCATCAATTGCCTTCTTGTGAATCCTTGTTGAATTTTATTTCACAAAATTATTCTTCCTAGTTTTGCCTTCTGAATCCAAGTAGAACAAGCCCAATCCTTTTTCTCCATGATAGTCTTTCAAAAATGCTTGAAGACAGTTATGGCTTAAGTAGGTCTTCTCTAGCTCCAGTCTTGATATGGCATGAACTTGAGGCCCATCATTATCCTCTGGACAATCTCCAGTTTGTCAATATCCTTCCTGGATGCGGTACCCAAAACTCAATACTATGCCCAAAGGCTGGGATCCTCTCTCTTGTATTGTATGTAATGTTTCTCTTAACAACTAAGACCGAGTTAACTTTTTTTTTTTTGCTGCCATGTCATAAGTACTATCGACTCATGTTGAGGTCATACTTGCAGATACAAATGAAGATCCCTGGCCTCATAAAGCTTGAAATTTAATAGGAAAGATTAGACAAGTACGTATACGACTATAACACAAAGGCATGGGCTGGCCTGAGGTCTGGGATGGGTGGTGACAGGCTAAGGGAAGAAATGGAGACCAAAGCCTCTATAATTGTTGGAGAAGTCAGCTCAGAATTTTGGGAATTTGGGAAAATTGCAGCAGGAGGATGCCAGGAAGCTCGAGACTAAATCAATCCCAGGAAGGACCAAGTCTGGATTTAGGTGAAATGGGGGAGTCAGTGGTAAGTATAAGATGGGAGTCCAGCAGGACTTGGAATTCAGTTCAATACAACCAACATATTAAGCAGCTACTCCCTATAAAGGAACTGTATTTGACACTAGGAATACAAGACAGAAATGAATTAATCCTTGCACTCAAGAAGCTAATCTTCTCTAGGGGAAATAGAACATGTACACAGATAATTGTACACAAAGCAGGAGAGGGTACTAACAACTATGTAGTGCAGGAGGAGGTTTGAGATCTCCATTTTGAAGGGAGCTAGGCATTCTAAAAAGAGGATGTGATAAGGGAGTGCATTTCAGGGATGGAAGGCTGCCCTGCAAAGGGACTGGAATGGGGGATGGCATGTTGTTTGGGGAACAGCTAGCATGCCCATTTGACCAGAATGAAGCATATAAATGTGAATGAGTCATGTACAATAAGACTGGAAAGGCAGGAGGCAGCTAGGACCTGGAGGGCTACAAATGCCAGGTTTGAGAAATTTGTGTTTTATCTGAGAGGCACCAGGAAGTAACCCACAATTTTTGAACAGGGAAATGATAGTCAAGGTTGTGTTTTAGAAAAAGTAATTTTGTAGATGTCATCAGCATGGATTGTTGGAGTTCTTCCATTGCATGGTGAGCTTTCTGAGGACAGACTTTGCCTCTTTTTGTATACCCCATGCTTAGCACAGTGGCCAGCACACCATAGGTGCTCAATAAATATTTATTGATTGATAAAGAATAGACAAGACTTAGAAATTGATTGGATATGGGAGAGGGTGAAGGACTAGAGGGATGGCCGGAGCAATGTGAACAAGTGTAATGAAATAGAATGCTCATCTTCAAAAAATATTTGATGTGTAAGGAAGGCATTGTGCTGGGTGCCATTTTGTCAAATAATTTCTAAACATGGACCAGATGAATGGCCTGTCCCATCAGTGCTCCAAGAGATCAAAGGAAGAGATCTGACTTGAGCTGAGCCATGAAGAATATTAGTGACATAGATTAGGTGGCACAGAATTGAGGAGTTACAAACTGGTACAGGTCCTATGGCATTGGCAGGTACTGTGACTATACTGTACCACAGGTTGCCAGTCTTGCTCAGTATGTTGTAATGGGGGTTTCTTTTTGGATATGGTTTGGACCATCTGAATGGCTGCTGAGGTCTTCTCTGACTTGAAAATTATGTGATTCTGTGAACCCCTGAACTAGATGCACTCATATTAGATGACTCACAAGCTAATAGGGAGCTTGAAGAGCATCTGGGTCAATTCTTTCATTTTACAGATTCAGAAAATGAGGCCCAGAGAGAAGTGACTTTCCCAGGGGTGTGCAACTAATAAGGAGCGTAATAGGAATTGAGTAAACATTTATTAGCATCTACTAAGTTCAAAGCATTGGACTAGGTACTAGGGATATAGAAATGGAAAATCAGCATCAAGGAACTAAACATTTAGGAGGCTCAAGGGTAAGGGGGGAGAGAAGCATGATAGGACACACAGAAATAAGTTTGATTCAACATAGTAGTAGGAGAAAACAAGAATTGGGAGAAAGAGAACCAGGCAAACAGCAATGAGAAATGGGGGTAAGCAGATGTTCCAACTCCCATTTCCACAGCTGCCCAAGGCATTTTGAAAAATATACAAATAACACTAATAAAGCTAAATCTCATATTAATGTGTGGGAGCAGAGAAGTGAAGCTAAAAGATCAATCCAGAAGTTGATATCAAGGAGGAATCTGATGAGGAATCTAGGTTCTCTAACCTTTTACCCTATGGGGCTATATAGCCTAGTGACTTTCCTTTTTGCTTTCTTGTTCCTCACCCATGTCTAGAACAAGATGTTGGCCAGCCTGAACAAAAAGGTGGTAGAAGTGTACCGCCACTGCATTGGGGACTGTGAGTCCAGCCTGGGCACCCTGCAGATGCTCACCATTATTGAGCACCAGCTGGATGAACTCCTAGAGAATCTGGAGAAGGTCCCACCATGGAAGATTGAACAGATTGAGAAGGTCAAAGAGAAGGAGAGGAGAATAAGGTGATGCTTGACCAACACCATGCCTTGAGTCTTAAAAAAAAAAAAATGCTGCTATAGTAGCCCCTATCTGGACAAGCTTCATCAATATTCCTTGTAGCATGTCTCCCTCAATGGAACACGATATTCCCCAATGTATTCTAAGAAGGATAAATGATAGGGTAGATTATTCTGGATACTCTTGTTTCTATTCATCCAGCCATGAATATGTTCACTATTTTTTATGGCACCCAATAGGTGAAACCTTCATTTCTGGACCCTTCCCATTATCAACCCAGCTCCAGGACCTCTGCTCTCTGCTAGATGACAGTAGATGATAGGGTTGTTCCATCTGGCTCTGACCTTTATTTATTTATTGATGCTAACCAATGCATTAGTGCATTTGGGTAAATGCAAAGAAAAAACAGAATTGTCAGGGAGATGGTACCCCACCAGATCCACTCTCTCTGGAGGCGTCCTTCAATTCCTGAGACCTCACTTCCTTCAAAGCTCAGTTATAAGAAGCCTTTTCTGACCCTGTTACTAGACCTCCCTCCCTTCCTCCCTCTTAAAATGTCTTTGTATTATCTATCTCTATACACGTTGCTTCCTTCCATTAGAATGCAAGCTCCATGAGAATCAGGAGCTCTTAAGGACACTTGTTTCTCCAACAGCACCAAGCGTGACGGCTCACACATAGCAGACATCTTCAATGAATATTTTAGGGACTTTCATCTCCCTTGTGTAGCTCTAAGAACACGGGGAGCCTGTCTCCAAGCTCTGCTTGGACAGGTTTTACTGGACAGGACAGGATTTACTCAACTTGCCTGGTCTTGAAAGGAATGAAAGTCTGTTTCCCAGCTTCAAATAAGGATTCACTAAATGATTGAGGAAGGAAATAATATCACATAGAGGACAGACTCTTCATCCAGAGTCCATGAACTAGCTTTTTAAAATCTCTTGATAACTGTATTTCAAGTTTCCTTGTGCAATCTTAAATATTTTTTTATGTGTCTGAGAAAGGGCCTATGATACAAGATAATGTCAAGAAGCCTTGGTGCAGTGGACAGAGGCCTGGTCTTGGAGTCAAAAGACCTGGGTTCAAGTCTTATACTTGACATATACTTGCTTTGGGAGCAGAGGGGATGGGAGAAGGGGAGGTGTCACGAGCTCTCACACGCCTTCACCCAGGTTGCAGCTCTGATTCAGATGCCAGTGTGCCTCACTGGAAACTTCCTATGAGGCAATCACACGACTGCCCTTTCCCCCAAAGGGGAAAGTAGCACGTTCGAACATAGCTCAGGAGACAAAGGTCAGCTTTAACACAGTGCCAACCACTGGCTCAATCCTTTTTCCTAGTTCAGCCCTCCTGCACTGCTGTTCTTTGTAGTGGTTCACTAGGGTGAAGGATCTCTCAACTTCTAATGAGATCACTTGATGGGTCAAAGGCTGCACGGCAAACTTCCTGAGGAAAGGAAAATTCACTATTGGGGGGAGGGGGAAACAGACCTACGATCCGGGGTTTGCAGTGAACATCAGGTGAAGAGGGTCCCACTACCCACAGGGTCTGGTGGTGGTGATGCCTCAGGGAGGACCTGACTCTAAGGCAGACTCTTCCTTTATCTATTTCACCTGTAACCACCTCCCTATGCTTCCAATATACCAGAGCCAGCCCTGTACAGTACCCCATCGAGGCGCTTCAATAAAATGCTAAGCATCAGGTACTGGTTGACCTAGGAACGTCTGGCCGGGACCCTCCCAATCATACCATGCAGGTCATTCCTGATTCATGGGCAGGAAGTGGCACATGCCAACACACTCAGGATGCTGTCTCAGTTTAAGCTACTGTATAAGGCTGGACACTATCACTGGGAGAACAAGATGGGCATTGAACAGTGAGTGGCTCATGGTTAGCAGGGGGTTCAGGGTGATGCCAAAGGAGCACATATTAATGGGCTAAGGCCAAATGGAAAAATGGCTCCCTGTCTCTGGAGCTGTATCTCGGAGAAGGCTGGATTCAGCAAGATAGCTGCAGCAAGGCAGCCCAACACTTGTTGGGTGGGGATCTGCACAGGCTGGCTATCCCAGCACACCTCTCATTATTGTCCTTTTTATTGGGCAGGCTGAGGGAAGAGAAAATAAGACTCCTCAAAGATATGCAGGAGGAGCGGCTCCAGAGAGCCCTGGCCAGGACCCATGCAACTATCAAGAAAAAGGTAGGGATGAGAATGTGGGCAATGGTGGGCCAAGCCAGCTATTTGGATGGAAGGTCACACTGGAAGGGGAGGGGGAGGAAAGACAGACAGACGAGACAGAGCATTTCAGAAGACTCCAAAAATGGGCTTCAGCTCTGCTCTTGGCCTTCATCTCTTTAGGGGTAAAAATCATAAATCCTTCCTCCACTTGTTGGCTGGGATGTCCTAGAGGCAAGCGTTTTAGGTTCCATGACACTTTAGAATCCTACAGGGCAACGGGATCTCCAGGCCCACTGTCAAATCAGGATACACGGGATATATTCACAGGCTCCAGCCCCCTGCTCTCTCAAGGGGCCTTTGGGCCTCCTGACACTGTCCAGTCCATGAAGGCCCTGCAGGGGGCGAGCTCCAAGGAGCCTGTAGGCACAGAAAAGACATCATTTTAAGGAACCAGACCGGAGTCCCAATATGGGAATGCCCTATGCAGCACTTCTAGCCTCTGTTAGACAATCCCTGGGAACTGGGAGCTCCTGGCTACAAGGTGGCTCATTAGCATCAGCAGCTCCAACCGTTTAAACTTCCTCTTTGCTCTGAGCTGGTGCCTGCCTTGATAACTGCCGTTCATTCACTTCCTTAGCTATGTTCCACTTCTCTCAATCACTCTTCAGCTACATGAAGGTCCCTCTCACACCGCAGACCTCTAACCAATCCTATTTTGTAGTTAAGTGCCAAACAAAAAGGTCTGTGCCCTGCATGGTCAACCACCTAGTGACCCGAGGACAAGATGGCACAAGGTGTTCCCAACACCGTTTTGGTTTTCCCCAGAAGGCACCTCTGGGGCACTTCACACACAATTATAAATACCTCACTTTCATGAAAACAGTGCCAAGGATGACCAACACCCTTTACAATATGATAAATAGGTAGAATGGACTTTTCTTTGTCTCTACCTCTTGAGTGCTTCTAACAGAATTTTTCTACAGGTCTAAGGGGCTGACTGGGACCCTATTTTGTGCAGCTAAGTAGGTCATGGGATAGTCTCATTTCCATCTAGTTAAGCCAGTGCCTAAAATGTCTACTCAGGCTCTTTACAGAGTGTCATAAACAGCATCTGGAAATAGCAATTGCCTCTGGGTCACCAGCTGGGTGCTACAACTAATCCCTACCTCATTTTTTCTCTGCAGACGGGCAGGAAGCTCATGTACCGCTCGGAGCCTGCGGCCAACAAGCTCAGGGGTGAGGAGGCTGACCAAATGTACGACAAGGAGAAAGAAGAGCTCCTCTTCTTCTTCACTTAACCTACGCGTGCACTCATGCACACACACACCCCCCGTGGAGTTGGCAGAACACTTGTTAAGAGATGTAAACAATCAAAGCAAACAGACCGTCCTGGTTTACTTGTATAATTTAGAGTCGCTCTGACACCTTCCCCCTCCCCCCCCCCCAGCATCCCTGGACACACATGCTCTTTCTGTGCTTGTACTTAAGCTAAAATAAAAGTCCATGCTCCTTTTGGTTGTGCAAGGAGGCCCCTTTAAGGAAGCTGAAATTCTGTTATAAAATCACCTTTTCCAAAGAGATCTGTAAAAGAGTGGGGAGAGAACTGAAATGGTGCCTTAAGCTACAATATTCAAGGAGGAAAGGCACCAGAGGAAGAGTCAATGAATGGGAAAGTTATTCCAATTCTGGGCAGATACATTTCCAACCCCTAGGAGTCACAGTGGCTCCTTGTACTAAGGCATGTAAAACTGCAAGTGTGAGACCATTAAAAAAAAAAAGCTTTATTCATCTGCACTAGCGGTCATGTCCATTGCCAGCAATGAACCTCAAAGCCAAGAAAAATCTGACCGCTAGTCAGTACGTGTCCAATGTCAGTGACACACACACATCCTGTAAGCCTCCCCAGGGAGAGTGTCTGTTACAGGGTGGGAAGGAGCCCAGGTTTGTCGAAGGAATGGATCAGGATGCTCTCTGGCCACACCGGTGTGGGCCAGTGGCCAGCGAGGCAGCATGCAATTCCACAAAGAGAGGTGTGCCCATAAGGAGATGTCCATGAAGGCACGGCCACGCTGGAACGGGCTCGGAGGGGGTTTGGAGAGTGCAGACAGCAGGGCGGACGAGGAGTCGCAGTGTTTTGCTGGAATTGCTCCAAGGAGCACAAGTCTAAAAATTCAAAAAATGCGGAAGGAGGAGTAATCTCTATTCCTTTCAGGTCCGAGAAACAAAACAGCATCTTTACACAAGCATAGACTTCCAAAGGCACGAGAAAAAAAAGCATTTCTGAATGACCCTGTGTGAATTCCATAACTGTAAATAACAAATAAATATGTGCAAGGTTAGAAACTCATGTCCTTTTGTATGACATGGCTTCCTTTGTAAAAAAATCCTATTTATACATATTATACAAAGCACATTTTTAGACCTCACAACAGGAAAGGTACACAAGCCATACTATTAAATCCTATACATAATTTCATAGGCATTGTCAAGTGATCAACAAGTGTAAATATCCAAATGCAAAATTTAATTGTTTAAAAGGTACACTCTATGGCCTAAATTTTACGTGGGATATGGATATGAAACCAGGATGGCCATAAGCCCACTCCCACACGCACTTCATGGTCCTGTTTTTTCCCCTTGTTCCAAACAAGCTGATGCATACCAAAGGGAAGCCCCCACCTCCTCACACACCAGGGCTGGGGGTATGGTGGGGTGGCCAACGTGGCCACACATCAGAATTTCGCCTCTGGCGCCCCCAAGACACAGGCGGCTCTGAGACAAAATGGAGCCGGAGCCTGCACCAGTGGAGAGGGCACCCACAAACAGAAATCTCAGGTCCTTGGCACCATGACACTGGGGCTCACATCTCTGCTTCCTCATGACCTTTTAGGCTGCCATGCCCTCCAGTAGAATGAATGCTATGGCGAACATGTGCAGTGCAGTATCACAGGTAGAGGGCTGGATTTGGAATCAGGAAGACATCGGTTCAAATACTGCTGCAATACCCTCTGAGCCTCAATTTGCTCCTCTGCAAATAAGGGGTATGGCCTAGACGGCCTCTCAGAATTGCTCCCAGTTCAAATCCAACACAGTCTAAGTACTTGGAACATGGCCATCCGAGGGGCATCCAGAAAGGGGAAGAGCCAGGTATCTGACAGCAAGCGCTGGATGGAGGGCCAGGGATTTGGTTTCCTCTCAGCTCAGCAGACCAGCTTTGGGGCACGCCTGGGAGGGGCCTCTCTCCAATTTGGGGTCAGTCTTAGTGCACCTTCTTCCCTTCTAGTCTAAGTGCCCAGAGATCGGTCAGATAGTCTCGTATTCATCAACTGATCTAAATCTTTGCCTCCTCTTAAAAGTTGTCATTTTTTTAATGCAACAAGTGATTTGTGGATCAAGTTAGACAATGGAAAGGCAGAATCACAAATCAAAGTGGTGTAAGTTACTGGATCAAAGTGCTTGCTTTATCACAGCCCTTCTATTTTGCAAGGCAGCTTCATACAACCCAACCCAAGAGACCCTTTCCTAACAGTCCAAGCAGAAGGCAAACAACATCTATTGATACATCCAAGAGCCTTTTGAAGAAACTCTCTGTGTAGAACCATAAAACAAGATGCATTAGCTCCAATTTTTTTTTCACATTTTCTTTAAAAATTAAATTAAATTAAGCTCTGGAAACATCTTTTCCATTTTCCATAGCATGATTGCACTCTTTGCATCCCTCCCCGCCCCAAAGCAATATCAATAGTTTCATTCTAGGTCCTGTAAGTTTATTGTGCTTCCTGTGAACTGTGAGTTATCAGAACCGGCATCATCCTCAGTTGAAGTATGTGGCTCCTATGAAACCAAAACAGAGAATGAGTGGCAGAATGAGAAGTGCTGGGAGTTCCTAGAGAATGTTAACTCAAATGGAATGGGAAGGCTTGGCGAAGCCTTGACATCCCTCTCTGGCCAGCTGTATTACACTTCACCACTCTCAGAGACTCTCAGGCCTCAAAGAGATGACTTAGCACGGCATTTCTTTTGTTATTACTGCTAATTAAAATGCCAACAGGTAACTAATCTGAAGGTATCAAGAAACTGAAATGAAAATTTCGGAGTTAAAAGAACTACTTGGATTTTTCAAATGTGAAAAATAAGCATTTGTTAGTAGAAACTGAGGTAAGTTATACTTAAGGAAGTGCATCTAAGCTGTTGATAATTTATTTACACATACACAATCCATTCTGAAATTTCTTTTCCCAGTTCAGTCAATGACTTGGGCAAATTAATTTGTTTCCTTTCTGTCAAAAATGGTCATCACTGGTCAATTCAGGTTTCTACATTAAGGTGAAACTGTGAAAACTGCAGTAAACAAAACTGCCATTTGTAAAAAAAAAAAAATACATACATACATATGTGTGTGTATGTGTGTGTGTGTATGTATGTATGTATACAGGTAGATAGATAGATATGTCTTTGTATTTATACTATAAGAAAGAGAACTCGTATATTTTCTCTACTGGAATATACCAGTGATTGTCAAAATGTACAAAGAACCTAGGAAAATAGGCAAGATCCTTTTAATCTTTTGAAAAATCATCAAAGCCTCCTTGCTATCAGACACTTTAATTTTAATTAAAAGTTAATGCTGAATACTGGTAGTAAATCAGTTATATTTTAATCTAATTTGCAATATGGAAAAAAGTTCTTAAAAAACATACCTGAAGTATATGTACTGGCAAATCCACTGTAAGCTGAGAATGTGATGCGGAAGACTGAGAGCTGAGCTGAAATGGTGAGTCTCCATCACCAGGGGGATCATCCTGGGGAAGCAGCAATTGGAGAAATTCTTCAAAACTTCACGTACATCATCCCTTTTAACAATTTCTTTGCAATCATTTTTATTGCTATCACTATCACTAACACTAAGTCAGAAAGTGCCACTCACTTCACAGACGACTGCCAACTGTGCCCTGTTCTCATGACCATGCCCCTGGTCTGGGCAGTGTCCATAGCACAGGACACAAACACTGAGCCAACTGCTCTGCCAAGTTTCTGGTTTGTCTAACCCAGGTTTCGGGTAGCAGAAGGACAGAGGACAGGACCAGACACCCAGTTATAACCAAGTGGATGGCAGCATGGGGTTTCAACCAAGTTAGTTATTATGAGAAAAGCAGGAATTGGCTCCCTGTTCCTTGAACTCCAACATTCCAGCATCCCGGCTTAGAATGTACATAGTCCTCATCTCTACTTTCCAGAATACATGTTTCCTTCAAGGTTCAACTCAGGGACCACTTCTTCCAGGAAGCCTTCCCCAACTCCTCTCACCCAGCTCTTCATACATTTCTTCCCCCCACCCCCACCCAGTTATCCTGTAATGACTTATGTGTAAGCATGCTGGGTTCCCCAAAAAAGAATGTAAGCTTTTTAAAGGCAGTGACTTTTTCTCTGCTTTGCATCCCTGGCACCCAGCAAAGTGACTTGAATCCGTAAGTGCTTCAGAGTCTGGTGAAATACACTATGGAGGAAAAATGTCTAAGGTAAGAGATTCTTCCACTGGCTCTACATTATTATAAATCTGGAACAATTGATATTGTATCATCAACAATATAAAAATGGGAGGCAGCTAGGTGGCGCAGTGAATAGAGCACTGGCCCCGGAGTCAGGAGGACAATAGAGCACTGGCCCCAGAGTCAGGAGGACGTGACTTCAAATCCAACCTCAGACACTTAACACAAAAGCTAGCTGTGTGACTATGGGCAAGTCACTTAACCCCAATTGCCCTACCTTACCTCCTCCAAAAAAAAAAAAAAACCCAATATAAAAATGGAAGACTACGTGGAAGACTGAAAACATCTGCCCCACAAAAGTGAAGATTCCAGATCCATGATGAATATGTGACACACTCATTTTTGGACATGGACAATGACAAAATTTGCTCCACTTTACAATGCTTACTTGTAACAAAGGTTTTGTTTTTATTTATCTTTTCAGTTAGAAAGACAGAGAAAAAACAAATACAAGTGGAAAAAAATAAAATTTAATTTAACTTTCCTCAATTTCTTCCTGACTTCTACTAATTACTTTAAAATTCTCTGAATGAGCTCCTGATTCCCACTACCCTCACCTCTCCCCACATTTACCTCATCATGGCTCCCACACACCTTTACTGTGATGCTCCGGAAGATCTAGGTAGCACTTCTTTCCACCAATGCAGACTGTAACCTTTCCATACCTTAACATTCTATGCAAACTTTGTCTATTTTCTTTAATTTAAACAGTGAACCAGAGGAATCCTTTTTTCTTTTAGGACGTTGGGGGCACCAATATATCTCAATTCTAGGTTTCCCTAGTTGTTTCATTCTCATTATACTTTTTTTGGTCTTGCAGACAAGTCATCTTCAGGCTGCTTAACTCCATCATGTATCTTTCCATTGTTTTTTGGGTTACCAGTAATTTTAATTCTCCTGAAATCAGTGTTCCATGGCTCAAAGCCATATAACAACAGGCAAAGTCTGATTGTTGAAAGAGACAGGATTCTGCAGGAAGGGGCCGTTTGAAATTATAGGATGCACTATGTGCCAACCCAAGTGTAATCCTGTCTGACTCCTTCCTCCTCAATGAAGGGCCAATTGCCCTTAACACTTTCCTAAGTGTTGTAGGCAAACTGATGGAGTAATTCAATGAGCTGCTTCAACAAGGAGCTGTACATCATATTCTAACCCATGTTCTTTTGTCAGCTATTCAGGATTTTTTCACTGTTGTGAAAGAGCATCATTTAGAGAATGTCACTATCAATGAAAAATCCTTCTCTAAAACAATCTTCACCAACTCCCCATGTCTCTGCAGGAGCTGTCCCTGGGCTCTTCTATGCACTCTGCCTTTGCTGGCTTCCATGCACTGAGTCATCCTCTAGGTCAGTGTAAGGCTCCAGGTGAGCCTGGGCTCACGGTCCCAGCAAACAACTGTACTGCACATTAAGCTCTACAAAGCATTCTGCATACATCTCTCGAGTCCTGGACAACCACACAGAGTAGAAGCTATGGGTATCATTAGCCTGATTTGACACATGTGGAAGCAGACTCAGGTGTACTGGCCGCACCGTTGGTGATGCGACTCTGTGGTGCTTTTTCATGGGCAATCTCTGAGTGGAGCAGTAACAAACAGCGGCAAGCATTTCTACAGCACTGGGGGTTTGTGCTCCATTAGGTCCATTTCCCAAGGTGATTAGGGAAAAAGGAAAAAAGCCTATTATATTATAAAATATTTATATAAGCTCTCTTTGTGATGGCAAAGAGATGGGCGTCGAGGGAATGCCCATCAATTGGGGAATGACTAACCAAGCTGTGGTATGTGATTGTGATGGAATACTACCGCACTGCAAGAAAAGACAAGCTGACCGAGTTTAGAAAAACATGGAAAGACATGAATGAAATAATGAAAAGTGAAATGAGTAGAACCAAGAAAATGCTGTGTGGAGTCACAGCAATATTGTCTGAAGAATAATTATAATTATGAGCAGTCAAGTTATTCTGAATACTACAAATGCTAAACAGAAGACACTATCCACCTCCAGAGAAAGAAATATAAATAGTATGTTTTTATATATATTTACAAATCTGTTTCAAATGGTGGCCATCTCTAGTGCAGGGCAGGGAGGGAGTTCAAAACTTAAAACATAACCAAAAAATCAACAAAAAAAAGAAAGTAAAAAAGGGGCAGCTGGGTAATGCAGTGGATAGAGCATGGGGCCTGGAGTCAGGAGGACCTGAGTTCAAATCTGATCTCAGACACTCAACACTTATTAGCTGTGTGACCCTGGCCAAGTCATTTAACCCAACTGCCTCCTCGCCCCTCTACCAACAAAAGGAAGACACGGAGAAACGCCTCTGGCCAACCAAACCCCACCAATGACAATCTTGTCGCTAAGAAGACAGAAGCAGCAATGACAGGAGGTGTATTCTAAAGTCTTATTCCAACCACAAAGAAAGAAGTCGTTGCTATTATGGGAATCATAAGAACTTAAAGGGGAGCAGACAAAACAAAGATAATTAATAAGAAGTTGAAACTGAAGATAAGTGAAAAGACATAATTTCAACATCTACCTGCCCTAAGCGAGCAAATCATCAGGCCCAGCGAACTCTCCTACTCTCAGAATCTCTGACGTGAAAGGAACTTCGGGGGCCAATCAACCCGCAGGGATTCACTGAGAGCTTACCGTGTGCCAAGCACTGTGCCGGGCTCTGGGAATCCCAAGATAAAGAAGAATCCTGACTTTTAACGAGTTTACTTTCTATCAGGGGCCTTAAATTCCACACCAACATGGACAAGAATTATCTCTAAAAGGTACCTGGTAACTGGTCATCCAGTCTTTACCTGAAGACCTCAAATGAGGGGGAACTAACTAATGACTGTGAACAACCAGGTTATTCTGAAGATGATGAATATTCAGACTTTCCACTAGACCCATCACTAGCTCAGTGTCAACCTGAAGAACTAGTGGAGTATCCCAGGGATAGATGCTTGACCTTGCTCAACGTTCATATTAATCACCTGAATAAAGCCAGGAATAGCTAACACACTGGACAGCAGCCAGGATCCAAGAAGGTGCCTAAGACGATGCATCATAAGGACAGGTATGCTTCTAAAGTGCAGCAAGGGCCATTTATGGTCAGACAACCATCCCTGCCAAGAAGATCTCAATGAGTGTGCTGGCTGAGATGACAAAGGATAGGAAGTCAATGCCAGTAGGGTGAGAGAACAGTAAGAGTGCATTACTACAAAGCTGTGGGACTCTGAGCTGCTGTGGCCATTCTGGAAAGCAGATGGGAATTATGCTAAATCAACAACTAAAATGTTTGAGTCTTTGACCCAGGGCTCTCATTGCTAGGCAGGTAGCCCAAAGAAGTCAAAAACATGAAGGACATGGACACATGGGACATGGACATGAACACACATGGACACGGACACACATGGACACACACACACAGTCACAGCAACATTGTTTTGGGGAAGCAAAGGACTAGAAACACAGTGACTGCCCATCAGCTGTGGAATGACCAAAATCTTGTGATTCATGAGTATTATTGTTATTACTGAGTAGCAAGATATGACTATAAAGAATTCAGAGAAGTATGAGAAGACTTAAATGAACACAGAGAGAAATTAGGCAAAAGCAGGAAAACCCCGGTGGACTCTAAGATGATAAGCTGTGTCCCCTCCAGTGCCCAGGACAAGTAGATAATCAATGTTGGTTGAGTTGTCTTTGGTGCAGTACATGATAATCACTGATTAAAGGCAGAGGAAATATCTCCAATCTGCTTTCAAGTCCTTTACTGGACTATCTGCTATGATCTCACTTCTCTACTCAAAATGTTCAGAAACATAATAGAGAGCTGGACATTTCTGAGAAGGCAACAGAAAGCTTCTGCATATTGTCACTAACAGAGACTTACACTCCTGGAGAGGGTACAAAACAAAAACAAGTAAGCCTGGAAAGAAGACAGCTCAAAGCAGTGACAAAGAAAGGTTCTCACAATGCCCATGCTTACTTATTCACAGAATGCTAGAGGCTTTGGAAGTCGCCTCTTGGAGAATGGCTGAACAGAATGAAGAGGCACGGACGGGCTGCAATCTGCTCTGGCGGAGCTAGGACCTAGAGAGATTTTATACAATGCTGGTGCTGACCTAAACCTCAGATCCCTACCAGATGTCTGGGGCTTGTTTTTCCTCTTGATCCAAACACTCTTACCTGCAATAACTGAATCTGAACAAAGTGAGCTCCAGTGGCCGGATCTCGCACTGTTAAGCCTCCATTCGGCACTACAACATTCCCACATAATCGACTGCTCTGACTTGTGGAGAAGTTAGTGGGACTCACTTTACCACATTTTAATTTCCTTTGAGTAGATCCTGATGACCCTGAAACAAAGTAGATAAACCAATAAATTCAGTTTGCTTGTACGTCCTTTTTCTTAAATCTGTTCACTTCCTTCATATAGTCAGAAGATAAACACTGCAAGATATCTTTTCCTAGACTTTAAAATCCCCCAAGAAGTCAGTCTAGGGGCCTAAGAAGAAACCTCCAAATGCTATGACATTACAGTTAGCTTGATTTTTTACTAACCAAAACAAAACTGGATGTTTCCTGCCATCTCTAATCCTTGAATAAATTCAGTCATTTCATCAGTCTAGATGTTCATTCCACAAAGGATGCACTAAGTTTGTGAGTTTTTGTGGCCCAAAGCTCCTCCCTTGGTGGCTGAGCTTCTGAGGGGGATATTCCCTAAGCCTCTCTGGAGTCCCTGGGTTTGTACTTGGAACCTTTCCCGCCCAGACTATGCCTGAGGCTGTGCTGCTCTCAGCCTTCAAGAACCCATAGTTCTACATCCCCCTCCCAGGCCTGCAGCTGGTACTAGAGTAGGAATTTATGTTGCAATACTATGTGCATAAAATTGAGGAGGCTAAAGATGGCTAAAATGTAAGAGTTACCAGGCCAACTGAACACTTGTTTTTTTATTCATTGTTTCAAAAATTTATCAGGAAATGATTAATGTCACACACCCACACTGTTGGCAACAAATTGTCTTGCTAATAAGCTCAATACGGCCAATTTATAAAGAAGTCACTGTCTGAGGGAAACTCGATCTTTTGGTCACTTATTTTTGGAACGTGGTGCAAATCTCTGAGATTTTGCCTCATATGGGTAACTTCCAGTATGGAAACTCCTTCCACCAATTACACCTGACAACCTATTTGTAACTTAGTTTTACAGAGTTGCTTGAGGCACTGAGGTGTCAAATTACTTGGCTGTGGTCTTGCTTGGCTAGTACACATGAGAAGTAGGATTAGAACCCAAATCTTCCTGACTGACTGGCATGATGCCTTCCACATTTAATTTCGCTTAAGAAACACAAAAACAAAAAGAACTGAACTTAAAAGCATGATTCTTAAGAAGTGAACTAGATTTTCAGTTATGCTACTGGTAAGGAAAGGAGACAGGATTTTCTGTGTATCCGTGGGACTAAACCCAGTCTCTAGGGGCCTCAGTTCCCTCCCAAGAAAACGAGAAAAGCAGATCCTAAGGTCTGTGAGGTCCTGTCCAGCTCTCAATTCTGTGCCTGTCTTTAAGGCTTTATTAACAATGCTGCCCACCTCCTGACAGGCAATGGGCTCAGACTGCAGAATAAGACACCATCAATGTGGGAATCTGCTTTGCTTGATTCTTTATATTTGTCACAAAGGCTCTGCTTTTTTATTTCTCCTCAAGATTGGAAGGGGAGGATGGGAGAAAGAAAAAACAGATTTAGTGGAAAAAATTAAGAAAAAGTTTTAAGTGTACAATGCTGTGTTGTTTCTCAAAACCACCAGTAGATGGCATCATTAGAACGTCTCAGTGGAGAAGCCTCTGGTTTCCCCTTTGGCCAGGGTGCAAAAACCTGTGCACTGTCACAAGCTTAGCTCATTCTTCATCTGAAGGAGGTTAAGTCAGATGAGTGGCCAGGATGGCCTCCGGCTCTGCTACTGCCAAACTGGCTAAAAGCAGACCTGAAACCAGGCTCCTGAAGCTTTAGAGCTACAGAGAAATCAGAGTGATCCTAACCTCCCCAAGGCATTCAAGACTAAAATGCTGGTCAGATTCTTGCCTCCTTCCTTAGGATGTCATTAGGGCTGAGTAATTCTCCATAGTTGGGGATAAACCCAACCATCTTTCACTTCAATACAGTGTATGCACATTTCACTTATGACCATTACACATACACCGCCCTAGAGAAATGGCCCCCTGACCTCCTCCAGCACTCACTGCCATGCCAGGTGCAGGATTTTGTGTTCTTAGGGATTTCTGTGCCCTTGGTCTCTAATTCATCTGAAAACACAAACACCTAGCCCTGATGTTTAGGAGTGCTAGGACCCCTGGTCACAGCCTTGGAGAAATCAGTTTGCCCTGTGGATAAGAATGCTAGGGGCAACCTCCTGTGACCCTAGCCTTGTTTGCACCCTATGTAACTGGGCTGGGAAAGACTCAACTCCAAGAGTTGTGAAGTCTTTCCCATATTTTAAACCCTTGCTTTACTCTTCATCATTCCCACTGTGGCCACTGGGTTGGAAGAGTTATACACCCACCATCCTAATATGTAAGTGATGTGTTTTTAACTCATAAAAAATGGCGAATGCATAAGTGAAGACTGAAAAAGCATTAAATTAATGACTTAAAGGTAAGAACTATAAATATATGCTTATTAACCACATCTTTCAAGTAAGGACCCTCAAGCATCCTGCAGAAGACTACAGGCTCTAATAAGAAGGAATTCAAATTCTAAGTCCATCAAATTTAAGGGATTTTTAAAAGGGTAACTGACCATATGTGATTTTTTGCCCTCCACACTGACCTTGGAACCTGACACTCATACAAAACATGACTCCACTGCATTCTCTTCCCTCTAGGATACAGGGTAAGATGTGTTCATTGGACAACAAGCTCACTTTGGCCAGAATGCAGAAAGAAAGAAAGCGAATGTACAGTGGTGGTGGTGATAGCAAGCTGTACTAGCTGTAGGAGCAATGGAAGCAGCAGCAGTATACCCTAGGGCCAGGCCTGAAGAGACCACTGCAGATTTCTGAGTTAGAGCAGAGTGATGCCTAAGCAAGATTAGTCCAACTGTGGCTGGAGTGGAGTCCAGGAGAATCCTCAGGTGGGACACTGGTGAGGACTCTCTGCCATAGCCCAGGAAGCTGCACCTGGCATGGCAGTGGGTACTAGAGGGGGTCCTCAGAGCACTGAGGGGGTGGTGAAGGGAGAAGAGGAGAAAAGACAGGAGGAAGAGCGAATGTGCACACTCTGCTGGAGGCAGAACAGAGAGAAGGGAGCTATGTGCAAGAAGCTCATGTGCCTTCCTTCGACTTTTAAAGTGATGACCTTCAGGGCAAGGCACTTGTTTTCTCTCTAAACCTCTTCCTCATCTGTAAAACAGGGATATGAATTTAATTTATACCAATATCTATAAAACACCTATATGTACAAAACAATGCATACAGAAATGAAAAAATAGCATTCCCTGTCACAGGGCTCACCAACAGCTGGAGAGGCTGTTAAGAGGACCACACAGTGAGAATTAGAGCAAGGAGAAGGCTGAGCTGGGTCTCAGGCCCCACTAAAATAGGGAGAGCTAGAACGTCCGTGCTGGGTTCTACAACAAGGGTTCTTCCCCTGAGATGTCAGTCTGCCACCAGCACAGCCTCTCTGGGTCAGTGAGCTGACTCACCAGTGAGTTTCAGATGAAAACAAGCCATGGGATGGCAAGCTAGCAGCCACACACCATCCACTGGGCGTGTCTTTCATCCCTGAATTCACTGAAGACAACTTCTGCGGTGTCACTGGTTTACCTGCAAAGAAGGGCCCTCCTACTACAGAGGGATTCACTGCCAAGTCCTGAGCTCTACAGCAATATCAACTGGTGGGATTCACCCTCAACTTTTCAGGGAAGTAATATACACTTAAGTCAAACTCTGAAACAGGTGTGAAGGCCGTTTGCAGATTTTGCAAAAAAAAAAAAAAAAAAAAGGCATAATGATCTAGGGCTTGGACAGTCAACCAAACAGATCCAAAAACAGTCATTTTTTTCCCCAAATAAAGGTTAAGTTCTATGGGCAAAGACCAAGCAATGTCTCATCTCCCATTGCCTGGCCCAGGACCGGCCCACCTAGTGAGTGCATCCTGTCACAGAGAGGTGTCTCATCATGAGTGAGGCCATAACACAGCTCCTGTCCCAACGAGATGAGGAGCTTCCTCAACTGCCAGTCTGGGAGGGTCCCTGCTCCCCAGCTCTAGGCTCTTAGGAGTGCTTGGGAGAGACAGTGCTTCCTGTTTCCAACTGCAGTGATGGTGCCGCCCTTGGCACCAAGGATTTCAAACCTTAACAACAAGCCTACCAGGCCCACGAGAGAAGGAAACATTCTCTCTGCTGCCTAGAGTCCCAGAAACCACCACCATCTCAACAAAAATAAAACACACTTCAGGGATTTCTTCAAACCCTAACTAACCCTGAACAATTTTTTTAAAATCACTGAACTAGATCCAACCTAACTTACCAAAACATCCTCTGAACTGCACCCATCCAGACATGAGTACTTAAGTGCAGGCCTGGTCTCTTTCCTCTCTGAAAATCTGATGCCTCAGAGTGTTAAAAAGTGTCTTTTCCATTTATTCCCCTGAGCCAAGTCCTAATTCTCCTTGGTCCCCGACCCCAAATCTTTCTCCTTTATCCCACCAACAGGGGCCGGGGCTCCACTTCCTGTGCACATTGAGCATGGATGTTGCTCTAGAGCCCCCCCCCCATATATACAGGTCCAAGGGACCCCCTCTCCCCACAAAAATCCTTGTAACAGTATTAATCATAAAGATACACTGCTTTAAAAAACAAATTCCAAAACTACAGAAAAGAATCATTAGGGATTTAGCTGTATCTCAGGAAAATGTTTCGTCCTCCCAAAGAATTCACAGCAAGTCACTAGTGATGTAGGGTGGTATGATTTACTCTCAGCTTTTCTGGAATGTGATACAAACCTACACTGAACTCTAAAGAAGATATTAAGCATTTTGCAGATTTTGAAAAAGACATTCTATCATAATATAGGATTTGGACAGATATCAGAAGCCAATCTAACTATTTTAAAAGCCATTTTACTCCAGAGATTGCTGCAAAATGACCCACCATCCACTGAGAGAAGACTTTGGTCTACTAAATTCCACTGGACCTCTCAGGCCAGTGGCTTGGGGGCCACACCCTTCTCACCTGTGCTGCTTCCCGGCCCTTTCTCTTTTTTTTTCTTGACTAGCTGAATGGCTCGATAATCAGTTCTTGCTGAGCCCCCACTTTCCTGAGACCAAAGAAAAGTTTGTGAGTCACTCGATCTAAACAACAAAGGAATGAAAAAAAAAAGCAAAGGTAGCCAAGTATAAGTCATGGAACTTATTTTTTACTCCAACAAAGTTAAACATTCCAATCTTTTTACAAAAACAATGCCAGGATTCCCAAGGAAAGCCCCAAATCTCAAAAGGAACCCAAATTCTACATCTGACTGTACCTTCAGTATAAATGAGGTCACAGAACACCTCAATTAACCAGCTCTATGAGGGAAAGAGGACTTCACCCAGACATGGCACCCTTTAAAAGGGAACCACTGGGAGAAAAAGGGGGTTGGACCTCTGATTTTATGGTTAAAGGGAACTCCCAGGTGGGGAAGCTCCCTCTTACCAAAGCACAAACCATATAACTGAAGAGGCCAAGACCTGTCCAGAGTCCTGACAAAGGAAGTTAACTCTCCCATCCTGCAGCCAAGCTATGAACCCTAGGCCTTCCTGGGCTTGAGGTGGGCGTAACAGAAATCTAAACTACAGCTCAAACCTGAGTGTCTGCTTAAACAAAGAATAGTGCAGATGTTTAAAGTCTTCCTGGTGACTTGAGTTGTCCCTGTGAATCTCTGTAACCAGACTGGGCTGTAGGTTAAAAAGAGTCATGAAGCCAGGTCAGAACATCTGCCCCAACCCAAATGGCTTGTGGGTTCTATGGCTTCTGGTGGTTTTTCAATCTCTTCTTCTGTAGTCAGCTATTCCTGCTCCCCAGTTCCCCGAGGCCCACTATCCCTTCTGCTTTGCCGACTGTAATTCATCTGCTGTGATCGACGAACCCAAAGGACACATTCTGTCAGAAATGTGTTTAAAATACACAACAAGAGGGCAAGAGCTCTGCTGTCAGTAACTGGCAGCACTTGGCACAGAGTCTGGCACAAGGTAAATGCTGCAGGAAGGTTGGCTCTGATTGTGGCTGCTATTACTGTGACATGCTGCCTGCTGGTGTTTTAAACAGCATCTCCCAGTCCTTGCTCTTGCTCTCAACAGGTGGAGCTGCCAGACCTCTGGATAAGGGAAATTGCATCATGCTGCTGTGTTAACCAGATGACAACACAAACAACCGACATCTTTCATGCCACTTCTCCACTCTCTTCATCAGACAATACAATTTAAAGTATTGGAAGTGATCTCAGACACCATCTAGTCCAACCCTTCATTTGAGAGGAGGAAAAACGAGACCCAGGAAGCAACGCCTCGGCCCACGTCACACAGGGACCGGGCGGCAAAGCCGAGACTCAAACCCGGGTGCTGTGGCCTGTCTAGCCCTGAGCAGAAGTCAGGAAGCAAAGTGAGTCTGGGCAATGTAAGTGTGAGATACGCTCTTGCTTAACTCCCAGCCATGACCAGAGACAGAAGAGCTCCAGTGGCAGCAAGGACCCAACCGGAAGCAGCACTTACTGTCAAGGCTGGTGAGCTCCTCGGTCCTGAGAAACACCCACAGGGAACTGCTCAGGACCTGGCCATTTAGAGGAGAGCTGAGCATGCCCGCCCGCTGACAAAGACTCTTGGGGCAAGCGGGTCCTCTTCCACAGGGGAAGCAGACTAAGCTGACTCTCAATCTATAACTGCCAAAGTGAACAATAGCTGCATACGCTTCCCAGTTCAGGCTGTTAGGATGCTGGATGCCTCCAAAAATATTTGGTTATTTTTTGGGGACAAATCTATCTGGAATAAACCAATTCTTAAGGTTACATATTTCTAAAACTCTTCACGAATACTCAAAAGCACACAAACAATATCATGTGTTCCCTCATGTTCTCTCATTACATTCCTTCATATCCAATTTGTTTAAATGAGTAATTTGACTTTTTAAAACTATTCACGCTCTGGTGGTTTCCTCCCTGCCTCAGGTCCTTAAACCCTTTAAGGGACGGCTTCTTAACCTGGTGTCAGAGGACTTATTTTATCCTGAATATACAGATAAACCAATAGATTTGGTTTCTATAAAGTTAAATATTCTGTTTTATACATTAAGGAGAAAGAGATTCCCCAGCCTCTGCAGTAGCAGCAAAGGGATCATGACACAAACAAAGGGAAGACCCCTGCCTTAAGGGTTTTTTAGAAAGACAGAATTCATCACATACAAATCAAGTATTTATGGAGATGAAATTGAGAAAAGCACACAGATTATCTTCTCCCGTGACTGAAAACAGCAGGTTTCTTTAGTAAGGAAATAAAAAATAACAAGTCAGAGGTATGAAAGGACCATGAAGAGGCTGCCTAGGCCAGCTCTCATTCTACAGATGGAGAATCTGAGACTTGAGTTAAAGGGATTTGTCTAAGGTCACACAGCTCCCTAGAGTCAAGCGTTTGGCAAACCTTTAATACTATAAGAATGGTCACTAATTGGTTATCTATCTCACAGTTCTATGCTCTTTCCAGTGTATCACGTGCTTTGAGAAACCAATAGGAATCAAATTTTAAGTCAAAAAGCATCCTCACAACTGGATGCAGCAAAGGCTGTTCCATCAATTGCTACCTACCAACAAGGAGCTCCCAGGCACTGTGTGAAGATCCATTTCTTTCTGAGCACTGTAGCTTGCTGTTGGGTTGGAGAACACAAACTGAGTCACGACTTTGCTTCCTTCCTGTTGTCCAACAATGTCTGAGCCAGGAAGTAAGTCCTGTTCAGTTTTGGGTGGCGTCAGGAGTCCAGGAACATTGCTCCCAGTGAGGCTGCTGGATGGGGTCAGTGTGGCTGGTTCTATTGTTAAGTTATTGCTAGCTGTCAGAGCAGGAAGGTCATGACCAGAGCTCTTCACAGACAGAGATGCCAGAGAACCCAACGCTTCTGCATTGACAGTCTGGACGTCATCCAGATTTAAAGTGCTTTGTTGTAAAACCGTGGTGGTTGTGCCCAGCAACAGAGAGCTATCGAGACTGTGAGGCATGTCACTGCTGGCCACCAGTATCAATGGGTCCACAGCCTGCCCCAAGGTGTTATTATTACTAACAGAAAGGTTCCCCCCAAGAGTTGAGCTCACTGAAGCAACATCTATTGTCAGAATTCCAGAGTTCACTAATGCCACGTCTGTTGTAATTGCAGAATTGTTATTAGATACGTTAGAGAAGAGAGAGACGAGATCTATGTTGCTAAGATCACTCTGTGCTGGACTGGTCAGTTCACTGCTGGGTGTAAGAAAACTTGTAGCTTCAAGCTGGCTTAAGAGGTCTAAAAAGCAATGAAATAACCACATGATTATTACAAGATACTCAGTTAGCTTAAGGAAATTAACATATAATCTTCATTCCTTCCCAGCTATCATTTGCATAGAAACCTTCTGAAACTAAGACTTACAGTCTGTTCCCACTTTTGTGCTCATATACTGATATGTAATCTACATGTAAGCAAGTAACAGCTAACATTTATATAACGCTTCAAGGTTTGGAAAATATTTGTACATAAATTTTATGTCCAATCAGCCACGTTCACCGCCTACTGCCCACGTGCTCGTCTGGTGGCCAATAAGCCATATAGGTCTAAATATAGAATATACTTCCCACCATACTCTCACCTAATCTGGTTTGCATGCACAGGCTGGGTTATAGCCCATAGTCAATGTGGTTTTTTTTTCCTTCTCAAAATACCCCATTTAGGGATCCAGCTTATATTTAGGTGAAGTTTATATGCAAATAAACAGTAGTTCCACCTGGCAGTAGAGCCATTCTGACATCAGAATGATTGGTCTGCCAGGGGATTCAATTCAGACCAAAAAAGGGCACTTGGTCTGCTCTGAAGTGTACCTGAAACCCTCAAAGACATCACCAGGCCCAACCTTTGTGGTCCTGGCCTGAAACCGAAGTACACTGTGGAAGGAGGAGCAGGGCATCATTCCTTCTTACACTAGCTACTGCCACCAGCCTGGACTCTAAATCATCTGCCTCCTCATTGGTCTCCCAGCCTCCGGGCTCACTCCCACACCTTTCCATTTCAACCATTGCAGCTACCAGACTCTAATCTATGCCACCTCTTAGCTCAAATATCTCATATGCCTAACCCATGCCTACCTAACAGAATCCAATGCTAGCTATGGTCATCCCCAGTCTGGCCCCATCTCTGACTGCTTCTCTTTTCACATCTCTTGTGCTTCAGACAAAGCGCCTACTCAGGACACCTGGCTTTCCCACTTCTGTTACTATACTTGGCTTAATGAGAAACTCTGACACTGCCTGATCTGACCATGCCCATGCCCTCGTCTTGTTCACCCGTTCCTGTTTTTCACCCCCATTAGGATCTTCATGCCATCCTTCCTTCAGTACTTCCCCGGATTTCACTTTTGTCCTTCTATGATCTCAACTCAAATTGGACATTTTGACCCTACCCTCGCCTCTGCCCATGAATCCTTCCTTGTCCTATCACCACACTTCTCCTGACAAGCTTCTATCCTGGATGACTCCCACTATCCCCCACCTCTCTGGTCTTAGTCATGAGCCACTAAATAAAGCCCCAAACCATGAGACCAGGACACATTACAAGGTCATGTTATCCAACCTCAACTAGGCCCTCAATGCACCAAAGCAGTCTTCTTACTCCTCTCTCATGGATTCTCCAGCCTACTTCCCAAACAAATGATTCCAAACCTTCACTTCCTTCAGGCCCTTCATACCCTTCCTCCTCAACACCTTGACCCCAGCTGAAAAAGCAGAAACCATTCACTATGAGCTCTCTCTCCCTGCTTTTCTTCATTTCTCACTCTCTTCTCCTTTCCACCAGTCCCTGGAAAAGAGGAAAGGAATCCTTGTTCTTGCCAAGGCCAACCCTTTTATGTATCCATCTGATCCTATTCCCCCTCTTCTCCAGGAGTGTTCATTCATGGTCAGCTCCCCCTCTCTCATCTTCAGCTTCTCATTATCTACTGGTTCCTTCCCTCAAACATTCCCAGGCTCTCCTATGCTTAAAAAAACCCTTCACTTTTCCACCCTCTCAAACTATCACCTTGTATCTCTCCTTCCTTTTTCAGTCAAACTTCGTATAGGTTTACATACACAGCGTCTAATCCTAATCACTCCTCAATCTCATGCAACTGGATGGCAGGACCTCAACACTCAACAGAAACTGCTCTCTTCAAAACTGAGAAGTCTCCCCTCAGTCCTAACTCTCCTTACCCCATCGGCTGCATTTGACAATGCTGACCACCCTTTACTAGACTCTCTCCTCTTTGAGGGCTGTTTTTCAAAAAACACCGCTCCTTCCAGGCTTGCCTTCTACTGCTCCTTTTCAATTTCCTTTGATGACTCATGAGATTAAGACTGACTATATCATTTTCTTCCTGATCCTCTTTACGAGTAATTGATTTTGTTCAATAATAGTTAAGTCGTGGCACTTTGTCTCTTTGTTCAAAGTTCAGCTGGCCTGGGACAGTTAAGTTTAAAAATCCACCCTGTCCCTATACTCTGAGTACAGAGTCTATACTCGACCCTGGTCAGGCTTTATTTGAATGTTTGGGCTGTTTCGGGTGCCACAGTCAGACACTTCTGTTCCTGCAGATTAAGACTGCATTAACTTTTTTGACTTATAAATCACTGTCGATTCATAGACCACTTGTAGTCAAGATCTTTATCATAAATTTTTTTCTTGCTTCATGTTATCTGTATATTTAAACATGCAGTCTATTCCTTTATCCAAGTCACAGAGAAAAACATGGGAACAGAATAAAAGACTTTAAAAAGAATGCCCTGGACCAGGGGTGAGGAACCTGCAGCCTTGAGGTCACGTGTGGCCTGGCCCTCTAGATTCTCAAGTGTGCCCCTTTAACTGAATCCAAACCTCACAGAAGACATTCCCTTAATAAAAGATTTGTTCTGTGAAGTTTAGATTCATTCTGTACTACGTAATTATGTGAAGTAGCATTCTCAGTACTGATGATCATAAAATCAAAATATTGATCAACTCAGGCAAATGTTGAAGATGCTCAAATATTCGGTCAAGATTAATTCTTTATGTAAAATTAAGTAAGCACATCCATCTCATTAGTATGCAAATTTGCTTTTGTCTTTAATAAATGGTAAATATATATGTATACCAAAAATTGTTTTAAAATAAATTTCTTTTATGATTTATTATCAGTAAATGTTTGATTTGTATGCCTATTTTATATACCTATATGCCTGTGGTCACATAAAAATTTCTTGGGGAAAAAAAAAGTCATGAATGGAAGAAGTTTAAGAAACCTGTCCTAGACCAGTGGTTCTTAATCTTCCTAATGCCACGACCCTTTAATACTTGTATGTGGGCGTATCTGCATGTGGGCAGACCTGCATGGTGACAGATAGAGGAGCAGCGTCTCTGTTCCTAAGAAATATGTGTTTTCCGATGCTCTTAGGCAACTCCTGTGACACCTGTGAAAGGGTTGTTCAATCCCTGAAGGGGTCATAACCCGCCCGGGTTGAGAACCACTGCCCTAGACTAATATATGGTTTCAGTTTCCTATTACCTTTGCCAGATGCCTTTCTAATGAGAGACATTAATATCATAATATTTTTTATCAATACTACGTACTTATTTGTGATAGACCCTTTTCCTTTATTTCTGTTAAAACCCAACTCCTAAAAAGGGTTAGTAGATTGCTCCTAGCCCTCCCAGGGCACAAACTCCTTAACTAGGTTGGGTGGGACCCCCTGCCCCGAAAGAGTTGTGAAACCTAATTTCTGTTTAGAGTATAAACAGAATTCAGTCTCTCAAGCCTTTGCCTCCAGTCCTTGATCCCCTCCATTAAGAGTCTGGGCACCCCAGCTCACGAAGGAGGAAACTAGCCAGAAGTCCAGATGGAGTTGGCTTCCCCTGTCCAGCCACCTTGAGGCTGCAGTCTTAGCAGGTCACCATTAAACATCTAACACTCAGGGTTGAGTTTCACTTGTCAAGAGACTTCCCTTTCAGAAGGGATTGAGGGTGATTCAGAGCCTCTCTTTAGTCTTTGGTTATGAGTGACACCATTGGCCATCAAATTTACTGATTGCAAACTAAGCTAATTAATAAACTCATTATTAATTACCCAGAAACTGTGTCTCAGAGGTTTTCATTCCTCACACTAACATCCAGGCATATTGTGTTTGGGGCACTTTCCATATTGGTTATTTCCATTACGAGGCAGCAGAGCATAATGGAAGAGGCAGCAGAGCATAATGGAAGAGGCATAGGAATTAAAATAAGGAAATCTGGGTTGAAATCCTGGCTCTAGGCTCTAGCACTTACTAGCCAAGTGACCCTAAGCAAATCAAATCAAAGAGCTTAAGCCTCACTTAAGCTACCTAGCTTGAGGGTTGCTTTGGGAAAAACACTTTGCAAACCTTAAAGCACTACATAAAAGGTATCCTTATTACTAACCACAGCATTTCTCCAAAGTGACCTTGCTCTGGCTGAGCCCAAGCCAACACCTCTGGCAATAAGCCCCCTCTAAACACACTGATTCTTTCATGGTGTTCCTCTGCCTATCTTAAATGCCCATGAACAATCAAAGACTTGAGCTGTTAACTCCATTTTAAGCAGTTAAACATTCATGATCACAATGAAAAGGCTGGCACACACAACCAAACCTCCTTGGAGCTGAGGTGTTCCTTTCCAGAGGGCCTGTGGATTAGCTTCCTCTCATGTGACAACTCCTACCTCAGGTTGCTCTGGGCCCGAGTGACTGCTGCTCCAATAAAAAGCAGACCAAGTCCACTGCCTCAATCAGGGTCAATCTAGCTCTCAAGATTCACAGGATATAAAACAACAGTCTGTCCCTAGCTCCACTTCAAAGACAAGTGAGGTACCTGAAATTCAAGGCAGGCCTTGTCCCAAGAGTTCAGAATCAAAGGCTGCCCATTACTGGAAGCCCTAAAAACAAGTGTCCCTGTTGTCAGAGTGACAAATGTTTTCTCATGTGCTATCAAAGGAGATACTATTTGTAAATTGCTTGGCACATGTAGGTGCTTAATAAATGCTCATTCCCTTCCCTATGAGTTCAGTTCAGCCTAAGTCTCTCACACCCAAACACTGAACATACCCTCCTTGTTAAGAAAGAGATCAGAAGGTGTTAAAGGTACATTATAACCAACAATTTGTTTCTGTTGTAATCAGAAGAACTGAAAGAACACTGAAAAAAGGAACTATCCCAACTTGTCCACCTTCCCCATTTTCCCACTGGGAGGATACCCCTCTATTCTTCTTTCTTATGAAGTCCCTGGAAGGAAAGCAGGTTTTTAAGTGATAAATAACCTGTTATGTTGTATATAACCAATATATATAACAGAACAAAGTCTAGCTGTTAGGCAGTTACCTATTCCTAATATTATATACTGATGATAGAGACGTTCTCAGTTTCCACCAGCTTTTGCATTATAGAGTAAACAAGAACTGTTTTTGTTAACCAGTTATACTTAATATAAACAATGCCTAAAATTAGGGCCAAAACTTTCATATTCTAAAGACAATAGCTATCCTTATCCCCAGCCCCAGACCTTCTACTCTAGAAAATGTAAATTATGAGTAAGCAATCATTGGACTATTCTCGACTGCCCCACAAAGTTATTTTCACTTGTTGAAGCCAGCATACTAAGCACATCCCAGCCTTCTTCCTGTCTCTCCCCAAGTGTCACCTGATTTCCATTCTACCCAGCCCCAGTCTTGCCTGGATAGCTCAGGGGAGAACCTCGTTAGAAATGGCATAGAAATCCTGACCCAAAGGACCCGCCATGCCAGGCCACTGAACACAGCTGCCCAACAGAAGGTGAGAGAAGGACAGCACCTGAACTAAAGTGATGCTGCTTGGCCATGTGAGACTTCATACTGTGCTTGGACGTAAACAGCTTATTGCAGCTAGATACAGGGCAACGGCTTCTCAGAGAATCCACATCCTGGAGATGCTTCTTCGAGTGGATGTAGAGACTGCTCCGTGCAGAGAACCGAGCACAGCAGCCTGGAACAAAAGCATATGGGCCTTCAACTCAAGTCAATAACCACTTACTGTCTGTGGCAGAGAATGAATCGGAATTAGGCTCCAGGGATACAAAAACAAGACTAGCATACACACACAGACATGCACACTGCAGCGGATGGCAGAGACCACTCCCTGGGGCCCCCACTGTACCAACTGCCTCATGGGGCCCAGGAAATCAAAGCCACTCTAGTGATGCTCAATAACCTCCCTAGCTCTCTGGACATCTTCCTCAGCCTCCTACCCTTTTCAATTCTGGGTTCATAATCAAATTAATCCTGTCAATGCTGCTGAAAAACATGTGTTAATCTATTCCCTTCAATTCCACTCACCAACCCTGCAACCTCACAAACAAAAATACTACTTCCTTATATGTATGATCTCTTCCTATTAGAGAATAAGCTCCATGAGGGCAGTGCCAATTTCATGGATGAATGAAGAAGAGTAGGGATGGCTTGTGCAAATTCAAAGAGTAGTTCTTGTCCAGTCTGGTTGGACCCTAGTCTGTGAAAGGCAGTTATGCCAGGTAGGGCTGAAAGGCAGGCCGACACTGGACTGTGGAGGCTTTTACATGCTGAGCTGAGGAAACTGTAATTTGTCATGGAAACAAGGAGACAGGCACTTACCGTTTCCCCTGCTAACGACCCTTAAGTGGCCACCAATTTCAAATTCCTATCTGCCATTTAAAGCCCTTCAAAATCTGGCTGTATGCTCACATCCCAGATTTGCTCCCCATTCCTTCTAACTGGCCTCCAGGAGGTTCTACCTTGGTGCCTGTGTGCACATGGGCCATCTCTGCTGGCCACAATGCTCTCTCTCTTCCCCTCAGCTTCTAGGAATCCTCCTTGGACTCTAAAAGTCAGATCAAATGCCACTTGTAGTTGCCCTCCCCTCCACATACCACAATAACTTTGCATTTATTTTGTATATAAATTCCTAAACACATTCCTCACTCTCCTCCCCCAATTCTATGAGGGTAGGAAATGTTTCATTTTTGTTTTTGTAGGACCTAACACAATGTCCTGAATGGACGAGGAATGTCTTCAACAATGTCTGGTGAAGTGAATATGTAAAATGGTCATTACTTGCTAATAAAAACTGTTTAACACAAATTCTGACTCAAACATAACTTTTTGATGGAAAGGCACAGTTAAGGCACATGAAACATTTTCCAAATTCATACAACTAAAATGACCTTTTAAAGCAAATGACTGACTAAGGACTCAAAGTATTATTAACTATACAAGTCTTGTACATCGATCAGATCAGAAAAAAATAAAAATAAAAAGTAAACTCTACCTTCTACTGGACACTCGAATGGCTTTGTGCCCAGATGGGTCACACTATGGCCTTTCAAATGTTCTGCTCTTGTAAACGATTTACCACAGCCTTCTACTGGACAAGTAAACCTCCGGTCGTCTTCATGTTTTCTACCCAAAAAAAGTAATGGAGAGATGGTTTTATTAATTGAGCCCCAAACCTTGCCCTAATTCAATTTGCTAATGCCATATTTCTTTTTTAGCAAATTATTTTCACCTTCAAAATTATATCACATTATGTTTTGGTTAATGTGACTGCAAGGAAGGAAGGGAAAGAAGAAAAGGTAATGCTTGTTTAACTGAAAAAATAAACCTCACTCCCACATTAGTCTGCCTAAATAGGCCTGAGATTCAGCTACACTCTCACTAGAAACTTCATTCTATTCAATCAAGCCCACTGTGTAACAAGTCTCTTCAGGAAAGTAAATAGCGCTTAAATCCAAGAGGAGGTGGGTAGCTACTTCCCAGACTGGCTCACTACACTCTTCTCATAGTTTTAAAAGGATGAACACTAGACAAGGAGACCATTCCAAAAGTGGCCAGGTCCAGGAGATCCAAGTCTTTGCTCACCACACATGTCAGCACTTCTCAGAGTTCTGGACATATTCTAAAGCATCAGAATTACCTTTTGTGCCTCAGGAGCTTAGACATGCTGGTGAAGGACCAGCCACAACCGTCTGAATCACAGATGAAAGGCCTTTCACCTGAAAAAAAAGGCCACAAATTGGAATTACAGACAGCTCTTCCCTGATATACCAACACACTGCCACTCTCACACCCCAGGTGGGAGGCTCAGGAAGACAACAAACCTGTATGACTCCTCAGGTGAATCTTCAGGCGACAGGCTTTATCATACTGCTTGTTGCATCCAGGAAAGGAGCAAGAAAATAGTTCTTGTTCTCTGAAGTGGGCTCGGTTATGGGAAAATAAAGCACTTACTGTGATAAATGTCTTCTCACAACCTAAACAGAAAAAGAAGCAACGAGGATTAACAATCAAATCCTCCAACTCAGCGTCCCACCCAACAAGGTCAAAATCTATCTCATACCTATTCCCCAAAAATGAAAAAATAAAACCCAACAAATCCCCCCCCCAACCCTTATTTATATGCAATCATCCTGGGAATCAAGAGCCCTGGGTTCTAGCCTCTGCCATTAACTAGTTAACTGTGTGATGCTGGGAAGTCACTTCCCTTTCTATACCACTACTTTCTAATCTGTAAAGTGGAACTGAACAAACTAACAATAGCAGGAAGGAAGCAAAGCAATTTGTATATCACAACAGAAAACCTGTGAGGTATGTAGTGTAGATTTCATGTCCATTTTACAAATGAGGTGAAGCAGAGAGGTTAGCTAGGAAGTGTCAGAGCATCTCCAACCCCTGGAGGCTCACAGGCATTAATGGCTGTTTCATCTTTCTTGGTTAGTCTTCGACCCACCAAAGAAGGGAGAGACCTTCTTGTGAGATCATTATTTCAAATCAATGGAGCAGAGGGATAAAATTTTCAACCCTAGAAGTAGTCACAATAAAGTTGGTTTTCTGAAATACATGGTACACTAATAAATGTAAGCTGCACACATAAATATACTTGTAACCCTCACAAATGTAGATGCCTGGGTTCATCTGGTGCCATCTGAAATCACTTAGCAGAATGACCCAGTTCACTTCAACTGTCTATGTACCTTCTTCACCTGTAAAATGGCAATACTGCTACCTGCTCCATAAGACAATGAACTGAAAATAACAGCACCAAGAAAGGCCTGATTACAGAGATGGCTGAGACTCGGCAGGGAGCCACTAATACAAATAGTCAAATTATGTTTCTCTAGCATGAAGAATTCACACATTCTCTGTGGCCAGATTCAAAAGTTTATACTCTCCTTTAAACACTAAGGTTTGGATGTGTCTAAAATTACAAATGATTTCTCTTTCTACTTAAAAAAACGTAGTTGTTATCTGTTTATTGTACCATAGCCTTTGGAACTGGGAGTGGTGGGTGGGGGTGGTTGGGCAGATAATCCAGGTGCTAGATGTTCTGTAAAATCTGCTAAGTGTCGATTTGGAGCTTTTGATTGGATCCCTGTGTGGCCTAGTTTTGATGAGAGGCAGCTCAGCGCACTGGACAGAGACTGACTGGCCTGGCACTGGAGGAAATTGGCTCAGATTTTACAAGGTATGTGGCCATGGAGACCTCATTAAACTTCAGAGGCTGAGCATACTCCTCATCTGTAAAATGAGACTAGAACCTGTACTTCCCAAGGGTATTGTCTCAAACAAACAAACAAACCAATCCTCAGAGTACACTGAGGGGGTTGGTTATTAGTATTGAGTGGGGTACACTCTCTGCACCCTCTGTGAAGACTCAGAATGAGAAGGGAGAAAAACTATCTGGAAACCAGAGACAGACTTTTGGAAGACTGGACAGACCTGAGTCCTGGGTTTACACAACCTAGGACCCTTCTTCCCCTTCCCTTGTTGTCATCAGACTCCTTTCAGGAGTTTCTGACCTCCACCCTTGCTTGTGACCTTTTCCCTCCCTGGCTTGGACTTTACCAAGTAAGGGCAGTCCCACCTCCCTGCCAATAGGAGATAGTGGCAGGCTTCTTTGTTATCCACCATTGGGTTAGATTTCCTGCCAGGACTGAGAGCCTGCCTCCTGGCTAATGGGAGAAGGGACAGCCAGGGGGATGGGCTCCACTGCCTTAGGGTATAAATTCAGTCTTTGGTTAAAAGGCCTCCTCTCCTTGATCCCAGCCACAGAGAGAACTGCCCTCTTCCTGATGGGAAGAGAAAACTTCCTGTTCCTTCCTCAAAATGCCTCTGACTTTTGATTTTCTTGTGTAGGGGATTTTGGGATCCCCATGCTGTATGATTTGGGTTTGGGGGCACAAATCTAACCTTACATTTTTACACCTATTTTGGAAATCTCTGGTCCCTAGAACTTAATTGGAGAACATGGGTGAATCACCAAACACATATCCCTCCACGAAAAGCATCCTCAGGAATGGCAGACTTTAGAGCAGGAAAGAATATTAGGTGCCCACAGTGTACCACCCTCACTTACAGAAGCCAGGCCGATGGACACCCCCTGAACCCTCATGGATACTGCACCTCAGCATGTACAAAGCCCTTCCCCACTGCTCAGGTG
Organism: Pseudocheirus occidentalis; assembly: GCA_028646575.1. NCBI lineage: Eukaryota > Metazoa > Chordata > Mammalia > Diprotodontia > Pseudocheiridae > Pseudocheirus > Pseudocheirus occidentalis. The sequence continues at coordinate 46,550,728 of CM053599.1, read as the reverse complement.
AATCCCCACTTTACAGAGGCTCAGGGACATGAGGAGAACTGCCCAGTGCTGGTTCGGGGCTGAGAAGGCCTCCAAGTCTGTGGAACACACCACACCCTGACCAAGCCCCCAGATGCCAACACTGACAGCAAACCTAACTAACTGGCAAAGCTGAGGATGGGTACTTTAGAAATGGCCTCACTCTTACCATACCATTGCATGGTGACAATTTAGTTTTCGGGAGGTTTTTTGTTGTAGGCACTGAACAGGAAGAGTATAAGGGGCAAATTATAAATTCAGGTAAAAGTTTTAAAATAATTTTTTTAAATGGCCCTCAAAACTTTTACAGAGTCGATGTAAAAGCAACACAGGAGCTCCCCTAATACTTCTGCCATCTGTAGCTTCCAAAACAATACACTATGACTTATCTTTTGCAAACATTCCTCAGTTTCTTGAAAGAAAGCTGATCTTCTAAACCACAGACAAAAAGACTATGGGAATACTCGATATAATTCTAGGTCAATCTAACCCCAAATTCTATCCAGAACAGATAGGGACCCCACCAGTCTCCGTGTATGTACTTCCTGACTCATCTGTAAGCGTTCCTAGGGTGGTGTCCCTGAGGCAAAAAGCCCTTCTGCACCCACAGGAGCGTTTTACTATCTAAGGGTGCCAGGGGCGGCCAAACAAGGTCGTGTAAAATTCTACGAGAAGCCAACGCTGCCCAAGGGGATTGGGCGCCAAGGTGGGCCCTCAGGAAGCCCCCAGACGGGAGAGGCAGGACCTGGAGGACCGGCACCTCCTCCTCGGAGGGGTTTCGGAGCCTGGCCCTGAGACTGACTCTCCAAACCGCGCCCATCTCCCGGGGCTCTCTCCCGCCCTGACCGCGGCGCACACACGGCCTCGAGGCTGGGGGCTGCAGGGGCGCCCCCTCGGCATCCCAGGCCCGCTCCCCGGGGCTCCCTTCCGCCCCCACGTTCACGCACACACACACACCAGGACTCGAGGCTGGGGGCAGCAGGCAGCACCCCCTCGGCATCCCAGGCCCGCTCCCCGGGGCTCCCTCACTCCCAGGCTGCCGCACACACGCGCACACTCGCCCGCACACACAGAGGGCCGCGCGGCAGGCCGGCCGGGCTCGTTACCGGGGAACTCGCACTTGTAGGGCCGCTCGGGCTCGAAGTGGCTGCGCTGGTGCGCCGCGAGCTTGGCGTGCGTGGGGAAGCGCTCGGCGCACACCTCGCACTTGAACGTGTTCTCCTGCTCGTGGCCCTTCATGTGCGCCTTCAGGTTGTAGACCGTGGTGAACTTCTTGCCGCAGCCCCCGGCCGGGCAGCTGAAGGGCCGCAGCTTGTCATGCGACTGCAGGTGCCGCTTCAGCTTGTAGGACGTGGTGAAGGACCAGCCGCAGCCGTCCAGCGGGCACTTGAAGGGCCGCTGGCCCTGCGAGCTGCTGTGCGACAGCAGGTGCAGCTTCAGCTGGTGCTTCTTGGGGAAGGTGTGCGGGCAGTCGGGCTCGGGGCAGTGGTAGACCAGCACGACGCCCGCGCCGCCGCCCGCGCCTCCGCCCTCGGCTCCCGCGGGCGGCGGAGGCGGCGCGGGGCCCTTGGCCGGCGACTCGGTCAGCAGGAAGCCGGCCACGGGGTCGGCCAGGCCCAGGTCGGCCGGCTCGGCGGGGCAGAGCGCGGGCCCGGCGGCGCCAGGGGGCTGCGGCGGCGGCGGCGGCGGCGGCGGCGGCTCCTCGGGCGGCGGGCCCGGGGACTGCGGGCCGCCCTTGGCCGCGCCGGGCTCCGTGCCCAGCGGCGCCGCCAGCGTCAGGAAGCCGTTCTCGATGCGCACGATGAGGTTCTGGTTGTTGATGGTGATGGTGCCCGAGAAGGCAGCGGCCGGGCCGGGCCCGCAGGACGCCGGGGCTGGGGGCTGCTCGCGGGGCCGGGCCGGCGCGCGAGCAGCCGGGCTCGCGCCGCCCCCGACCTCATCGCCGCAGCCCTCGTCCTGAAGCGCGGCCGCCGCCGCCGCCTCCCCCGGCCTGGGCTTGGTGGCCCCGGCGCCGGCCTCCGCCTCGGCTCCCCTCCCCAAGTTGAACACCACCAGGAAGGAGTCGCCGCCGCCGCCGGCCTCGGGCGCCAGGAGCGGGGGCTGCGGGGAGGAGGCCGAGGAGGCCGAGGGGGTCGCGTCGCCCGCCGAACCCGGCGGCGGCGGCTTCTCGTCCAGCAGCAGCAGCGGGAGGCTCAGGTCGGACGAGGCGGCGGCGGAGGCGGCCTCGGCCTCCCCGGGCGGCGGCGGCTTCTCTCGTCGCAGCAGCGGCCCGCCATCTTCGGGGCCCCGGAGAAGCAGGCGGCGCCGCGCGGGGGCCGAGGCGGCCGGCGGGCCGGGCCCTCCGCAGGCTCGGGAGGCCGCGGGCGGCGGCGGCGGCGGGGACAGCCGGGGACAAGCGGCGCCGCCGCGGCCGCCGCCGCCATGTTGGTTCCCGCGCGGGGTCTGGGCCGCGAGCAGCCCCTGGATTTCCATCTTGGGTGCCCCTGTAGCAGCCGCTGAAACAGGAGACGCGGGAGGAGGCGCGACCCCGCCCTGCGCGCCGCCGCCGCCGCGGCCCCAGTGCCGAGCGCGCCCCCGACGGACAGCCGGGTCGAGCGAGCGGCAAAACCCGGAGCGGATTAGGCAGTGCGGAGCGGGGCGCCTGAGGAGGTTGGGGGGGGGGGGGGGGCCGGCTTGGCGCTCCCGGCTTGGCGCTCCGGATAGTGGCTCAGCTGCCAGTAGGAACCGCCGAGCTTCGCTTACCGAGCGCAGCTTGTGTCCCTGCCGGGGCCGGGGCCAGGGCCGTACAAAGAGGAGCATAGCTCTTTCAAAGACGGGGAAACTGAGGCCCAGGTTGAACCCCAGCCCCTAGGCTCCAGTATTAGTGCTCCTACAATAAAACCATTACTGCATCCATTTTATGGATGAGATAACTGAGCCTCAGAGGGGAAAGTTACTCCCCCATGGTCACAGGGCTGATAAAGGACCGTCAGAAACCGGCAAGCCCAGTTCTGCAGGCTCCAAAGAGCAGATGCTGCTGTCCCAGTTTTACAGAGGAGGAAGCCGAGGCTGGGAAGAGGAGGCCACTTAGCTAGTTAAGTGTTAGAACTAGTATTTGAATCCGGGTTTCCCTGTGACAAGACTAGCTCCGGGGACAATATGTTGCACGTCTTTTTATCCCCATTTATGTATGAGAAACGGGAACATAAGGGATAGAATCTAGTGGAACTTCCTTTTATGTTGGTGAAGACATATAGAAATCACAGTAATAACTCATATGAAACTTTACTATGTAGGAAGCACTTTGCCTACAACAAATAGCCCCGTACCTTGCTAATGCAAGCAGAATCTTCATTAGAGAGATGAAGAAATGAAGATTTAGAACATTTAAGCTGAGGTTCTGCGCCTAGTTATTGGCAGAGCCCAGGCTCTTCATGGAATCAGAACACGCGTCTCCTGTGATTATTCCACTATCTTATTGCTCTGCTTTTCACGCTGGTATACTAACAAAGTTAAACTAGGCAAAGGGAGAGATTGTTGATTTTACACACGCGCGCACACACACACATTCACAGAAATATTGACAACCGTGCTCATTTCCCCCAGCTTTATTTTTGTGTTTTCACTTTTCAAATCACAGATATTTACACATTACTCCCATTTTGTGTGAAGTCTCTTGCAACAAATACATTTAAGTAGGGGGCGGCCGGGTGGCGCAGTGAATAGAGCATCGGCCCTGGAGTCAGGAGGACCTGAGTTCAAATGTGACCTTAAACAGTAGACACACTTACTAGCCGTGTGACTTTGGGCAAGTCACTTAACCCCGATTGCCCTCCAAAAAGAAATTTTAAAAAAATGCATTTAAGTAAAATTTATAGTGACGTTTATTGAGACTCCATGCAGCATTTCATATCTAGAGTAACCCCACACATATACTTCTCTATTTTTTCAAATTAATAGAAGTCTGTTTTTTTCTCTCTCTTCCAACCTCCCCATTAAGGAAGAAAAAAATCTTAAAACAAATATGCATAGATAGTAATGCAAAACAAATTCCCCAATAGCTATACCCCCCCCCAAACATGTCTCCTTCTGCATCCTATAGATCATGTCACTCTGTAACGGATAGGAAGTTTGAGCATCCTCTGTCTTCTAGGAACATATATATCATTACATCAGTCATAGCTTGCAGGTCCCAAAGTTGGGTGATTTATTTTTTTTAATATAGTGTATAAATCAGTTCTGCTTATTTCATCCTTTAGTTTCTAAAAGTCCTCAAAATTGTTCATATTTGTAATATTTATATTATAGTATAAATTGTTTATTTCTACCCATCCACTGCATCAGTTCAAAGAAGTCTTTCCATATTTTTTTGAAATCATCTATTTACTCATTCACCCTGGCATTACCTTTAACATAAAACTCACCATCGACACAGGCCAAAAATAATAATAATAATAATAATTATAGCCCTTGTTGCAGTGACCAGCTCATGGTAAGTGCTGGATAAGTGTTCTCTGTCATCATCATTAACAAGCATTTATTAAGTGCCTACTATATTACAGCCTTACTAACTGTTGTAGATATTTCTACAAAATTATTGTAAATAAATATTGTAAAAAAAATTGTAAAGAATTATTTACAAATAGCCATGAAGAAAAATCAAGGTCTACTTGTTACCAAGCACCACATTATACCAATACAAGCAAACAAGTGAGAGTATGCCCTCAGGGAGATGCTATTCTAATGGGGGTATTTGTGTATTCTAGTACACAAAGTACTAGAAATTAAAAGGGAGATTAAGCCCTGGGAGAGGGGAGGAACTCACAAAATAAGGCCGAAGGTCACCAGTGAGAGCTGGGTGGGTGGGGGTGGGGCACAGTTGGAGTCCCAGGTTCTGTTGGAAGGATGTCCAGGGAGCATTACTGAAGGGTAGGTAACATTTGTATACGTGGAATATAAGGTAAATTTTAAAAGAAGAAAGCGCCCACAAGTAGAGGGTTCAGGAAAGGTTTCAATGTGAAGGTAGTACCTGATTTAAACCTTGAAGAAAGATGGACTGGGACAGGTGAAAAATAGAGGCAGTGCTTCCTTGGCCTGGGGACCTGCCTATGCAGACTTTGGGAGGTGAGAGATGGAGCGTCAAGTTCCGGGAACATCTTTGGCTAAAACTTAAAAGTTCCTAAAAGGAAGTAATATGCAAATAGGCTGGAAAGCTAAAAGCCAGATAGGATGTAGAGGGTCCCCCTTAAAAGTAAGGCTGAAGAGTATGTCTGTACCCAAGAGGCAGTAGGGGGCTACTGGGGACTTTGGGCAGGGACCTTAGCAAGGTTGTTCAGGCAGCGGATGGAGGATAGAGGAGAGAGAGGAGAGACTAAAAACAAGAAAGACGAGTTAGGTTATTCATATAGTCTAAGCAAGAGGAGGCGAGGCTCAGAACTTGGGGAGTAGCCAGAAGGGGCCGGATCCAAGGATGGGTAAGTCAAAGATGAGTCCCAGATAAAGCAGGCTGGGAAGCCGGTGAGGAAAGCAAGGGAAGGAGGAGAGACAAGTTTGAGAAGTGAGTGCTCAGTCGTGTATCCCCAGGACCCAGCAGGGGCATTGTACGTACTTGTTGACTCACTGGCTGGCAGGGACTTTGTTAGTGTTAGAGCCTCAGTTTCCTTATCTGTGAAATGAAAGGTTTGTAGATGTCCTCCAAAGTCACTTACAGATCTAAATCTGGTTAGAGCTTTGCTATTAATCTGCCTTCCAAAACCTTAAGCAAGTTATTGCCTCTTCCAGGACCTTAGCATCCCCCTCAGTGAAAACAGGGTTACACTAGATGATCTTAAAACCCTTTCCCTATCTTGTATTAATAAAACTCTTCTTTTCTGTCTCCCTCCTGTACAGCTACATTGAATGTCCAGAGTCAATGTTCTGAGGTGGGGTAGGATTCTTCATCAGCAGAGAGAGTATTGGTCACTGGGCTCTGCTTAAGGCAAAATGTTAACAGTAACTAAGTTACTTAATTTTACTAAGTTGTTACCAAGTGCTTACTAAATGTTAGGAAGGCATAAAAATGCACTTAGGCATTGAAGTTCTAACAAGGCAAGATGTAGCAAATAAGTGTTTATTATTAACTCGAAGGTAACCACAAAATTAAATTAACTAAAGTTCTCATTCCCCAAGCATTCTGGACCTGTGGATTATGTTCAGTTTGTAACAATGAAAATACATCCGGCATATCAGATAGATTCATAACAGAAGCAAAATTACAGTTATGAAGTAGCAACGAAAATAATTTTATGGTTGGGGATCACCACAACATGAGGAACTGCATTA
>CM053599.1:46491564-46543910 GCA_028646575.1 Pseudocheirus occidentalis | reverse complement strand
GAAGGTAACCACAAAATTAAATTAACTAAAGTTCTCATTCCCCAAGCATTCTGGACCTGTGGATTATGTTCAGTTTGTAACAATGAAAATACATCCGGCATATCAGATAGATTCATAACAGAAGCAAAATTACAGTTATGAAGTAGCAACGAAAATAATTTTATGGTTGGGGATCACCACAACATGAGGAACTGCATTAGGAAGGTTGAGAACCACTGTGTTAGAAGGTAGTTTATTGTTTGGTTGTGTGTGTTTGGGTTTGTTTTTTTTTTTTTTACATGAAAAAAAGATTGAAGGTAGAAGAGGGTTAGCAGTCAGTGGTGTTTGGGAAGGTAAGCCTGTTATACCACTGCTTTGTGGCATCTTTTAGTGGAGGTGAGGAGAAAACCCACTTCCCCAAAATGTATCTCAGTGTGACTGTCTTGGAGGAAGGGACAATCATAATGTAAATGTGTTTTTTGATGATATTGATATCTTAAGGAGAGAAAATCTTAGAAGAAACAAGAAGACAAATCAAAATTTATCCTTTATTGCCTGTGGGTTAAAATACCAACTATTCCGCTTGGCATTTGAAGCTCTCCATAATTTGGTTCCAGCTAGCTTTTAAAGTCTGATTTCCTATCAACCCCCTTTATGTGTTCCACATTGCAACTGAACAGGAACTCTGCATTGGATCTCAATCACTGGGGGCCCACACACCTGGAATGCTCCGCCTCCTTATTTTTGCAACTTTATCTTCCCTTAAAGTTCAGCTCTGGTACTATCTCATCCCTTCCCTTGTTAAGGGGCTCTCTCTTCTTAAATTACCTTGTTTTCATTTATATGTACCTGTAGCATGAATGCTTCCTGAGGGCAGGGACTGTCTTTCTCTTGTCTTCCGTGCCCCAAACTAGTACAGTGCCCTGCACAAAATAAAAATTTTCATATTTATTAAGAACCTTCTGCTTGCAGAGGCAGTGTGGTAGGCCACACTAAGCTGTACACATACTTATTTTTGGGAAGTGGGTTTTCACCACAGTCCCACTAAAATTATATGTCACAAAACAGGAATGTAGCAGTCCTCTCATTGTGTTCTTCTAGAAACCCTTAGGATCCTTAAATTGACTCTTAAGTTTCTTCTTTTGTTCTTCGTAGCGTTCTTTTAATGTTATTACTTTTTTGCTACCGCTCACCTCAGTATGTTTGTTTTCCCTAATCTACTATTCATTCTAGATTCAGGTTTTTCTGTCCTGCTGATTATTTCTGCTGTGCTGATCACAAATTCTGCAATTTTTTTCCCCTTCTGACTTCTCTCAAGACTCTGATTTTTCCCTTGCATTATTCTGGAACATCCGGCTACAGTTCCATGCTATATTAGTAGTCCACAGAGTTTTGAGTTTTATCAGATGTTGCTCAATTTCCTTCGTTTTTCAATATTTAGAGAGGTTTGTAATCTCCTGAATGTTTTAATAGTCATCTTCCTTTCTAATTTTAATATCTTCTTTGTTGATATTTCTGCTTGTATCTGGAGTTTTCGTTGAATTTTCTTTTTCTTGACATGTTTTATATTCCCTAGTTGCTAATTTTTTTTTCTTGTCCTCTTTGATGTTGGGTTTACCCCAAGGCTGTATCTCAAAGCTGTTTTAGCCACCTTTCACTTTGGGAATTTGCTTTTCACCAGCTTCAATCCCTATCCCAAGTAGCTTCTAAGGGGGAAAAAAGCACACTAATGTGTTTTGTGGTAGAGAATGGTGGAATACATTCTGGAAAGCGGTTTGGGATGATGCAAATAAAGTTACGAAAATGTCCATAGTCTTTTGACCCAGATTTTCCAATATATACTCCCACAGAGGTCACTGACAAAGACTCCATATGCCCCAAAACATTGATTACTATTTTTTATAGAAGCAAAGAACTGGAAACAAATTAGATACCTATCAGTTAGGGAATGAATAAAATTTCAGTCTGTGTATATAATAGAATACCACTGTGCCTTAAAAAGCAACAAATCCGGCAAATGCAGAGAAGCCCTGAAATACTTATATGAAAGACAAGACATTGCTGAGTTCAGAGTGACAAAAGCAGAGCCAAGAAAACAACATACACAACTACAATAGCATAAGTAGAAAGAATGATATATGAAAAATAAAAAACCCAAATATAACAAAATCATGAAGGTGAAGCACTGTAGAGTGAAGATACATGAGAAGACACCTCCCTCCAGTCCTGCACAGAAGTTGGGGGATGTGGGAAGAGTAGACCATAGTTGTGAAGGTTGCATATTTATTATCAGATTGTTTTGGTATATTGACCAATTTTGCTGAATTTTTTTGTTCTTTTTTTAAAAAAAATTTGTTATAAGGAATGTCTCTCTGGAAGAGGGGAGGAGGAGTTATATGGGAGAAACCTATAGTGTTGTTAAAAAACAAGTTATCAATAAAAATAAACTTTTAAAAGGTCACAGAGTCCTTCTTGAGACTTAATTGGTCTCAGAAACTATGGTGACATACTTTGACATGGCTTCCTGATCACCAAGTACGGAAGCACCACTCAGGAGGAGTCAGCTTCCTCTTTGGGTTTCACTTACTATTCTGACTGATATCCCATCATGAGAAAAGCAGAAGTGGGGGCCCTGAATGCACCTTTCTGAATCAGTGCTGTGTCCTGGCTGAGTATCCACCCCCGGACTGTTGAGTAAATGTTGTAATAGGATGTTAGATTGCAGAGGTTACCCATAAAGAGGGTTAGGGTTGCTCTGGAGACCCCAAAATGCCAACATGCCAGGTCTTGCCAAATGAATTCGACTCGTCTTCTCAGCCAAAAAAAAAAGTAAAGTTTATTAATAGTTTATTAAAAGTTCACCATAAGGGGCGGCTAGGTGGTTCAGTAACTAGAAAATCAGCCCTGGAGTCAGCAGGACCTGAGTTCAAAACTGGCCTCAGACACTTAACACAAAAACTAGTCGTGTAACTTTGGGCAAGTCACTTAACTCCAGTTGCCCCTAAAAAAAAAAAAACCTGCAAAAAAAAAAAAAAGTTCACCATACAGGGTAGACTCTTAGGGAGCCTAGGAATTTGTAATGCTTGCATTGGGCAAGCAGGCCGGAGTAAGTCTGACATTGAGTAAGTCTGTGCTAGGTCACAGACTTATGGCGCTCACACACCACATGGAGGGAAAATGGGGTCTTATGTACAGAGGAATCTAGGGGTGGTCTAGAGGATGTTTGGGGAGGGTCTTCAGGAGAAGTCAATGAGGTCAATGCAAGGGTGGATTGATATTTTGAAAGGTTCAAGGGTGGGAAGTAGATGGATAATGGAGGGCTAGGCTAGTAATAGAGGTCTGGGCCCAGCCACAATGGAAAACTTATGGTCTCTGCAAATGCCTCATCAAGTAGGAAGATTTAATTAGACTTCAAGGGGTTTCCCAGAGCCTATACCTCAAAGATTCAAGGAGCTCAAGGGGGCTCCCAGAGCCTGTACCTCATCTCAAGATGATCTATGAAGGTCTCATTTCTTTCCAGTCCCAAACTTGAACCACAAGACCCACCTAAATTCCACCTGGCCAACATCACAAGTCTGGCATTCTTTGTGCCACACCATACATTCTTTAATTCCCAGAGATCTCCAGAGTTAAAAAGCCATTAACAATTGCTCTTAGAACTGAGAATTGTTCTTATACTGTAGAGTGTAAATGCCAGGGTTAGGTGCTCAGTCCTTTTCAAGGTGACAGCTAAAGTACTTAACACATACTAATTCCATCTTCATTCAAGGTAATATCATTTATCTATGGATCATGTACAGAGAAATCTCTATTTGCATGGCTTTGTGCAAGGAAATGCAGAGATAAATAAGACACAGACACTGAACTTAAATGGTTTATAACCTAGTCGGGGAATTAGACACATATAGAAAGTGATCAGTGTGATGAGAACAGTATAAACAAGGTTCTACAACATCTTTCACTAAGTTGTACTCTGATTCTTCATCCTCAAACAGAGGAGACCCAGGATTCTTGAAGGTTGACAATATTGGGACAATAAGAATACTTATTATTCTTATTAAGTCCTGCCAAACTGAACAAGACTTTGAGTATGGGTCCGGTGATGGAGTATATATTTTGTCTTATGAAGGGGTAGGAAACAAATATTTATTAAGTACCTACTATTTGTCAAGCACTATGCTAATTGATATTCATGAGAATCCTGGGAGGTAGGTGCTAGTGTTATCCCAATTTTACAGTTGAGTAAATGTAAATTTTCATTCTATTGCACCTAATGCTGACTTTAAAGTGTTAATCCAGAGTAGGTGAACGTTAGTAAAAATGGTCATGATATTGAAGAGTATTTTTAATTTTTTTTTTTTGCTTTTTGGAGGTGGGAAGGTGACTTGCCCAAGGTCACAAGGCTAGTTTGTGCGTGTGTGTGTGTGTGTGTGTGTGTGTGTGTGTGTGTTAGTGTCTGAGGCCAGATTTGAACTCAAGTCCTCCTGACTCCAGGGGCGGTACTGTATTCACTGCATCTATGCCCCTTTTAAAATTTTTTAATTGAAGAATATATTTTCCAATTAAATAATAAATAAACTAATAAGATTTGCCAAACAGGGGCCCTCTTGTGCTATTTCATAAATATATAACTCATATATGTATCATGCTCTCTATTTTAGAAGATACTTCCCTCACAAACACAGGTAAAGTAAGGTGTCCACATATTATTGTCTCCACTGTATAGATGGCAGTAGCCCAGGAGTCTGAACCTGGGGTCAGTGGACAGATTTCAAAAGGTTCATAAATTTGGTTTTTCATCTAAACATCTAAAGGGCTGGCTATGTCTTATAATTATTATAACCATATTTCCCCAGCAGAAATTCAGGACACATGGCCTGACAGAGCTTTCCTTTCACAAAGCCCTGTTAAAAAGTCTGCCTTTCTTTTCTGGAAATTGAGGTTACTCTAAGAGGTCAAAGAGAGAGAATCTCTGTTCATTTGTCTTTGTTGCCTGTGCTCCCAGAGTAGATGCTGAATAAGTGCCTCCACACCTGTCTTGGTTGTGTAAGGATGTAGAACCGGTAAAACGTCTTTATCATGAACAACCACCAGGAAAATAAAGTAAGTAAAATCTTATATAAACTCTTAACACTTAACAGGGTTAAGTTAAATGAACCAACAAACAGCATATAAAAAGTGGTTTTGTCCTGTGAATCCTTCCAAGTGTGTCTAAAATTGGGTTTCTTTTTTTAACCTCTGACATTGTTTCTTGTCCCTTTTAAGAAATTACATTCAGTTGTGGTCACTGTGTGCACGTTTGGTTCTTTTGAACTACTTTTGCACTGTTTTGAGAAGCTCTTGACATTTTCCCCCAGGGTTTTGTTGCTGCTGGTGGTGGGTTTTTTTTTTTTAATCACCGTTAAATTCCATGATCATACCATGATTTATTCAGTCATTCTACAATTGGGGGAGAGGGAGTATTGGTTATTTCCAAGTTTGTCTATTATAAACAGAACTTCTATTTATATATATAAACAAAATATATCTTTTCCCCCTTTTTACAATGTTTTTGTATGAATTAGGAAATACTATTTTTTTTAGGGAATACTTTTAAAACCACTAATTTTGCTTTTATTTTTGTTTTAAACTATTGCCCACTTGGTTGATTTCATTAGGCCTACAGCACCCTCTGCTGTAGATAAATTCTTAGGACAACTTGACCATCCAAGGATATTTTGGTCCTCTGCTGTGTATGTGCTGTGGTCATAGAGAAATCTTAGTCTACAAATATTGAATTTTATAAGACATCTACTCAATCTTTTGCATTTGCTACCAAAATTGTGAAGGACTATAAATTCTTTGCTTCCCTCTACAACTGAAACAAACAAAATGTCATCTTTCAATGACAACTTCTGAATTTTTCTTGAAAGTACTTAGCGCCTCCATCTATGAATTATTGTAATCTGAGATCCTGAGGGGCTTTACAGGAGTATCGGAAGAGCCAATCAATATCAAAGGCACTCAGCATCTTCTAAGCAAGTTAGGGAAGGACAGAAGAGGTATCTGAGAAGGGCTATTTTCAGAAAATCTCCTGGAGAGTAACTCATCTGCATCATCAACTCATCAACATCTATAACTCATTTGAAATTTTGAGTCTTAGAAAACTGTCTGGAAAAATAACGATAGATGCAAATCTTCTGGATCACAGGATTGTTGTTACCACCATCGCTTTTGGTCTAGCTGCTAAACTCTAGCTAGATATCCACTGACCCACAGCTACTAGAGAGAGCTTTTATTTTGAGATCCAGAGATCTAAAACACAGAAGCCACAAAAAGCAATGGGAGATTATCTTTTGCCTGAGACATACAGATTTCTCATTTTCTGTTCTGCTGTAAAACTGGGAACAAGACCTTCTTTTGAGGAAACTCAGCAGATATTCACAGAGCATCTTTGATAAGGTATGGTCCCAGGTCCTGTGAACCATAAGGAAAAGAAAAAGACCAAGTCTCAGAGCCTGAGACCCTAAAGCTTCTCAAAGCTTCTCAATAAGATTCATATATGAATGATTTTGCTACAAAGTGTATGTGCCATGAAAGAATTGAAAAGAGTTGCGAGAGTTCAGTGTTGGGGGACATTATATCCAGACTCTTTGTGACCCTATTTAGGGTTTTCTTGGCAAAGATACTGGAGTGGTTTGCCGTTTCCTTAAGCTAATTTTAGAAATGAAGAAACAAACTGAGGCAAACAGGGTTAAGTGACTTGTGTCACATAGCTAGTAAGAATCTGAAGTCAAATTTGAACTCGGGTCTTCCAGACTCCAGGCAGGGTAACCCATCCACTGCGCCACTTAACTGCCCTGCAGATAACTTACAGATACATATATTTAACCCTAATCCATCTACTAAGCTCTAGTCCCACATCACCAACTAGTGACATTGAATATTTCAAAGTGAATGTCCCACAGACACCTTAAACTCAGCTCCAAGTCTAACACTACTCACTGTACTACCTAGTTGCCTCTAAGCATGTATCACAATCTAGTAAGAACAAAAAAATCTAAGGAGGTAAGGAAAAGAGAAGCTTCAGCTTCACCATGCATCTCCTCCACATGCCTCTACTTTGGCCAAAGGAAAACTTTGTAGTCTTTAAAGGTTCTAAAAGATTTGGGGCTTCCTATCTCCACATTAATGTCCTAGTGGCATCCCCAGACCAGCTATAGCAGTGCCCATACTGGTAGCCAAGAACGGAATGGACATGAATTCAGGGTTCCAGCAAAGAAGTTACACTATGCTCAGGGGAGACTTCTGGAGCACCCCACCAATGGTAGAAAAAGTGTTGTAGCAGCCACAAGCTGTGAGTTACCCCTTTGCCACATACATCTGTGAGCCTGAGCCCACTTTTCCCTTGACCCTCTATGTACTTGTAGGAGAGTGTGTCACAGACTTTGGGGGAGATGGTTTGTACCTTTTTTTTATTATATCACTTTAGTAAATGTCCCTTCCTAAAATGGGCATGTAAAGATGGCTAAATAAAATAATTCTCCGCATATAATCTTGAGAAAAAATATACCAGTAGAGGCTTGAACTAATGGCATCAGAGTAACACTGCCTGCTCCTCAGAGGTATCCCTAAAACTATGAGGGGAAAATATAGCCTTGTTCAAGGGATCAAACTAATCTGTGGGAGTAAGAGTAGGGTTATGAATTTTTAGAGCTTATATAGGCTATACTAGTATTCCCTTCTTGATTTATCATATTTTAATGTTTCAAAAAACATTCCTTCCAGAGGTTAACCGCCTGTGGTAGAGAGAAAAACAATTCATTGTCATGTTTTAAAAGTAGAAAGCTGTCTACATCGCTCTGCCTGATGCTCTCCCTTTACCTTACCTCTTGCAAACCTGTACCTTACTCTTATCAAAACCTCCACATCTCTCTACTGTTTAGTACTTTCTCAATCCATTACCCCAGCTATTACATCACCTTGCTTATTTTCCAACATCAACCTTATAATTAGCCAAGTCAATTCCATACTCTCATTGAATCTAGAATACTTCAGCCCCATTATCCTAATACTGTTTACCTTTTACTCCTGATTCAGGATTACTATCACCCTCTGCTTTCTCTGCTCCTATTCACCTGCTTTTTAAATACACAAACATATGTGTGTATATGTATGTATATATATACACATATATATATATATATATATTAGTTTTTAACATACAGTTCCATGAGATTGTGAGTTCTAAATTTTCTCCCTCTCCCTCCCTTCTCCTCCTCCCCAAGATGGCATGCAATCTGATATAGGCTCTACATATACATTGATATTAAGCACATTTTCACATTAGTCATGTTGTAAAGAAGAATTAGAACCACTGGGAGGAACCACAAGAAAGAAGAAACCAATGAGAGAGTGAGAGCGAGAGTGAAAGAGAGAGAGAGGGAGAGAGAGGGAGAGGGAGGGAGGGAGAGAGAGAGAGAGCAAATGGTATCCTTCAATCTGTATTCAGATGCCATAGTTCTTTTTCTGGATGTGGGTAGCATATTCACCTGCTTTTGAAAGAACTGGAGGAAGCTTTCCAACCCTGCTCATTGGGTACATGTTATCCAACTTCAAATGGACTCTCATTACATCAAGCTATCCTTTCACTCCTCCCCAACTGATTCTGTATCTCACTCCCCAGGGAAGTAATTTCAAACCTTCTCTTCTCAAGCTGACCTCATCTATATCTTCCTTAGCTGAGGACCTTATCCTTTATTTTACTGAGAAAACTAAAGCCATTCCACATGACTTCTTTTCTACTTTTCATCTCAAAACTCCTTGACTTCAAACCCCACTCTATCTATACACTTGATGCAATCCCCTCTCATATTCTCCAAAAGATTGCATCCTCAATCATCTCCTCCCTCTCTAATCCTCAACCTCTACCTGTCTTCTCATTCTTTCCCTAGTGCCTTCAAGTATACCCAGATCTCCCCATCCTTAAAAAGCCTTTACCCTAGCATCCCCTCAAGCTATAGTGCTTTGATTACTACCTTTCTCAACTAAACTAGAAAAAAAGCTGTCCACACTTGCTCCTTCTAATTGCTTTCTTCTCTTTTAATCTAACTCCCAACCTCTTTACTCAATTAAAAGCTACTCTCCCTAAAATAACCAACGATCTATTCATTAACAAATCTTCTGGCACTTTCTCAGTCTTCATCCTTCTTGACCCATCTGGTACATTTGTTTCTGTTAACTACCCTCATATCTGGAATGCTCTCTTCTCTCTGGGTTTTCATGACATTCCTCTATCCTTTAATTCTCTGTGTTTGTATCCCTAGTGCCTAGCACAGTTCTGGGTGCTTAGTAGCTACCTGATAAATGCACGTTGATTGGTTTGAAGCCTCAAAGTCTTTAATAATGATGAAAAGACAGACCCTGCCTTCTATTGATACCTGGGAAATGTGAAAACAATGGACATTGATAGTCGTACCAACTCTCCTGCCTGTTTTCAAAGTTCCTGATAGCCTGACCTCATACTATCTTAACAACCTGGACCTTCCCTGTTCCCCAACACATACCCTCTGCTTCAACTGATGGACTCCTTTCTCACTGATCCCAACATAAGCCATGGTCACTCCTGATTGTTTAGGTTACTTGTTTCTCAAGAAAACCTCCTCCACTGGACTCCTACACAGCCATTTTCACCATAGTCTTCACCAGAAAGCAAAAAGGATGTTCAGTGTTTCACCAGTTTCATAAGTCTTTATTACCACCACTCCCAAATGTAACAATGAAGTAGCAGGCAGGAAAGTAGTGTTCCAAGTCTCTCTGCTAAAGATATTCATGGTAGGAGAGTGGAAATAGTACTGGATTGGGAGCCAGGAAACCTAATTTCTACTTCCGGTTCTGCCTGGCACATAGTAGGTATTTAATGAATGCTGGTGGACTGACACTTCACCTATCTCAGCCTCAGTTTCTCCCTCTGGGAAATGCAGGTAATGAGACTTAACTTAGATAATTGATAGGAAGGCACTTTTGAAATGATAGAGAACCAGGCAAACATAAGTGATGATAATTATTATTGTTAAAAGAAATAGAGCAAAAAGGCCTAATTCCTTCCTTGGATCCTTGCCTAGCATTGTAGAGCTTTTTCCAAAATGCTTTCATCCAGTACATCATAAGGAAGGGTGACATTCAGTTTCTGATTTTCCTCCATTGTCTGGCAGATGATTTCATATGCCTTCTTATTACCTGACCAGCAACGTCGGGCCACCTGTCAATAAAAGTTTCAAAATAAGGTGGATGGGGCTTCAATGTGAAAAACAAAAAACAAACCACCAAATCCTCCCCCCTAAACACATTTCCAGTATAGATTCAAAGAATCATAACACTTCATTTCTTTGGATGGGCACCATGTAAGAAATTTTCAATTATACAAAGTTGTTCCTAGAGTAGTGAAGCCATGGTCCTAGGCCTTGAACTCTGAAGCCATTGAGCAGTGACAAGGAGGTAGACATAGGAGGGTGACATAGGACTGATGTCCCCATGCTGGGATCTTTAAAAAATATGAAGCTCATAGACGTATAATCAGATAATTCTCCCCAATCCTGGAGACTGCCTTCCTTTATTAAATACTTGTCTTTTGAGTTGTATCTTACATTTTTAGGACCTCATCTCTTCATCAGGGAGTCCCTTGATGTCTACTGATTTCACCTAGGGGCAAGGTATGATTTATTCCTGGTTCTCTGAGTCTTCTCCCAGGGACAAGCTTCCAAATAGATGTGGTACATGTTAATGACCATGAAAAGGAAGCATCTGGCTGTACAGATTGATTTTTCCATAGGATCTGACCTATTGATTTCAAATTTCTCTACTTAAGTCATTGTATAAAGTAACTTCTATATTGTTATAACTCCCATAAAGCAAGTAGCATAGTTTTAAGTATACAGTAAACACCCAGTGCTCTCACTAAATGAACACACAACTGTATATGAGTGTATGCCACCAAGATGGGGGGGGGGGGAAGAGAGGGGGAAAAATCTGAAACTTGAGGCACTGTGGAACTGAATATTGTAAACTAAAAGTAAATAAACCAATTTAATTTGAAAAATAAATGAATGCACAGACATTAATTGTGCTAAAAATGAAATATTATGAAGGGAAAAGAGGACTTTGCAAATGCAGAACTTAAGATAAGAATATGACCTGTCTGCTTAATAGCTTTGCCTGAATAATATAATCTATCTACAAACACAAGAGGAAAGGTCTAAAGTTTGGTGATTCCAAAACAGAAGACTATGTTTCCTAGCATAGTCGTGGTAGAAGAATAGGCAGGATAAGGTCAGGTTGTAGAGAACATTGAATGTTGGATCAAAGAGTATGTATTTGATTAGCTATTGGGATGCCATTGGAGATTTGGGGATAGGGAAAATGACATGGTAAAATCTGTATTTTAGGGAGACTGATTTAGTGGGAGGGAGGAAGGGCAATAGGAAGGGAAGGAGGGAAGGTGAGAGAGAGAGAGAGAGAGAGAGAGAGAGAGAGAGAGAGAGAGAGAAGACGAGACGAGACGAGACGAGAGATGGGAGACAAATTAGAAGATTATACTGACTTTACCATAGCCCAAGCTATAAGATGGTGGTCTTAGGAAAGAAAAAAGGGGTCAAGGGCAAGAGACATTTTGAAGGAGGAATTTAAAGAACATAGTGACTGGACTGGTAGAATGTAAGGGAAAGAGTCAAAATCTGGAGACCAAGAAAAGATAATGGTGTTCTTGATAGAATTAGGGGAACAAGGTTTGTCAATCTGCTTACTCCATTGGACACATCCCAACTTAGCATCATTCTAGCTTTCTGTTCGGCTTCTTCAGTTCCATCCAGCACCAGGCCAAATCCTCCATTTATTACTTCACCCCTGAAAAAAGGCAAATGTGTTTTTATTAGATTCACTTACTCATTATTTCTTGAATCTACCTTGTATTTTTCTGCTACAGTGCCTTTCTACTTTCTGGCCATCTATTTGAACTCTAGCCATCCTTCCAGATCCATCACAAATTCCAACTCCTTCATAAAGTTAGTCAGACAGGTCCACCTTTCAGACTGAAATGATCTTGTTCCTCCTCTGATTTTCTATAGAACTTGCTCATGGGATATACTAGAAAAAGGCAATGAATATGACATCAGAAGACCTAGGTTCAAATTCTGATTTTGATGCTTATTTTCCTGGGAGATTCATTTAACTAACCCTTAACTCCCTCATCAATAAAAATGGATATAATAGTTCTTGTACTACTTTTTAAAAATTTAATTTAATTTTTTTGGCGGTGGGGGGGGGGGGAAGATAGGGCGATTGAGGTTAAGTGACTTGCCCAAGGTCACATGGCTAGTTTTTTGTGTTAAGTGTCTGAGGCTAGATTTGAACTCAGGTCCTCCGGACTCCGGAGTAAGTGCTCTAGTCTGCACCACCCAGCCGCCCCTGTACTAGTTATTTTACAGGGTTGTTTTGAGGATAGTATTTTGTAAGCTTTATAGCAATATGTAAATATTAGTTATTTTTATGATCCTATGACCTACTATGCTATTGTCTTAAGCCACAATTCAAACTTTTTATTACTGTTTTACTATTTTTATTTATTTTTACTATGTTACTCTTTACTAAGTAATATATTACTATTAACTACTTTCCAAAATTTGTATCTTATCTCACCAAATAAATTACAAACTCCTTGGCAGCACTCATTCATCTTTGTATATCCCAGACTATAACTAGTACACCTCCCTCATCCCACCTCCAGTCCCCATCACCATCACCACCACATAGTAGAAACTCAATAAAACTCAATACATTCTTAGTGTTGATCTTATGACTTTGGGAAACTTGGCACAAAAGCATATCATGTAATATTCTCACAGGATGTGAGAAAATAGGATAGGGATGAGAAGGTATGAAGTCCATTGAAAAGAGATTGGAACATTCTTTTAACTGGTTTTAGGATGATAGTGAAGATTGCAAGATGTTTAGCATAAGAAACTCAAGTTCTGGTTAGGAAAAAGCGATCCAGCGCCATGGAAAATATTCAGTGCCTTTTGCCATGACTCTTCCATTTTTCAGCACCTCCTGCCCCACACCTCAATAACCTCCATTTATTCCACAGTTGCTCTGAGTAAAAACTCTAAAGTAATCACAGCAAGTGCTCCACCTGGGGTCCTACTTGACGCATCCCCTTCGAGTCTCCTGATTGGCTGCTGAGCTGGAATAACTGACAACCCAAAGAACTTTGAAAAAAGGAGAGATAATTTCTGGCTTTTCCTAATTACAGGTCTCAAGATGACAGATGTAATACTAGTAAGGGATGGGAAGAAACAGGGTCCCTCTTGATCCTGGGATCATGGTACCTGTGCCCATATGTTCTCTAGGGCAGGGTAACTTAAGCCACATGATCCTGCACTCTAAGAAGTGCCTGACTGCCTTTGCACTACCTTTTGAGGTTTCCTCTCCAGTAGTAGATCTGAAGTTATAGCAGATACAAAAGCTAGCTAGTGATAAGGGTAATTTCAATTTTAGCAGGAGTAGCAGAATTCAGGTTTTGAAGAAGAAATTGTTTACATTGATCAGAGATGACCAAAAAGATGGAGCTGGGGGCTGTTCAATCTAGGCAGTGCCTAGTACAGAGGTAGAATGTGAAATGGCACTTAGTGGCCATGTAGGACATGATTTATGTCCCAATGAGGCTTAAAATAGGCTTTACAACTTATTGTGTAAGTTAGTGAGTTACCTAATTCTGTTCTGGTCATTTGGTAATTCGAGCTATGATGCTCTAGTGCTAATTGCTGCTTTTTTCGAGTAGGAATTAATTGTTGCTATTGTTTGGGCAGCTAGGTGGTACAGTGTCTAATATGTTGGATCATAAATTGAGAACTGGACAGTACTTTAGAGATTGCTTAGTCTAACCCCTTCATTTTACAGACTGGAATACTGAGGCCAGCAGAGTGGCTTGCTCAGGATTACACAGTAATTAGCAGAGCCAAGATTTGAATCCAGGTCCTTTGGCTCCAAATCCAGCTGTACCAAAGGGCAGAGATTCAAATCCATCTCCTCTGATTTTCCTAATGGATTCAGAAGGCACAACAATTACATAGACTGTATACATGGAAAAAAAAGATATGGAAAGAGAAAGGTAGCATTATGATAGTTTCATAGCTCAACTCTCCCGTCACAAATCATAAAGGATAATTCACACTGGAATTTAGGAGCCCTGAATTTTTGTCCTTTCTTTTTAATTTTTCTTAAATTAATTTTTATAATCTTCGACAAATTGTTTACCTATTG
This sequence comes from Pseudocheirus occidentalis, assembly GCA_028646575.1. Classification (NCBI taxonomy): domain Eukaryota; kingdom Metazoa; phylum Chordata; class Mammalia; order Diprotodontia; family Pseudocheiridae; genus Pseudocheirus; species Pseudocheirus occidentalis. The sequence continues at coordinate 46,529,636 of CM053599.1, read as the reverse complement.
TGCCTCAAACGGCACAATGAGGATTTAATACTTGTCCTGTATCTACACAGAGAATGAGAGAACTCATTCAATAATGACATTAAATGAGTAAGAGTTTCTTAGCAAAGAGGGGGGAAAAACTAGAATATAATTCTATCTTAAGTTGCATCTTTAAACATCAATTTGGAGAATTAATACTAAAAACATCATAAATTAAAGTTTGAGTCTATCACATTGGTTCAAGGAATTTTCCAACCAAGTCCCTCCCTTTGAAAAGAGAACTCTTCATTTCATTCAACACTGGGTCACATTTCTAACTAATTAAAGAAACATGTGGGATCCTCATCACACTGCTGCCAACAATTCTTAGATGTCTGCTTTGACAGGCATTGGAGGGTGCAGTGCAGGAGAGAGAGCCTTCTCTCCCCTCTGGTCCTCAGTGACATCCCACCTCCTCTTAGCAGATGACCTCACCTCCTGCTTTGCTGAGAATATTGAGAATATTCATCCTGAACTCCCTCTTCTCCCCTCCTCCACGCCTCAACGTTTTTCTCTGCTGTCACTAATTCTATCCTTCTTCTGTCCAATCTCAGAGGATGAGGTAGCTCTTAATGACAACAACTAGCCTCTCCAATTCATTATGCACTTGATCTTTTGTTTCCTTCCCCAACCAGATCTTTCTCTTTCTCTTTCTCACATTTGCCATGAGGTCTCTCCTATCCCTTAAAGCAAACTAACAAAAAACTTTCGTTTGATCCTACCATTCTCTCAAGTTACCATTCTGTCTCTTTCGTCCCCTTCACTATTCAAATTATAGAAGTATTAATATTATTATTTACTCGACTTTTCCTCTATAGAATCATATGAATTAGATCTGCAGTTTAATTCAACAAATATTTAGTAAGCTCCCATTTTGTGCAAAAGTCTGTGTTAAACTTTAAGATACAGAGACAAAAAAAAGCCCATGCCCTCAAAGAGCTTACATTCTACAAAGGGCATACAACATGAAGGTAGTTAAGTAAATACAAGTAATTTGAGAAAGGAGAATGCAGGGAGTGCAGGGAAGACTGAGATCAGGAAAGGCTTCAGGGAGGTCTTAATGCTTGAGTTGAGACCCAAAGGATGATATGGTTTCTAAACAGCACAGATGAGGGGGGAATTCATTCTAAGAATGGAGACTGGTTTGTGGAAATGCTCAGAGAGGGGAAATGGAGAAGTGGAACTCAGATTTAGGGAACAATTAGTATCCAGTTTGGCTGGAACATAGAATACATAGATATATTAAAAAACATTTACTAAATATCGTGTCATTTTGGAATGTAAATTTAAAAAGTGAGGTAGCCTTTGCCCTCAAAAAGTTCTGAATAGAAGGAGATAGCTCATATAGGGAAGAGAATGATTCCAGGTTAGGAAGTCTGGGAAGTCATGGGATGGTGACTTGATCCAAAGGGAAGTTCAGTCACAAGACTTTCCAGAAACTGCTGATTTGGGTTACCACTACCTTAGCAAGTCATGGAAAGTTGGGATAAAGAAGAAAGTAGGTAATGAAGATGGAAAAATACGAAGATGGCAGTTGTTGAGGGCTCTAGAAGGACAGGTAGATGAAATCTGGTAGAGCTATGAACTAGTCCAGGCATTGTTTTGTTTGGGGGATTTTTTGTTTTGTTTTTTGCTGTTTGGAAGGGGGAGGGGAGGGCAATTGGAGTTAAGGGACTTGCCCAAGGTCATATGGCTAGTTAGTGTTTAGTCTCTGAGGCCAGGTTTGAACTCAGGTCCTTCTGACTCCAGGCCAGTGCTGTATTCACTGCACCACCTAGCCACTTTTCACTGATCCACCTAGCCGCCCCTGGTCCAGGCATGCTGGAAAGCATTTTGAAAATATACACAAAAAAACTGTTATACACACTATGACTCAGTGATACCAGTACCAGCATATAATAAAAAGAGGTCAAAGAAAGAGGAAGAAGACCCATATTTATTTTAAAATTATGGCATATTATGACATGATCACTTTTTGTTGTAGCAAATAACTGGAAACAAAATGGACGCCTATCATTTAGGGAATGGCTAAACAAACTGAATAAAATGGAATATTATTATGCCATAAGAAATTATGACTATGATGGGTTCAGAGAAACCTGGGAAGATTTGTTTTAACTGATGCATAGTAAAGGAAGTAGAACCAGGAGAACATTTTTTTAAATGACCCCAATAATATAAACAAAAACAATTTTGAAAGACTCCTGGACTCTGATCAATGTAATAATCAAACATGACTTCATGACTTCATAAGACTGATGATAAAATACAGCTCCCATCTCCTGGAAGAGGGGTGATGGCCCAAAGGTATACAATGAGATATTTTTAGACGTAGTTAGTATGTTGATTTGTATTGCTTGGCTATACTTATTTGTATTATTTGTTACAAGAGCAGACTTATGGGGATAGAGGTGAGTGATTTAATGAGAAATGATAGAGATACCAAAAAAAAGGAAGACAAAAGCACCAATAAAACATTTTAGAAATAAATAGAAGTGGGTAGGAGGTTCAGAAGGGGACACAAACAAGTAGGGGCAATTTTGTTACTGTGGTAAATTTACTATATCTTTAAAAAACTATATATAACAAGTTTAGTTTCATGTATAACTTCTTTTTTTCTTTTATTTATTTAGATGTTAATGTTTGGGGATGTTTATTAAGCTCATAATAAAAAAATAAAGGAAAGTGAGGTGTGTGGTATACATGAGATGAAGGGTATCTGAGGAAAGAGGAAGAGTTGATGACCAAACAAGGGATTGAGAAGAGGATCACAGAAGACAAAATTGGTCATTTTAAGTACTTACAATTAAAAGGGTTTTGCACAAACAAATCCAATATTTCTCCAAAATTAGAAGGAAAAGTTTTCTGGGACAACTCTTTCTCACATAGTTTCTCTGAGATAAAGGTCTCATTTCCAAGATAAATGAGGAAAAGAGTCAAATGCATAAGACTAAGAGCCATTCCTCAACTGATAAATGGTCTAAGGATATGAACAGGCAGTCCTCAAAGGAAGAAATCAAAGCTATCTATAGCTATATGAAAAAAATGCTCCAAATCACTAACAATTAGAGAAATTCAAATGAAAACAATTCTGAGACTCCATCTCAGACTTGGCAAAGACAACAAAAAAAGGAATGACAGATGGAGGGGCAGTGGGAAAACAGGTACATTGATATACTGTTGGACCTATAATGGACCTATGAATGGGTCCAACTATTTTTGGAAAGTAATTTGGTATTATATACAAAACATTACTCAACAGCTTGTCCTGTAACCCCTCAATACCACTACTAGGCCTATATCCCCAAAGAGATCAAAGAAAGAGAAAAAGGACTCTGATGTATGAAATAAGAACATCTCTTTTCATTATAGCCCCAAAATGGAAATAAGGGAGTACTCACCTAATGGAAAATGGCTAAAGAGATTATGATTTATGAATGTAGTGGAATATTATTGTGCCATAAGAAATGCTGGAATAGATAGTTTCAGAGGATATAGGGACACAGAGGACACACATTTGTCAAATGGTCCAAAGTAAAGTGAGCAGAACCAGAAGAACAAATTGTTCTATGACATCAATATGATAAAAATCAACAATTTTGGAAGATTTAAGATCTCTGCTCAACCAGATGGTCAACTATGACTCCAGAGGACTCATAAAGAAAAACAATACCCTCCTCACATTGGAAAAATGATGGCTTTAATATGTAGAAGAAATGTATTTTTTTTCATGTGAATGTTGTGCAAATATATTTTGCTTGAAGTGATACAGGGATTCTGTATTTATTTCCCATGGAGAGGAGGGAAGGCAGGAAGGAGAAAAAAATGAATGCTTTATCATTGAAATATTTTTTAAACATGGCCCAGGTAGACAGCTGGATGGGATATGAGTCATGCTCTTGTCTGGATCTAGCTACATATAATGGGTTCAATGAATTTGTACTCACTCACCAATCAGTTTAGCCTTCTTGATGAGAATTTCAAATCAGAGTAGATCAGCTTCCTTTTGGGGACCTAAAACATAGTGTCTGCTAGTCTGCTCAGTCTAGGTAAGGAGAAGCAAGACAACACATTCTGCATTTTTATTATTTTATTTTATGAACATGGCTTGTTTCCTCTATTTGTTTGTAAGCTCCTCGAGGCCAAGAATTCTGTGGTATCAGGAGTAGCTAGGTGGCAGCAGCCCTTGAGTCAGGAGGACCTGAGTTCAAATTTGGCCTTAGACACTTGACACTTACTAGCTTTGTGACCCTGGGCAAGTCACTTAACCTTGATTGCCTCACCCTTGCCCCTCCCCAAAAAAAGAATTCCGTGATATTTGCAGCCTCTTGTACTATATTAGGAACTTAAAAGTATTTATAAAATTTAATTTAAGCACACCAGCTGGAAAGTGTAGCTCTGAGATAACTGCTCTTCTGATCAATAAAGAGATGGGCTTATCCTGCTAGAGAACAGTTCATAAAGCACTGACATATTATGAGCATTAAATCGGTTTTCATATATGATTACTAAAGCTAACCCATCTTCCTCTCTCCACCTCTTGCTTTGCTGATTCTCTTTTAAAGATAAAACTTTGGGTAAGTCCAAACAGTTGTAAACTATTTTTAACCACAATTGGGGGAGAACCTTAGTGGAAACTCATTGAGAAGACTGCAATGAAAGCAGCCTGCTAAAATCCACTTATAAAATGGGTGGAGAGAGGTTTCCCCCATTCTTCTAGCAATGGCCATTTTCCCCCAATGGGAACTGTAGAATCTTAAGAGATGGAAGAGACCTTAGAAATCACTCAGTCAAATTTCCCTTTGCCCCACCCCCTACCTTACAAGTACCTAACAATGTTGGCAGAGTTAGGACCAGAGCTAACTAGCCCCAGCTGCCTATTGAGTGTTCATTCTTTTATTCTGGGCTATCACATCACATGCCCTCCATCCCCTACTCCCCCAAACTGTTAGGAATACTCATTATCAACACACCTGGGAAATTACGTTGTTTTAAAGTCATAAGACTTAGGAGGTGGGATATCACAAAAGGTCATGAACATGGAACAGAAAAATCCCCATCTTATATCTGAGAATATAGAGATCTACAAAAGTAAAATAATTTGTATAAGTCCATACAGACTAGTTAGTAGCAGAGCCAGAGCTAAATTAGGGTGTCCAGATTCCTAGTCCAACAGTCATTCTCCTCGAAGAATGAGAAAACCAGAGACTAAGGCCATGGCCATCAAAGTTTCAACTCCGATATAAACAACCTATCACACTCCCTTCTCCCAGTCCTTCTTACCATCCAACTCCACCTCCATTGTGTAAAGACACCCACGTGGCACCTCGGAAGGCATCTCCCACGAAGTTCTGTACTGCCATGTCTGAGTAGAAAGAGAGCTCCAGATCCTATGATGTTTTTCATAAAAAAGAAACTCCCAACGTGGCCATCTCTTTTTCAATGGCTCGAATACTGGCAGAAATAAATGGTTCTCCATTTGTTATGAGCCTGTTAAGAACTAGGTCTTGGAAAGCAGGTGAACCACTAGGTCAAATGAAGCACCTTAATAATATTAAGTAATTTACATTTGTACAATGCTGTAAACTTTCCAAAGATTTTTTTTAAAAAAATCATCCTCAATTCAATCCAATTTAAATTGATAAGCAATTATCAAGTACCTACTACAGCCAAGCATTGTGATAAATACTAGGGATATAATAACAACATGGCTAATATGGTTTACATTTACTTCATACGTCAATGACAAGTATATATTGACAAATCAATATATTGCTTGCTCTCTCAAGGGGTGATGGAGGGGCAGGAAAGAGGAAGAGAATTTGAAACTCAAAAATTTTTAAATTAAAGTTTAAAATTATTTTAAATGTAATTGCAAAATATTAATAAAATAAAGTAAAATTCATTAATTTTTTAAAAATAAAAAAATTGGTGGTATTCTCTAACTTAACTAATTACTCTTGTTAGCTAAGTACTAAACTCCCTCTACCTGTGACTTTGATCCTATCCTCTCCTGCTTCCCCCACAATTATCCCTTCTCTATAACTTTCAAACTCTTCCTATCTGCTCGCAGACATGCCCATGTTTCCCCACTCGTTAAAAACCCTCACTTGATCCTGCTGTCTCCTCCAACTATGATCATGTGTCTCCTACCTTTGACTCCCAGGGGAAAAAAAAGCTCTCTACATATTCTATCCTCTTCCTTTCCCTTCATTAATCTCTCAATTCCTTACAATCTTGCTTCAAACCTCTCTCATCTGAAATTTCTTACTCCAAAGTTAACTATGACCCCTTAATTGCCATAACTGATAAGTCTTTTCTATTCTCTCAGGCTCTTTGAAGCATTTGATAATTAACCACTATCTCCCCCAGGATATTCTCCTTTGGTTTTTGTGACACTGCTTTTTCCTAGTTTTTCTACCTGTGTAGCTGCTCCTCGGTTTTCTTTGCTGGGTCATCATTTATATTTCTCCCTTTATATATAAATATACTCCACTTTCTCTATACTCTCAGGGATTTTTATCAACTCCTTTGCTTTCAACAATAAACTCTATGCCAATGATTCCTAGATCAATATATCCAGCCCCAGTTTCTTTCCTGAGCTCTAATCACACATTATTAGCTGACTACTAACCATTTCCAACTGAATATCTTGTATGTCCAACCCAACATGTCTAAAACAGAAGTCAGTATATCTTCCCTCAAATCCATCCCTCCACCTAAATTCCTTATGTTTATTGATGACATCACCATCCTCCCAGTCATTAAGGTACAAAATAGTGGGATCATCATTAACTCTTCCCTCTCTGGTCATAAAAATGACAAGGAGAAAAGATGATAGATTAGACCAAATGTACATAGAGGAGGAACATACTGGAAATTACATTGAAAAATCAATTAAGGGTATCTGAAGAGAATAGCAAAGGCATTATGAATCTTATTAATACTGAAAAATGACAATCAAGAGAAAATAACTATGAAACTATTTTAAAAAACCACCTTTTCCCTCTCCCCCACCCTACATGTCATTTGCTAAGTTTGCTAAGTTTTTATCAATGACACCTCTCTAACATCTTTACCATCCATCCTCTTTCTGCTCCCAAGTTTACCTCATCCCCTCTTGCCTGAACTATTACAGTATTACACCAGCCTACTAATTGGACTCACTGTTTCCAGGGTTACCCCTTATTCATCCATACTCTACATTGTTACCAATCTTCCTATGCCATTGATCTGACCATATTTCTCACATGCTCAAGAAGCTCTATATTCTATCTAAAATAAAAGACATACCCTCATTTTGGTATTTAAAGCTCTTTACAATCTGGCTCCAACCATATTATTTCCCTCCAAGCACTCCAAATTCCAGACAAATAAGTTTGTTCTCTATACCCTGAACCTGGTGTTCTACTTCCTATGTCCTTCACCTTGGGTAGCTTGTCCATCATGCATAAAATGTGTTCTCTTCCCAATTTTGTTTCTTAGACTTTTTGAGTTCTTTTGAGGGTCAGTTCAGATACCACCTCCATAGGAAGCTTTTCATGATTTCCCTGATTGTGAGCACCAGATCCATCCTCAAATTAACTTCTGTTTGCTCATCTATTTGCTTGTTTAACAGTCTTCCTGGAAAGGTTTAGATTGGCTGCTTTGTTACCCATAGCCATGTGGGAAAAAATGTTCCAAATCACTAATAATTAGAGAAATGCAAATTAAATAAACTCAAAGTCTCCCTGTTATGCCCGCCATATTGGTAAAGAGGGCAAAAAAGGAAAAAATGACTAGCTGCCTTCTGAAGGAAACTGAGGCACTAAGCTGAAACTAACACAGGATCAGAACTGGAAGTGAGAGATTTCTGTAGCAGCAAGAGTTTTTAAAACACTCTGGGGAGAGAGAGTGGTGGTAACAACAATGGCAGAAAGTGGAAGACAGTTTCTGGGAAGCTGACTCTAAGCCATTTAGTGGTTGGAGTCTTTTCCTTTCCCTGGCTTATTGCCCAGATAATTAATATAGTGCAACAAGGAGCAACTGAATTATGCCTACTTCTCAGAGAAACCACCGGAATAATAGTGAATTCATTCCACAGTTTCTCTCTTCTGTTTTATTGATACATGGAACTGGTAGTATGGTTCATTCTTAAGAGTTTCTCTGCTCATTTTTAATTTTGCATATTGGTCATTTGTATTTTTAAGCAATAGTTTTGTAGATAAGGATAAAATATTTTAAACTGCATTTTGAGTTGTTTTCCCCCATAGGTTGTGATATGACAGTTGGGAAAGGAGGGGAGAGAACCTGTAGATAATTAATTATGTCAAATTGAACTGGCTGGAAAAAATGCCTTTCTGTCTGGTGATCAAAAGAATTTACTAGGGACTCAGAGTTCTGTGGATTTTATTAATAATCTGTATGTTTATGCTTTCTGACTTTGCAGAGAAGTTATGTGGACTTGGAACCTTTGTCCTAGTATTAAAAAAAAAAGCCACCCTCCTGAGCCAATTATTTATCTCCCAGATTACAGGTTGCTCTATACCAGGTGCCTTTTAGGTTTTCTCCAACCTTAAAGTGAGAGAGGGAATAATAGAGGAAAATAACCTCCAAGGAAGGTCATGTCCTGAACCAGACTGGAGGGTGAAGAGTAGAAATAGCAGTTGTCTAGTAAAATCAGACTGCCCTCCACAATGGCATCTACTAGGCAATCCTTGATTATATACTCCCTCCCTGGGAGAAGAAACTATTTTGTTATTGTAGCCTTAGTAATTAATACAGTGCCTTGTAAACATTAAGCACTTAATAAATGCTTGTTGGATTTAATCAAACTGTTTTAACACTTCTTAAAGAATCCATTTTGGTGCCCTTGGTCAAACCTGCATTTACTCTGCCCTAATTATATTACTGACCCAGCTAGTAAATGCTGAAGTTAGGATTTGAACCCAGATCTCTGTACTTTCACTCCATTGCTTTAATTCTACTGTGCTATAAAGAGATTTGAAAGAATGTGTCATAGGCTCTAATATCAGATCCCTCAGTGTTCTGAGCCAAATGTAACCTATTAGTGTGAGTGTGTAACTTCCCTAAGGGCAGCTAGGTGGCACATCAGATAGAGTACCAAGTCTGGAATCAGAAAGACTCATCTTCCTGAGTTCAAATCCTGTCTCAAACACTTAGTAGTTGTGTGACCCTGGGCAAGTCACTTAACCCTGTTTGCCTCAGTTTCCCCACCTATAAAAATGAGCCAGAGAAGGAAATAGCAGACCACTTCAGTATCTTTGCCAAGAAAACCCCCAAATGGGGTCATGAAAAATTGTACACAACTAAAATGACTGAACAACAACAAAATAACTTCCCCAAAGAACAGCTTGAACATGCTGACATTCATGTGAATATATTTTGTTCCATTCTTTTATTTATATTCCCATTGCTTAGCACAATTCCTGGCACAGAGTAGGCACTTAATAAATGCTTATTTATTGACTGGTTGGTATACTAGTTTAAAACTTAATCTTGTTATAGTCAATATTTTGCAGTTTTTTATTATTCATGCATACTTTTCCAGTCAATGCCTCAATTTATCTCCCACTTAAATGACTAGTTTTCCTATGTAGCCACTGAGCTGTATTAACAAAATTTCACTGACAGACATGTGCATTATTAAAGTAATATTTGCCCTTCTTCCCAAAGAGCAAGATCATGAGAATTTTTTTAAAAATATCATTTAACTATGGGGTTTTTTTTTCATGCGTTCTCATATTTTGATCCTTTTGACTAGGTAAAGAATGTGACTCATTTAACCTCTATCTCACAGGGCCTATGAGTAGACATTTTAAGATATTTTTAATGCAAAATATATAGCATCTCATGCTCTTGATCCTTCCTGGATGCCTTTTCCTCTATTCATCCAAACCCTGCCCAATATCTTAAGATCCAACTCAAATCCTTCCTCTTTCTGACTACTTTATTTACCATGGAGGTTCTTCTCTGAGCGCCTTTATGATCCCTCTTACCTGCACAGAAAGAAGATCCATCATAAATGTTGGATGTTTCTCTGAAAGGACTGTCTGTCCCGCTGACATCATGATGGTCTCGGCCGAGGACCACAGGGGCCTAGATAGTCAAGCACAAACAGTCAGCAAAGCCTTCTCATATACATAATCAATGTCTATGGCTAGCAGTTTTACAAAGGTAAAATATAAACTGCTGATAACCACATAGAATACTCTAAATAAATTATTATTATTATTAATTATAGAAAATGCAAATGAAAGCAATTCTGAGATTTTACCCCACTCCCAATATGCTAAAAAATTAAAATAATCCACCTTAGATCTGTTGTGGGAAGACAGGCACATTGATATGCTATTGATCAAACTGTGAATTGATCCAACTATTTTGAAAACAATTTAGAATTATGCAAGAAAATATACTTTTTGATCTAGTCATCTAACTCCTGGACATATAGTCTGAGGGCTTCAAAGACAAAAAGAAGGCATATACCCAAATATTCATAGCAGCATTTTTGTGATAGTAAAACCTGGAAACAAAGTGGATGCTCATCATTGGGGAGTGATTGAATAAATTGTGGCATATAAATGGAATGGAATATTATTGTTCCATAAGAAATGACAAATATAGGGGCAACTAGGTGACACAGTGAATAGAGCACTGGCCCTAGAGTCAGGAGGACCTGAGTACAAATCCAACCTCAGACACTTAACACAAAAAACTAGCCCTATGACTTTGGGCTAGTCACTTAACACCAATTGCCCTACCTTCCCCCCTCCAAAAAACAACAATAAAAAAGGACAAATGGGAGTAACAGAAAAATACAGAAAGATTTGCATGAACTGATATGAGTGAGGAAAGATGAAAAAGAATAATATCAACAATGTTTGCAATAAAGTAAATGAAAACAATATAAAAAAGCAGTTGAACTCAGATTAAATGCAATGATCAGTCTAGGTCTTGAAGAAGAGGTGATGAAAGAAATCCCCTTCTTTTAGTGGAGAGGTGGAAAGACACTATACACAAGTTCAAAAGTAGTTGATGAGATGATCAGTTTGGCTGAATTCTTTTTTCTTTGTTACAAGAAGGGTTCTTTTGGGATGAAGGATATGAGGAACAAGAGAAGGAAACATTTTTATTAAGTACTTACTATGTGCCCAACATTGTGTTAAGAATACATATACACATACATATATATGTATGTATGTATTTTAAATCAGTAAAGTTGGCCAAGAATGGAGGGCTGGCTAATGGACTAGTATATTTCCTTCCCTGGAAAGGATAACTATATACTGTGCTAGTAGAATGATTTGTTGGTTTGGTTTATAAATTTTTCATTGTTCCTAGGTTCAAAACATTTGGGAGTCCCAAAAAGAAAGATTCATTTCCTTAGAATCTCAAAGACTTCTTTTTTCCATAAATTTTTATTCAAGATCGTTTTTAACCTTTTTACAATTATCTTTTAAAATATCTAACTATTGCTATGACACTATACACACAGATTGTCTGACAGACTTGCAGACCAAAATTATTTTTAGCTATTCTGTTTACTTTTTAAAAGTTGAATTCATCATTTGTTTTTACATCATTTCAATTTCTGAGCACATCTGTCTTCCACTCTATGAACTGGAGAGCCATCCTTTGTAACAAAGGATAAAAAAAGAAAAAAATCATTCAATAAAACCAAGAATCATTTAAGAAATTATGGTTAATAAGTTGCTGCCAACTAAAAAAACAAACAAACCAAGAATCAACCAAGTCAGAAAGAGTCCCTCACTGAAGACAGAAATGAGCAATAGATAACTTGAATAAATTGAGCAAATTTCTACACAGAACACTTACAGTCATATAGTTTTACAGGACAGTCAAGTTCTTAGAGAATGACCTGGTCTTTCTGTCTTAGCCACCAGAAGTTTAGCTTCATTCAGTTAGCTCAGTATAGATGTACCTTTTCCAGGTAAAGATATATACCAATCCATTAGCCAGCCCTCCATTCTTGGCCAATTTTATTGATTCCTTTAATGTAAACACAAATTCAGAGAATCTCGGAGGGGAAAAGGGATTTTAATAGTTAATTAGTCCAAGCTTCCATTCAAGGAATTATTCTGCTTTTCAACCTGCACATTTAGTAATAATAGCTAGCATTTATAAATAATATCTATATTTTTATGTATACTTTTAGAATATTTTATGTTTAAATGTAATGTATGTAGTTCTTTAAGGTTTGCAAAGAGCTTTACAAATATTATCTCTTTCTGTTCTCTCAATAATGCTGGAAAGTAGATGCTATTATTAGCATTATTTTACACATTCAGAAATTGAGGCAGATAGATATTAGGTGATTTTCCCAGGATCACAGAGCTAATAAGCATCTGAAGTAATATTTGAACTCAAGTGTTCCGGCCTCCAGGTCCAATTCTCTTCTTTCTTACAGCAGAGAACTCCTATTTTTGGAAAGCTCTGAATATCAAAAAAGCATTTTCTGGTGTTGAACCACCAGAACACCAGACACCAGTCTGTATCCCTTTAACCCACTGGTCCTTGTTCAGCCTTTAGCACAAAACAGTTCTACATCTTTCATCTGCCACGCGGCAGTCCTTCTGATGAATGAAGAAAGCAATAATGTCACCAAGCTTTTCTTCCTGAGAGGTATATCACTAATAATTTGATTTCTTTTGGTGAGATCAGTGGTTTATTGGAAAAGGCCAGGATCTCAGAATTCTGATTCCCTACCATCACCCTTTCATGGTGGACTCCACCTCACCTTGATCTTTCCTTGAGCGATGGCTTGATTAATAGCCACAGCAATGGCCACACGACCCTTCTGATCAGAGTACAGAATCCGTGCCTGGGAGCCTACCACCTAAAAGATAAGCACAAGTCAATGAGGATGTTTCCAATCCCTTCTGGTGGGGCGGAGGGGAATGACACAAACAACTGAAATCCCCTGACAGTCCCTAAACTTTGCAAAGTTAAGAGCTTGTCTCCAGGAAGGTCAAAGCACCTTTGTTGATACACTTCCATTCCCACTTATAATATCCCAAAGGGGAGACAAAGGGGAAGTGATGGTGGAGGCAAGCAGAAATGTTGTTTCTCCTCATTTCATAAATAGGAGAATTGCGGCATGGACATTATCTGGGACACCCATGTAGTACCTACTGGACCTTGTCTTGTAATGTTAATTATCTTTCTATGTGCTTATGTTTTATGAAAGGCAGCGTGACATAGTGGCTAGAGAGAACCAAGAAGACCTGCGTCCAAGTCCCACCAATGATACATAATGCCTGTGTAACCTTGTGCAAATCATTTAGCCTCTCACTATTCTAGACAACTCTCTAAGACTATAAATTGCAGAGAAATTGCTGACCTGCATTGGAGGAGAGAGTTTACTTACCTAGAAGTGAAATCAGTAAAATCACTCATCAAATCACTACCCCAATCCCTATATAAAGATCTGTTCCTAATTCACACACACACACACACACACACACACACACAAATTAGAAGAGGCTTTGGGGGGGAGGGACAACTGTACCACTACATTATCTAGTCTAAGAATCAGGACTGAATCTGGCATCTAGTAGAATTGAGATAGCATCCTACATTGGTTTTATTTTCCTACAATGGTAGATCAATTTGAAATTCACAGTCATAAAATCTCAGAGGAGTAAGGGACTTCAGTCCATCTTTCTCTAGTCATACCCAATCAATAATCCCCCCCTATAGTATTATCCAACAAATGCTCATCCAACCATCTCTTAAAGATGTCTAAAGACAGGGAGTTCACTACCTTCCCAGGCTGCCTCTTCTGCTTTTAGATGCCCCTCATTGGTGGAAAGGTTTTTTTCCCCTACCCTTATATCAAGCCTAATTTTATTTCTCCATAATGTCTACCCATTGCTTCTTACCCTTGCTCCTGCAACCCAATAAAGCAAGTCAAATCCCACTTTTATAGAATATCCTTTCTATTATTTCAAGACGGCTGTCATGCCATCTGTAAGTCTTCCCTGCCCCCCCCCCAGTCCTTGCTTCCTTTAGTTAAGGAATCATTTGTTTGAATGCATTTATTGTATCTATAACAATGTAACTCACTCAATCCTCACAGCATAACTAGCCCCAAAGAATATGCCAATATTCTGGCAGGTAGGCGCTATTATTATCTCCATTTCATAGATGAGGAAAAAGAAGTAGGCAGAGATTAAGTGACTTTCTCAGGGTCACAGAACTGGTAAGGGACTGAGGCTGGATTTGAACTCAGGTCTTCCTGACTCTAGACCCAAGGCTCTAGACACATGCCAAGTAGATGCCTGTTAAGGGCTCTTAACTTTTTTGTGTCATAGACCCCTTTAACAATCTGGTGAATCCTATAAACCTGTTCTCACGATAATTTAAAATGCAAAAATAAATAAAAAATAAGTAAACAAAGGAATTCAATTATACTAATGTCTTTATTAAAATATATTAAAAAAAATTTAGAGCCCCAGATCAAGAAGCCTTCTGATTAAATCTGTTTATGCCTTCATCACACATCCTCTTCCTACTGACTACCCTCTCCTTTCTGCCCTAGTCCTTCTGTGGGACAACTCTCCCCACTCCCCCCAATAGCCAGAATCTTCTATCCCAGGCTGGAAATGTCTAGTACCCTGGCTGATTGCAGAGGACTTCAGGGGTGAGAAACCAATCAGACCCAGATATGTAGAGCCCTTTATTCTCTACAAAATATCTAAACAGCCTTACTCCTTGACCTTTGGGGAGTCTACCCTTGAGCTTCCCTGAAGCATGGACTCTGGAATCCCAGAGAGAACTTATTGTGACCATGTGTCAAGTCTTGGGAGCAGCCTCTCTAAAGATGTTGGCTTATAATTTGCAGATTCTATTCTTCCTTTAAAAAAAAAGCTAGACGAAGTTTAGCCCTTATCGAGTCTTGTGGTACTTCTCTTACCTTATATATCCCTTCAAGAAACTTAGCCATCATGCCTACAAGTTTTTTCGGTACTCTGGGAGTTAACTTAAACTTACCAAGGGCAGCTAGGTTCTCTTTTACCATCCTCTTACTTATCTTGGGTCTCACTTGTCTTTTAACAGTTTGTATTGAGTCCCTTTCATTTAGAAGATTATTCTACTTGGGATAGAAAGCAGAAGCAAAAAGAGGATTTGGGTGTTTCTTCCTTCTCTCTGTCATTCCTCATTATTTTCCGAGCCACCCCAAGTAGCTGTTCTATTCAGCTCTAAATCACTGGTCCAATGATCTTTTTGTGATATATTTTTCCTTTATGTGACCTTTCTTTGCTTTTTTCCTTCCCCCTCCTTGAAACAACAAAATCTCTTCGATGTCGTGAGCATTCACAGTAAACCTCAGGTCATTTTAAGTTTTGGCACTCCTGGTACTGTCCTTTCAGAACCATGTCACATTTTCATACTCATTCTTCATTACCTGCTCTTGCTTTCAGCTTTGAGCCATGTCTTTGAAAAGGAAAGCTTATGGATGGAATCCCTATGCACCTACATTGGTTTCCTTATGCTGTTTCCCCATCTCTTCTTCACTGAAATTGGCTTGGTTTGAGTCTGAGATTGTATCTTAGTTTCCCATCCCTCTTGGACTGACTTTTTCTGTACATTTTTTGACCATGGGATCCTACCTGTGTCTTCTCTGAACCTTTCATGTTATACTTTGCTAACACCTAAGGAACATGTCCAACTATATTTGGCTGTTTCTTTCCTCTTCTATAATGAATCCTTACATGGAATGGTTCAGTATTCCCCTTGGTTCCCATTGCTTCATCAACATTTAGCTCCTCCTTGTTGAATAGAATTAAGTCCACATTTGCATTTCCCCTTTATTGCTTACTCCAGCTTGTTAGGATGAAATCATCAGGGCAAGCCAATAATTTATTAGCTGCTCTGCCTCTGGTCAAGAAACTTCCAGCAGATGTCTCCCATCTCTGCCGTATCATCTCTCCATGCCAGACTTTTGATTTGCTTTCTGAGTACCTCATGTTTCCTCCTATCCAAGTGGTCATTAAGTGATGCCCATGGTAATATCACTTCTATTTCTCTCCTTTTTGATAGTAACCCAGATATTAAATGCTTTGCTTCCCTAACCCAATTCCTGGGTTTCATCACAGAAAGAAGCCAGCAATGAAACTCACGGTTATACTTAATGTATAAAGTGTCATCATTCTCCTGTACCTGTCATTTGAGTGTGCTATGACCCTAGGCAAGTCACTTCACCCAGTTTGCCTCAGTTTCCTCATATGTAAAATGAGTTGGAGAAGGAGATGGCAAACCACTCCAGTATCTTTGCCAAGAAAACCCCAAATAGCATCACAAAGAGTTGGGCATGACTGAAAAATGACTGAACACCACCTAAAACAAAAATGCCCTTCTAGGACCATATTCCAAACACATACCCCATCCCATCTCAGTGATGTTGGTGAGGTCACATTAGCTTCTTTCATTGGAGTTTCTACTCCATTTGATTTATTACTTACACTTTACATATTTATCTATAATGATTTGAAACCGTGAGTTTCATTGCTGGCTTCTTTATTTCATTTTTACCCAAGTATCCTGAACATGTTTCTTGCATTATTCTTTCTCCTATAGTAACTGCTGCTATCTATAGAATCTAAGTAGACAGAAATAGAAGCATGATTTTTTTTCTCTCTCCTTCTCTTTTCAGTTTAAAATCCTTTTGGACAGATTTGAAATACTCCAGGCAAAAATATTTTTAACCAGCCTTCATTAGATGTCCTTATCTCTGGTCAAGAGCTCATTATTTTTTTTAAATCTTATTTGAAGGCATGGTCTAGAAAACCAGACTCTATTTTCAGCACCATCTTCTTAACCAACTGTTCACCTCTCAGATTTGCCTTTCTCTTCCAAATCTCCTGCATTGGAGAAAACATCCCTTGTGCCCTTAACATCTTCAGTTTCTTACTTAGAATTAAATAATACTTTCTGAATTGGATTGCCCTCTACACCTCCCTAAGAGCTGCAGCCTCTATTTCAAAGATAGTGGGGTGAAACAGGGTGGGAAGATGGTTGATTAGAAATACATTGCATCAGGAACAGCCACCAGCTGGGACCCAGGATAGGAAGGAGTGGGCTCATTCCAATCTCTACAAGAGGTCATTGAGGCTGGACGATGACTTGGGAGAGATGTCATAGAGAACCTTCTCAGGCAGATAGAGGCTGGACTGGTTGCCTCCGACATCCCTTCCCACTGGGCTTCTAGGATTCTGTGGGTATAGTATAATGACTATGTCTGCAGCCTTTAAATCACCAGCATTTTTGTCTATAATCCACTTACTAGCTTGTGTTTCCCGGCTTCCCTGATCCAGCGGATATTATCTGAATACTGTTGCTTCACAGAATCTTTCACTACAACAACAAAAAAGAAAGAAAAATTAACATTATGAAGAATGTGGGGCCTGTTTTGTCCTTATTTGTCCCAGTGAGGCAGTTGGGAGGCTCAGTCAAGAAACCATCAGCTTTGGAATAAGGAAGATCTGAGTTCAGTTCTGCCTCAGACACTTACTAGCTGTGTGTCCTTGGACAAAAGTCACTTGCACTCTGCCATCTGTAAAATGGGATTAATAATAGCACCTGCCAGGGTTGCTGTGAAGTTTAGATGAAATATTGTATGCAAAGTACTTTTCAAACCTTAAAAAAAAAAAGTGCTGTGTATGTGCTGAGACAGTTAAATGGTGCAGTGGAGAGAGCACCAGGACTGGAGTGAGGAAAATCCTTTGCTAAGTTAGAATCTGGCCTCAGACACTGTGTGACCCTGGGCAAGTCACTTAATCCTGTTTGCTTCAGTTTCCTCATCTGTAAAATAAGCTGGAGAAGGAAATGAGAAAAACCACTCCAGTAGCTTTGCCACAAAACCAAAATGGGGGCCATGAAAATGACTAAACAACAACATGAATACCAGCTCTTGGGGTTTTTTTTAAGTTCCCTAGCTCCATATGCTTTAAGGAACTGCTTCTTCTTGTTTCTCCACATATTTGTTGTTCCTTCTTCTCCATTTTATTTGCTCATAAGGAATGTTTTAGACTCAGAACCTGCCCATTTTTCTCTATCCCTAACCCAAGCCCTATGAAAGCTACTTATAGTTTTTATATCTCTTCTTTGCTTCTAAGATCTTTGTTGTAAGGAGCAAAGAGATGATATTTGTAAAGCACTTAGTAGGTGCTCAATGAATGCTTTTTCCCTCTTCCCCTACCTCACCAGCATCACTATAAGAATGATGAACAGAATTAAAAAAAAACATTAGGGCAGAAAGATACCTGAGAACTCACTTGGTCCAACTCACTAGATTCCAAGGGTGAACATAGTGGGCAGGGAGGTAAGGGACAGATATGCTACGTCTCCCTACTTCACATGGAGACCTGCTATGCAGACCACTCACTCGGTCTCATATTCCTCATGTACAAAATGAAGGGATTATGGTTGATGATCTTTCAGGTCCTCCTACCTCTAACATGCTTCTGTTCAAGGGTCACTCCCAGCTCTCACATCCTATGTTCTTGAGTCCCTTCTAGCTTTAATATTTTAGGCTCTAAGATATAGAATCCTGATCACCCCAACTGCTGGTATGATCCCTGTATGTTAGTGTGTATGTATACCTTATCTCCCTTGATGAACTATAGGCTCCTTCAGAACCAACACCGATTCATTTTTGTTTTTGTGTCATCAGTGCCTAGCATAGGGTCAGGCACATAGTAGGTATCTAATAAATCCTTGGGGACTGGTTAATCATTAAGGTCCATCTCAGTCCTGGTATTCTATGCTCTAAGCTACCCTTTCATTTCTAACATTTTATTTTCTTGAGACCCTTTGAGGTCTGAAGTTCTTTCTTCTTGGGCCTATTCCATTTCTAACATCCTATTTTCTAAGGTTCATTCTAGCTCTGAAATTCTGTAGGTCCATTATTCCATTATATGTTATTAGAGATAGAATGCAAATGACCTTCAACAATAGTAGCTTTACCTCCACGTTTGATAGCCTCCTCCAGAACGGATGTAGCCAGCAGGTCTGTGGTCACCAGGTCCTGGGGGTCCCCAGATGTACAAACCCAGCGGAAAGGTCCAAAACCCAGAGAAAATATGTCCCTGGGAAATGCAAAATGCTTTACTTGGGAGGCATACTTCATGTTCCTGACTCATTTGTCCTGACCTCTGGCAATGCTTTCCTTGTATTAGCCAAAGCACAAAGAATCCAAAGCATCCCCAACAAATTAATCTAAGCAGAAAGGGCTCTGAGTGGTTATTTGAAAATTCTCAAAAATGTTTGCACCCAGAAAAATAGCAAAAACAAAGCCAAACCCACATAAGGAGCATGGACCACAACACAGCTCAGTAACTGTACAGTCTGGGGGAAGGTTCACAAGGAAGCATTTTGAAATGGAGGAGAGGGGGAGAGATAAATTCTGAATTTGGACCAAGAACTCCTGGTTTTGAGTCTCCACTCTGTAGCTATGAGAAATTTCCTTCTTCTTTCTAGATCTCAGTGTCTTCCTCCATAAAATAAGATGGTTAAATAAGATTTAATCTCTAAAGTTTCTCTCAGTTCTGAATCTTATGGTCCAATGGTCTAAGCCCAAGAGTATCTGAGGCAGGAAAATAAAAAAATTGTCTAAGGGATGTGCTTTCTAGCTACTAGAGGCAGCGCCTAATAGAAGAAAAAGCAGCTGGGATTGGAAATAATGAGAATTGACTCCTAGGCTTGCCATGGTGTGACCCTGAGCAAATCATAAATCCTCTAATATCTAGTTCCTTTCTCTAAAAAATGAGAATAATAGTATTTGGCTGGTCTGAGGATGAATTGAGCGATTGTATATATACTTTGAAAGCCATAAAATGATACAGAAATGCAAGGGTTTATAATTTTTATTCTCATCATCATTATCATTTCCACCAATGTCAGTCAATATGGGTTTACTTCATCTGCCTTGGGGAGGGTGTGGGAAGGGAAATGGGAAGACAGTTTACCCCTAAAACAATGAGGGTAAGAATCAGAATTGTTAATGGGCTAACTATGTGTGTGTGTGTATGCACATATACATACACAATGTATATATTATGTATATATGTATGTGCAATATGTGTGTGTATACACACACACACATATAGCACATGCATATATTTTTTTTTTTGCTTTCTCTCATTTCGCTGTCTGCCTGAAGTCCCCTTTCTTTTTACATCTTTTATGTAATTGTGGACTAATTCTCTAAAGTTCTGGTTCTGCCATTAACAAACTGTGTGAGTGCAGAAAAGCTCATCTAATCTCCCTGAACCCATTTCTTTTTTCTGTTAAACGAAGGGGTTGGTATAGATTATCACTTGATTTTCCTTCCAACTCAAAATTTTTCCATCATAACATCTTTCCTATATGTCCCTTCTTCATTTCCACTGTTATCACCCAAATTTAGCCCAGTAAGGTCTTGTTCCATGAGTATTTATTGAAAAAGTCTTCAGATAGGTCTATCCAGTCTCTCTTTTCTGTATTTTGAAGGTAGATTAATCTTTTTGAAATGTCTTATACTTCCTTTGCTTAAAAATCTCCAAATAACTCCTCACTTTTCAAAGGATAAAATCCAAACTCCTCATCCTGACTTATCCTCCTTTCTATATTTATCAACTATTAATCCCCCAGACGAACTTTAGCCAAGCTAGTCTTTTCACTGATTCCTAAACATTTTGTGGTCAAGTGGGTGCTTAGGGAATAGTAATTACTTGACTCCTGAAACCAGGTGGCTGCCCTAAAGAGCAGATTCCTTTTAGGCATTACATGGAAATAGATATAAGCTGCTTCTGCCCATTCCCTCTTACCCCATTATGTGCTGGACATAGGATGGATAACGGAATTCTGTTTTATTGCTTCCCTTTTTCATCACATCAGCACCTGCAGGCAGATCACAAACACATTGCACAGAACAGTGAAGCCAAGAGCAAGAAGTGTGGGACAAATATCCCAGCGGGGGGAAAAATTTTTTCTTCTGAAGCTTTAGTCTCTTTTTATATACCAGTGAAGTACATACAGCTTCAGTTCTTTTCCCCCTTCCTAAATGGCAACCAGAAACAAGACAGTAAGCATTTATTAAGCACTTACTATAGTTAGGCACTGGGCCATGCTCTGGGGATAAAAACAAAAACAGAAAGACAAAGCCTACGCTCAAAGAGTCTTACATTCTAATAGAAAAAGACAACATATAACTATAATCCAAAAAGTGGCAGGAAAGTGGGAAGGAGTAGAGAGAGTAAGGGATGGGTATAGAATTCCTTCTCTTTAACTTTCTTCTTTCCCTTCTTAGTCACATGTCTCAGAGCTCCTGATTCTTGGTCCAGAGCCCTTCCCACCACACCATATTTCCATTGCATAGAACTGTAGCTACAAGGAAGTCTTTGTTACTGTTGTTTTGAAAAATGGAATGAATGAAAAAGCATTTATTAAGCACTTGCTGTGGGTAGAGCTCTGAAGATACAAATAGAAAAGAGAGAGAAAGACAGAGAAATTGTATCATAAAAATCTACTTTTCTATTTACAATTAATTTGTGTCTTTTCTTCCTCCTTGTGTTTGAAATTTTTCCTTTCCTGCATCAAGAAAAAGATACATGGCTAATGTTTTACATATTTTATATGAATTATGCCGATATATTTTATATAATGATTATATTTCTTACTTTCTCAAGGAGTTAGAGAGAGGTTAGAAAGAGAGAGAAATTGAAACCAAAAACATAAAATTTAAGAGAGGATAAAAAGAAAAAAGATCTACTTTTTGAGATAACATGGAATTGAAGAATATGGGCAAAGCTCGCTAATCACAAGGGACAATTATATCTGTATCTTCTGGACATCAACTGATCAGTTTTTCAAACTGGAATGATTTTGGTTTCCTCATAAACTTAAGAATATTCATGATTTATACAATAATAGCAATATTGTAAAGATAAGCACTTTTCAAAGACTTAGCAACTCTGATCAACACAATGACCAAGCAGGATTCCAAAAGATTCATGATGAAATATGCTGTCCACCCCCAAAGAGAAAAGTGATAAACTCAGAGTATAGATTGAAGCATATTTTCTTCTCTTTCTTTCTTCTTGCCTTTTCTTGTAACATGGCTAACATGGAAATTTGTATTGCATGACTATACATACTTGTAATGGATTCTATTTTTCTTGTTTTCTCAGTGGGTAATGATGAAAGAAGGTAGAGAAGGAACTTGGAATAGAAAATACAATAAAATTGAAATTTTAAAAATTCATTTTTTAAAAAGATAGACTTGCTAGCCAGAGTCATTCTCTTAGTTTCTCTTGACTTCTCAGGGAGTTCTAAGTGATGATTTGGAAAGTGTCATAGTTGAACTTCCTGATTATCAACCTCAGAGATTAGGAAAATCTCCAACCCCTCAAAATTCCCTGAATAACTCGTAGCCAATGTATCACATTTGAATTTTTCAGACTACTTTTGAACCCAATTAAGTGTTCTATTGCTAACTAAAAAGTGCTGGCTCTTTTGTGGGCCTGCCTTGTAAAGACTTGGGGCATACTCACCAGCTCTCTGAGCTTCCAAGAGAAAAGCATTGCCATAGTCCCAAAAAAAGAAGCTTTTCTCTGAAAGTCTGTTGATCGCTGCTACATGCCTCTTCAGACTGAAACACATAAGCAAAGGGAGATTATCAATTCAAAGGACCTTAGAATTATAGAATCTCGGACTTGGAAGGGTCTTTGAACAACAGACAACAAAAAACCCAAACATATTGTCCTTACTATGTGCAAGACACTGGGCTAAGAGTTGAACTAAAATAATCCTTGCCCTTGATTGGGAATATACAATCTAATGGATAGCAGAATGAGAGGCCAGGGAGAAATGTACACAAATACTTGTAATAGAAGGAAGAATAAGTGATATGGAAAGGAGAGAATCCAGGCACAATGCTATGAGATATTTATATCATCTTGTTCTCTTTTTTGAAATCAGTTGAAGAATGTAAGAAGTTAACAGAATTACAGTTCTAAAGTAGGAATCTCATTGTTCTTTAATCATTTTCAGTAGTGTCTGCTTTTTTGTGACCCCTTTTGGAGTTTTCTTGGAAGAGATAATGGAGTGAGAAGCTGAGAGTTTATTGAATACAACCTCCTAACTTTGCAGAGAAAGCACCCTAGGGCTTGAGAGGAGATGACTATAGAGGTCATTCCAGTCTAGAGGTCATTCTGTTAGCATAGTTATCAGAAAAGCTGCTGATACTGGCTAAGAAAATAGCAGTCAGCAGTTAATTGAGCCCTGTGAGTGCTACATGGCTAAGAAAAGCAACAACCCTCAGACTGGCTAAAATGCAAATGTGTTACCTTTGCAGCATTATGCAGGGATGGCAGTAGCTGGTGTACTTAAGAAGGAGGGTTACAAGCTGCCAGTATAGGTTAAGAAATAGAATGGTAGATCAGTGGATTAGGATAGCAGTCAATTACTATAGTAATCTAATATCTGATAAATCCAAAGACTCCAATTTCTGGGATAAAAACTCACTATTTAACAAAAACAGCTGGGAAAACTGGAAAATAATATGGCAGAAACTAGGCATAGACCAGTATCTTACACCCAGTCAAAATGGGTACATGATCTAGATACAAAGACTGATACTACAAACAAACCAGGAGGGCAAGGAATAGTTTACCTGTTAGATCTACAGAGAAGGGAAGAATTTATGACCAAACAAGAGATAGAGAACATTATGAAATGCAAAATGGATGGTTTTGATTATGTTAAATTGAAAAGTTTTGTGCAAACAAAGCCAATGCAACCAAGATTAGAAGGGAAGCAGAAAGCTAGGAAACAATTTTCAAAGCCAGTGTCTCTGATAAAAGCCTCATTTCTAAAATATGTAGAGAACTGAGTCAAATTTATAAGAATACAAGTCATTTCCCAATTGATAAATGGTCAAAGAATATGAACAGGCAATTTTCAGAGGAAGAACTTAAAGCTATCTATAGTCATATGAAAAAATACTCTAAATCTCTGATTGGAGATTGATTAGAGAAATGCAAATCAAAACAACTCTGAGATACTACATCATGCCTTCCAAATTGGCTAACATAAAAAACTTGAAAATGATAAATGTTGGAGAAGATGTGGGAAAGCTGGAACACTAATGCATTGTTGGTAGAGTTGTGAACTGATCTACCTAGTCTGGAGAACAATTTGGAACTAAGCCCAAAGGGATATAAAACTGTACTAAAAACCCTCTGACCCAGCAATACTACTTCTAGGTCTATATCCCAAAGAGATCATGAAAACAGGAAAAGGACTCACATGTACAAAAATATTTATAGCAGTTGTTTTTGTGGTGGCCAATATTTGGAAACATGCATCAATGCATCAATTAGGGAATGGTTGAACAAGTTGTGGCATATGAATGTAATGGAATACTACTGTGCTATAAGAAATGATGAACAGGAAGACTTCAGAAAAACCTGTAAAGACTTATATGAACAGTTGTTGAGTGAAATGAGCAGAACCAGAACATTGCACACAGTAATAGCCACATGGTACGATGACTGACTTTGGTAGATTTAGCTCTTCTCAGCAATGCAAGGATCTAAGACAACTCCTAAGATGCACAATGGAAAATGCTATCTATATCCAGAGAAAGAACCTTGGAGTCTGAACGTAGATGGAAGCAGACTATTTGCTCTCCTTTTCTTTTGTTTCTTCTTTCTCATGGTTTCTTCCATTAATTCTAATTCTTCTTTATGTCATGACCAATATAAAAATATGTTTAATATGAATGTATAAGTAGAGTCTGTATCAGATTGCATGCTGTCTTGGGGAGAGGGAAGGGTAGTCATGGGGAGAAAATATAAAGCTCAAAATCTTATAAAAGTGAATATTGAAAACTAAAAATAAATAATTATTAAAAATAAAAAAACCAACAAGCTTCTGGTATAAAATTAGTCTGGTCAACCTTGATGCCTTCAAGCAGTTTGGATTATTTTCAGAATAAGAATCTATCCCTGGTGATCCTTTGAGGAAAGGGAAGGGTGAAACTATTATCCATAGCTTTAGTTTCCCAAGGACAAATTTCCCTGGAATTGGTATGTCTAGCAGGTAGGAAACTGGGGAAGTATGTGTTTGTACAAGTCCCCTGGGCATTTGTCCAATGTGGTGATACTTGCTACTGTGATTGAATTCCCAGAGTCAAAGCTCTGCAGCCTCTCCCTTAAAGGGTCCCATGATTTCTAACACAATTCACCCAGGAATATAGGGATGGGCTCAAAAGGTGCTGTCAAAGATACAGCTGTCGCTGACCTATGGTATAGTATCATTACTACTGTTCTTTAGTGTATGCTCTGCCTTAAGACCTTCTGCAGCTTAGAGTACAGAGAACTGAGAGAGATTATTCCCAGGTTTACACAATGCATGGGAACACAAACACAGACACAAAGGAAAGGCTACTCAAGCAACCAGACTCCCCAGGGCCATGCCAGCTGCTAGCTTCTACTCCTGACAACATGGATGGTACTACCATCCATATGAGGGACAGTTGAGGAACATTGGTTCAGAGGCTACTTTTATAGGCTGACTAATGACAACCTCAAAGGTAGAAGAGGCTAATACTCTAGTCAAGGTCATTGGCAACACCTATTTTCCTGTCCTACTGATCAATTGTCCTCTCTTCCTGTCCCAATGATTTATTGCCTTGACTTTCTGATTATACTGAAACCCAGTGACAAGGGATAAGCTTGGTAGAAAAAGTTAAATCAGTGATGCTATTACTAATAAAGCAAATGTCTTTGATTCCTCCCAGTCCCTCCTCCCACCTCCAGCTGCCCTGCCCTCCTGCTCTCTCTCTCTCTCTCTCTCTCTCTCTCTCTCTCTCTCTCTCACACACACACACACACACACACACACACACACACACACACACACACACACCATATACATGCTTCTGAAGGATTTGGCCAAAGTGGGAACCCTGGAGGCTGAGTGATATGACTTGTAGGCAGCTACCACTCACATTACCATAATTCTACCTCAAATTTTTTTAAGGAGAGATTTATTATGTTACTTCTTCCAGATATATTTACATAATTTAAAAAAACCTTTAATTGTCTCATTTCAAGCAGTTTACCAAAGTGAAAGGAAGAATTTCCAGTAGCATGAGAAGAAATATTTTGAGAGAAGATAAAGCCTTCCCAGACCTCTTTAAATGGCCATACTTCATACTGACACTGAATGTCTTTAAGGTTTTGCACTTGGTCCTATAACACACCAGAAGATTTGGGGAAAAGTTACCATATATCCAAAGGTTCTATAGCTAGAGTTCCCTTTACCTTTCTTTCACCAGGTCCTGAAACTTGACTGGGTCTGTGGCCATAAGCTGATTGGCTTCCTGAAAGCTGAGCTGCACAGGGTAATATCCACCATTGAAAGGGTTGTGGCAGGAGGTCTGGTCAGATCCCAGGTCTACTAACAGTTCCCCAGTTGTGTCCAGTTCATAGACAAGTCTCTCCCTGCCCCAAGAAAAGATGAGGGATAAAATTAAGGGTAGTGGAATGTGACAAGAGAAAACTTGATGACTTTTAGAATATGCAGGTGCAAATTGAAATGAGCAGAACCAGGAGAATATTGTGAACAGTAACAGCAACATTGTATCATGATCAACTGTGAATGACTTAACTATTCTCAGCAATGCAAACATCCAAGACAGTTCTGAAGGACTCATGAGGAAAAACGCTACTCACCTCTAAAGAAAGAACTGATGGAGTCTGAATGCTGACTGAAGCATATTTTTAAAATTTCCTTTATTTTTCTTATTTTTTTGTCTGTGTTTTCTTCTACAATATGACTAATTATGGAAATATGTTTTTCAGGATTGCACATGTATAACCCATATCAAATTGTTTGCCTTCTCAATGAGGCAGGAAGATAAGGAGGGAGGGAGAGAGTTTGAAACTTAGAATTTTAAAAACAAATGTTTAAAATCATTTTCACATGTAATTGGAAAAAATAAAATATATTTTTAAATGACACTTAAAAATTTTGGACTCACAACCAGGATTTGGGACCTAAATTATTTGTCTAATTTTTTGCCTGAAATTTCCAATTCCCTCTATAGCAGCGGTTCTCAACCTTCCTAATGCCATGACCCTTTAATACAGTTCCTCATGTTGTGGTGACCCCCAACCATAAACTTATTTTCATTGCTACTTCATAACTGTAATTTTGCTACTGTTATGAATCTATCTGATATGCAGGATGCATTTTCATTGTTACAAATTGAACATAAACCACAGGTTTAGAATCACTGCTCTATAGCTATACACATAAGGCTATAAGACAAGGGAGACTGCAATCATTGCCCTATATTACTAATGAACATATTGAGACTCAGAAAGGAAAAATGATTTAATCATAATATATAGTTGGTAAAATTAGATCATGCCCCTTTTCTACTCTATCACAGAATTTCACCTTTACTCCAGAGGACACCATTTGGACAAACCTAGTGTAGTAGGATCCCAAAACATTCAACCTAAACTTACCAAAGATCAACCACATTCCCATGGTAACCAAGGCTAAGGATAATTTTCTTCTTTCTTGCTTCCCTGAAATAGATCCATAATGGTACTAGATATAACATTTCAAGCATCTCAATTACTCTTACTTACATCGACCCCCACTGGCCCACCCATACCAATATTTTTAAATCCCTAGGGAAAACAATCAGGTGACATCTAGTTTCAGGACAACAAGGTCAGAACTTTGTGGGGCCATTAAAGTGGGCCCCAGCACAATGACTCTGTCTTCTTTATTAGCCATTAGGATAAATGTAGCAAAAATGGGCCTGACAAATTGGGTAGCACTGGCCAACAAGGCGATGATGATGATGATGATGATGATGATGATGATGATGATGATGGTGATGATGATGATGGTGATGATGATGATGATGGTGATGATGATGATGATGATGATGATGGTGATGATGATGATGATGATGATGGAGATGGTGATGATCGTGATGATGATGATGATGGTGATGATGATGATAATATGATTTTTAGCAACTGATGTTTATGAGGATATTAGAATCTATTTTGGGGGTGGCTAGGTGGCTCAGTGAATAGAGCACCGGCCCTGGAGTCAGGAGGACCTGAGTTCAAATCCGGCCTCAGACACAACACACACAAAAAAAACTAGCCGTGTGACCTTGGGCAAGTCACTTAACCCCAACTGCCCTCCAAAAAAAAAAAGAATCTATTTTGCCTGGGTCATCTCATTTGATCTTCATGACAACCCAAGTAGGCCAGTTGGGTAAATATTAGGATGTTCAATTTTCAGATGAGGAAGATGTTGTTTCAGAGAGATCAGATGTTGTTCCCAAGGTAACACAGATAGTTGGTACCAAAACCAGAACTATGACCCAAGTCTCTTGGCTCCCAAACTGGTGCACTTTTTATCCCACCGTATAGCCCCTGCTTAAAAACCAAGATGTTCATCAGGGCCCTCTGCCTCATGCCCAGCATCTTGAACGTTAAGGACAGTAAGTCCTACCTGAGTCGCTTAATGCAGTAGTCCAGACTATCTGTGACTTCCATCAGCCAGCCTTGGTGGTAACGCTTCAAGAGTGCAGCTTTATCAACCTACAACACAAATGGACAATCATTTTTGCTGAGGTCAGTCCAAGTTTGAATGAAAAGCATGGGGGAGGATGATTTTTTTAAAAAATCGGATGTAATATACGGTTCAGAATCTGGCTATAAAAGAGACCGAAGGCATATAGATTATACAGAAGCCTCGCCCTTAGGTTGTGTTCGTTGAAGAAAATCAGAAGATGTGAGACTTGGCAATCACCGAACTCTTGATGGATCACAGCATTTAGAACTAGAAAGAATTTTAAAAATCACCCAGTCCTACTCTCTCATTTTACAGATGGAGAAACTGTGGCCAAAAGAGAGGAAGGGATTTGCCAAAGATCCCTCTGGTAGGAAAGCTGCTGAGTACAGGCTTAAATCTGGTTCTCCTTGTCCTCAGTTCCCTGCCCTTACCACTGTCCTATGACTTTAAATGCCTTACAGTACTTTTTCACAATAGACATAAAATGGATGGTCTCTTGAAGTTCTCCCTGCTGGGTGAAATCAAGCTGGAGATCATATCTATCCTGAAGACTCTGTCCTTTCTCTCAGTGGTAGCAGTTGGAAAAACCATAGGTCACATTCATGTAGCACTTTACAGTTTATGAAAGGTTTTCTACATGAGAACCTTGTGAAGTAGAAGGTACAGTTACTACCCCCATTTCACAGAGGAAGAGATTGAGGTTTAGACAATGAAATTATTTGCCCATAGTCACATGGTTAGTTAGATGGGGAACATGGATTTTAATACAGTCATTTTCCTTGCCTCAGACTCAGTTTTCCTCTCTGTAAAATGAAGGCTGTGATGTCTCTTCTAGCTTTGGAACTATGGCCCAGAGGTCTTTCCTTTTTAACAATGCTAGCCTCACCTCGGCTATTACCCCCACACAACCAGCAATGACAGAAGCCTTGGCTTGGGCACCACTCATTCCTCCAAGACCCGAAGTAACAAAAACCTTCCCACTTAAATCTTCAACTCCCAAGTAGCGCCGGCCAGCATTGAGCACTGTCAGCTGCAGAGAGAACCACAGGAAAGCTTTTGTTAATTCAAAATTCTTATACCTTGGGCAAATTCAGCTGGGGAATGGAGACTGGTCTGCCCTAAGCACATGTTTGTTAGGATCAAGAGCATCCATAGCCCCGAGAGTTCTATCTGTATCCCTAGGGTACAGCTAGTGGCCTCAGACCCTCCAATACCCAGGAAAAGGCAGGACGGGAAGGGAAAGGGTTGGAGAGGAGGCGCTTGCAGTGAAGGAAGTCACAAGAGATATTAGGTATCATGGTGACCCAGGGTGGGATGAAGAAGGGTCAGTCAGGTCCTCCTCAATGTTCAGAGATATTGGTCTTAGAAATGATGTAGGAAGGAAGTATGCAGGTAGGACTTTTACAATTTCTGGACGCTTGGTGATCTGAACCCAGATAAGCCATAAGAATGTATTTCCCTGCACAGCCAATGCCCTCCAGGAATCCCTTACCACAGTGCCATGAACTATTCCCTGGGGTCCAATGTAGCAGTAGCTTCCTGCTGTCATCTGTCCATACCTGCCCACAAGAAAGAAGATGAAATGCACATAGCACAATAGCACACATGGGAACTTAAACATTGGGGCTCTAGGTTTCCTCATCTGGGTATTATATAGGGATCATAAAAACTTTTCACATTTACATGACACTTACTAGTTTATAAAGCACTTTCCTCACAATATCTCAGTGAGGGAGATAGTTCTCTCTTGGAACTTTGCACACCTCAGATCTTCTGACTCAAAGCCTTCCTCCCTGTAATATTTGCAGGTCCTGCCTCCAAGGACTGCTGGTAGCATTAAATGAGATTATGCATGGTAAACACTTTTTTCCTTGATTGTTTGGGTTTCTTTTTAATTGAAATGATTATATAAATGTGGGCAGCTGGGTAGCGCAGTGAATAGACTGGGCTTGGAGTCAGGAAGATTCATCTCCCTGAATTCAAATGTAGCCTCAGACATTTAGCAGCTATGTGACTCTGGCTACATCACTTCACCCTACTTGCCTCAGTTTCCTCATCTGTAAAATGAGCTGAAAAAAGAGACCGCAAACCACTCCAGTATCTTTGCCAAGAAAACCCCTAAATGAGGTCACAAAGAGTCAGACACAACTGAAATGACTCAAGAACAACACATAAATGCACCCACAAACTTTTGCTATTTATATATATTTGAAATATGCATATTAACTTTGACTAGACTGTAAATTATCCGGTTGAACTTTTTTGTATGTTTATTAGTTTTGTTGCCATCATCTTTGCCTTTATTTACAAAGCTGCAGTCAGTGCGTGTATATCATCCTTCTGGTTCACCTTTCCTTAGTCTGTTCACATCATATAAGCTCACAATTATCTCTCACTATGCAAGCCCACAATTATTTCATCCTCCTGTAAACTCCTGCACTTATAATAACAATAATAACTGAAGCTTGCAAAGCTTTTTAACTTGAACTTGCAAAATGCTTTATTTACATTGCCTAATTTGGCCCTTATCCAATTTTATGTCCGTTCTCCGATTTGAGCTAGATCATGCAGGCATTAGTAGCAGCTATGTGACTCTGGGTACATCACTTAACCTTGCTTGCCTCAGTTTCCACATCTGTAAAATGAGCTGAAAAAGGAAACGGCAAAACACTCCAGTATCTTTGCCAGAAAAACCCCTAAATGAGGTCACAAAGAGTCAGACACAACTGAAATGACTCAATGACAACACATAAATGCACCCACAAACCCATTTTATAGGTGGAGAAATGGAGGATCAGAGAGGTTATGTGATCTGCCCTCGGCCATCCCGCTAGTGTCAGAAGAAGATTTGAACACAGTTCTCTCTTGACTGCAAGTCTAGCATTTTCTCTAGAATGTTGTAATTTGTCACTGTGATGTAGGCATTGCCAGCCTGCTTATCTCCATTTTACAGATGAGAAAACTGAGACTCATAGCAGTTAACTGCTTTGCTATGGTCACACAGTAAATGGAAATATGGGATCCAGACTTTAGTCTCCAAGTCCTATTTCAGTCTCTATTTCATCTTCAAAACAACCTGGTGACTGGAGATTTGGAGGAAGGTAATAGAGGACGAAGTAGTATTACCAGGATAGGTTGCAAAAATATTTTCCCACTTTGCTTATCCCATTTCTCCATTTATTGCATGATTGGCAAGAAATCATAGAATCATAGAAGCAGTTATTGGCTCTGTGGATCTAGAATACAGAATTTTGATGTCCTGAGTTCAAATAAGACCTCAGCTATACTAGCTGTGTGACTCTGGATGAGTCACCTAACTTCTGTTTGCCTCAGTTTCCTCAATTGTAAAATGGAGATAGAGAGCACCTACCTCCCAGGGTTGAGGTGAAGATCAGATGAGATATTTATTTTTAAAAAAATGCTAAGCATCGTGCCTGGCACTATGTTGTAGGGGCTTTCTAATGCTTATTCCCTTCTCCTACTCTCATAGACTAAGAGTTGGAAGGGATCCTAGAGATAACCAAGTTTAGAACCCTAATTCTATCTCTTACCCCTTTATCACACAGAAGAGAGATGAGATGAGGCCCTGAGAGGTTGCCTTGCCTGAGGCTATGTAGATAGTAAGTAATAGGTGGCCCAGTGGATAGAATTCCTGGTCTGGAATCAGGAAGACTCATCTTCCTAAATTCAATCTGACCTTAGACACTTACTATATGACCCTGGGCAAGTCACTTAACCCTGTTTGCCTCAGTTTCCTCATCTGTAAAATGAGCTGGAGAAGAAAATGGCAAACCACTCTAGTATCCTTGCCAAGAAAATCCCAAATGGGGTCATGAAGAGTCAGATATGACCGAAAAAGACTGAACAACAAAATGAGTCAGGATTTGAACCTACCTTCTCTGACTCTAGATTCCCTTATACCACACTACCTATATACACATAGTCTTGCTCACTAGTTGTTCCATGTCTATAGATTCATTTTTCCCACAGCAATGATGAGATCCTGTCAGACAAAGATAGGCTCTGACTTACACCTCTCCCATGCCCCATGGATTTGGAGTTGACTTTGGTCAACTTACTTGACCTGGGTAAGTGCTCAGGTCAAGACCATGAATCAAATGATTCCCAAATTATCAAGTTGGTTGCCTTTTTTAAAATGTTGACTTACATTGTGACTCCCATTGCAAAGAACTTCTCATACTCCATTCTGGAGGAATAATTGGGAATTACCTAAAAAACATCATCAGAAGATGTCTCACCCAGGGATGCCTTGGTCCATTGTTCTGATTCCCCCTTCCCATCATGCCAGAAAAATATTTTTTCTTCCACTAAACTCATAAGGAAAGCAAGGAAAGGAAATCAAATGAATAGTTTGGAAAAGGCACATGATCTCTCACCCAGATAATTCTTCATTGACTTGATGCAATGCCAAGTGACTATTTACATGCTTATCATTGTAGATACAGGGGGAAATAGCTAACGTACCTAATAGCTTTGGTACCTACTGAGTACCAAAGGAAAGAGTAGCTGGTTAGGTGGGTGAATAGTCAGAACTGATGCAAATAAAGCTATGGGTTGTATTTAGTGATGTGCTCACAAATGTTTAATCATCAGCTCTCAAAAAGAAATCTAAATATGAAAAAATTTTATGTATAACCTTCACTGTCAACATTTTCTCCATCACTTTCTTAATTCTGGACAATTGACAGAACAGTAAACTGAGCCCTGATTTCTAGTGACTTCCAAGTGTAAATTCTTACCCTGAAAATTTAACAAACCAGTACCAGATGACTCCAGCATAACCGTATTTTGATCACTATATAAGTCAGTTAGCTTGTTTTATGAGTGATCTCTTTACACCAGCTGTAGACTAACCCCCAAATTAGACATTTTGCAAATACATGACCTTGGCCACAAGGGGGAGTGTGAATAATTCAGAGTAGCCCATCTCCAATGCTAGTGATACAACCTGGTCCTGTTTAGAGGGATAGAGTGAGGTCAACAGTGCCATCTTTTATGTAAAAGATGGCCCATTCTACTTGAGGTTACCCACCATTCCATTGGTGATCACAAGCCGTGGTGCACTGGGGTTGCTGGGGAAGAGGCCCAAGGGATGGCCACTATACATGACCAAGGTCTGCTCCTCTGTCATCTCAGCTAAATAGGACATGACCAATCTGAACTGGAGGAACAGAGAAAAAAGTGAAAGTGGCCACATGAGTGAATGTCTTGGTTCAGTGGCTGGAATCATAGAATGATGATGTCAAAGGGATCTTGGATCTTCTAGTCTGATGCTTTCATCTTGCAGATAAGAAAAGTAAAGCCCAGGGAGGGGAGATGACTTGCCCACAATCACAGAGTTGGTCATTTCAAAAGTATGATTAGAACTCAGGACTTCTGATTTGTAACCTCCCACTCCTTTAATTACATTAGATGTACAATTTACATATTTATATATATGAAAACAATAATATAAATATATGATATATAAGTAAACATATAATAGTATATGTTAGATCAAGGTTAAATTATTTGTTTGAAGGGCTGCTCCAAGTATGAGAGGCCCCAAAGTTCTATCCTACAATTACAAAGTAACATCTTTATTCCTAAATACATTTAGGAATGACGTCATTAGAAGGGCTCCTTGTGATTGTGTGAACCTAGACTCATGAAACCTACCTCTGACTGACTTCCATACTACTAGAAGACACTCCCAGTGCTGACTTGGCCAGTGAGGCTGAGCTTCATCAAGCAAATTAGACATAGAAAGTATGTGACAAAGAGTGCAGGCCTAGTGGCTGGAAAGGTGGAGAGGGGCATAAAACCAACTTTCCTCAGCCCCATGAGGCCATCCTCCTCCACCTCTTTTCTCCATTTCCATCCCAGGACCCAACACTGACTCACTTTTACTCAGAAGAGATCATGAGACCCTAGACTGCTCAGAGTCTAGCCTCCAGCCCATCATCATAATAAAAGAGATCCTTGGGGCCAGAGGAGACTTTCCAGCATCCTTAGGAAGCAAGGATTTCAAGTCAGACTTGATGGCAAATTCCTGTTCATCTAGAGGAAATACGGAATGAGGGGAAGCCCAAGACCAAATTTCTATACTTTATATTTTTATATATACAAATTTCTATATATAGATTACATATATATATATAATATCTATTTCTATGTACAGATTTCTATACTTTAACCAGATGCTAGAAGGCACTATACCTGAGCCCAGTTGCTGAAGACCTGACCATTCCCTCCGTAAGTCACGAGCTCCTGAGGAAACTGAGGAACAAAGATGAGATCAGAGACTGGACGAGCTTGTGTTTTTCTAAAGCAATGCTGGGTCTGGTTTTGTTATTACTTTGGAAAGAGGGCACAGTGAAGTACCCTGGAGGATATGATGACTTTACTGGGTTCCAATGTCTTAGAAGGGACCACAGAGGTCATCTTACCTCATGATCTTTGCTTTCAAAGATTTCCCTGTCATCGTGCTTCTCTCATTTTCAAAAACTTGTATTGGGATATAAAATTCAAGGTCTGGATTTTAAGTCTTCCATAACCTGTCCCCTTTCTAACTTCCTGGTTTTCTTACATGCTACACCCAACTGCCCCCAGTCCCTTCCTTCAACAAAACCCTGTCTCCTGATGCTAGGCATTTTTGCTAGCTATCCCTCATGCCTGAAATCTTCTCCCTCCTCACCTCCACCTCCTGGCTTCCTTCAAATTTCAGCTAAAAATCTCACCTTCCTCAAGAAGCCTTTTCTGAACCCCCTTAATGCTAGTGCCTTTTCTGCATAATTATCTCCAATTCATCATATCTTTCTATTCATCTATCAATCTATTCATCTTTCTTTCTTTCTGTCTATCTATCCATCTATCAATCTATTTATCTTTCTTTTTCTATCTGTCTGTCTATCTATCAATCTATTCATTTTTCTTTCTTTTTCTATCTATCTATCTATGCATCTATCTATCTCTCTTGCTTGTAGATAGTTGTTTACATGCTGTCTCACCCATTAGTCTGTGAGTCCCACATGGATAGAGGCTCTTTCTATCTTTGTACCCTGTGCTTAGCACATAGTAGGAGCTGCTTAATAAATGTTTGTCGACTTGACCTAGCTACAGGATTAAATGTGTCCTTCCTAGTTTGACATTCGAGGACCTCCACATTCTGGCCCTGACCTA
This sequence comes from Pseudocheirus occidentalis, assembly GCA_028646575.1. Classification (NCBI taxonomy): domain Eukaryota; kingdom Metazoa; phylum Chordata; class Mammalia; order Diprotodontia; family Pseudocheiridae; genus Pseudocheirus; species Pseudocheirus occidentalis. The sequence goes on along the minus strand of CM053599.1, from coordinate 46,493,816 downwards.
CCTATTCAAACTACTGTTCCACTGCTCCCATACACAAATCTTCTGCCTGGTTAAGATGATTTTCTCAATGTCCCATGAACATGCAATGCTCATCTTTGCTCATAACATCCTACCCACCTTGAATTCCCCTATTCAGATTGTATCAATCTTTAAAGGCCCCATTCAGAAGACTTAGGACTGGAAAGGGCCTTAAATGTCATGAATTCCAACCCACTCATATTACTGATAAGAAAAGTGAGCCCTAGAGCATAGGACTAACCCTGGGTCAGTTAGTTGGTAAGTGGTTGACTTAGGATTCAAACCCAAGTCTTCTGACTCCAAATCCAGTAATCTTCCACTATATGGTATCTCCCAATGTACTTTTTTTTTTTTTTTGCTTTTTGGAGGGCAGTTGGGAGTTAAGTGACTTGCCCAAGGTCACATGGCTAGTTTTTGTGTTAAGTATCTGAGGCCAGATTTGAACTCCGGTCCTCCTGACTCCAGGGCCAGTGCTCTATTCACTGCGCCACCTAGCCGCGCCTCCCAATATACTTCTAGTGCACTCCAGGATGACCTCTTCCTTTCCCCTGGTATTGATTAGGAGGGTATTAACATAATGAAAAGCAAGCTATCTTCTCTTCAATCCTTGATATATCCTTTAGAAAAAAGCATACCTTTCTTTCTCCAATGATTCTTTCTTTATTTTCCATATTAAGTCTTGATAACCAACTGGAATCTAATTCTTTTAACTCTGAGCTTCAGAAGTGGCTCAAGAGGTGCCTTGGTTCTCATGTGAGGGTGTGGGGGTAGGAGGTACTCTCTCTGATTGCACATACCCATGTGTGAGAGGTGAGTGTCATGGTGATGGCTTACCTGGGCTACAGAGGAGTCCAGGTTGTTCATGATCATGTGCATTATTGCCGCGGCCGATTTAGTCTTACAAGGATAGTTCTCAATTGGGTAGGCCCTGAAAGACACAGATATACCCAGCATGACAGTAGGAAAGCGGAAAAGTGGTATGCATATTGGGAAAAAAATTGCTGTATTGGGACAAATGTGAGACCTTTATCTTCCAATGCCTTGTATGTATCAGCCACAAAGCTAAGACCAAAGATCCCTGTAAAAAGGAATTGATAGTTCAGAAAATTCAGGTGAACATTTTCTTGTCTCTGATCTTTTTTACAAAATGTCTCTTGTATTCCCATTTCCTGATTTAAGCAATCAGTCCAAATCAGTAGCCAATTTGAGCTCATTCTTTTGAAATTTGAATATTTTTAAAGTCATCCAATTTTGTATATTTAACCACCATATAGAGAGGCAGCTTAGGAGAGTAGCTAGAGAGTGAACATATTATTAGGTGGAGAGAAAAGTGCTGATTACTATTGCTGTTTCTGCTATTAATTCCTTACTAGGCAGAGTTAAGAGCATTCTGGAATACAAAGGTGGGAAAGGAGATCAGAAAGGATGGTTGGAGAAAACTTTCCCCGGTTCTTATCCTGACCTCTATCTTCTCAAAGCCTTTGATTATTCTAATTCCTCAAGCTTGGACCAAGCTTCCCCTAAGCCTCTTTCTTGGTTGAAACTTGTCCCTTTATTGTATCGCTCACTTTCTCAAGGGGTGGGTAAGAGGCTGGAGGGAAGGAGAGAATTTGGAATGCAAAATTTAAAAATGGGTGTTATAAGAAAGAAACTATCCTTTCCTTGATATCAGTCCTATTCCCAAGGTAAAAATGGTCTATCTTTTTTCAAGTTCTTCAAAGCACTTATCCTGAATTCCTTGGCTCTTATTGCATTCCACATTGAATTATACTTATTTCTGTACAAGTGGCATCCACCCTCCCATAGACTCCTTGCTTCTTGAAGGCAAGGGCTGTGCCATATTTCACTTCTGTATTCCTAGGGCCTAGCCTAGTACCTTACACATAGCAGGCGATTAAGAAGTGTTTGGTAAGCTGAGTTGAAAAGATAACATTTGTGTTCAAGGACTTGATGAGGTATAGACTCTGGGATCCCCCCCCTTTTTGAGCTCTCCTTGATTCTTTGAGGTACAGGTTCTGGGAAGGGAAGACATTTGCCTGAGGTCATGAGCCTTAAGTTGTAACTCTGCCCAAGTCTTTAGCCCCGTTTGTTCCAATAGTTTCCCACCCTTGAACTGGCCTGGCTCACCATTGTCTATGGTCTCCAGGTAGCCTCCAGCAACTTCCCACCCTTAACCACTCATTACTGGAGTCTGACCTCATCTGACTCCTCCTGAAGACCCTCCCCAATCTCCT
>CM053599.1:46413116-46491064 GCA_028646575.1 Pseudocheirus occidentalis | reverse complement strand
TTGAATGAGAGGAAACAGGGAGAGACAAAATGGGGTTAATCATCCCATAAAAAAGAGGCAAGGGATAACTGTTACAACTTTACTTTCATTTACTCTCATTGAATTTGGCTTAGGGAAGGAAAGACATAAACTCTAAACTGAGTATCTTGCCACACAGGAGAATAGGGGGGAGGGGATAAAAGGGGGGGGCAATGGAGGGAAGGGCGGGGTGGTGGAGGGGTGCAGGAAGCATACATTTCAGTAAAGGGACAGGGACAGGGTAAAGAACCAAACAAGGTGGGGGCGTGCAGGATAGGAAGGAGGGACATACAATTAGCCTCTCACAATTTGCCCACCATGGAGATGTCCTGTGTAATTACACAGGTACAGCCTGTATTGAATTGCTGCTCCTCCCAGTGGGAGTGGGTGACAGGGGAGGAATTGCAAGAATCTAGTATTTAAAGCTATGCAATCAAATGCAACTGGGAAATAATACATACAGGGACGGGGGCAGGGAGCTCCTCCCTGCCCTGCTAGAAAGCTAGAGGGGTGTTGGAGGAGGGCATAAAAGGGAACAGATTGTGGGAGGGGCCTTACAGTGGGATCAATGCTCTGGCCTGGGGGGTAGGGGCAAAAAGGGGAGAAAATTTGTAACTCAAAACCTTGTGGAAATGAACGATGTAACCAAGAAAATAAATTAAAATTAAAAAAAAAGAAGAAAGGGAATGATTGCTGAAGCCAAATCTTTATGGACAAGGGAGGGAATGGGATGAAAGGTACAGGTATAGGTGAGGATTCATCTTGGTAAGTAGTCTTCAATAACTCTTGCCCTGAGATGGAAAGGGTATTACTGAGAAATTTGGAGGCACAGATCAAAGCAGGAGGCTAAGTTGCTTGCTTTAAGACCAGAGTGAAAGGGGGCAATTGAGAGAGAAGACAAAAAATCCAGCATAGCCACTCTGGGGAATGAGATAGCAAATGAAGAATAAAAAGGTTATTGAGTCCCAGTGAGGGTCTGGCTGAGGATACCAGTTACAAAGAGCAAAGTCAACCTGTTGCCAAGGTGAAACCCTATCAGTGTATGGCTAAAGTAAAAGGTTCTGTCCAGAATCAAAATTAAAAAGAAAATTTTCAAAGTATTTTTACATCATGGCAGAGAGTTTCTTGCCTGTGTTGAATTGATGGCTTGGTCCAGTTATAGTGGTTAAAGAAAAACCCAAAAGGTGATGCTTCATTTGATAGAAAGCTTCTCTCTTCCTCTCTATCAAGGCTCCATTGCCCCCTCTTCCTTGATGCATTCCCTGACTCCTTCAGCACTTGGCATCTGAACCACAGGATTTAGTTATGGTTTGCTTGCAACTATCCCTTGTGTAAAACAAGAGTCCACAGCTTCAAACACAAGAAGTGTACCTTCTCTAGTTTTCCTGGAAGACCCGAACACAGGGCTGGGCACATTGTAAGTGCCAAAGACGACTTTCATGGATTGGTTTAATTGAAAGGACAGAAAGACTCCAGTTCTAGTCCAAGATCTTAATGGAGGACCACAAGCTTGGTGTCTAGCCAAGAGAGTTATGTAAGAGCACAGGTCATTAACACTAACCTTTGACACCTGCATGGAGGCATCGAGATAACTCTGAAGTGGTAGGGGGGGTGGGGGGGGGACCGCCAGAGTGAGGGGGATGGAACTTCCTCCATTCCAAATGCCTCTTTTCAGACATCCCTGCGACTACACTGGTATTTAGACTTTCTCTTCTTAATGAGAAAGATCATGTCCTGTAGTGAGGAAACCATAACGTCTTAAAGGGCTCTCTGGAAGACTGAGCCTCACAACTATCCCATTAGCAGCAGCATGATAGCTGTACAACAGATAGAAAGGCAGAGGTGCAGGAACATTAGGTGACTTGCCAGAGGTCACTGAGGAAGAGAAAAGATTCCCTCTCTGGAAGGTGTCATCTGCTCTGCAGGTTTTACTTGCCCAGGGTGCTCAGATAGCATTTAGTGTAGCTCATGAACTTCTAAGTGGACAGCCTGTTAAACGTGGAGTCAGGAAGTTCAGTCGTGCCTCTGATCTTCACCCAGCTGGGTGACCTTGGGCAAGGTCATTTACCCCCTCCCAGTCTCAGTCTCCTTCCTCATCTGTAAAAAAGAGGAGACTAGCACCTAATAATATAATAGGATTATAGTATTATACTGAGAATATCAATAGTAACCTGTGGTTGTTGTAAAACTCAAATGAAATAACCTTGAAGTGCCAAATAGATATTAGCTTTGTTGTTGTTGTTGTTGCTGTTGTTGTTGTTGTTGTTGTTGTTGTTGCTATAATAGTCTTTGCCCAGGGTCACTCAGCTGCGATGTGTCAGGAGCAGGACATGAGCAAGGTTTCCCTCCCACAACACATGACTTGTCAGTCTCTGAGATTGGGAGACCTCAGAACCATGTCCAGAGGGCTCACAGTTTTGCTGTAGGTATAGTCATATGGCCATACTGGAATCATAAGCATGAGTCTATATCAACTCCTAGAACTAAGAAAGGTAGTGGGGGCCAGGCTGCTTCATACCCTTGGAGCACCAGTTCGTTCCAGTTCATGGCTTGGTTCACTGATAGTGGTCAATTAGATCCCTCCTTAGTCTGGAATCAGATTCACTGCAGTTCATGTAGGAACCTCTCCTGTGGGGTTGTATTTTGTTGACTTGCAGATAAGAGTTCACATTTCTTCATTAAAACTACTGTGAAGGAGGTCATACACATATCATCTTTTTGCAGATGAGATTCAGAGAAGACAATGTTTTACAAAACTACCACGTGGTGTTTTGTCTACTAATAGAAGTTACAAAACTACTAAGCACTGAAACTGGGACTCAAACCCTGACCATTTGAAACCCAGCCTAGTAAGTATTCTTTCTATTATATCACAGCAACAAGAGTTCTTTCAAAGAGACAGCCAGTCCCAGAAGGGAAAAGGAGAGACTCTTTGAAGGTCAGGAGAGTCCATGAGAGTCCAGTTACAGGAGGCCCAAGCCTTCTTACCTGTTTTTCCTCTGGAGTAAGGTTGGGGGTCCTCACAGGGGCATGAGGCAGCCCATCCCTTCGTCCTTTGTTCTCTGGTAAGGGGTGTAAGGGAATCCCATTGCATAGCTCCCTCAGGTTAGACATTTCTGGAAGATACAGAGATGGGCAGAGGCAGTCCCTGGAGAGGCTGTAAGATCAGGGCTGGCAAAGAGAGAAGAACAAATTCTGAAACCTCACATCCTAAACTCTTAGGCACCTCTGTGACCTTGGTCACCCACCTCCTTCTCCCTAGCTAACACCATTGGCTATCTGGCTTCCCTTGGAAGTGAATCATTCACAGCTATCATTTGGCCCCTGACTGGGGGATGGGGATAGGGAAGTTTGCCCAGTTTTGACACTTTTTTTTAATACTGATCTTGCTCATTTGCTTGAGGAGGAACGTTCTATTAACATATCATCTCAATATAATTTGAGTGAGGTTTGGGATTCCAAGGCACAGTACAAGGAAGGGGAACAATCTCCTTTATGGGCCACTTACATGACTAGGGGAAAAGCCCACCATGCACATGGTTCAGGACAGGTGGGATACTCTCTGGGTCTGGGTTTGGCCCAGTTCTGGAGGCACCACTTCCATTTTATGTGTTAAATCTCTCAGGGTTACTTTCCTTTACATGGGACATAATGGAAACATTTATCCACAGAGTGAGAGAATCTTTTGTGATGCTCTTGATCTGTAGGAAGAGCAGATAAGTAGCTAGTATTTGCCTCTCTAAGGGCACGTAATGCTTAGCATAGGGCTACTTTGTACCCAAAGCCCACAGGGAAACTTTTGCTTTAATGCTTGGTCCTTAGGCTCCAAGAAGCGTAATCAGGATCGGGAATGTACACTGTGGGTACTAGTGGGAGGGCACTAGAGACTGCCCATTGGACAGACTCCAATGACTCCATTACTATGGCCCCCAGTAGATTCTATTGACTTATGGTGCTTTGGTAAATCATAGTTAGCAGAATTTGGAGGCCATATGTGCTGTCTCAAAGTCCCAGAGTCCAAGAGGTGTTGAGTCTCCTGCAAAGTATTTAGAGTTCACAAATTGAGGAGGTGGAGTTTAAATGGGTCCAGGATGTGATGGCCCCCTGAGGGCCAGATGATCTCCAAGAATTTAACAGAATGAAAGGATCCCTGTACCTTGTTAGGAGCTATTGCCCATTTCCTCCTAGTTAGGTGCTCAGGGAATATGGAGAAATCCCTAACTAGGCTCTCTCCTTGGATTTTCTCCTTAGGAGGATGTTACCTACACAATTCCACATTTTGGTTCTGCAGTCCAGGGAAGTCTCAGGTCCTGATGGCACAGCCCAGGAGCCATAAATGGAGAATTCAGATAGCTCATGGGTAATCTCGTCAACACATGAAAGATAGTGGTGGCTGTTGATGCCTGGTAATGGGAATTGAATAAAACACGTTAGCTGCAAATCATTACACCTTGAGATCTGATTCTTTTTAGTGTCTTCTATAATACTAGCCATCCTGTTGGGGCATCTATGCTATTTAAGTTACAAAAGTAAAGCACCGCTCCTCCTTTTCTGGTTTTCTTAACCAGACAGATGGGGTTCTTAAAGGGGGATATTGTTTTCACCAACACACCTTCCTTTTCTGATTCCTTTATAACTCCAATGTCAATTTCTCCATAATTCCTTCTATAATTTCAATATAACTCCGATAATTCCAATTTCCTTATGTCCTGGTTGTAGTTGGAGGGCAGAGGGTGGGAACGTTGTTAACTATTTTGACTGGAAGCAGGGAAGTCTACTGGGTCCTATTTGGCCCTTCCTACTAATAGGGTGGTGATAGATTTAATCTTGTTCCATGGGATTAGACAGACAGCCAAGAAGGCCATATTGATTATAGGGGTGCTACTGGAGACTATTGATTGTAGTGGAAACTCAATGTGATGGTGCCAATAGTTAAAGGGAGCTGGGATCTCTTACTTAACAATGGGAGTCTGGATCTTTTCCATTTTATTGCCTTTGAAATCCTCTAGGGTCATGGAGTTACTCTTGTCTAGGAAAGGATTTCCTAGCACTTTGGTTACTTGGAACCCTGAATCAGTAAAGGCCAGGAAATGTTTGGTACTACATGGAGACCAGTAAACAGTCAAAGTAGTAAAGAGCATTGAGGACTCATGGGGCTGTCAAAACCCTATTTATTTTTAGGGGTGGCCTGCCATTTATGGAATTGGGAACCTGTCCCTTTCTCTGTGGTTGGTGGGCTGGAGATAACATAGAGGAGCTCCGTGTTCCCCTGGGGTTCTTTCTAAGACTTGCCAGTTGGGGGTGCCCAAATCCCACAGCTGCCAGTAAAGCTTCTTCTTTACTCCTTCTCCAGGTCTCCACTGTCTCAGCCTTGTTTCTCCTTTCCGGACTTCAGGCAGGTGTAATGATCTGAGCCCGGCATTTTCTGACCCACGGCAGCTGTGCACTAGATGCAGGGTGTTGATGATGGTTGACCAAGAGCCAGCTTGGGTTCTTTCTCAATTGTTGCAGCAACAGAAGTGGCAGAGTTTGGTGAGTTTCTTATGCTTATTTGGGAAGGTCATCTAGGGTCTGAGCCAGGAAGTATTTTAAAGTATTGGACAGGATGCTTGGGGTCAGCTATTTCTCTTTCTCCACTCTGGAGAATCTCACATGCAAGAAGCTACCCTCCTGGCAATTCCATTTAAGCTGGTGGGTGAGGGTGGGGGCAGTTAGGTGGAACAGTGGATAGAGCACCAGGTCTGGAGTCAGGAAGAGCTGAGATCAAATCTGGCCTCAGACTAGCTTGTGACCCTGGGCAAGTCACTTAACCCTGTTTGCCTCAGTTTCTTCTTCTGTAAAATGAACTGGAGAAGAAAATGGCAAACCACTGTAGAAACGTTGCCAAGAAAAGCCCAAATGGGGTCATGGAGAGTCAGACATGACAGAACAACAAAAGTCGGAGGCAGGGGAGATAGGATATATCCCCATTCTAATTCCATTGCAGAAATGGCTGGGTTATGCTTGCTGATTTTAATTTGAGAGGAATCACCCTCCCCAGTTTTAGCAGCAGAGAGCTTGAGCACAAGCAATGGCCCTCCAGAACTCAGTCATGGCTCTTTAAGTTGCCAAGGAGAAGTGTCTTAGAGGCCCAGCCACAATGCTGTCCTAGCATTGGTGTACAGGCTAGCCTTTGCCTTCTATGTTACCTAAATCTGCCAAGAGCATTCGTCCCAGCCATAGAAAACAGCTGATGCTCCCAAAGGAGAATGCCGGTGTGGCGGGTGGTGGGACGTTCTAAGGCAGATCACAGCAGGAGCCAGGACCCAGCAGGGAGAAAGTGAGGCACACAAACTTTATAGAGGGAAAATATCCACAACATGAGGGGTAGTCAAGGAAGATGGAAATATGTCAGGTCTGGGACCAAAACGGGTGGATTTTTAGAGGTCAAACAGGACCTGACTTTGGGGGAAAGGAGGAGGAATAAAGACCTGGTGTGTAGGTCAAGTTTCTGGCACTGGTGCTGTTTTATAGTGGGGGAAACTGGAGGGAATGGGTGATTTAACTGATATTCAAACTCCCAGCTCTCAGGAAAAGGGAGGGGTTCCTGGACATTACTGCAGGCATTACTTTGGCCAGGGAACTCAGGGATTTGGCTTCTTTGTTTAGGGGTGCAGTGAGGTCATTGAGGTCCTTACAATCAATGGAAATTTATTGAGTGTTACTCAGATGAAATGTATTGAGTATTACTATGTGTCCAGTCTTATGCTAGTATGTATAAGAGGGTTGTTGGAAGAAAAATACAATGTTTAAGCAATGTCCTATCCTCAAGAGCTTTCAGTCTAGTTGAGAAGAGAAGACGTGTATGTATACAAACATACATATATACACATATATACACATACATGTATACATACATACATACATATACACATACAAAATTAATTCTACAAGTACCAAATGAGTGGCCAAGACCAGAGGTGTCAAACTGCTCACCAAAAGCAGCCCAGACCTCTTCAAGTGCCTGCAGTCCAACCAGATTAACATGTAATTGGCAAATGTGTAACAAAATAAAAATACGATATAACCTAGATGTTAATTTGTGGTTTTCTAAGTCAATATGCAGCCTACTGAGATCTGTTTCTAGTTGAGTCCAACTCCATCAACCCATAGGATAAGTGACTCCAAAGGGACAATATCACCTACTTCTTATTTTATCCCAGGAGTGAGAAACAAACATATAGGATGTGGGAGTAGCATGGTGTGGTGGGAAGAGCATCAGATCCTGAGCCAGGGGACCTAGGGTCTTATTCCACATCTCTTTCAACTAAGCAGTTGTATGACAAATCACTTTGCCTTGGTATATATGAGCTTTGTCATTTTATTATTTCAGCAAATATTAGTGTTTAGTAAAAGTTAATGACATACGGAGGAGCAAAGGATGATGATTGAGGGAGTGACAGGTCAAGGAAAAGATTTTTTTTAAGAATGGATGAGACCCAATTAAGACTCTGGGCAGCAGGGAAACAGCCAATAGATAAAGCTACAACTCATTTGCAAATTAATTTTGTTCCTTTGTGCATCATGTGTTGGTGTCATTTAACTAGTAATGAATGTGATTAATAAAATATTGAAGCATAAATAGAATTATAAAAATGAACTATAAATATTTTTTTAGAGGGCAGTTGGGGTTAAGTGACTTACCCAAGGTCACATGGCTAGTTTTTTGTGTTACCTGCTGGATTTGAACTCAGGTACTCCTGACTCCAGGGGCCGGTGCCACCTAGCTGCCCCAACTATAAATATTTTAAAAGTATAGATATTGCCATGACATGAGTTTCTGGTCATTATAAATTGAATAGGTCTTTGGCAATATCGAATTCAGTTTCTCCCATTACTTCTTTTTTTTTCATCTTACAAAAAGTTTATTTTCAAAAAGTTAAACGAAGAATATACAATGACTAATTTTATGTATCAAAAGAAAATAAAAGAGGCTCTTGGGAATGTAAAGTGGAGACCCAGGGCATCAACTGCACTTCATTCCTTATACTCCTTCCAAGGCTTCTAACATGATGATACTGTTTCCTCTGATAACCACCATTCCAATATTGTTCTGTTGCCCACCTGGTACCATCTCTACAAATTCATCAATCACAAGATTCATAAATGGATCAAACCCCCGCAATATTCCTTGGATGTGCCTCCCACCATTTAATTTCAATGATAGCTTCTTGTCCATAAATATTTTTTAGCTCGGGCGGGTGTGCTTTGCTCATTTTGTTTCAGTTGTGGCCCCTTGTCTCTTCCCTGTGCAATACTCGGCTTTTCTCATGCTTCCCTTGCCGCCTCTCCCATTACTTCTTGAAAGGTGGTTCAACAAAAATATCCATCCAGCATGGAAATCATAATGGTGTAGATTACAACCTTTCCACCAATACTGTCTCTTCTTCATTTCTTATCCAAGTCATCCTGCCCATGCTTGTCCATAATTGTCCACATTGGGTCCACTCAGCAACCTAGAGTGACCTTTCTCTGAACTTCCTTTCTTTCTCCATTGTATGGACACCCATAGAGCCCCGTGCTGACTAGAAGTCAGAATCAATCATCAAGTATTTATTAAGTGCCTGCTAAATGCCAGGCATCATTCTAGGCACTCAGGGTGTAAATACAAATGTGACATAATCCCTGCTCTCTGAGAGCTTATATTCTATTGTGCTGTCCTTTCTATTGACTCACTTGATCTGCCCACTTCCTTCTGCTGCGCATACCTCTCTGATGACATTCTTTTTGAAAGTTCTCCTTATCTGAAGGTTCTCCTTGATTGATAGAGGACTTCAGTTTACCTCCTCTAGCACCGTGCATGTCTTCATGTTTTTTGGGAAACTGGGGTGATCAATGATTTGCAGGCATCCCAACTTATTTGAAAAAAATATTTAAAAGATGGGACCAAATATAACTAACCGTCACCCAGGTCCCGCTCCGCCAAGGGGTGAAAAGCCTTGATTTTCCAAACCTAACATTTTTTCGTCTGAAGACCCTTCCCACCTCTAAGAGTCTATGATTCTATGACCTATAATTGATTGATGATTGATTGATTAGATTGGCTTTGCTCATCCATAAATGGAGGAACGATGGTGTAGGGAAGGTACATAAGACGGTGGAGAAGCATTGACAGAGGGCGCTCCTGAGACAATTTCAACACTTTAGAGTGGAGACCCTAGGGAAGGGAGTGGCGACACCCACGTGCTGGGCATTTAATTTAAAGGGCCAGAAGTGTGCCCCCGCCCAACCTCCCTAATCTAGGTTGACAAACCGCAGACTTTACTGTAAAGCCAGTCTTAGGAGCCAGACTGAGCCGAACGAAAGAGCCCTCCCTGCAAGACAGAGGAGGGACCTTTGGGGGTGAAGGGCAGCTGCAAGGGGACGCAGAAGTTCAGGGTCACCGACAGGACCCGGGACAAAAAGGGGTTTGGTGACGCAGGGAAATAATGTAATTTTTCCCCATCCCTCCTCCTCCAAGCCGTCTTCTTGGATTGCTTTGATCTGCCTCTCTTTCCTTCTCTCCATCCCCTTCTCCAAAGCTAAATATTGGCAGGCCTGGGAGCCCGATGCTGGAGTCCGGACAAGGCACAGTAACTCTTCAAAGCCCTTCTCGATCTTCTCTCTCTCTGCCCGCTGTCCGCACCCCCACCCCCATCCTTTTCCCTCTTTGCTAGCTGGGCACGGGAGGAAGTCACAGGACGAGCGCAGAGCACGAAGCCCGGCACCGGGGGAGAGGCGATTAAGGCTCAACTTGAGTGCGCCGCGTTCTCCCAGGGTTAGATCTAGTTGAGGGTCCTTACTTATCCCTAATAAGCCGATACTCTTTAGCGAGTAGCTTGGGAAGAAAGTTACAGGAGACAGGTGAGTCCCCGGTGATCCTGACCTGTGCTCTTCTCTCCCTTCCGCACATCCTCCCTTTTCTCTCCCTCCCCAACTTCCCAGAGTGCGATGCCTTCCCCTGCACGCCCGCCCTCAGTGAGCGGGTGAGAGGGAGCCCCAAACTTCCAAGTCCGAGAAAGAGTGGAGAAGATGGCCCAGCCGGCCGCCCCGCTGGCCTGAGGAGGGGGTCCAGGACTTGGGCTGTGGCTGCTGGGCTCAGAGGTGAACGAAGCCGGCCCTTCTAGCCACCATGGTGGCTCTAGGGCTCGCCCTGATCTTGCTTCTGGAATACGCAGTCTCAGGCGAGGCAGGTAAGGATGGGGCACAAGCTGTTGGGGTTATGGGATGCGGGAGAGGGGGAAGAAGTATGTATCCAGAAATCCTCTTAAGCAGTCTTCCCCTTCCTGGGAAAGTACTGGAATTAACCCCTTAAACCCTCTTCTCTCCTGTCTCTACGAATCAATTGATTTCTTTCTATTAATTTTTTTTCCACCTCCCGGCTCAGGAGGTATTTAGAACTCACGACCAATCCAATAAGGCACTGGAAAAGAGAGTCGCCACGCCTTCGAGGAAGAGAAAATAATCGGGTCTATGGGGCGACTACAATGATTATTACAGATAGAAATTCAAGGCCAGGGAATATTGGAATGTTAGAATTGTAATGGACCTTACAACCGAAACAGTGGAATCAGAAGGGACCTGAGAACCCAGAATGTCAGAGCTGAAAGGGACCCTACAACCTAAAACTGTCAGAGCTATAGGGGGATTTAGAGACACAATATTAGAACATAGACTGTCAGACATGGACCATCAGTCAGAGGTCACCTCAGTCAGGGGTTCTTAACATTTTTGTGCGTTCTGGACCCCTCCGGGTCTAGTGAAACCTGTGGACCCTTTCTCAGAATCAGGTTTTTTTAATCCATCAAATAAAATGGGTGTTATTACAAAGGAAATGAATTCTATTGAAGTACATTGTATTTCCAACATAAAAAAAATTTTTTAAAATCAATTCATGGACTCCAGTTTAAAGCCTCTAATCTAGTCTGACCTCTTTGTTTCCCTGAAGTGGAAATAGGGGTTATTTATCAGAGGTTACAGAATCAAGACTGGAACCCAGGTGTCTTGACTCAAAGCCCAGTGTTATTACCACTTCATCTACTATAGAATGGATTGGTTAGCTGGGCTTAGGAAGTGGTAAATATTTCTTTAGAGATAAAAATCACTAAATATTCCAGATGGACTTGATTATCCTTTCAACTTCCAATACTTTATTAATATTTTAGTCAGTCAATAAGCATTTATTATATACCTATGTGTGTGCCAAGCACTGTACTGAGCCCTAGGGATATGAAGAAAGGCAAAAGACAGTTTCTGCTCTTGAGGAGCTCCTGAGCTAATAGGGAACACAATGTGCAAATAACTGAACCAACAAGCTAGACACAGGATGAATTAGAAATAATCCACAAAGGTGAGTGCATTTGTTTAGGAGAGTAACAGAATAACACACTATGTACTGGGGAAACTTAAGAGGATACAGGGGAAAAAAATTCATCTTTTTCTGGGTGCTTGTCATTGAAATACATGAAATTATAGTAAAGAGAGAGAAAGAGACAGACGGAGAAACAGAGAGAGAGAGACATAAATAGATAGAGAGAAAGTTTCATATAGCTACACAACAACCTCTCTCAACCTGAATTTCCTTATCTATAAGGTGGAGAGAACTTCCCAGCCTCCTTCACAGTCTTATTGTGAAAATAAAATTCTGAGTGTAAAAGTGTTGTGAAAATTATAAAACTACAGAGATTATATGCTTACAATAATACTTAACTGATGACAATTATAAGATATGTAAGATAACTTATATAACTGATAAGATGCAAGAAATGCTCAGGCATAGCTTACATTTATTGTTGGAAGCAAAACTTTCTCCCACTCCCTCCCCCGGCACCCTACTTACTAGTATTTAATTTTTTCTCCTAATTACATGTAGAGATAGTTTTCAGCATTCACTTTATAAGATTTTGAGTTCTAAATTTTTCTCCCTTCCTCCTTCCCTTCCCCTCCTCCTCCCCAAAACAGCAAGCAATTTGATATAGGTTATACATGTACGATCATATTAAACATATTTCCACACTAATTATGTTGTAAAAGAAAGATCAGAACAAAAGGGGAAAACCACAAAAAAGAGAATAAAAAAACAAAAATGTGAAAAAATAGTAAGTGAAACAAAATTCAGCATTGAGGAGTCAAAGGCAGGACCGTGATGGTTGGGCCAGCAATCTAGTGACCTCGGTGCTCTCCCTAACTCCTGTGTGCATTTTGTTTGCCTTTGGGCAAAATCAAGTCTCCTTCTACTGTCTCAGGTTCAGCACCACTCTCCTCCCCCCTACATGTGCCATAGATAGAGACATAGAAGCTGCAAACTTATTTTAATTATAGTGACTTTGAGAAAATGGCATGACAGAGTAGTGAATGCCAGGGGCAAAGGAGGAAAATTGGTTGTAGGCATTAGGCGCTCGACTGAGTCATGGCAGATCTTTGTCACAACGGGGGAATATTTTCTATCTTCAAAAAGACTAGCTTTGTTTGGACTGGGATGGTTAAGATGCTAGAGTCAGAGACTGGCAAGTCCACACCCCTTTGGTGTGCTTGGAAATTTAGTCTGGTCTGATAGCTACTCTGGGCATAGAAAAAGATTCTGGATAGACTTAACCAATGGAAAAGTCATTCAGAAATGGAGCTAGCTAGTATGGGAGATAGAATGCTAGATTTGGAATCAGAAAGACATGAGTTCAAATCCTGACTCAGACACTTAATAACTGTCCACTTCTGGGCAAGCCACTTAACTGCTGTGTGCCTCAGTTTCCTCATCTGTAAAATGGGCATCATAATACTACTTGTCTTCTGGGATTGCTGTAAGGATCAAATGTGGTCATATTTGTAAAGTGCTTTGCAAGCCTTTAAATGTTTCATAAATGTTAGTAATTATTGTTATTGTTGGCATTTATCATGAAGTGCAGGGTTGGGGGACAGAAAGTCTCAGCATCTCCAAGTTGGAACCACTCTGAACCTGAGACAGTAGGAGAAAGAATCTTGTTCAAAGGCAAATAATGTGCAGATGGTAGTTAGGGAGAAGACCCAGGTCACTGGATTCTTGGTCCAATCGTTGGCATGGATAGACTCAATGGGCTATACCTGACCAAAAATCCCCACCACAATTTTGCCAGCAAGCATCTACTTGAAAACTTCTAGTGATGGGGAATCTACTGCCTCCTAAGACAGCCCTAATGTCCCTCTTGGGACAGATCTCATTATTGAGAAATTCTTCCTCACGTCCATCCAGAAATCTGTCCCTTCTTCCTCTTCTACCACTGCCCTTCGGGGCCAAGAACACCATTGTTAAGTAAAGATGGATACTTCCCGGCTATGCCTGAGTAGGGTAGAAAAGGTTATGGGAATCTTAGTAAGAAAATGACTCTCACAGTTTAGTTTCTAATGGAAACAGGAGTCCTGAGTTATGTCGTAGCATAACATGAGTCTGGCATTGATTACGAAGTCATATAGTATTTAAAGAGAAGTGGGTTTTACACTGAGTTTTACACTGAAAACCTGGATTTCCCTGGAAGATTGATAGAATTCCAAGGGGGCATTTGGCAAGGGGTGATTGGTTTTACATAGAATCATGGCAGAGCTGGATGGGATAGTAGAGAACCTTTAGTTATATGACCATAAAATTAAAGTTAGAAGGAATACCCTTATTAAAAAAAAAAAAAAAAAGGTTTTTTGGGACGACTAGGTGAATACAGCAAAAGCCCTGAAGTTAGTAGGGCCTGAGTTCAAATCCAGCCTCAGACACTTAACACTTATTAGCCATGTGACCTTGGGCAAGTCATTTAACCCCAATTTTGCCCTGCCCTCCCCCTCCAAAAAAAAAAACAAAAAAGGGTATTTTTAGAATTTTTAAATTTTATTCTTTAATATTGTATAATTATATTACATGGAAATATATAATCTATGTTATTATAACTATTGTATAATGTTATATTATATACAATATACTATTATACTATATTATATTTTTAATACTTTTATTTTTACATCACATGTATTCCCCTACCAGGGAAGTCTTCTTTTGTAACAAAATTTTCAAAAACACCAAATAAGCCAGCTTACTATAGTCTTCCACCTCTCTGTTGAAAGGAGGGAAGAGCTTTTTCCCCCTCTTCTCTAGGACCAGGTTTGGTCATTATAATGATTATCTGTCTTATTGTTCTTTTGATGTATGCAGTTGTGGCCATTGTCTATGCTATCTATGCGGTTCCAACTATTTTACTTTGAATCCGTTCATGTCTTACCATGGTTCTCTGATTTCTTCATGTTTGCAATGGCTTATCGAAAGATAAAATTCCATTTTATTGATGTAACCGTCTGTTTAGCCATTCGGCTATGATGGCACCTACGTCATTTGTAGTTCTTTACTACAACAAAAGTGCTGCTATGAGTATTATAGTTAACATGCTATATTATGTTATATCCTCTTATTACATTATATATTTTGTTTTTAATTTATTTTTATTATTTATGTTATACATAATATGCTTTCTGCTTTTCTAACCCCTTTCATTTCCAATACCTCTCTGAAATTAATTTGTATGTATTTCATATGCTATGCCACCCCATGGACACACACACTCAAACTCCTGTGGCTCTCTGTCACCTCCAGGATCAAATAGAAACCCTGTTTGGTGGTCAAAGCCCTTTCTATCCTGCCCCATCCCACCCTTCACCTCACTTCCCCTTTCCAGTTTTCTTACACTTTATACCTTCTCATGTAGTCTGCCATCCAGTGACATTGGCCTCCTACTGGGTACTCAGAGAAGACCCTTCATCTCCAGACTCCAGGCATTTCCTTTGGCTGCGCCTCATGCCTGAAATGTTCCCCCTCCTCATCTCTACCTCCTGGTTTCCCTGGCTAATTAAAGTCTCACCTTCTACAGGAAACATTTCCCAATGTCCCTTAATACAAGCACCTTCCCTCTGTTGATTATCTCCTATTTATCCAGTATATAGCTTGTTTATACATAGCTGTTTGCATGTTGTCTCCATTAGATTGGGAGCTCCTCAAGGGTAAGAGATTGTCTTTTGTCATTCTTTGGATCCCCAGAGTTTGGCACAGTTTCTGGCACATAGTAGGTGCTTAATAAATATTCATTAACTGTTTCCCTCAATACACTAGAGATTTTATTTTCTTTTTTGTCCCCAGTGTGCACACAGTAGGTGCTTAATAAATATTTATTGACTGCTTCCCTCAATAGGCTAGAAAATTTTATTTTCTTTTTTTTTGTCCCCAGTGCCTGGCACATAGTAGGTGCTTGATATTTATTGACCATTTCCCTCAACGGGCTAGAGATTTTCCTTTTCTTTTTTTTTTTGTCCCCAGTGCCTGGTGCATAGTAGGTGCTTAATAAATGTTTGTTGAATTGAATTGATGATGAAACTAATTTCAAGAGAGTTTTGTAGAATTCTTTATAAGAAGAATCCTTAAGCTTCTTTGTGTCCTGGACCCTTTTGGCAGACTGGTGAAGCCTATGACCTCCTTCTTGGAATAATGTTTTTAAATGCATCAAATAAAATGTATCAGATCTCAAGGAAACCTATTATATTAAAATACAATTATCAAAATATTTAAAAGCAAGTTCAAGGACTCCACGTTAAGAACTTGCTCTATGAAATCATAAATTCAGAACTGGAAGGGATCTCCAAGGTCCTTCAATCCAATGCATGAGTTTCATAGATAAGAGTGCCCTGATTTGCTCAGTCACACAGGTGGTAAGTAGCAGAGACAGGATTTGAATCCTTCCCCTTTGACTCCAAACACAATAAAATACATGTCAGAGCCAGAATTCCAGGTTCACCCTCCAAAGATCCTGGTGGTTTTTTACTGTGCTAATCCAATCCCTTCATTTGACAGATGAAGCTGCATCCCTCAAAGGGAAAGTGACATGGCCAGAGTCACCAGGTAGTAGGGAGAACTGGGACCGGGACATTCTGTCTTGGGTTTCTAACTGCAACTCAATTTCTGCCACATCACACCTGGAAGGGGAAGTTTGTTATGTATGTTTTAGAGGCACATACATGTCTATGATAAGGAACTGCCTTTCATTGACTTACTCCATCCTCTTTTCAGGCTGATTACATAGTACTCTCTCTCTCACATTCTCGGTTCCAGCCCAGCTGGCCCATTTATTGCTCCCTAGACACAATATTCCCTTTCTCATCACCTTGAATTTGCACAGGCTGTACCCTGTTCCTGGAATGCTCTTTCTCCTCATACCCACCTCCCATATCCTCAGTTCCCTTTAAGGTTCATCTCAAATGCCACCTCCTTCAAAAGGTCTTTCCTGGTTCCTGATCTTGCTAAAAATCCTGTGTGTATGTATGTATGCATGTAATGTTTGTGTATATGTATGTGTGTATGTATATGTCTCTATCTATCTGTCTGTCTATCTATCTATCCTCTCTCTCTCTATCATCTATTTATCAATCATCTATTTATCTATCTATCATCTATCATCTATTTATCTATCTATCTATCATCTATCTATCTATCATCTATTTATCTATCTATCTATCTATCTATCTATCTATCTATCTATCTATCTATCTATCTCCAGCTGTGATACTGGGCAAGTTAATTAATCTCTCAATACGTAACTGCCTAAGATAAGACCTTAAATAGCAGACAAAGTGCTCCCTGTAGTAGTTAAAAAAAAAAAAAAGGAATTTTCTCACCTGAGTGTTTCTTTTGCCAAGGAAATTACAGGTCAAGACCTTGCTCTCTCTCTGTCTCTCTCTCTGTGTCTGTCTGTCTCTCATTCAGTCTCTGTCTTTCTGTGTCTGTTTGCCTCTCTTTCTCTCTCTCTCACTCTGTCTGTCTCTGTATGTCTCTATCTCTCTCTTCCTCTCTCCCCTCTCTGAATATACATATGCTATATATGTATGTGTACCTATGTCTGTGCAATAGATATCTATGCATATGCATGCACTTGTATGTACATACATCTAAGTATGTAACTACATCTTGCATTTCTGCATCTGTAAACAGGATGTATTCTCTCAGTAGAGTATAAGCTTCTTAATCACAGGGACTGTTACTTTTGTTGTATTCTCAGAGCTTAGCACATGGTAGGTGCTTTAAAAATACTATAACTGATGGAAAGGAAAGTCAAATTTTATGGCATTGTCTACACCCTTCAGTGTACTATCCTAATGGTTTTTAAAATTATATATGATAGTACATGTATTATTAAGTAAATTTATATTATATTGTAAAATATATTTTATATATTACATATATATTAGCATATTATATATGATATTATATATGTTATTAAATTAATATATTATATAATTATAATTTTATATAATTTCTATAATTTTTAAATGATCGTGACTTATTGTGTTTTAAGTATCCTAGCCACCACCACTGGCCCCAAATGGGTATAAATTGGGAATTATTACCATTTGCCTCAGATATGTCACTAAAACTATTTGATTAGGGCTCAATAATTTTCTTAATTTTTAAAAAAATGTACAAGTTCATCACTTCAAAAAGTTGGACTAGGCTTGCTTTAGAGAGCAATCCCCAGTTTTGGCTCCATAACCAACACATGCCCCAGAAGAACTTGGAAGAGGTTCAGAGGGAAGCTCCCGAGATGCCTCTAGCAATGAATAATGAGGCTCCTGAGAAGAGACTGAAGGAAGTGGATTTATGAATTCTTTGGATCTTGGGGTGTTGGTTCTGAGAGAGATCTCAAAGGTCATTGAATTTCAAAGTTGGGAGGGGGGGAACTTTTGAAGGAGAAAACATAAAATGCTAGAATGGGAAGGGAGACCAGACACTATTGGAACAGGAAGGGCCTTTTGAGAACATAGACTCTTGCAGTGGGAAATAACCTTGGAGATCATGAATCCCAATGCCCTCATTTGACATAGGAGAGAAAGGAGGCTGAGGCCCAGAAATGTGCCAGCCTTACCCCCATCTCACCCAGTGATCTCATTGTGGCCTTTTTACCACCTCATAATATGCTGCTTCTTTTCTTCTTTCCCTAATTAGGCTGTAAGCTCCTTGAGGGCAGGAGGCATTTGAGTTTCTTACAGCAACCAGACCAAGACTGGATGCACCCTAAGCTTTCAGAAATACAGACTGATTAATAACAATGAGAGTTCGTGAAGGCTACTATTTGGATTATTCACAATTCTGTGAGGTAGATTGGTTAAGATTGCTCTTTGCATTTTTTAGATGATGGGGGGAAAACCCAACCTGACTCAGAAAGGTGAAGAAATTTACCCAGTGACATAGTATCAGACCTGGAAACCCCAAGCTTTATGACTCTAGGTCCCGTGGTTTATAGAGCTGTATTGTGCTCTATAATGCTGTCTTTCTGATGAAGAAATGAATGAGTCGTGTGGGCCTTGCTGGCCCCAGCAGTTCAATGAGCCTTTCAGCATTTTCAGGGAACTTTTGTGTTTTCTATGCACTCTCTGAACCTCAGTGTTCTTGCTCTTTGAAGAGCTGCTCTTCTCTACCAATAGAGACTAGCAGGACCCTAAGATACCTCACTTGCCTGCCTACCTACCCCCAGAATTATCCTGATCTCTCTAGACTTTTCCTTGTTCTGAGTCAGGAGGACCTGAGTTCAAACGCTGCCTCAATCAGTTACTAGCTATAAGATTCTAAGCAGTTCTCTTGACCCTTCTGTGCCTGTTTCAACGATAAATTGAGAGAGGTGAGATCCAATGGCCTCTACAGGTCCCTTGAGCTCTAAATTTGTGATCTTATGACAGCCTCGACTCTATTTCAGCTACTCCAAAAATGCTCCCGACAACAATGGCAGACATTCTACCATTAGCCATTCACACCTTTAGATCTTGAAGGTTTTCCAATGTTCTGAATTCCCCTGGAAGACTTATAAGAGAAGTCTTGTCAGAGGACAGACTATGGCAGAGTTTAGATTTATGGATGAGAATCACAGACCATGGGGCCATAAATTAGAACTGGAAGATACCTTGGAGTTCACATTAGTCCAACCCTATCATTTTACAGATCAGGAAGATAGGAAAGGATTTGCCCAAAGTCACATGGGTAATGAGTGATAAAAGTTAAAAATGAACCTAGGCCCTCTGTCCCAAATGCAGTGTTTATTCTTTGTGCTGGGTTTCTTCCCAGGATGTTAGAGCTGGTCCAAGGATGCTCATCCTGAGGTCTATGAACTTGTTGTTTTAAAATATTTACATTTTGACAATTTGGTTCTTTTGTAACCTTCTATATTTCATTTTATACATTTAAAAACATCATTCTGTAGAACAAGGGTGGGGGGACAGGATAGGAAGGAGGGACATATAATCAGCCTCTCACAATATGTCCACTGTGGAGATGTTCTTCATAACTACACATGTACAGCCTGTATTGAATTGCTTGTCCTTCCAGTGGGGGTGGGTGATGAGGGAGAAAGGGAAATAATCTAGAATTTAAAGCTCTACAATCAAGTGTTAAAAAAACATATAAATATAGATTATATAGATATAGATACGGATTTGGATATGGATGTGGATATTGATGTAGATGTAGATGTAGATGTAGACAGAGATAGAGACAGAGACAGAGATATGGATATACAGGGACTGGGGTAGGGAGACCCTCCCTGCCCTACCAGAAAGTTAAAGGGGCATTGGAGGAGGACATAAAAGAGAGCAGATCAGGGGAGGGGCTTTACAGTGGGATCATTGTTTTGGGGTTGGGGGTAGGGGAAAGACGGGGAGAAAATTTGTAACTCAAAATCTAATGGAAATGAATGATGTAAACACGAAAATAAATTTAAAAAATAAAAACATTTTGAGAAGGGGCCCATGGGTTTCCCTAGATTTTCAAAGGGGTTCATGATGCAAAGAAGATTAAGAACTCCTGGTTGGTCCACTGGCTTTGTTGTAAAGATGATTTCTCTGTTCTAAAATCCTTTCTAGCTGGAATCTTATATCAGGGTTTAGAGTGGCCCTAATCCACTTTTACTCCTCTCTTAGCACCAATACCCTCCCTTTTAAAAGCTTCCTTCTTCTCCGTATTTCCACAATTTCTGTTGGGAACTCCCCTTGTATTGTTTGTTTTTGTGCCAATGAACTTTCTGCCCGTTGGTAAGAAGGAAGAAGCAATAATTAGCTATTTCTGTCACTGAACTGTAGCCGATCTTCCTGCAACTGCACGTCCTAGAATGCCAAGGAATGATTATTAACCATGACAGGACTACTAAACAAGTGCCTTCTGGGTAACTTTTTCATGTGGTGGATCTCAAAGCACTCATTAGTGTTTATGAATGATGAAATCTTTTTTATTTTTGTGATTAATTTAGTATTTTCTTTCTCTCCATTTACATGTAAAAATAATTTTTAATGTTCATTTTTTAAAATTTTGAGTTACAAATCCTCTCCCTCCCACTCCCCACCCGTTGAGAAGGCGAACAATTCAATCCAGGTTATAGATACGTAGTCCTACAAAACATGTCCATAACAGTCATGTTATGAAAGAAAACATAGACCAAAACCAAAACAGAACCTCAAGAAAAACAAAGTTAAAAAAAAGTTTACTTCAGTCTGTATTCAGACACCATCAGTTCATTCTCTGGGAATGGATCCCTTTTTGCATCCTAAGTCCTTCAGAGTTGTCTTGGATCATTGTATTGCTGAGAACAGCTAAGTCATTCACAGCTGATCATCTTACAGTATTTGCTGTTACTTTGTACATGGTACATTTCACTTTGCATCAGCTCATGTAAGTCTCTCCAAGGCTTTTCCGAGAGCATTCTGCTCATCATTTCCCATAGCACAATAGTATTCCATCACAATCACATACCACAGCTTGTTCATCCATTCCCCAATTAATGAGCATCCCCACAACCTCCAAACTTTTGCCCCCAAAAAGAGCTACTATAAATATTTTTGTACATATAGGTCCTTTTTCTTTTTTCTTTTTATCTCTTTTGGGATACAGACCTAGTAGTGGTATTGCTAGGTGAAAGAGTATGCATGATTTTATAACTTTTGGGGCATAGTTTCAAATTGCTCTACAGAATGATTGAATCAGTTCACAACTCCACCGGTAGTACATTAATGCCCCATTTTTACCACATCCCCTCCACCATTTGTCATCTTCTTTTGTCCTATTAGCCAATTAGCCAACCTAATAGGTATGAGTTAGTGTAATGCCAATCAAAGGCAACTTCCAAGGTTTGGATTACCAGCATAGCAAACCCCATTTATTCATCAAACATTCACAGAACAGAGAAAGTCAAAATATAGTATAACTCATTCATTTAGCAAGTAAGTTCTCAATTCAATCCAGGTACTACTCCACCCCTAGACAGTACATTCATTTAGTCAGTCAGAGTCTCTTCTCAAAGGGAGATCAGTTTCCAGTCATAAAGTATATTCATTTGGTCAATCACAGAGCACAAAAAGGCCAAAGGTTTCCCACTCCTGGACTCAAAGTAATTACAAAACCATCCATTAACACCAATCACTTTCTCAAAAGGGAGCAGGAGAGCACAAAAGACCATCCACCCTTAAGCCATAACAAAGTCAAGATCTCATCTCAGCATTGAAAACCCAAGGAAAGGCCCTTCTTTCATCTTCACTCCAGGCAAGCCCTCAGCAATCTCAGTTCCTAGGGAGACAAGGCTCAACAAAGCCATAGCTAGTGTATTCATCAAGTCACTCTTTGCCTGTAAAACAATCAGCAAGTCCCCCTTCCAGGATTTCTGTGAACATACAACAAGAAAATCCTCCTTCAAGGCTTCTTAACCAACAGCCAGGTTCCAGGACCTCTACAACAGCAGCACTGTCCTTCACCATCAGGTGAATTTGGAAAAACAACATCAAAACAGACAGACAAAATACCAGCATCACAGACATGCGTCCTAATTCTCAGCAGCTCCAGGTGGCAGTTCTCAAAGGTCCTGGGCAGCTCCAATGGGCTCTCAGCAGCTCAGGCTCCATGATACTGGATGCTGTTCTTCCCAAAAGCCCTTCTTCTGGCCTTCTCTGGGCTTGAGCCTTTCTTTCAATTCAAGGCTCCTCCCAGTTCAGTCCTCTCTCTTCAGTCAACTAGTCCATCCCACAAGTGGGTTTCACAAGCTCTGGGTCTTAACACTCAACCCAAAAGCCAAGTCAATTCAGGGGCATCTCCAAATTCCATTACCATTACAGGTAGTACCTCAGAATTGTTTTAATTTACATGTTTCCCATCAATAGTGAATTAGAGCATTTTTTCATATGACTATAGATAGCTTTGATTACTTGATATGAAAACTATTCATATATTTTGATCATCAACTGGGAAATGCCTCTTACTTTTATAAATTTGACTCAGTTCTTTATATTTGAGAAATGAGGCCTTTATCAGAGAAAGTTGTTTCAGTTTTTTTCAGAGTTGCTATTGCTAGCTGTATTTCCCTTCATTCTATTCACCCCACCATTTATTCTATTCTTTTTCTCCTTTCACCCTATCCCTCCTCAAGTGTTTTGCTTCTGACTACACCTACCCCCCATCTTCCCTTCCTTCTATCACCCCCCCCCCACACCCTTCCCTTATCCAGTTCCCCTCCTACTTTCCTGTAGGGAAGATAGATTTCTTTACCCAATGAACCAATTCTGATGAGAGTAAGGCACAGTCACTCTCCTTCACCTCCTCCCTCTTCCCCTCCACTGTAAAAGCTTTTTTTGCCTTTTTTATGTGATATAATTTGCCCCATTCTACTTCTCCCTTTCTCTTTCTCCCAGTACATTCCTCTCTAGCTTCTTAATTTTATTTTTTAGATATCATCCCTTCATATTTAACTCACACTTCTGGGCTCTGTCTATATATACTCCTTCTATCTGCCCTAATAATGAAAAAGTTCTTACGAGTTACAAGTATCATATTCCAATGTAGGAATGTATACAGTTCAACCTTATTAAGTCCTTCATGATTTAGCTTTCCTGTTTACCTTTTAAGCTTCTCTTTAATCTTGTGTTTGAAAATCAAATTTTCTATTCAGCTCTGATCTTTTCAGCAAGAACGCTTGAAAGTACTTTGTTTCATTGAATATCCATTTTTTTTCTCCTGAAGAATTATTCTCAGTTTTGCTTGATAGGTGATTCTTGGTTGTAATCCTAGCTCCTTTGATCTCCAGAATATCATATTATAAGCCCTCCAATCCTTTAATGTTGAAGCTGCTAAATCTTCTGTTATCCTGACTGTGGCTCCATGACACTTGAGTTGTTTCTTTCTGGCTGTTTGCAACATTTTCCCCTTGATTTGGGAGGTCTGAAATTTGGCTATAGTATTCTTGGCAGTTTTCATTTTGGGATCTCTTTCAGCAAGTGATCAGTGGATTCTTTCCATTTCTATTTTACCTTCTGATTCTATGGTATCATGGCAGTTTTCCTTGATAATGTCTTGAAAGATGGTGTCTAGGCTTTTATTTTAATCACGCATTTCAGGTAGTCCAATAAATGTTAAATTATCTCTCCTGGATCTATTTTCCAGGTCACTTGTTTTTTACAATGAGATACTTCACATTGTCTTCTTTAAAAAAAAATTGGTTTTGTTTTATTGTTTCTTTATTTCTTGTAAAGTAATTAGCTTCCATTTGTTCAATTCTAACTTTTAAGGAATCATTTTCTTCAGTCAACTTTTGTATTTCCTTTTCTATTTCACCAATTCTACTTTTTCCAGAGTTTTTTTCCATCAGAGAATTTTTGTGCCTCACTTTCCATTTGACCTTAAAAATGCTTTTAAAGGCATTCTTCTCTTCATTGGCTTTTTAAAAATCTCTTTTACCATTTGGGCTACTCTGTTTTTTTTTAAGGTGTTATTTTCTTCAGTATTTTTTGGGGTCTCCTTTACCAAGCTGTTGGTTTGTTTTTCATGATTTTCTTGCATCACTCTCATTTCTCTTCCCAATTTTTCCTGTATTTTTCTTACTTGACTTTCAAAATCCTTTTTGAGCTCTTCTATGGCCTGACACCAATTCATACTTTTGTTGGAGGTTTTGGATGTTGGAGCTTTGACTTTGTTATCTTCTTCTGAGTGTGTGTTTTGATCTTCTTTATCACTGTAGTAACTTTCTATTGTCAGAAATTTTTCTGTTGTTTGCTCATATTTGATTTTTAAGTCTTTGTTAAAGTAGGGCTCTGCTTCCAGGGTACCAATCTGATAGGTGTGAAGTGGTGCTTCAGCGTTGTTTTAATTTGTATTTCTCTAATCAACAATGATATTTTCATAGGACTACAGATAGTTTTAATTTCTTCATCTGAAAACTGCCTGTTCATATCCTTTGACCATTTATCAATTAGGAAATGACTTGTGTTCTTATAAATTTAACTCAGTTTTCTATATATTTTAGAAAAGAGGCCTGTATCAGAAAGAATGACTATAAAACTTGTTTCTCATATTTCCACTTTCCTTCTAATCTTGGTTGCATTGGTTTTGTTTGTGCAAAATCTTTTAAATTTAATGTGATCAAAATTACCCATTTTGCATTTATAATGTTCTCTATCTCTTGTTTGGTCATAAATTCTTCCCTTCTCCATAGATCTCACAGGTAAGCTATTCCTTCTTCACCTGATTTGCTCATGGTATCACTCTTTATATCTAAATCATGTACCCGTTTTGACCTTATCTTGTTATACAGTATGAGATGTTCATCTATGCCTAGTTTCTGCCATATTATTTTCCAACTTTCCCAGGAGTTTTTGTCAAGTAGTGAGTTCTTATCCCAGTAGCTGGAGTCTTTGGGTTTATGAAACATAGATTACTATGGTAATTTACTACTATCAAGTGTACCTAATCTATTTTGCTGCTTCACTACTCTATTTCTTAGACGGTACCAAATAGTTTTGATGTTTGCTGCATTATAACACAATTTTAGATCTGGTATGGCTAGGCTACCTTCCTTTATATTTTTTACATTAATTCCCTTGATATTCTTGATCTTTTGTTCTTCCAGTTGTAATTTTTCTGCCTCTTAATTTTTGGTAATTTGTTTGGCATGCTACTAAATAAGCAAATTAATTTAGGTGAAATTGTCATTTTTATTATATTGGCTCAGCCTACCCATTAGCAATGGATATTTTTCTAATTGTTAAGATCTGACTTTATTTGTGTGAAAAGTGTTTTGTAATTGTGTACATATAGTTCCCGGGTTTGTCTTGGCAAGTAGATTCCCAAATATTTTATACTGTCTACAGTTATTTTTAGCGGAATTTCTCTATCTCTTGTTGCTGGGCCTTTGTTGGTAATATATAGAAATACTGATGGTTCATGTGGGTTTGTTCATTTTATATCCTCTGACTTTGCTAAAGTTGTTAATTATCTCAAGTAGGTTTTTAGTTGATTCTCTAGGATTCTCTAAGTATATTATCATATCATCTGCAAAGAGTGATGGCTTTGTTTCTTCAATGTCTATTCTAATTCCTTCAATTTCTTTTCCTTCTTTTATTGCTAAAGCTAACATTTCTAAAATAATATTGGATAATAGTGATGACAATGGCCATCTTTGTTTCACCCCTAATCTTATTGGGAAGGCTTCTAGCTTTTCCCCATTACAGATAATGCTTGCTAATGATTTTAGATAAATAATACATATTATTTTAAGAAAAACTTCACTTATTCCTATGCTCTTTAGTGCTTTTAATAGGAATGGGTGTGTATTTGGTCAAAAGCTTTTTCTACATTTATTGAGATTGTTGTATGATTTCTTTTGTTTTTGTTATTGAAATGGTCAATTATACTAATAGTTTTCCTAATATTAAACCAGCCCTGCATTCCTGGAATAAATCCTGGTCATAGTATATGACCAGTATATTCTGGTGATAAATTTCTGCAATCTCTTTGCTAATATTTTACTTAATTTTTTTGCATCAATATTCATTAGGGAAATTGGTCTATAATTTTCTTTATCTCTTTTGGCTCTTCCTGGCTTAAGTATCAGCACCATATTTGTATCTGAAAGAAATTTTGTAAGACTCCTTTATCTATTTTTCCAAATAATATATATAGTATTGTAATTAATTGTTCTTTAAACGTTTGATAGAATTCACTTGTAATTCCATCTGGCACCAGAGATTTTTCTTAGAGAGTCTATTGATGACTTATTCAATTTTTTAAAATCTAAAATGGTTATTTAAGTATTTTATTTCCTCTTTTGTTAATATGGGCAGTTTATATTTTTGCAAATATTTATCCACTTCACTTAGATTGTCAGATTTATTGGCATATAGTTGGGCAAAATAGCTCCTAATTATTACTTTAATTTCCTCTTCATTGGTGGTGAATTCATCCTTTTAAGTTTTGATACTGGTAATTTGCTTTCTTCTTTTGAAAAATCAAGTTAACCAAGGATTTATCTATTTTATTATTTTTTCATAGTGATATTTTAGTTTTATTTATTAGTTCAATTTTACTTTCAATTTTACTAATCTCTGTTGATTTTCAGAATTTCTAATTTGGTGTTTAATTGGGGATTTAAAATTTGTTCTTTTTCTAGCTTTTTAAATAGCATGCCAAATTCATTGATCTGCTCTTTCTCTATTTTATTCAAAAAAGCATTTAGAGATATAAAATTTCTAAAACTATTTTGGCTGCATCCCATAAATTTCAGCATATTGTCTCATTGTTGTAATTCTCTTTGGTGAAATTATTAATTATATCTATGGTTTGACCCACTCATTCTTTAGGATTAGATTATTTTGTTTCCAATTAATTTTTTTATCTTTCTATGGACCTTTATTACATGTAATTTATTACATGTAATTTTTATTGCATCATGACATAAAAAGGATACATTTAATATTTCTGCCTTTCTGCATTTGATTGTGAGGTGCATTCACTTTTAAATGAGATCATTGTATTATTAGTTGTACTTAGTGACAGAAACGCTATCACAAAGTGGGAGTAATCTGTAAATATTTGTAATATAAAATAACACATATCAACAAAACTTTTTTAAAAACCATTTTAATAAAAAAAAAAGGTAAGATTTAGGGAGATAGACGTGTTAGCTTCTTTCTAGTAGCAGAAGGGTCACCTTGTGGAAGGGAAATCAGATTTGTTCCATTTGGCCGCAAAGATAGGTCTAGAAACAGTTGGGTAGAATTTGAAGAAAGGCTGCCCTGGGAGATAATAGGTTCCTCACTGGAGGTCTTCAAACAAAGACTGGAGGATCACTTGTTGGTGATGTTTAAGAAATGTTTTTTGGATGAATGAATGATTTGGAGTCAAAAGACCTGGGTTCAACTTCCAGTTCTGGCACTATTTATCTGTGGAATCCTGAGCAAACCAATTAATCTCTTTGTAAAATGGTAAAAGTATACAATTACATTCTCTACCTTAGAGGGCTGTTGTGAGAGAAGTGTTCTGTAAGTTGTGGCATGCCATGGATGTCATCTCTTATTAGTAAATGTATTAGCTGGGCAGAATTTGATTAAATTCTTGTTTAGGGATGGAGGACTAGATGTCCAACCAAGGTGCTTTTCAACTCTAGGATTTTGCGGAATGGAACTTGAACCAACATTTGGGGAGACAGAGAGAAGGGGGATGGGTATTCCAGACATGGTGAACACTGAATAAAAGCACAGAAGGGGAAACAGGGACTGGGGAGAGGAGGAGTTGGAATAATAAGAATGACTTGCTTGACTGAAGAAAAGCAGAAGATGAGATTGGAAGAGTAAAGTTATGGAAGATATCAGATGCCCATCAGAGGTATTTGGACTTAATATTGGAGACTTAGTGAAATTGGGAGATTGGCAAAGTCAATCTGAACCTGACTTTATAAATCTTTCCCCCTCTCCTTCCATTTTTAGGCTCTCATCCAAATTTAACTTTAGTAAATTCTCTGCCCTCTACCTTCTACCACTCTGTGTGAATGTAGGTCCCTTGGCTACATCTACCGAGGGGCTTTGTACCCTCAGTCTCTTCTCTTAAGAAAAACTGTCTTCTGGAGAAGGAATGTTAAATATCACCCTACAGGCAGAAAGGCCTCCCTCAACAATGGAGAAATCACCCCATAGAGGTGGGCAGGCCCAGAGGAGTTGTCAGTTCATGATCAGTAGAGACCATTTGGGGATCCCAGAGAATGGGGTCTAGTGTAGGCCCTGAACCAGGAAGGAGAAGATATGGGTCCTAGGTAAAGCTTTGCTCTTCTGCTGATGTATGTATGACCCTAGCCAAGTCTCTGCTTTTCCTGGGCCTTGATTTTCTCCTCTGCCATATTCAGAGGTTGATTAGATGATTTCTAATTCTAATTTCTAAAGGTTACTTATATCTCTATCATTCTATCTTATATTTTTTTATTCTATCTTATGCAAGAACTTGAAAGAACTTTAGAACACAAATTTGTGCTCTTTAAATGGGGATGCTCTTTGAATGGGGATAATAAGATGGAAAAATATGTATGGCTGTGAAGGGGAGGGGCAGGGAAAAAGTGAGTTGACACTTCTAAATCTGACCTCTTTTTTGGGGGGGACGGTAATGTTTGTGTTGCACATCTAGGGAAATTCCATACCTTTCACTGTGACCACCGTGCCTGCAACCCACCTGTGGGGAACCTTGCTACAGGCAGGACCCCTATCACATTCACCACCTGTGGGGAGAGTGGCACAGAACTCTCCTGCTCCTATGTGGACCAGCCTCCCCTCCCTTCCAGCACCTTGAACTGTGGTCATCTTCAGTGCACCAAGTGCAATGCCCAGCAACCCAACAATTCCCACCCACCATCCTCGATGACAGATGACGTCTTTACCTCTCCCAACACCTGGTGGCAGTCAGCTGCGGGCATCTCACGAGAAGAGATTCGTCTGGACTTTGAGACAGAATTCTACCTGACTCATGTCATTGTGGTCTTCAAGTCTCCCCGACCGGCTGCTATGATCCTGGAGCGTTCCCAGGATGATGGACGTACCTGGAGGCCCTATAAATATTTTGCCACCAACTGTACAGCCACCTTTGGGCTCCAAGATGACCTTGTTGAAGAAGGCTCTCTTTGTACATCTAGGTATTCGGATGCTGTTCCTTGTACCAGAGGTGAGGTAAGTATCCCATACATTAGTGTGGCACTCAAAGCCCTCTGTAATCTGGCCCCAACCTACCTCTCATCTTCAGTATAAACCCTCTTCCTCCAGTAAGTCTGTTATTCTCAGGGTTTCTTACACAGGCCATGCTTACTATTAACTCCCCATCTTCAACAGGAATCCCTCCCCACCACACCCAACACTCATCTCTAAACCCATCCTATTAGACCCAATTTCTTCTTAAACATTTCCTTCATCACCTCTGCCCCCACTGGGCTGGCTCCCTTTTCTTTGCACCTCTATTCCACCAATTGGCTGTACCTAGATTCACAAATTCAGTTAGCACTTTGGTTTTAAATTCCTAGAACTTTATTATTGCACTCAAATCTTTGTCTCTCTCCACAAAGACTTCTAAGTCCAGGTCCATGTTCAGCTCAACAAAGGGCTAAATGATACCTCTAAAGCAGTGTTTCTCAACCTTCCTAATGCTGTGACCCTTTAATAGTTGTATGTGGGTATATCTGCATGTGGGTGGACCCACCTGGAGACAGATAGAGGAGGTTCCTAAGACCATTAGAAATATGTGTTTTTCAATGGTCTTAGGCGACCCCTGTGACCCCTGTGAAAGGGTCCTTTGACCCGAAAGAGTTGGTTGAGAACCGCTGCCCTAAGGCCTGAAACTCTCACCCCATGACTGAATTTCATTTAATAAACATCTATTCAGTCTAACTTTGTGTGAGGCATTGTGCTAGGATGGGTATATAAAGGTCTTCTTCTTCTTCTTCTTCTTCTTCTTCTTCTTCTTCCTCCTCCTCCTCCTCCTCCTCCTGTTCCTCATCATGTATTTCTTAAGCTGGTTTTTCAAACATGACTGTAGGGCCCTTACATGTATTCCTATTAAATTTTGTGTTGTCAGGAAAGTGTGAAATCATGGACTGATAACTGGCCTCAAAGACAGGAAGACATGTTCAAGTTCTCCCACTAAGATATACTGGATGACCCTGGGAAAGTCACTTCCCCTTTTGCTGCTATAGGCAACTCTCTAAGACTACTTATTATTAAGGAATTAGCAATCAATTCTTTCTTACCTTCTATCCTTATAAATTTAAAAATGCTTATGCCTTTAAATCATTGATAAAAATGTTAACATGAACAGATCCCTGGGGCACTCCACTACAGACTACCCTCCAAGGAGATGTAGTGATATTGATGACTGCTCTTCTAGTCATCCGGCCAGTTCCAAATCTGCCTGACAGTACCACTATATAGACCAGAGGTGTCAGACAGCCTGGAACAGTCTTGAGTGCTGAGGAAACCTAAGCCAGATTAAATTATAATTAGGAGATATTTAACAAAATGAAAATACAGTGAATATAGATAATGTTCATATGTGGTTTTCTAAGTCAACATGTGACTCATAGCAATCATATGTATGGTTTAGTAGCCTTGATTTCTATTTGAGTTTGACACTACAAGTCTGACTTATGGGTCTCTACTTTATCCACAAGGGTAGCACAAAAGTCACCATCAGATGATTTGCCACAATCTGGAGCTGTATCTACAGAATTTTAGTAAGTTACAGGTCTAGTAATCCTGACCCCAAAAGGAGGTAAGGTCAGTCTGGCAGAACTTCTCAGTGACTCTGAATGATCGTTTGGTGGGAAAGGGGGAACCATCTCTTTAAGCTGACACATTTTAGATTTTTTTCCAGGAATCTGATGACTGACTGTTCTGTGTGCTGGAACCCCGACCCAAGCAGAGCCATGAGGCAAGTCCCCCAATCCATTGCTTGCATTCCGCCGGTCGTCAGAGTTGCCATGCTACCAGTTCAGGCTAGATCCTCTGATTCTGGTTCGAGGAATCAATGTCAAGCTCACCACCTTAATAGTATGCAGGTTCTGCTCTTCCCTTTTTTTGAGAATTGACACATTTACTCTCTTCCAGTTCCGCTCCCCAAGATCTTTGACTCAGCAAGCATAACTACCAAATCTCCTGCAACCTTTCAGTGCAGTCCTGTGTAGCCCTGCTGACAGACTCATCAAGGGTGGCCAAGGGTTCTTTCATTGTCACTCCTCAGACTCACCCTGGGTTTCAACTCCCTATTAACCATTTTTTTTTTGCCTTTGTCTTTCTTACCTGAAGACCATTCTCTTTGGCAAAGCAAATGGAGGCAAAATGAGTTGAGTCATTTGGCCTTTCCTCCGTCATCCTTTGGCCATTTGCCTCTTTTCTCTGGGTAGCTGAAAACTAAAAACTACTTGTGGCTAATAGTATTCATAGCCAGCCTGGGCTCTTTTTACATTTGAGAGTCCCTCATTTTATTCTTATGGGATTTACATTCATCTTGTTTGTTACCTTTGCTTCCCTCTAGCTTGTTCTAGACTCTAAAGCTAATATGGCGAATAATCCATTTCCTTTCCAAGATGCAAACCTCTGCTCTCTTTAAGTATTTCCCTCTTCTAACCCAGTTCTTTTCTACCTTCACAACATCTCACTTACTTTTCCCAAAAACTACCTTACAGGGACAGCTATGTGGTGCAGTGAATAGAGCACTGGCCCTGGAGTCAGGAGGACCTGAGTTCAAATCCGGCCTCAGACACTTAACACTTACTAGCTGCGTGACCTTGGGCAAGTCATTTAACCTCAATTGCCCTGCTTTCCCCCCCAAAAAAGCAAAAAAAACCCAAACCCCAGAAAACTACCTTACCAACAGACAGTAGGTAGCACAATGGATTGACCACAGACCTGAAGTCAGAAAGACCTAAGTTCAAAGCTGAAATCAGATACTCATTGGCTGTGTGACCCTGGGCAAGTCACTTAAGCTCTGTTTGCCTCGGTTTCCTCATCTGTAAAATGAAGAAAATAATAGCACTGATCTCTCAGGTTTGTTGTTAGGATCCAAGGAGGTAATATTTGTAAAGGGCTTTGCAGACTTTAAGGTGCTGTATAGATTCTGGCTATACAGGTCATGCACGCTTGTCAGAGCTGGGATTTGAATCTACTCTACCATTTTGTGGTTGTTCAGTTGTTCCAACATGTCCAACTCTATGTGGCCCAGTGGACTTTGTCCATGGGGTTTTCTTGGCAAAGAAACTGAAGTGGTAGCCTTTTCCTTCTCCTGTGTGTCCCCATTTCACAGATGAGGAAACAGAGGCAAATAGGGACTAAGTGACTTGCCCAGGGTCAGGCAGCTAATCAGTGTCTGAGTCTGGATTTGAATTCAGATCTTCCTGATCTAGACCTAATGCTCTAACCACTGCAGCTGCCATTCAAAGTAGAGGAGCACAGCATTGTCAAGGCCAAAAGGTGCTATGGAAAGGTGTCCTGGGCAAGGATGGAGAGGGCCCAGAAGAGTGGGGGGAGGGTGGAATGGGGCAAACCAGTATCAGGCAGGAGAGTGGGAGCATTTGCCAGAATTAAGGAAACTTGAACGCTGAAGCAATTTCCTGCCTTTATATGGTTGGGGGAGGGGAGAAGGAGGAGGGAAGGAATCGGTGACCCCAAAGCTGGTCTGGGTCCTCCATATGGGAAGCACTTGGTAGAAATGGAGAGTCTAGGGGCAGACTATCCACCTCAGTTCTCGTTAAGTACATCTTGACACCCAGAACCGTCATAAGGGATCAGATACTTGGAATAATCCCAGGTGGAGCCAGTTGCCTGAGACAATACGCGTAAGCCGAGGAAAGAACCACCCTTTCTCCCCCTCCCACATTTCCCATTTTCTGTGAACCAGAATCAGAGAGCCTTGCCCACATTGGCAGTAGGGTAACTCTGATGCCCAGGGGAATGCAGGCAATGGATTGAGGGCCCTGCCTCGCGGCTCTGCTTGGGTAGGGGATGCTGGAACCTGGACCAGCCAGACGTCGGCTTACGGCTGTGTGGGCTGGTGGAATGTGGACAGCTGGCCTCTGCAGCTGGGGCTGTTAGCTCATGGCTCCCTTGGCCTGGGGAATGTCAAGGCCCTCAGTGGTTTGGAGAGGGTACGTGACTGCTCAGTTCATGGTGAGGGAAAAGAGGACCCACCACAATCCATGGGGGCTCAGGATGAAGGCCCTCATGGGCTAGGCTGCTTGATCAGGTGAGAGCTTGTGGCTGCATGAGGCAGTCTGACTGGGATTTGATGGAGCCAGACGCACAATAGAATGATCTCTGGGGCATCAGCCGACACCCCCTCCCCCTCTCCTCTGGGCCCTCACAAAGCACAAAAGAATGGACAAAATATTTTCTATGCAGCAAGTTTTTAAACTTGTCTGTCCACTTTTTAAAAAAAATGCAGAGATAGAGAGGAAGGGAATCTCTACGAAATCAGTGGCAGATGGGATAAATATGTCGCATTTCAGTCTCATGGGCCAGAACCCATGAGAATGACAGGACCACCAACTGTCAGGTTGTGCGAGACCTCAAAGGGCAGCTACTGCAACCCTTACATGGACAGAAATCTCCTCTGAGATGTCCCGGGCAAGTGTGAGCAGCCAGTGAGTAGTGGCAAGTCACAGATGGGTCACCTAACCTCCTCTCCAGCCTCAGTTTCCCCAACTGTAAAGTGAGAGGCATTGGCCTAGCTGACTTCTGACCTCCCTTCCATCTCCAAACCTCAGATTCTGTCCATTCGAAGATTCAGGCTCAGAACCCAAGTTTGAAATGGATAGGACTGGACCACTGATATTGCTGTTCGGTCTTTTTTCAGCTGTGTCCAGCTCTCTGTGATCTCATTTGGCAAAGATGCTGGAGTGATTTGCCATTTCCTTCTCCAGCTCATTTTACAAGTTAAGTGACTTGCCCAGGGTCACAGTAAGTGTCTGAGACCAGATCTGAACTCAAGTCTTCCTGCCTCCAGGGCTAGTACTCTACCCACTGTGCCACCTAGCTGCCCCAAAAGAGAAGTTAAGTGACTTATCCAGCTAGTAAGTATCTGAGGGTGGCTGTGAGCTCACATCTTTCTGAGTCCAAGTTCAGCACTCTGTCCACTGTGCTACCAGCTGCCAAAAGAATTTGCGCAAGGACACCCTCCTTCATGCGAATATAACAGGCAGCTTCCTATGAGGAATGTTGTGGTTGCTGCTCAGTCACGTCCAACTCTTTGTGACCCCATTTGTGGTAGAGATATTGGAGTGGTTTGCTATTTTCTTCTCCA
Organism: Pseudocheirus occidentalis; assembly: GCA_028646575.1. Lineage (NCBI taxonomy): Eukaryota > Metazoa > Chordata > Mammalia > Diprotodontia > Pseudocheiridae > Pseudocheirus > Pseudocheirus occidentalis. Next base: position 46,456,911 of record CM053599.1, on the reverse strand, counting down.
GATCAGTTTACAGATGAGGAAACTGAGGCAAATAGGGTTTAGTGACTTGCCCAGGGTCTCATGGCTAGTCTGAGAACACATTTGAATTCAGGTCCTCTTGACTCCTGACCCGATGCTCTATCCACTGTACCATTTAGCTACCTGGACTTTGATAAGTCATGGTTAAAGCCAGCCGGCCAAGGTATAACAAACTCTGTAAATGAAGTGAACACCTAAGGGGCAGCGATGGAGAGTGATGGAAAGGGGCCTGGATTCAATTTTGTCTCTCTTACAAGCTGTGTGATCTGAGGCAGCTCCCTTGCCCTCTCTGGCCCTCTGTTTCCGCACCTGGGAGTGTGTTGGACCAGCTGATCTCTTAGGTACCTGATTTTAAGCTTCTGAACAGGGGGCTTGGGAGGCGGGAGCCCTGGGCTCTCATCCCCTCCCTGTCCATAATGCACTGTGTTACCCTGAGACCTCTTTCGGGGTCTCAGTTTCCTCCTCTGCAAAGGGAGGGAGCTGGATGAAATGATTCCAAGGTCGCTTCCAGCTCTAAGATTCTCTAAAGAGGAATTAAGCCTCGAGAACAAATGTTGCTGAGTGGGCTGGCTTGCTGACAGAGAGCCAGCATGGTATGTCAGCCCACCCTCTGGCCCGCCGTTGGTATAAAGGGCCCTGCTGAGCAATAGAGCCCAAGCAGAAAGCAAGACTGGGGGCTGATCTCATGGAGACAAAAATAGAACACCCCGATCTGGTCATGACTCAGAGCCCTGGCCAGAGGCTCCCAGGGAGGCAAGGGGCTCTTTTTCCTCTGGGAGCCTGGCTGGACGGGGTGGGGGGAAGTTCATAGCTATTCCGAGGGGGGGAAAGAAGCATTCCTCTGTCTGGGGCAAAGGACTGTAGATTGGCAAAATTCGACTTTTATGTTCCCAGCCTCCTTTCTCTGGGTCTTTTCTGACTAAATGCTTGGCACATAAATGCTTAATAAATGCTTTTTAAAAAAAATTCATTCATTCATTCATTCATTCATTCTTTCTTTCTTTCCTTCCCTCCCCCAATCCTTCAGCATCCTTTCCCTCTCTCCCCTTAGGTTCCGAATGGCCTTCTTCCTTTTCATTTTCTCCCTCCCTCTCTTTTCTTTCTTTTCAGTGTTTCTCTTGGTGATAATTTACCATTTAGGCTGAAGATGAGAGACAGAATCCTAACCTATCAAAATCCAAAGGCACCTTAGACTGAGCCCAGTAGGCTTGTATTACACAAAGGGAATCTGAGGCATAGAAAGGGGAAATAACACCCAGGATCCCCCCGGGAGTGAGAGAAGAAGCCAGGTCTGACATTCCCAGGAGCAGGCAAAAGGCCTTAGCCATCACTGGGCTTATTTAATCCCTTCATTTTGATGGATGAAGACATTGAGCCTCGGAGAGATGGAATCACTTGTTGGAGGCCACACAGCCAAGCGAGTTGCCTCTGGTGATTCTGTCTCACAATACCTTTCTTGGCTCTCCTCCTCACCCCCATTCAGGCCCTCATTGTCTCTCTTCTGCACTATTGCAATAGGCTCTTAATTGGTCTTCCAGAAGCCAGGCCTTCCCCTCTCCATTCCTTCCCACACACAGCTGGAAAATGAGTATTTGTATCCCCAGCTCTTGGCCAATGGTAGATACAGAAGAAATGTTGGGTGAATTGAGTGTGTTCTGGTGCCAGAGTTAGTGGCTTTGCCGTTATACCAGGTTCCTGAATTTTAGCACAGGCTTCTCTTCTCTTCATTTAGACAGATATGTTGCAAACACCTCTGGGAGAGTTATTTTCAGCCTTATCTGTAATGGTGGCATGGAAGACTTTGTCCTTTTTGAAGGAATTTCAGGCATTGGTGAACTAAATGAAGGAGAGATTGATTCAGGCTGGAATAGTGGGAGCCATAGTGCACAGAGTCAGGAAGACCTGAGTTCAAATGTGTCCTCAGACACTTACTAGCTGTGTGACCTTGGGCAAGTCACATACGTCTGCCTCAGTTTCCTCATCTGTAAAATGGTGGTGATAATCATAGCACCTACCTCCCAGGGTTGTGGTAAAAATAAAATGAGATTACATTTGTAAAGTGCTTTTGCACTCCATAAGTGTTATTCTTATTACTAATTATCATTCGTTACTCCTTGTTTTTGCATGACTGCATATGTCTAATCTATATAAAATCGCCTGCCTTCTCAGGGAGGTGGGTGGAAAGGAAAGGAGAAAATATGGAACTCAAAATTTTAAAAAAATATATAAAAATTGTTTTGTTTGTATATAATTGAGAAAAAATAAAATAGAATAGAATAAAAATCAAGTATTATTATTTTCCTACCATGCAGGCAGTCTGTTCTATCTACTGGAAAGGCTGGTTCTAACCGAGAGTGAACTCTACGTTAGGTCTTGATTCACAGAATGTCAGAATTGAAAAGGCCCTCAGATAACATCTAATCTAACTCTTTCATTTTTATAAAACGGGACATTGAGGCCCAGAAAAGGGAAATAACCCAACCAAGGTCAGATAGCTAGTAAGTAGGGGAGCCTTGATTATAGCCCAGCACTTCTGACTAATTTCTTTTCTTTTTCCACCATATATTGCCTTTTACAGAACAGACCCTCTATTCTCAATTCCATTAAGCTAGCATGTATTAAATGCCTACTAATGGTGTGGGTGGTACAAATGCAAAAATAACAACCCTTGCTTTGGGGGAGTTCACATTCTATTCAAGCAGCCTGATTCATGTTTTCATCTCCCAGGTCATCTACAGGGCCCTGACACCAACTAATCAGATTGATGATCCTTATGGCCCAGAAGCCCAAGATTTGCTAAAACTCACCAACCTCCGTCTCCTGCTGCTAAAAAGGCAGGATTGCCCCTGCCAGGGGGTGAGGCTCCTGGAGAAGCCCCAGCGATTCACGCACTATGCCATCTATGACCTGATTGTCCGTGGAAGCTGCTTTTGCAACGGACATGGAGAGATGTGTCAGCCGGCAGAAGAGACGGGGAACTCCAGGAGTATGGTGAGGAACGTGACCTGGGTGGGGTTGGGGTCCAGTCTTGTCTGTCTGCTGCGGAAATGAGTGTTTGCATGCACTGATCTTTAAAAGTTCCCAGTGTGGAAGGGAGAGCAGAGGACCTTGTGGTGAATGGATGGAGAGGGGAGAGGGGGGAAGGAGCAAAGCCTGATTGATGGGAAGGATCTCATGCTTTGTTTGTTCTATCTGACCTAGGATAGAAGACTGAGTACACACATGCTTTATGGCTCTGCTCTCTCCTCTATCTTGTCCTTTGCTATCTTTTAAAACCCAGCTCAAAGAGGTCACCTCTCCTATGGAGCCAAGGTAGAAATACCCTAAACCCCAATAGTCCTCAGAGTGTCCCTCCTGTATCACATTCTGTCATGTATTACAATTATGGGTACACTTGTCTTACCTTCTTTACTAGACTATAAGCCCTGTGAGGGCAGGGATTATGTTTTTTATCCCCTATGGCTTTCCACAGAGAGTAGTAGATCACAGAATGTTAGAGCTGAGAAGGAACTTAGCACATACAATATTAGAACATAGACCAAGGAGCATTGGAGCTAGTGTGACCTCAGAGGTCACCTCTCATTTTACAGAGGAAGAAAAGGAAGTCCACAGAGGGCATATGGACACTGGGATTTAAATTTGCTTGTTCCAAGGTAACCAGGTAATCACCTTCTTCACCATCATCATCAACATAACTACCATTTATAAGGTGCCTTAAGGTTTGTAAAGTGCCGTGCAAATACTTCATTTGATCCTTAGAGCTGGGTGCCTTTATTGTCCCTGTTTCACAGATGAGGAGACTGAGGTTAAGTGGTTGAGTGACTTGCCCAAGATTACATAACTAGTAAGTGACTAAAGCAGAATTAGAGCTCTGGCCTTCCTGGCTCCCAAGACTAGTGATTTGTCTACTTTACTGTAAAGGTAGCCACCTAAGAATTAGAGGATATTTCTAGAAATCAGGTGCTATCCTTAACTTCTGTTCTCTGATAAATGTAGCAATTCTAAGGCCAGAAAACAAGAATCTTCTGACCGCATATAGATGGAGGCAGGAAAGCATGCTCTGGCCATCCAGAAGATAAGCCCAGTGACCCTTCCTGGGGGCCAGCAGCGCTTTCATAAGCTCAGGGGCAGTTTCTCCTTTCCCTTAGTGGCCTGTGGGGCAGAGTTGGATGGAAATATTTGGAAGAGATTTCAGTGACTCATCCCTGTAAGAACATGAGGAAATTGCTGTTGGTGTCATGGAAAGAACCCTGGATTAGTTATTTGGAGATCTGGCTTCTAGTTCCAGCACAATTGGGAGAGCGCTGATCCTGGAATCAGGAATCAGGAAGACCTGAGTTCAAATCCAGCCTCAGACACTTACTAGCTGTGGGACCCTGGGCAAGTCACTTCATCACTGTCTGCCTCAGTTTCTTTAAATGTAAAATAGGTGTAATAACAACTCCTACCTCACAAGGGTGGTTGTTAAGATCAAATGAAATCTTCTTTGTAAAGCCGTTAGAATAGCACCTGGTAACAGTGCTACAGTAGGTGCTTAATTAATGCTTTCCTTCCTCTGTTACCATTTCACTGTGTGGCCTTTGTCAAGTTCTTCAACTTCCTTGGGTCCCAGTTTCCCCAAATATAAATGAGGTGGAATTAGACAAACTAAAGGGACATTTTGACGGGACAACGACCTTTATCTCTGTGCTTCCTAGTTTATCTATGTTCTTCTTAAAAGAAGACACACAGAACTGAGTGCAATAGTTCACTAAATTACTGACTTCAGCAGAGCAAGATACAGTGGGACTGCTGTTTGGATTTGGAGTTTTCTTGATAGAGATACTGGAGTAATTTGCTATTTCTTTCTCTAGCTCATTTTACAGATGAGGAAACTGAGGCAAACAGGGTTAAGTGACTTGCTCAGGGTCGCACAGCTAGTAAGTGTCTGAGGTCAGATTTGAACTCAGATCTTCCTGACTCCACGCCTGGAGCTGTAGCCATTGTACCACCTAACAGCCCCACAGTGGGCCTATATCATGGATCCCATGTCTCCCTTACTTCCCTCTAGGAAGTCATTTATTAATTTTTTCTTGTATAAAACATTTTTGACATATTGACTATCCTAAAATCCTCAGATCTTTTATAATTTTTGTATAGTCATGCCTTCCCTATCTTGAACTGGTAAAACTGATTTTTGAACCCAAGTATTAGACTTTACATTGATCATATTATCTATATTAAATATATAATATATATATAAAGTATTAGACTTTACACTATTATTATTTCTTATTAATAAGCAACTTTGAGGGGCAGGATGACTTAGTGAATAGGGAATTCACCTCAGAGTCAGAAGGAACTGGGTTCATTTCCTGCCTCTGATAAACGCTGGTTGTGTGACCCTGGGCAAGTCACTTAGTCTCTTAGTGCTTCAGCCAACTCTCACAGACTATAAGTTGTAGAGTAGATTCCAATGTGCATTGGTAGAGGGAATTTTCTCCCTGGGAGTTCTATACTAATGAAGTCACAGGAATGACAAAAAAAGTCTTATAAAGTTTGGTCCAGTGCTCTATCTCAGGGGTTGGTAAACCAAAGCCCTCAGGCCAAATCTGGCCTGCCACCTCTTTTCCTATAGCCCACAAGTTAAGAATGGTTGTGCATTTTACAAGACTTCGTAAATGAGTGTGACCCTGGGTAATATGCTGAAGCCTGCTTGGACCCATCATGGAATATTTAGCTTGTCCTTTTTGATTGCTTGCAATGATAATTGTGCTGGGGGTACATGGTTCATGGTTCATGGCCCTAGAACATTTCAAGGAGGTGGGAGAAGACATGTAGCGAGCAGTGGTTCTCCTTTCTTTATATCCCTCAGTGCTTAACAGTTCCTGGTCCATAGTAAGTGCTGACTTTTAAATGTGATCCAACTTAGTCTCTTCTCTTTGAGAGGCCACATGGGCTCTGGAGTGAGAAAGACCTGAGTTTAAATTCTACCTCAGACACTCACTGTATCACCCTGAGAAAATCACATCAGCCTCAGTTTCTGTAAAATGAAGGTGTTGGATTCAATTGCCTTTAAGGTCCATTCCAGTTCTGAGTCTATGATCTGTCTTATGCATGTCCTCCCTAATCAGTTTTGGGCCCAGCACTATCCATTTGTAATATTTGCCCAAAGTATATGTATTGATAGGCCAACTATTTCTCTAGCTACTTGTTATAATCCGGGCAATATCCATTCCTCATCCACTTTGTGTATCTAGTGTGGATGGCTAGGCTGGTCTCTTGTGAATGAACATTGGTTTTATTGAGATGATCTATTATGTTCCAGGGATCTAGGTAATTGACACAATATTGCTTGCAAACAGGCACATCTGCTAAACCTTCCCATCAACAGTAAACCTCTTTTCCATTTGTACTTTGTAAGGTAGGCAAGCTTGTAGTCCTAAAATCATCTCATATTTATCCCTTTTGTACACAGAAGTTGTGAAAGGAAAGTTGTGAGGGGCCCCTGAATTTCCCTCCTTACTTTTTCAGATAAGCAAGTGAATAGAGCTGCGTTCAAGCATCGTGACGTTTCAGCAACCCAAAGCAGCCAGTCTGTGACTGGGGTAGCTAGAGCCTCCTGAGATGTTGGGTCAGGTCCTATTTTCCCACAGAGCTCCTCCCTTGTTGGCAAGAACAGAAACTCGCTCTTAGCAGTAGCTTGATAAACAAGCTTGTGTTACTGGTTACTGCTAAGTTCCCAAACATTCCTCTCTGCCCAGTGGGGCTGTGATGACTGAGGACTCTGTCACAAGGCCATTCCTGGCTACAGTTTCTAAACAGAGGAAGAACCATGGCAGGACTTTTGTTGTGCTCCCTGGGGGCCATCCTGCTGCAAATGATGGAAATATTGTCGGGCAGAGCCAATGAATCTGATCAGGCTGTTTGCCAACTGGAAGGCAAGGGAGATTTCAACTCAGTTGCCTCTAGGAGTTAGCAAAAATAAAAATGAAACATGGCCTGCCCTCAAGGAGCTTACATGTTACAGGGGAGACGTGCACAATTAAATGCAAAGTATACAAGAAATTAAGTACAAAGTATAAGAGAAATAAGTACAAGATCAATTTTTTTGTGGGGGGAGAGTATTTGAAGTTGGTAGATCAGGAAAAACTTCATGCTAGAAATATTCACATGGGTAGAATTTTTAAGAAAAAAAGGAATATATAAGTGAGAGTCCACTCCAGGCATGGAGAACAGTCAAGGCAGAGAAAGACAGGACACAGAGTGAGATCCACAGATTCCACTCACATGAGGCTAAAGGCTGTCGCCTCCAAAACAGAAATCCAAAAAAGAACAGAAAGATGTGACCCAGAGACATCACCAGGGCACCAGGGCACGATGGTCTAAGACTCCTGGAACCCTGCTTTCGAAGCAGGGGGGTCACCTCAGAAATCTTGCCTGCTGTGATCAAAGTTACTCAGATAATTTTAGGAGGAGGAGGAAAGGAGTCTCCTTCTCTCAGGCTGGTCTCGTTGAGGAAGTCAGATTCTAGCCTGGAATGTTCTAAGCGCAGAAGTTTCCAGCTATGTGAGGGCTATTTGAGGGGTTATTCAGACCAGAGGTTGGAGAGGCAGGGTGAGGTCACCAGGTAGGAAAAGGCATGATCAGGCAATAGACCATCTGTAGGATCAAGAAAAATAAAACCAAAAAAGCCAGAAAATTTTCCCAATGACATCTAGGCTCTAAAATGACTCTGGGACTTACTGCCTAATCAAATGGCTGGTTCCATTTTTGAAGTTTTCAGCCCTAGGAAATTCTTTCTTACACTGGATTATACTTGCTTCCTGATAACAGCTTCCACCCTATGCCCAAGTGTCAAAAGTTTTAGGCAGCAGCCTCTTGGCATGGGATCAGGTCTGTGACTGGGCTGATGGTACAATAAGCAATTGGTCATCTACAACCAACTGATCCCTTAAAAAATCCTCGTCTATTTACTCACATATGCTTAAAATCCCTTGTACAAGCAGCAGAGCCTTTCCTTCCGTCCAAGATCAGAGACGAGGCTGAAAATTCCTGTTCTAGGAGAGGAGTAGATCACAACCCCTCTGTGCTCTTGTCTTTCCTTAAATTCTTCATAAGGAATCCATCCAATGTTCTAGAGGGACTTCCCCTGGCTCTTCCAATAATCAGCAGTTATGGGGCAAAAGTCTGCCAAGTTCTTAACTTACATCATCTCATTTTAGCTTCACAACAATTCTATGAGGTAGGTGCTGCTGATATTAGTATCCCCATTTTATGTATTGAGAAACTGAGGCTCAGAGAGTGACTTACTCATAGCCAGGGAGTTGATGGGCATTGAGAAGTGGGATTCAGATCCAGGGTCTTCTCAATCTTGAGTTCAGTACTTATCCATTATCTCACTCCTTCTATAAATGGCTGATGGTAAAGCCTTTTCTGAGAGTAGGTTTAGGGTCTGGGGGAAAGGAGGGAAAAAAATCTAAATTAGAGGGTGAGCATGTAGGCATGAGGGAACTTGGACCCCAAATGGAATAAGTGTCAGAGGTGGGATTTGAACCCAGGTACTTTGATGCTGCAGTCAGTGTCCTTCCTACCATGTGGAGCAGCCTGGGAAGAACTGTTGCAGCCACTGAAGCCAAAGCTCCCAGGTTTGAATACTTTGCAGACTGTGGTCCTGGGTTATGGGCCAGAGCCTTTGTTTTCCTATTGCCCTCAGGCTAGGTGACTTGGCTGCAGTTCTCCACACCCTGCAAATAATCTGGACTTTCCACATGCCTCTGCAGTCTGCAGCTAATCCTTGAGCTGAATTTTCACCCTATCTGATCCAGCTTGTGCCAGGGTGGGTGGCCCCCAAGGCTGCTGTTCTTGATGATGAGGCAGAAAATACACACGCGCGCGCGCACACACACACACACACACACTCACACTCACACACACTGGGCTGGAAGGCAGGTTGGGATCTGCCTTAGGAGAGAGTGAGTTCCCTCTTCATGAACTTTTCCAATCAATAGAGGAATGATCCCTTATTGGGGGTGTGATAGAGGGGATTCTTGTTCAGGTTCAGATTGAGCTAGATGGCTTCTGAGATCTCTCCCTATTCAGAGACTCTGTGCTTCTAGCTGGGATGGCAATGGCCTTTGGGAACTTTGGGGAAGAAATTATAGCATAAAAAGTAGAATTGCAGACCTTGAGATCTGAGAGGGACCTAGGGTCACAGAGGGGAAGTGACTCACCCAAAGTCACACAGCAAGTTAGTGGCAGAAGTGGGGGGCCGGAGCCCAGATCTTCTGGTGTCTGATCTATAGGTTCTCCCAAGTGGAGCAGCAGCCCCAATAGAACGCTCCCTTAGGTATTTCAGCACTTTCAGTTTTGGACAGAACCAGGAAGTAGAGTTTAAGTAGAGAGGAGTGAGTGAGCGCAGGAACAGCAAAGAGAAGGAAGATTGAGGGTCATGGATTTAAAACAGTGAAGGTCCTTACTGGATATCTACTTCAGTGATTCTCCAACATTTTGTATTCATGGTCCGTATTTCTTTACCATGAAATATCTATCCCATTATACATGTAACCCCTTGTGGATAGAGGGAGAGATATTGACTGGATATTAGCATAGTTAAATGAATTCAAAACTGGTTGAATGAGAGAACCCCCAAAGCAGTTTTTAATGGTTCAGTTGCACCTTGGAAGGGAGATGCTAGTAAAACGCCCTAAGAGTCTTGATGCCACGCTATTCAATGTTTTCATCAATTATTTGAATGAAGTTACAGAAATTATGCATATCAGAGTTGTAGATAACATAAATCTAAGAAGGATATATTGGATAACAGGCTCCAGATCCCAAAATATTTCCTTAAACTAGGATGATGGGCTGAATAGAATGAGATGACATTTAATAGGGAGAAGTATGAAGTTTTGCATGTGAGTACAAAACACTTACTTCACAAGTACAAGATAGGGGATGCATGATTAGATAGCGGTTTAGATAGAAAAATTATCCAGGGTTTTAAGTGGATGGAAAACTCCATATGAGTCAACAGTATATTATGGTAATAATAATTTTTTTAAAAAGCTCATGTTATCCTGGGCTACATTATGGGACATAAAGTGTCCTGAAGGAGAGAGACTCATTCTGGCCAGACCACATAGGGAGTACCATGTTTAGTTCTCGGTACCATATTTTAGGAAGGAAGAAAGGAAGTAAAGGATGGAAAGAGGGAGAGAGAGAGGGAGGGAGAAAAGAACAAAGAAGCAAAGAAATAAAAAAGGAAGGGAGGGGGGAAAGGAAATAAGCATTTATTAAATGTCTACTATGTGCTAAGTACTTTACAAATATTATCTCATTTAAGCCTAACAGCTTTGATAGATAGGTACTATTATTAGCCCCATTTTACAGTTCAGGAAACTGACAAAGACAGAGATTAAGTGACTTGCCCAGGGTCATACAGATAATCAGTGTCTGAGGCCAGATTGAATTCCTGGATCCAGGACCAGTGCTGTATTCATGCATGCCACCTTGCTGCCTCAAGGCCATAGACCAGAACATATACAAGACATATACAGAAGAAAGTGACTGTTCACTGAATGAATGAATAGAAACCATGTCATATGAATATCTGTTGAAAGAATTGGGGATGCTTAACCTGGAGAAGAAAGACTTAATGACGGATGTTTGGGAGTATTTGAAGGACTGTCATATGGACAAAGGATTAGATGTGCTCTTCTTAACCTCAAAGGCTGGAGAGGAAATTGCAGAGGGGCAGATTTTAGTCTTGATATATTGAAACTCTACCCATCAGAACTCTCCAAGAGTGGAATGGATTGCTTTGGGAGGCAGTGGGTCCCCCTCCCTGGAAGTCTTTCTTCAACAGTCTTGTCACCAATGTTCTAGATGTTAAGTCTGGGTCAGATACAGATAGCAGGCTAAATGGCCTCTGAGTTTCTTCCAACTCTGTAATTTGGTAAAGTGGTTTCTGCTTTCTAAGCCTCAGTTTCCTCTTTTGTAAAAATAAAAAAGTTGAATTAGGTGACTCTAAGTCTCCTTCCAAGTCTAAAATCTTACAGTGTTCCAACTTTCATGAAGTCACAGAGCTAGTAGTAAGTGCCAAAACTGGCACCTGAATTTCTGCCTTCAAGCTTGGTGTTTTTTCTTCCATAAAGGGTCAAAATTTAATGTCCAATAAAATTCACACATTAATCTAATGCACCCTGTTCAGCCCCTGACTGAAGATATCCAAGTCTTCAATGGAACAGAGATAAGAACCTACAAGGGTCATTTTTCACATCTTTTGGCTCCAAACTACATCTAGCTTTCAAATTCTCCTTGTCTGATAATTACTGAAAAGTCTCTTCCTCAGCTGATCAAAAGAATTCTGTCTCTTCCTAATGAGACTCCTTTCTAGTCTCTGAGTTGATAATAGGAAGAGGTATTGTTCATGTAGTTACAACTTAAATGGGCTTAGTTGGATTTTGTCCAAAGGGTATAATGGATCCTCAAGGGATGGAGAGCTCCCCAGCCCTAAAAGTCTTCAACTATAGGTTGGATCACTGCTTGTTGAGTGTAGGGGTTGAACCAGAAGATCAGATCTAAGTAGCAAAGGCATGTGGGGACTGCTGCCACCTAAGTCCTTTCTTCCAGCTTAGAGATCCTATGATTGAAACAGAGACTGTTGGCATTTTTATTAGAACTTTCCTAAAATGTTCTGGATGGAGCTAGAGGCTAAGTGGGTGACTGGTTTTATTACTTAACTGTTTAATGACTGTAAGGTGGTTATTTTTAATTACTTAATGGATGCTTGGGTTTACTTTCATCTTGTGGTTTTAAATATGATGATTTTCCTTCCAGAAGATGGTCTTTTATTTTATTAGAAACATTTATAAATGTTGTTGAAGATTTAATAACCTTGTGGCTCCTTTACCCTAGGGTGTTCTTTGCTTTTCCATATATGAAAAGGAGTCTACTTCTTTTAAAGAGTGCCTGAGACCAGTTCAAAGTCAGAATGCTACAACTTTCAAAGCTGGAGGAGATTGTCTAATCCAGTCCCTTCATTTTATAGAGGGAGAAACTGAGGCACAGAGAAGGGGGGAATTTGTCTAAGATTACACATCTAGGTAATGGTAGAACTGAGACTAGAACCCAAATCGTCTGCATTTGTTCTCTACTTGTTCCACCATACTTTTTCCTGATTCAAAGAGAACTTTTTTTTTCCTACTGGGGACTTAAGTCATTGAATGGAGTAAATGAATGAATGAGCCATCTAGAGCTCTTTCCAATGTTCAACAATTTAACAACAAAGTGCATTTTTATTAAATACTTTGTTCCTGGAGCCATGTTGGATGCTGGAAATACAAAGAAAAGAATGAAAAAGTTCCTTCCCTCAAGGAGCTTACATTCTCTTTGGAGGACATGACATGGCTACAAATAAACAGATGCAAAATATATATAAAGCAGTTTCATTGGGCAACAAGGGGAGAGTGCTAACAATGAGGGTGATTGGGAAAGGCTTTTTATAAAGAGCAGCACTTAAACTGAGTGTTGAAGGAAGCTTGGGATCCTAAGAGGTAAAGGTGTAGGGGAGAACATTTCAGGTAGTAGAGGCAACTGGTGAAAAGGCAGAAGCCAGAGATGGAATGCCATGGGTGGGGAGCCCAAGGTGGCCACTCAGGTGAGAATGAAGAATATATGAAAAGGACTAAGGTGAAATCAGTCTGGAAAGATGACTTCTGTATACTATCACTCAGTTGGTCTTTGTAACAAGTGTGTGAGGAAGGTTGTATAGGCATTATTGTCCCCATTTTTATAGATGGAGAAACTGAGATCCTGAGGTGCCATTGCTTAAATAGTAAAAGAATCTGATATTTGGAGAAGAAAGGAAGCCCTCATCTTGCAAATGAGGACACTGAAGTCCACATAATTTATGTAATTTGTCCAAGGTCACACCAGTAGTAAGTGCAAGAAGTTCATCTTCTTTCTCTCCCTCCCTCCCTACTCCCCCTCTCTTCTCTTCTTTCTTTCTTCTATCTATCCTATCTCTAGCATCAATCATCTCTCTAGCATCTCTAGCTACCATCTGTATCTCTGTCTCTCTGTCTCTCTCCTGCCACCCCTTCCACCACACAAATATATATATGGTATTCCCAAAGCCTCAGTGATTTGCCCAGGATCACACAGCCAGTCAGTGTCAAAGGCAGGACCAATCCTGATGTAAATGACTGGCCCTTTCGTGGCTAGCAGCTTTACAAAATGATCCTGTGATCTCAAAACAGGCAACTTGAATCAACAGCAGTTGGCTGGCCTGGGAAAGCCTTCATCTGGACTTGGAGTGCCAAAGGAGAATCTCAAGCATTCTGGCAGCCTGGATCAGAGTCAGGGCAAACCAAGACAACATCCCCACAAGGGTAGGAGGTGAAATCCAAGGTCAGCCATTAGTCCCTTGGCTGCCATAGAATTGTTTACTCTCCTGGGAGTGATTCTTCTATAAAAGCTTCCCTGGAAGTCTAGAACACACTTGGGAATCAGGACACTTGGGGTCTCCGTTGCAGCTTTTGTGGCTTTAGTTGTATGACCTTGCTCCTCACTTCCCCTAGGATTTCCTTCTCTATAAAGTGAGAACAATAAACCTCTTCCTCTTCCTCCCTTTACCTTTTTTCTCTCTCTCTCCCTTTCCCCTTTTCCTTCTCCCTCCCTTTCTTCCTTACCCTCTCCCTGCACATGAACAAATGGTTCCCTGGCCATCTCCCCACACATGGACAGATGGTTCCTGGTCATCTTCCTCAACCCCTTCCTACCACAACCTTAGAAGTCCATTGTCAGTCTGGACAACTAAAAGTCTCATACGTGATGCCATGTTCTGAGGCAAGGGATTGATTCCAAACCCTAAGAGAATTTGTGGGAGAGTGTTCCCCCCATGTTTCTCCCATTTATGTCTGCTCCTCTAGCAAGGTATGTTGGATTATAAAAAGCCTCTTTGCATAAGGATAAAGTCCAGACTCCTAAGCCTGGCTGAGGTCATCCCCAATCTGGCCTCATCTTAGCTCTCTCACTTTCTCTCACATAGTTTACCTTGTAAATTCAGTTCTGCCCAGATTGTTCCACCCTCTTTCTCTGGTGTGCACCATGCTTAGTTGGACCTCCTTGACTTTCCTTACTATTCCTTTGCCTAGAATCCTCTTTACTCAGATGTATTACTACCCACCTTTTAAAAACTCAGTTCAAGGCTCCACTTGAAGTCTTTTCTGGCCAGCCAACTCTATGATGATTTCTGGGTCTTCCAACCTCTGATAGCACTGAGTCTCCAGATCCACTGCCTCATATTATGTTTCCCACATGGCTATGACAAGAGCTATAATGAGGAATTCTTTTATCTGGGGGAAAGTAGATTAAGAGAGGCTGGCAAGTGGTGGTGGCAGAGATGACAATGATAGGAGTGATAGCCAGAGGACATTCTTGTTGGGGGTGCTGTTGTCCTGGGACATTGGGGCACATAGTTGACATCCAAAAAATACTGAATTATTATATTTATATTAGAACATAGAATGTTGAGTTTGAAGGAGGCATAGAACCTATAATGTCAGCACTGGAACAGACCTTGGAACCTAAAATGTCAGAGCTGAAAGAGATCTTGTAACCTAGAACTTCAGAGCTGGAAGAGGACTTGGAACCTAGAATATCAGAACTGAAAGAGATCTTGGAACCCAAAATTTCACAGCTGGAAGGGTCCTTTGAACACAATGTCAGAGCTAGAAGGAACCTTAGAACCTAGAATTTCAGGGCTGGAAGGACCTTGGGACCTAGAATTTCAGGGCTGGAAGGGACCTTGCAACCTAGAATTTCAGGGCTGGAAGAGACCTTTGAACCCAGAAGATCAGAACTGGAAGGGGTCTTAGAACCTAGAAAGTCAGAGAAAGAAGGGGCCTTAGAACTCAGAAGGTCAGGGCTGGAAGGGGGCACAGAACCCAAAATGTCAGATTTCAAGTAAGGAGGTTCTAACCCCACCTTCCTACTTGCTACTTGGGTGGCCTTGAGGAAGTGCTTTCTCCCCTCTGGGCCTCTGTGATCTGTAAAATGAGGTGGTTAGACCAGTGGTCCTCTGATGCCTCCTATACCTCTAGCATTCTATCTACTTCAATGACACAGCTTGGTTATTCAGAGGATTACTTTCTACCATCAATGAAAGTTCCTCTATCAGTGTTCAGAAATTCATTCTACATTAAATACTGCCCTCTGCAGGCTTAGTTTTTAATAAATAGGCATGGTGTCCACCCCTGTGATTTCTTTGTTATAGGGAACTCCTGGAGGAGAAAGCTCCCTCCTGCCAAGCAGGTTGCCACCTCCACTCTCAGTCATGGTCTTGGAGAGCTGCCTAGAGCATTGAAAAGGACTACATGATTTGCTCAGGAACACCCAGCTAGCCTGTATCAGAGGCAGGATTTGAACTTAATGACAGGAACTGCATCATTTTTAAACCTGGTATCCCTAGTGCCTAGGTACATGACTTGCACATATAAATATGTCATTAGTAAATATCCTGAAAACAGGGGCGGCTAGGTGGTGCAGTAGATAGAGCACCAGTCCTGAAGTCAGGAAGACCTGAGTTCAAATCCAGCCTCAGACACTTGACACACTTACTAGCCCTGTGACTTTGGGCAAGTCACTTAACCCCAATTGCCCTGCCCTCCCTCCTCCAAAAAGCAGATAACAAAACAAAACAAAAAATAGTAACATTATACACTTGCATGGTGCTTTATATTTGGATCTTTGAAAGTCAACTTGAAGAGACTTTGGAGACCCTCCAAGTCAACATTTCTCTAAGCCTTGTTGGAAGGCATGGATGACATGTCTCTCAAGCTTGCAGATGGCCCAAAGCTGGGAGAAAAAGCCAAGGAACATGTTAGATTTAGTATCTAAAAATATCTCATCAGGCTAGAACAGTGGGACAAATTGTATAAAACGAACCTGGATAGTGGGAAATGTAAAGTTCTCCACAGGGAAGTCCTGGTCAGGAAATATTCTTTCCCAACACAGATTGGCACTTCCACTGTAATTCATAGTTTTAGTGTATTGCCTGGGGCATTGAGAGGATTAAGTGACTTGCTCTAGAAAGACCCAACTTGGTTAATTACAAGTCAACAGAGTAATGTGGTGGCCAAAAAGGTTAGTGCTTTTTTTTGCTTTTGCTTTTTCTAGTCTAGATTAATCAAAGCATAGAGTCTAAAACAAGGGAAGTAACAGTCCTGCTCTTTGGGGAAAAGAACTGTGTTCTAGGCACCATATTTCAGAAAAGACAGACAAACAGTCATGGCTGGAAAAAGGTAGTCAAGATGGTAAAAAGAACAGAGAGTGGTGTGTAAGAATTAGCTGAAGAAACTAGGGATGGTTAGCTGGGAGGAAGGAACATAATTGTCTCCAAATATTTAAAGGTTGGTCGTAATGAAGAAGAATTAGATTTATTCCATTTGTCCCACTAGGAAGTGACTAGGAACAAGGGGGTAAAATTGAAGAAACATTGATTTAGATTTGATATAAGGAAAAACTTCCTGACCAGTAGAAGAGCCTAGAAGTGGAATGGGTTACCTTTGGAGGGTAGCCCATTGGGATTCCTCATCATTGCTGCTCTGCTCTTAGGGCTAAGACTAGATGAGTTATTGTGGTTGTTGTAGAAAGGATTCTTGATCATATATGGGTTAGGTTGAGACCTAAATAGGTCTCTTCTAATGCTAAAATTCTGGGATAGTTCCAACCGCCTTCATTTTCTGGATTAAGAAACTGAGAAATGACATTATTTGTTCAAAGTCACACAGAGAATCAGAGAGACTGAAGTCTGTAGGCAAGTCTTTTCACCTCCAAACCTTTGGCAGAGGGAAGGTGCTCCCTTGTTGGGGCAGTCCACTGAATCCTGGCATGCTGAGTGAGAATCCAAAAACTTCCATTATTCTCTGAGAGCTCAATGCAGATTTTGGCCTCTCCCCTTGAATGACAGTCTCATCCTCTTGGTAATAGGTCCACGGGATGTGTGTGTGCAGACATCACACAGCAGGCCTACACTGTGAGAAGTGTTTGCCACTGTACAATGACCAGCCATGGAGGCCAGGAGATGGGAAAACCAGCCAGCCCAACGAGTGCAAAAGTAAGTGGCTGGGGTGGAGCCCTGAAAGGATCCTGGGTCTTAGACAGTCTCATGCCTGAGTATATGAGGAAATGTATAATTAAATCAATGCTCTCATGGTGGGATATTTGGATGAGGATGAGGATGAGAGAAGGACCTGAGGCTCACATGTAGATAGTGACATTAGGAAGAACTGCAGGTATCTGCCTGGCTCCTCTCAGCCAGTCTCTTCTCAATGTGTGACTTTTTTCGCCCTTCAAAGAATGGCCAGACATTTCTTTTAACCTGACTTCACTTAGATACAGATGCTTTGGGGGGGAGAGGTGGGAGGTAGACCCATGTGATATGACTTGCCCAAGGGCCCATGAGTCCCCTAGAGATAAGGGCACAAAACAGGGGAAGAAGACCTAGAGGCTGTGGTCAGGCCCCAAGGGTCTGTGCAGATGGGTGAATGGGTGCTGCCCTCCGCAGAGTGCCGTTGTCACAACCATGCTGATAGTTGCCACTTTGATGGGGGCGTCTGGCTGAACTCTGGGAAGCGAACAGGGGGCATCTGTGACAAGTGCCAGCACCACACTGAAGGCCGTCACTGCCAGAAGTGCAAGTCAGGGTTTTATCGGGACTGGAGCAAACCTATATCTTCCCCAGAAGTGTGTAAACGTGAGTATCCCTCTGCTGGGTATAACAGCCTGGAGCTTTGGAAAGGGGTGGGGATGGGGGTAGCAACAGAGTGAGGCCCAGAGCCTTCTTATAGAATCCTGGAATCCTAGGACATCAGAAATGGAAGAATGTTAGAACCAAAGGATCTTTGGACCTAGAATGCTGAAGCTGGAAGGGACTTTAGACAGAATTTTAGAATTCAATGGAGCCTTAGAACCTAAAACATCACAGATGCAAGAAATCTAAAGGCACAGAACATCAGAGCTGGAAGGAACCTCAGAACATCAGAGCTAGAAGCAAGCGCAAGATGTAGAATGTTGGGCATTGGCCTAAAGCAACGGTTCTCAACCTGTGGGTTATGTTCAATTTGTAACAATGAAAACACATTCGTATCAGATGTTTACATTATGATTCATAACAATAGCAAAATTACAGTTATGAAGTAGCAATGAAAACAATTTTATGGTTGGGGGTCACCACAACTAGGAACTGTGTTAAAGGGTCATGGCATTAGGAAGGTTGAGAACCACTGGAAAGGGACAATAGCTTCAATGTGTTGTTGTACTACAGTGTTTTCCCTGACAACCTTGTGTGGTATAATGAAAGTAATAAAATCTCCATTTTTCAGATAGGGAAACTAAGACCCAGAGATGAGGTGACTTTCCCAGGGTCACAGAACTAGCCAGCAGGGGAACTTGACTTCAGACTCAGGTCACTTGACTCCTAAGTGCATTGTTCTTTTCCCTGTATAATAATAGCTATGGGGTATTCAAGGAGAACTAGTACTTGTAATGTGAAGGCTTGCCAAGCCCTTTTCAGGGCTGCTTATCTACTTTCAGTGTCCACCTGTGGCTTCAAGAATCTGTAGCATGGGGCGGCTAGGTGGTGCAGTGAATAGAGCACTGGCCCTGGAGTCAGGAGGACCTGAGTTCAAATGCAGCCTCAAACACTTAACACATTTACTAGCCGTGTGACTTTGGATAAGTCACTTAACCCCAATTGCCCTCCAAAAAGCAATAATGAAAAAAAAAAGAATCTGTGCATGTGCAGCACCCACACCCCAGTAAAACCAATTCAGCAGACAGGCTAAACCAGATTGAGGGTAACCCAGGGGGCTCCAAGCCCTCACCGAGTTAGGGGGATACCTATCCTAAGCATGGGGGGGGGGGGGCGGATGAGAACAATTTGTTCCAAAGGCCATGGAGCTGAATCAGAGGGAACTGAAGCAGAGCTTGGTCAGACATTGAAGATGCCAAGGTCACCCACTGCGTACCAGGCCATCCCCAATCATACAGACTTTGGTCTTGCCACTGGTCTTCCATGACTCTGGCAGAGAAGGTGAGGCTGAAGACTACGCAATTGTGCCTCACTTATATCCAATTCATACGTGAGTTAGGACATGGCCTGGGATGTCACTGGTCCTCTTCCAGAAGGACAAGCAACCCTGACTATGGTGAGTGGTTCTATAGCACTGGTTTGTGAAATGATTTACATACATTATCTTATCTGATCCCTACAACTGTCCTGGGAGAGAGGTGCTATTGTTAATCCCCAGTTTGCCCAGGGTCATATCAAGTATCTGGAAAAGGAATTGAATTGAATCTCAGGGCTTTCTGACTCCAAGACCAAACTCACACTTGCCTCTCCCATCATTCCCTGGTTTTTCCCTAAATGCCTGGGAGACCCTGAGGCTGTGACAGTTCTGACCAGTAGGGTCCTTGATTATTTCCCCAGCTCCATCTTTTCAGTCTGCATTTTGTCATGGATGATTATGCCAGAGGGGCATGGGTCACACCACACTGCTCTGAGTGCCAGGATTAGGTTTCGAGTGTTACCTGTCCCCTGTTCCTCAGATATCCTAAAGTCTGGAGCTGTGAATCTATCTAAGGAGCCCAACACAAAGCAGGATGTGAGCTTATCACCCTATCTTTGAAATCTTCAGGAGCAGCTGAGAGGGCACCACCTTATTTCAAAGTTCTCTCTGTGCGGAAACCTTACCAGAGGCTCCCTGAGTGGGGTCTGGCTACATCCCCTTTTCAGGGTGTTGGCAGGCATCCCAGGCAGGAAAGAGGCAGCGGAAAGGGTGTAGCAAGCCAAATTCATTTCATTTCAAGTGCATTCACCTGCTGCCAAGGCTGAGAAGAATAGAGAGGCAGTATAATTCAGATGGAGCGCTGCTCTGGGAGCCAGGAAACCTAAATTCAAATCCGATTTCTGCCATTAAATGGCTGGGTGACCTTGAGCAAGTCAGTGAAAACTGTGAAGGGCAAGGCTGAGAACTGGTGCCCTTTGGCTTAGTGCAGAATCCGAGGAGCTGGTTTTCTAACACAATCTCCCTTCAGCACCTGTGTGACCTGTGTGAACGACTCTCTTGGGCTCTGATTAACTGAATCAGTTAAAAGCTCTCTGGGCTCCAGGCTATCTTTAAAATGATGAGTAAATTGGACTGGATTATCTCTCAGCCCTCTGCCCCAGTAAGCAGCCCCCTTCTTTCTCTTCATGGACTCCCAATGCTCCCTTTCTCTCTGTCTTCATTTTAGTCAACTGAAGGACCACTGGACTATAGGTTTAGAGCTGGAAGACACTTGAGGGGTCTTTTCAATCCAACGCTCTCATTTTACAGATGAGGAAACTGAGTCCCAGCAAGACTGAGTAACTTCTCCAAGGTCACATAGATGGCAGAGGCAGGGAGATTTGTGCTCTATCACACTGCCCTCTGATCAGTCACTAAGGATTAATTAGGCACTTTCTATGTGCCAGCCACTGTGATTGGTGCCAGTGCCTCAGATACAAATACAAAAGGGCCACCCCAGTGCTTGCCCTCTAAGGGTGTACATTCTATTGGGGAACACAGTCAGGAGTGTGCAAGTTAATGTTTAACAAGCAGATCTTCAAAAAGAAATGGACATGACACACTTTTAAGTTTAATTTATGCTATTCATTGAATTTTTTCCATTGCTTTAGTAAAGCTTATACAATCAATAGAAAATTGAAAATTTAACAATTGGCTCTGTTGGTTGGAGCTGACTTTTGAGCATCCCCGATAACTAGGGAGTGAGAACAGGACTTTCATCTCCTCTCCCCCTCCCTCTTCCCTTTCCCTTCCCCCTTCAAGCCTCACTTTCTCTGTCCCACATTCCTTCAACTAGGAGATCATTTGCAAGGTAAATCATTTGTCTCTGCTGTTGATAATTTAGGCTGCTAAAGTGTTTTACATGCGGCTCTAACCGGATTACCCTGTGCCTTGGGGGCAGATGAGCCTTCTAGAGCCCTTAAGTTACACTATAGGGTCAGAGTCTTTTCCATAAGGAAGAAAATTTAGGAAAGGGAAACACTTTGCCCAAGGTCACACAGAAAGTTGCTGGAAGGCTTAGAACCCGAGTCTCCTGCCTCGGAGTCTAGAGCTTCCTTTGCCTAATATACCACCATCCTACCTGACTGCACATAGACTGACAAATCCTCCTCATTGCTTGCCACAAGGTCACTAGTAAATCTTCTCTGGGTGACAGTGTCTGGGAAAGATCACTGTATGTGGGAGTCAGAAGACCTGGCTTTGCCGCTCACTGGCTGTGAAACCATCACCTCCTCATGCCTCAGTTTTCTCATCTGAAAAGTGGGGATAAGAATAGTCTATTATGAACAGTCCTTCACGAATCCAACAGTGGCCTCACTTTGGATATAATTTGTGCTAAGAGATGTCTGCTTGCCTTCTCTACCTCAAAGGCTTGTTGCAGGAGTGAAAGCATGTCTGATATAAGAGGGGCTACTGTTACTCTTATTCCTCTGAGCTTAGCCCCTCAATGGGGAGTGAGACCCAGAGGAGAAAGGGATTGGACAAATGGTCAGACCTCTGTCCTCCTCAAGAGAAAATATTTGGGACAAAGAGAAATGAATAAGTTAATATAGCTTTCTGAGATCTGGGGTAGGTGGAGGTCTGTCTTTCCAGGTTAATGGGATTCAGGGAGAGCAGGTCTAGGGCCAAGCAGGATCTTTAAACATTAGTCACAGCACTTAGTTGCATCCTTCTCCAATCACTTCTCTTGGAACTAGAAGAAAAAGAATATCCTGATCAAATACTACCCCACCCACACTATTCAAACCTCTTCAGTGACTTTCTGTTAATGAAGACCCAGATTCTCTCTCTCTCTCTCTCTCTCTCTCTCTCTCTCTCTCTCTCTCTCTCTCTCTCTCTCTCTCTGTCTGTCTCTCTCTGTCTCTCTGTCTCTCTCTCTCTCTCTCTGTCTGTCTCTCTCTTCCCCCTCTCCCTCCCCTCCCCCACAGCTCTCTCCAAGCCCAGCATTCTATCCACAATCCTGCTAAGCTGCTCAAGATACAGATTCTAGTTCTGTCCCTAACTTACCACGTAACTTTGGCAAGTCATTTTATCTGAATTGTTTTCTCTTCTGTAAATTCAGAAGGATGGACTAGATCATATTAACTTTTTTTTTCTCATCTACCCTTCTGGCACTCTGGTGATGCCTATGGACCCTTTCTCCAAATAAGGTTTTCAAATGAATAAAATAAAATGCATAATATTTTGAAAAAAACCCCAATTATATTGAAAGACAGTCATCAAAATAATTTAAAAAGAAAAAACAAACAAACAAACCAAAACAAGAGGTGAAGAGCCTCTGACTAAGGTAATCTTTCAGGTCCTTTCTCTGATTCTCAATGTTGACCCACAATTCTTCCAGAAACCAAATGCCCCTCAATATTTTGGGCACAATTATGTGCAGCCTTTGAAAACACTCCATTTCTTTTATCCCGATGGACAGAGGCAAGAATGGGTGGGGAGCCCTTTCCCCAGGGCTAAAAGGAGTCATCCTGTAGTGGGTTCATAGATGAAAGATAGAACTTGGAAACAGAGATGGTAAACTCCCTCCCTAGCTCCATTGGCAGACTTCAGTGAACCTCATGCTGGTTGTTTGACTACTAAATTGGCAAAAGGGTAATCGGGAGAATTATCAGGGTCAGTTACTCCCAGATGCTTCAGCTGGAAAAGTGAAGCTAGGGGATTCCCAGCAGCAGGAAGACAATTTCCTCCTGAAGGCTTAGTCAGAGCAGATGGAGAACTGTTGGACAGTCCTTAAGAATTCAGATTTTTTTTTTTAATGGCAGCTAATACCTCTTTAGGTTCTCTGACCAAGCCTTTAGAACGTTACTGGGGAGATTTTTATTTCTTTGTCTTGAAGACTGCTGTTATCGAGCTGTTTCCAATAAAAAAGGAGTGGAGAGAGAAATGTATATATTCTTCTCAAAATATGATTTAAGGGAAGGCAAGGCAGGAATAGTCATGGATAGAAAATTCTGGAAGGATTAGGGATCTCCTACTAGGAAGCTTTTAGGAAGGGTCATCTCATTCAGTTTATGAATTCATCATATATAATTAATTGGTTCTTTAAAGGTTCCAAAGGTTAATAGCATGGCCCCAGAACCAGCTGTCTCCAGTAGAAGTAGGTGATTATTAATTAACTAAGCTCCCTTTACACACATGACTGGAGATTCAGACTTGAAGGGCAGTTTGCAGTTCACACTGATCTGGGGATCAATTGTATGCTCCTTCAGTACGCGGGTACCCTGTGGGCCATTTGTCCCACCTTTGAAAACAGTTTTCATTTCTTTTATCTCGGAGATCCGGAGTAAGAACGAGTGGAGAGCCCTTTTCCATTCAGAGCGGGCTAAGAGGAGGTAGCCTTTAGGAGAGGGTTGGTATACGTAAGATGTAAATTTCAAATTGTGTGTCCCTTGGGCATCTCAAACTCAATATGTCCAAAACAGATCATCCTATATTCCCTACCCCCCCCCCAAACCCTTCCCCTTTTCCAACCTTCCCTTTAATTGTTGAGGGTGCCACCAAGCTCCCAGTCACCCAGGCTCATCACAGTGGTAGCTTCCTCCATTCTACTCCCTCACTCATCCCACATATCCCATCAATAACCAAATCTTATCATTTCTTTCTCTGTATTTCCTCTTCTCTCTACTCACCCCATGACCACTTTAGTCTAGTCCCTTATTGTCTCTTGCCTGGATTATTGCAATGGTCTTTCTAACTGGTCTCCTTATTTTTTCTCTCCCCTATTCCAATCCATCCTTCTTATAGTTATGGGGGAAAAAAGTGTGATTTTCCTAAAGCAGAGTTCTGACCAAGTCAGCCTCCTACTCAATATCCTCATTGGTTCCCTCTACCTGTAATGGCAAGCAAAGGCAACTTCCAAGGTTCGGATTACCAGCATAGCAAACCCCATTTATTCAGGAAAAAATTCACAGAACAGAGGAAGTCAAAATACAGTGTAACACATTCATTTAGCAAGTAAGTTCTCAATTCAATTGCAAGGTACCATGGCCAAAGGTTTCCCACCCCTGGACACTACTGAATTACAATACCATCCATTAACATCAAGCACTTTCTCAAAAGGGGCAGAAAAGCACAAAAGGCCATCCACCCTGAAGTTACAACAAGGTTAAGATATCATCTTAGCATTGAAAACCCAAGGAAAGGCCCTTCTTTCATCTTCACTTCAGGCAAGCCCTCAGCAACCTCAGTTCCTGGGGAGACAAGGCTCAACAAAGCCACAGCCAGTGTCCTCATCAAGTCACTCTCTGCCTGTAGAACAGTCCCAGAATCCCTGAAAACATCAACAAGGCCCTCTTCCAGGATTTCTGTAAACATACCACAAGGAAATCCTCCTTTCAGGGCTTCTGAACCAACAACAAGGTTCCAGGACCTCTACAACAGCAGCACTGTCCTTCACCATCAGGTGAATCTGGCAAAACAACATCAAAACAGACAAACAAAATACTGACATCACAGCCATTGCCTCCCCAGTTCTCGGCACCTCTGGGTGGCAGTTCTCCAAAGTCCTGGGCAGCTCCAACGGTCCCTCAGCAGTCTTTCTCTCAGCAACTCAGGCTCCATGATACTGAATACTGCTCTCCCAAAGTCCTCTTGGCCTTCTCTTGGCTTGGGCCTCTCTCCCAATTCACGGCTCTTCCCAGTTCAGCCCTCTCTCTTCATGTCAACAAGTCCATCCCACAGGTGGGATTCACAAGCTCTAGGTTTTAACACTCAGTCCAAAAACCAAGCCAATACAGGGGCATCTCCAAATTGCATTACCATTACAGTACCTCCAAGATCAAATTTGGCATTTAAAGTTCTTCACTGCCTGGGTTCTTCCTGTCTTTCCAATTTTCTTACATTCTATTCCCTTTCACAGACTCTACAATCCACCCATACTAGATGCTCAGAAACGGCGCTCTATCTCCTACCTGTAAGACTTTGCAGGGGTTGTTCTCCATGCCTGGAATGCTGTCTCTACCAGCTTCCAACTCCTAGAATCCCTGCTTCCTTTAAACCTCAGTAAACTGCCACCTTCAGGAGGCCTTTCTTGATCTCCCTAGGGCAGGCCATTAATACTATATTTATCCTATTCATACACATTTATATATTGTCTTCCCCAATAGAATGTAAGCTCCTTGAGGGCAGGGACTGTTTCTGTTCTTTCTTTATATCCTCAGCACTAAATACAGCGCCTAACCCAAAGCACTTAATAAATGTTTGTTCATTGATTACATGGACCCTAGTTTTTTCCATTGTAAAATGGGGCAACCTACCTCCTAGGACGATTGTGAGAAAATCACTTTGTAAATGTTATAGCGCCATAGAAATGTGAATCATGATGACCTCATTTGATCCTTAAGACCTACCTGTGAGGTAAATGGGACCCATTTTACAAGTGAGGACACTGACTCAGCTTAGGAGGTCTGACAGAAGTCACCAGCTAATTAGTAGCTGAGCCAGGATTAGAACCCAGATCTTCTTATGCTCAAGTCAAGGGACTGTGCTTTGTGCCTTTCTCTGACACCAATCCTCAATGATGTCTCCTGTTTTCCATAGCTTGTTCATGCCAGCCCTTGGGCTCAGCCAATGAGACTTCCCACAAGGGTTTCCCTTGCCACCCTAAGACAGGCTACTGTCTCTGCAAGCCTGGAGTGGCCGGCCCGCACTGTGACCGCTGCCTGGTGGGGTACTGGGGTTTTGGTGGAAATGGTTGCCGTCCTTGTAACTGCTCTGGGGAATGTGATCCCCACACCGGGGTCTGCCTAACTGGGTAAGTGAACCTCTCAAGGGGAAACACATGGGGGTGATTCAGAGAGCAAGCTTGCAAAGCAAATTAAAAATGGCGCCTCTTTGACACGGATGGAGTTTTGCAGGTTACACAAGTAGTAATGGGCAGAGCTGGGATTCAAACCCAGGGCCACCACTGGGCCAAGGCCACATTCGTACACAAAGAAGGAAGGAAACCACATTTGTGACTCACGCGATACATAGTACGTGCCTAATTGAATTGAATGGATTGAACCTGGTACATGCCAGGCACGGTGCTAAGCACTTTACGAGGATTCGCTCATTTGATTCTTATAGCCAACAAGCCTGGCAGGTGGGTGCTAAATTATTATCCCTATTTTATAGTTGAGGAGGACGGAAGTTAAGTGACTTGTCCAAGATCACACAACTAGTAATTGTCCGAGACTGGATTTGAACTCAGCCCAGACTCCAAGCCCAGTGCTAAGGGGCACATGATATAGCTTAAGACTCGGGTCTCAGCAGCTGACATTATACTAGGAATAAAGTGCTTGATGACAAAGGAAATAAATAATAGTGATAATACTGGCTAGTCTTCACACAGCTTTAAGTTTGCAAAGCACTTTACAGAATTTGCCTCATTTGATCGTCCCGTGGGCCCCCTACTGAGAAGTAGGCGCTATTGTCACCCCCATTTTATAGATGGGGAAAACTGAGGCTGGGACAGAGTAAATGACTGGTCAAGTACCATAGGCTAGGTTCAAATCCATGCAAGGCAGGATTTGAACTTAGGGCTTCCTGAGTCCCAGCACTCACACTACCATGGCACATGGCTAGGTTTTTTTTTAAGATATAATTTAAAATTTTAATTTAATTTGAAAAAAATCTTTATTTTTAGTTTCAAATCTCCTCTCTAGCTCTTCCCCCATTTCGTGAGAAGACAAATAACACGAATCCCATTATATATGCGAAGTCATTAGGGAGAGAGTCTTGCGGCCTGAAGTAGTCAGGGTAGGCTTCTTGGCAGAGATGAGATTTCTCTTGGCCTTGAAGGCCAAGACCAGTTTTGATAAACAAGTAGGAATTCAATTCAATTTGACAAGTGTTCATGAATCTTCCTTTCACTAATGATAATGGCAATGATCGACAATCTGTCTTGATTTGGAGTTTACAAAGCCCTGCCCTCATAACAGCCAGCAGGTAGGAGGGGCATGACTGCCGCTTTTAGGAAGACCTGAGTTCAAATCCTACCTTGGACACTCGCTAACTGTGTGACCCTGGGAACATCAGTTGACCTTTCTTAGCCTCACGTTCCTCATCCATAAAATTAGCATAATTCTAACAACTCATATTTGTAGTATTGTCATGAGGATTGAATTTTACATATCTCTATCTACATGTCAATAAAGACATAAACACATATATATATATAGTGTGTACATATGCACAAATATGTACATGTGTGTGTGTGTGTGTATACATTAGCGGCTAGGTGACACAGTGGATAGAACCCCAGACCAGGAGTCAGAAGGATCTTCTCTCAAGTCCAGCCATAGACACTTCCGAGCTGTGTGACCCTGGGCAAGTCATTTAGCCTGTTTGCCTCAGTGTCCTCATCTATAAAATGAGCTAGAGAAGGAAATGGCGAACCCCTCCAGCATCTCTGCCAAGAACTGGGGTCATGAAGAGTCTGGCACAACTGGAATGGCCAAACAGCAGCGGCATGCTGATATTACTTTTCCAACTTCTGAGTACTTTATAATTGACTTTAGTGTCCCTTCCAGCTCAAAGTCCATGATGCTGTGATCCCTAACTCCTCTTAACAATCTGTTTGGACTTGCCCTCTTAATTGGCTGGGAGTAACAATAGGAATAACACTTACATAGCATTTCATTTTAGCTTCAATAGCCCTAGGAGGTAGGTACTATTATTATTTCCATTTTACAGATGAGAAAACTGAGGCAAGCCTGGAATCTCACACACCTAGAAAGTATTTGAGATTTTTTTTTTGGAGGGGGAAGACAGGGCAATTGGGGTTAAGTGACTTGCTCAAGGTCACCGAGCTAGCACGTGTTAAGTGTCTGAGGCTGGATTTGAACTCAGGCCCTCCTGACTCCAGGGCCGGTACTCTATTCACAGCGCCACTTAGCTGCCCCAGTATCTGAGATTCAAACTCAAGTCCTCCTGATTCCAAGTCCAACACTCTCTCCAATGAGCCATCCAGCTGCCTTAGTACTCTTCACTGTGAAAGAACGCTGAGAGGAGCAGCACACTGCTTTAAATTTGTCCCATGTTTAATTCCTTCAGATTTTAAGGGTGGCCCTACTTATATATATGTAATGAACAATATGGAGGCTGTATCTTATAGCAAGAGATACAGCATAGTATGGTGAATGGGATGCTGGGCTTGGAGTTAAGAAGGCCTTACACTGATGCCTACTAGCTGGGTGACCCTGGATAAGTCCCTTAATCTCTGATAACTCTCTTAAACCAGTCATCTCCAGTCATCCTGATGGATATGTAGCCACTGGACCCAGATGGCTCTGGAGGAAAAAGTGAGGCTGGTGACCCTGCACAGCCTGCCCCACTTAAACCCAAGTCAACTGCGAGTCCTGATGGCACAGTCCTCTTTGAGAATGAAGGACAAAACCTCATACCCAACATTATAAGTTACTATCATGTGAAGCGTGTCATGAATGTACATATTAGACATATGTGTATATAAACATACAATAATATACACATATACATAGGTGGAGTCATTGTACATATACATGAAGTCGCAGGTCTGGCCTACCCCTTGCCCTGCCCCAAGACCCCTAGTGAACATTATTATTTTGAGCTGGGAAAATGAAGGAGTTTCCATCCACCGAGCTAGAAGTAGGTGATCGGAGGAATTGGGGTGCTTCCTTGCACTAAGTAGACTCAGCCTTTGGGTGAGTGACTAAGGTAGGCTGTGAGATATTTTTCCCTGGTGAGAAAGTTTCTGTGCTGAACTTGGAGCCGGGAAGAGCTGGGTTCAGATTCTGGCTCTGACCATCCCCTTCTGTATGGCCAAGGAGAGGTCACATAACCTCTTTAGGCATCGGTTTCTTTATGAAGATGTGGCCATAACTGGCCTCTGAGGTCTCTTGGAGTTCTTAATCTATGATCCTGTGACCGCAGGGGGTGGACTAAACCAGAGACCTCCAAACCACTGGGCCTTATATCTCACCCAGGCTGCCTTTGCAAAGTAAAACAAGGACTTGTCCAGTAGGGGTACAAAATCTCCACAGACTTAAAAACAAATGAGTTGGAGACCCCAGGACTGGCTGATCTGCAGGGGTCTCTTCTAAATGTGGGGACCTTGTCATGATCCCTCCCTCTGCAGGACGCAGAAGCCCTCCATGGTCTAATGATGGATTTCCCTTTTCCCTTCACAGACATGAGAAGGAGCCTTTCCTACACGTGCCTGTAGGTGGGCAGATCCCTGACCTTGTCCAGGGACTGGGCAATGACAGTGAAGAACCATTGAGGTGGGATGGTCAGGAGAGAGGGTTTTCTGCCCTGAGGCATCCAGGTAGGAGGCTGAAGTCCCATTCAACTCAGTTTCTCAAATGTTTCTTAAATTCCCACTGTAAACCAGGCGTTGGGGATTATTAAGCACACAGAGAGAAAGGTCAGAGTGACATAAGCCCTGCCCTCAAGGAGCTTATATTCGATTAGAGTGGAGGTGTGAAGGTCACTGTATGTACACAGATAAATATGACATGTACTAGGAAGTCAGTGATGGGGGGAACCTTGGGAAGAGAGGTCTAGAAAAGGGCTTTTAAAAAATATTGGTCTCTTTGGGTTTTATATCATCTTCATTCCCAAATGCATCCTTCCCTTTCCCCCCTACCCAACAGCCATTCCTTATAACAAAGAACTAAAAAAGAATGAGGACAAAAAGTTGTTCAGCTCAACCAGCTGATGTTACCTGGATCTGATAATGTATGCAATGTTCTTCATCCAGAGCCCTTTGGAATATCTCCACACAGTGAGAGTATCTGCTGACAAATGTTTAACAACCAGCTCTCCCGTGGGGGGGGGAGGGGAGATGTATGCACAGGACCGCACTTTAAGTTTAACCTTCATTATTCACATTTTTCCCCATTACTTTCTTAAGTCTTGACAATTAACAAAACAATAAACCAAGCCCTGATTTGTAATGTTTGACCATTTCCGAGGTTTAAAGTGCCCACACTGAAAATTTAACAATCAGCTCACCAAGTTGGTATAAGCTGCTCTCTCTCACATCAGCCCTAGGGAGTAGTTGCTATTATGATTCTCATTTTACAATTGAGGAAACAGGCCCAGGGTCACATTGTTGCTAGGTATCTAAGGACAAACTTGAACTCAGGTCTGGCTGACCTTAGGCACAGAGCTCTATCCACTGAGCCACTTAGATTCTTTAATGGTCATGCACATAGTAAGTACCAAAAACAAGACACTGGGTCTTTTTGTACTTAGGTATTCTATTCACTATTTCATCCTGCCTCTCAATATTAGAATTTTAAGTGGATTTTAGCCCAGGATGTAAGTAGGATGTTTAGACAGGAAAGGGGAAAGAAATCTTTCAGGCCATGTTGACAGACAGTTGAGGGGTGCTATGCCCTTTTCATTTGTAGTAGAAACAAACTACTACGTACTTTAATTTTAAAGGGGTTGTTATATGGGCAAGGTCTAAAAGAGGCCTTTGTTATATAGGATTATTTGTTATATAGGATCTCTGCTCAGGAAAAAAAAAACCGCTGTGAGGACAGGAGTAGTTTCAATTTTTGTCTTTCTATCCCCAGATAATTCCCATGGAATTAAACTGGTTATACTCAAAGAATATCCTCTATAATGGAATTTTAATATGTGCTTAAAATTTTATTAAAGAACTTATTGCCTAATTTCTCTGGTCCTTTTGTTCCCTCTGTTGCCTTGGAAGCCACAGAAACAGAAGAATTTTTAATAGCCTGTCTGGTTTTAGGCAAGTCACTTGTGTTTTCTGGGCTTCATTTTGCTCAGCTATAAAATGAGCAACTTGGAGCAGATGGCCCCTGAGGTTCCTTCCAGCTCTAAATCTGTGGTTCCAATGGAAGTAAAAAAAAATCTGGCTTTTAAAGAAATCCCTCTCTGCCTGTTAAATCTCCCTGTGGAAAACAGAGGTTGGTAGTGAGCTTGGGAAGCATTTCATTATTTCAGGTGTGAAGCTGACCCTTGATTTAATTTCTTTTCTCCTTCCTTCGGCCTCTCCCTACACCTGGCTAGAAAAGTGTGTCTGCAAAGAGAAGGCTGTTGGGAAGGTCAAGGATTTCTGCCAGATGAAGTATGCCTATGGTAAGTGGCTCCTGGAGAAGGGGTGGGGCTGGATGCTTTCAGAAATGGGATCATCTACAGGTAGATCTAGAATGACCAGAACTTTGAGATTAGACAGGATTACAGGAATGGGTCTCAGGCACGGCTGGTAGAAAAGGGGCCAGGCAGGTGAGCATTTGGAGCCCTGGAAGACTTCTTGATGGTAGCAGAGGGACCCCACTGTTGGACTAGGGTTAAGGGGCAGGACTCTAGTACCTCCAATGCCAAGGCAGAACCCAAGGTGTGCCAGGAAGGAAGAAAGGTGGAAGGAGGACTCCTCAGGCACTGGGGGTAGGGCATGGGAGCAAAACTGAATTTAGTTACTGGAACTGGGCTAAAGTCTTGGGTATATTGAACAAGTCAAGGGTCCTGTTTAATTCAGTTCAACATTTTTAAGTGTCTGCTCTAGACGAAAGGCAGCTAGGCGGCACAATGGATAGGGCCTGGAGTCAGGGAGACTCATTTCTGTGAGTTCAAATCCAGTCTCAGACACTTACTAGCTGTGTGACCCTAGGCAAGTCACTTAACCCCAGTTGCCTTGCCTTCCCTTCTGAAAAAAAAAACTTATTAAACACTTATTATATGCCCAGAATTGTGTTAAGCATTTATGATACTAGCACAAAGAATGGAACATCCCTACTTCTAATGAATTTATAGGGGAAATAATAAGTACAGTCGATCCTCAGCTTGCATGGGAGTAATATTCCCAGAAAACAGAGCAAAAGACAAAACACAAATACTGATACATTGAACCTATGGGAAATAGGGAGTTCATTTCCCGCAACCAACAAAAATGGTTGTCTTTTGCCAGAGACTGATGAAAATATACTTTTGTGCATACAATTTTTATAATAAAACATTCATTTGGATAATATGCACTTCTTCTAACATAATAACCGTGAAATAACCCACAAAACGCAGTACACAAAATAAAACTGATAATGTACAAACCATTTTTTTCACTAGTCATTCCCTGGCATTGTGACCTTTTGTGTTAATATCTCAATGAAAACCCCATTGATTTCAGACAATACTATACTGCTGTAAACCTTTCCACCATGGCCACCCTCTGAAAACCAAGGGAGAGGTTGCTGGGACTTTAGTCATTGCTACTGGAAGATGCCAAGTTCCTCCAACATTGTGAATGCCCAGAGAGCTCTTTGCTTTACAATCGGTGGGTGGAAAAGTCCAGAAAAGTTCCCAGTAGGATACCAGCCTCTCCACAAACTGGCATCACATCTCTCTCTCTTTTTTTTTCTTTTTGGAATAGCCTCGAATGTGTGTGGTTGCCAACTTGAAAGTGAAAATGAGATTCCTAATAAAATCATGTGAATGCTTGATGTTGCGAAAGTTAAACCAGCAAATGTTGAGAATTGAGCATATATACAACTTGTCACCAAAGTCTCGGTGCAGTTTTAATCTATTGAAACTGCAACTAAGACTTTTGGAATAGCCTTTATAAACATATCCAGCATAAATACATACATATGTTTATATATTATATATGCATGATAATATAAATATACACACATATAAGTGTGTATATCAATGTGTGTGTGATACTTCATAGAATATTATAGATATACACTCAAAGTGGTTAAATACAAGATAATTTGGGGTGGAGGGCACTAGTACTTGTGGTGATTAGGAAAAGCTTCTGGAATCATGGACGGGCATTAAGACCAGAGTTCTTAAAGCTGTCATAGTATATTTTCTAGAGTGTTATTGGCATAAAGTATTCTGGTTCTGCTCATCTCATTCTTTATCAGTTCATATGAGCTTTCAAAATTGTTCAGTTTTATAATATTAATGTTATAGTCTAAATCAGGAGTGGGAAACTTGCAGTCTTGAGGCTACATGTGGCCCTCTAGGTCCTCAAGTGCAATCCTTTGACTGAATCTAAACACCTCGAGGCTGCAGGTTCTCCACCCTTGGTCCAAATTATTCGTATGGTTCTGTGCTCCCTAATTCTAAGCAACGCAGAAGAGCTGGTTCGATAGGGAATGGTGACATAGGATATGTTTGCCAAAAGCAACACGAGAGAGAATTTTGAATGGCATGACCAAGACCAAGGTGCCTTTTGCTCTACTATTACCAAGGAACAGTGGTACCTTCTTGGTTTCAAGGGAAATCAAGGCAGCCCCCAGCACTTTGGGTCAACCCCCTTGGTAAACTCGTTAGGGGACACAGACAAGGGTCACCCAAAATGAGAATGGGTGGAGTGTGGACTGCATTGTTGGAGAGAACATACACATCAATAAAGTCAGAGCTTCATCTCTGTAATCCCTCCTACTCACTCCCTTTTAGTGACCCTCTGACTTTCCCCATTGTGACAGTGCCACAGTCCCTTGGCCAACTGGTTCCCTCTTCACTCATTTCTCCTGAGGTCTTAACTATTAAAATCTCGGCAAAAAGGCCATGGAATTTAAAACTGGAAGGGGCTTTAGAGATCATTTAATCCAGCCACCTCATTTTACAGATGAGTAAACTGAGGCCAAGAACCTCTTGCCCAGAGTCACAGGTTTTAAGTGACTAGGATTTGAACTGAGGTCATTTGTCTTCAAATCCAGGAATCTTTTCCACTAGTTAAAGTGCAAATACCTGGGATGGATATTTTTTTTTTTGAGGCAATCAGGGTTAAGCGACTTGCCTAGGACCGCACAGCTAGCAAATGTCTGAGGCCAAATTTGAACTCAGGTCCTTCTGACTTCAGGACTGGTGGTTTATTCACTGCACCACCTAAATGCCCTTGTATTTTTTTTTTAATGAGAAAATAATCAAGAACTCCACCTGTGACCCTTTCCCCCCTGGTAACCATCTCATATCACAGTCATTTCTTTGGATAATGACCTAGCTTTATGTGTTCTCTTTAACCCCCTAGTCTGTGCCTGACAGAACGAGGCAATGTATGGAATATCAGATAAGGAATCAGATTGGTGCACGAATCAATCCTGAATCTACTACTAATGAGCACAATTCACTTTGACCCCTTTGGGTTTCAGTTTCTTTATCTATGAAATGGGAAGTTCAGACCAGATGATCAATCAATCAATAAACATTTATTAAAGACTGTGTAATTGTGCTGGGCACCAGGGATATGGAGACAAAGAAATGAAGCATTCCCTGCCCTCCTAGAGCTTACATTTTGTTAGAGGAGACAACCTAGAGGAGTAAAAGTGTATACAGAATAAATACAGATGAAACAAAGTGGTTGTGGAGGGAGGGCATTAGGAGTTGAGGGGGTGGGGATCAGGAAAAGGGACACTTGAGCTGTATCTTGAAGGAAGTGAGGAATTCTCTGAGACAGAGGTGAGGAAAGGAGTGCACTGTCGGCATTTGCACTGGCCATGAAGGATGGAGGGTCATGTTTGATTTCAAAGTTCCCTTTTAATACCAGCACTGTATGATGCTACGAGTCCAAGTTTCTACTTTTTACCTTTTGACTGGGCTTGGGAAAGATCCCAGTTTTGAGCATGTGTGCGTGGGTACGTGTCTGTCTGTCTATTTCTGGGCAGTGATAAAGGCCAAGATCCTTTCGGCATATGACAAGGGTACCCACGCTGAAGTGTGGGTGAAGGTGAAGAAGGTTCTAAAGTCGGGTCAAGTGAAGATCTCCCGGAGTCACCAGAGCATTTACCCAGAGTCCTGGACTCACAGGGGATGCACCTGCCCCATTCTGAACCCAGGTAAGCAGCAGATGAGGGTGGTCCCCATGGGCCTTGGGATGAAGGATGAGCTACATGGGACCTTTGAATTGGGATGAGCCTCAGAGACAGACACAAGACAGTGTGAGGTGGAAGAAGGCACTGTACAAAGTGCTTTATAAACCTTCAAGGGTCAGTTATTATTGAGGTAGATGGAATTCTGTGTGTCTGTCTTAAAAGTTAATCTCATTCTCCATCACATCAGGTAGGTAGATTTAGAACTGGAGGAGCTCTTGGGGGCCACTGAGTTCTACCTTCTCCATTTAACAGAGGAAAGCTGAGACCCAGAGGGTTGTGATTTGTCCTGGGTCCGACAGTAGATGGAGATAGCCTTGGAAATCGACCCCACCATACCAGCCAATCAGGTGGGGGATTCCTTTTGGGATCCATGTTGGCATAGCTGACTGATGTCCCTTCCACTCTAAAATCTGCATTCTATGACCTTATACAAAAACACCAGCACGGCTGGAAGAAATCCAACCAGTGAAATCAATGAATCAATCAACAATCATGCATTAAGCATCCCTACTATATTCGAAGCCTTCTGCCAAGTGCTGGGGATTAAAAAAAAAAAAAAGAAAAAGAAGAAAAAGCAGAAACTGTTCCTGCCCTCAAGGAGTATAGTTCCTCCTTAAAAATAACACACCTATGAGTCATTCAGGGGATGAATTTTGAGGTGTTTAATCAGTTGGGCAATAAACATTTATTAAGCACCTGCCATATGCCAGGTATTGCCTTAAGTGCTGGGGACACAAAGAAAAGCAAAGACGGTCCCTTGTGTCAAGGAGCTCCCAGCCTGCCAACATGCAAACAAACTCATACAAATAATTTATATAAAAGGCACGTAGGAAGTAATCAACGGAAGAGAAAATTCAGAAAATCCAGTGGTAGATGAGATTTCAGTTGGGACTT
This sequence comes from Pseudocheirus occidentalis, assembly GCA_028646575.1. NCBI lineage: Eukaryota > Metazoa > Chordata > Mammalia > Diprotodontia > Pseudocheiridae > Pseudocheirus > Pseudocheirus occidentalis. The sequence goes on along the minus strand of CM053599.1, from coordinate 46,421,090 downwards.
AGGAAGCCAGGAAGGTCTGAGTCAGTCAGGGTGGGAGAGGGTTCCAGGCAGAGAATATTCCCAGAACCAAAAGATGGAATGTCTTGTTCATGGAGGCCAATGTCACTGAGTTGAAGAGTACATGTTGAAGACAAAGGTGTAAGGAGGCTGGACAGATCGAAAGGGGCCTGGTTATGAAGGGCTTTGAATGCCAAGTAGAGCATTTTGTATTTGCTCCTGGAGGTGACAGGGAGCCTCTGGAGCTTGCTTGGTAAGTCTTCTTTCCTTGTCACACCATCCCTGGTGGGGGTGGTGGTTGTGTTTCTACCAGGTACAGACTACTTAATCGCAGGGCAGGAGGACCCCAGGAGCAGCAAACTCTTAGTCAACATGAACAGCCTGGTGAAGCCTTGGAAGGTGTACCTGGGAAAGCAAGTAACAGGCATCCTCCGCACTGGCTGCAAGTAATTGAGGCAGATGCCCCCGAGCCTCACTTCTCTGCAACAAAGCCTAGCGCGTTCACCTCTCTGCAAAGCCCAGGCTGCCCGGGTGATCACTGTGGACTTACCCCCCTTTCCTAAGCTCAGGACAAGATCCTTCCTGTAGAGCTCCTGCTGCCCCACCAGAATCCCAAACAAAAGGTCTCACTCATAGAAGGTGGTCTCGGTGCCAGCTCTTCTCATTGGAGAGGGATTCAACTAGGATTTAAATGTTGATGTAATGAAGGCATCCCAAAGCAGAGGGGAAAGCACTTGATTTGGTTTCAGGAGACCTGGATTCCCATTCTGGCTCATGTGTTTTTAAGCGAGTCGCTTCAACCTAGGTCCCTCTGCTGCTAAAAGGGTGGAGATAATGCCACTTGCTCAGCTTCTGACAGGGTTGTTGTAGGGATGAGATGATGGATGTAAAGGCACTTTGTAAGCTGGGAAGTTCATACAAATGTAACAGGCTGCTATTATCATGAATCTCCACATCTGAAATTTAACCCAACACTGATTACTTGTTGGGGTACTGTATTTTTGTCCACGGGCATCTCTTGCTGTCTTTTACTCTCCTGTTACAAAAGGAAAATATGAATTGATCACTGGATGCCATATTTTGTTGGGTTTATTATGGTGAAGCAAAGTGCTTCAAGGCATCCTGGTTCAGTGGGAAAATGGCTAGGTTTAGACCCAGAAGATCTAGGTTAAAATCCTGGCTCTTGCTACTTACTTGCCCTTAGGCAAGTTACTTAATATACCTGGATCTTGGTTTCCTCAATAAAGTCAGGAGGTTGGACCTGATGGGTCTCCAGATCCAGTGGGAAATAATTGAAATAGTGAAGTGTAGAAAATTTGACTTGGAACCCTTGCTCTGCTTCCTAACACTCATGTAATGTCCTTCCTGGACCTGAGTTTCCTTATCAATTGAACAAGGAACCCCCGAGAGTCCATGAGAGACCCATGGTCCTAGAAAAGTCAGTTCCTCAGAAGCAGAATCCATGCTCTTGGACCAGGATGTCAATGAATTTATCAGCTCTTCTGGATTCAGTAATCATCTCTATGCAGATAGTTCGGAGCTCTTTTCTTTTTCTTTCTTTCTTTCTTTCTTTCTTTCTTTCTTTCTTTCTTTCTTTCTTTCTTTCTTTCTTTCTTTCTTTCTTTCTTTCTTTCTTTCTTTCTTTCTTTTTCTTTCTTTTTTTCCTTTCTTTCTTTCGCTGAATTAGATTTTTTTTTTTTTTTGCTTTTTGGAGGGCAATTGGGGTTAAGTGACTTGTCCAAAGTCACATGGCTAGTTTTTGTGTCAAGTGTCTGAGACCACATTTGAACTCAGGTCCTCCTGACTCCAGGGCCGGTGCTGTATTCACTGTGCCACCTAGCCGCCCCATTTGGAGATCTTTTCAACCAGCCTTTACTTCTCTCTTGATTTCCAGTCTTGTATCTCCACCTTTCTATTAGGCATCTAGAACATCTTAAAATCAACATGCTCCAAACTAAACTTGTTCTCTTTTCTCTAAACTCTCCCCTTTTCCTAACTTTCCTATGACAGTCCAGGGCACCACCATCTTTCCTGTTATCTTGGATATCAACCTTGACTCTTTACTCTCTTTCACCCCTCCCTGCTATCACATCTGTAAGAGCCTTCTGGTGGGTCTTCCTGCCTCCACGTCTCTCCTCATTCCAGTCCAGCCTCTGCTCAGCTATCAAAGCAACTTTCCTAAAGTGCAACATCTCTCAACATCTGAACATCTCTCACCCCCACCCCCATCTAGTAAACTCTAGCTGCATGACCCTGGGCAAGTCACTTCACCCTGTTTGCCTCCGTTTCTTCATCTGTAAAATGAGCTGGAGAAGGAAATGGCAAAGCACTCCAGTATCTCCACCAAGAAAATCCCAAATGGCGTCATGAAGAGTTGGACACAACTGAAATGATTACACACACACACACACACACACACACACACACACACACAGACACACACAGACACACACACACAGTGCCTCCCTGTTACCTCTAGGATCAAATATAAAATCATCTGGTTTATAAATCATTTCATAATCTGGTCTGTTCTCGCCTTTCTAGCCTTCTCACGTTATATTTTTGTACATAGTTGCTTGCGTGTTGCTTCTCCATCATACAGTAAGCTCCCTGAGGGCAGGGACTGCTTCTGCTTGTAATATCTCCAATGCTTAACATCGTGCCCAGCACTTAATTAATGCTTGACTCACCTGTCAGAAATGGGACTTTAGAGAAGAAAGAATCAGAACTGGAAGGGCCCTCAGAGGTCATGCAGTCCGACCCAAGAATCCCTCCTATGAGGAATCCCAGCCTGGGATTAAAGACCTCCAGAGGGAGGCCAGGCTATCAAAGCTGGAGACCTTCTGTTGCATCCTGTTTTCATGTGCTGTCAACCTTTGACTGATGCTTTCTAGCTAGACTGGACAAGTGGCTATTGCCTGACCTAATCCTCACTCTCTCTTGCCACTGCACACTCAGGCAGGTTGCTCTCCCATACCTGGAATGAGCTTTCTTCTCTCTGCTTTTCAGCCTCCTCCTCTTCCTTCAAGACCCTGCTGCCCTTGCTCCCCTCCTCCTCCATCCCACCCCACTGTAGCTGAAAGGGTTCTCTTCTACCCTTGATTTTCTTGGGGCATTCTGGATTTCTCTTTGTTTCTTCACCCCTTACCTATTATAACATTTACTACATTCTCTTAGGACAACATATAGCCTTCAGGGTGGGGACTATATGCCAACTTTCATCTTTGTATTCAGCACTTAGCAGATGCTGACTAAATCTTTGCTGAGTTCTTGGGCCTTCCATGGAGGCTCTGGAGGTAGACAGCATCACCACCAGTATCAACATTGGAATGTCTACAATAGAGAAGGAATAGTGCTAGATGTTGGGATTTGCCCCTTCACTTCCAGTGTGGTTGTTTCAACATTTTAATTCTGGCTTTGTGAATTATGACTGACCAGGCAGAAGGTCTGATTTTGGATTGTGGGTGAAACATCATGTCCAAGGGTGGTCTGAGATCCAACTTCTAGGTGGCACTGATGAATAAAATCCTAGGAACTCAGGAAAGACTGGACCAACTTTAACAAATGGTAGTGATACAAGAATGCTTGAATTGAATCAGAAAGATGTCAAGGTCACCAGATCACCTTGGGGAAATGTCTTCCAGTTGCACACATCATGGCATCATGGAGGATGGGCTGTTATGGTCATTCCATTCCTCAGGGTTTCCTGTTGGTCCTTTAATTCTGCTCAGCATCTGTCAAACTTGGGTCCTACGGATTAAAGTATTTACATGCATCTTCATCACCTGATATCTGGTGAATAGTTAGTCTTTGTCTAGACATGGAAGTTCTTCTGAGGACATGATAAAAAAAAATTCCCAAGAGGTCAGGAAGTGCAGTGGCAAGGGCCCTGGGCTGAGGGTTGAGATTGATTCTAGCTTCAGCTCTTGCCGTGTGACCTTGGTTGAGGGTGAGCTTCTTTTCTTGTCTCAATGCAGGGTTATTTACTTTTCAAGTCAGATAATGGAAGCCAAAAAATGCTTCATTAAGTTGTAAACTCAAGAGAGATGGCTACTGAGATATGGAAAAGTGGAGAGTGGCCTTTTGTCCACATGAGTCACAACAAAGATGGGGAGACTTCCCCACCAATCAGTGGTCACCACCTTCTTCCCCTCATTGTACAGACATTGCATTCTAGATAGCCTCCGCCCCAGTCCTGCTTGCTCCAAGTTTTGGAAGAAAGCCAGGGGTTCATCACCATTGGCTATGACTGCACAAAAGGCTCATTCTTAAACGAAATTCAATTTAATTGTCAGAGCAGGAAAACACCATTTGACCTGGCCCATCTTAACTCTCTACATTCTGAGAACTTTTGAGTCAGACCTTTGGCTTAATAAAGTAGAGCAACACTGAAACCCAGCTCCTGATTGCTAGTGGGCTCCTAACTTTCCATGAACCCTCTTTCAATGTCTGATCTCTTCCAACCAGCCCCACAGCCCTTCTTTGCAGACCCTGACACAATCCGCTTACAGAGCACTAAAGAAATGATCAAGAGATTTAGAGCTGAGTCATCTAGGCCAGCCCCTCCCCCCCCTCCTCCTTTTAAAAGCACATGGAGAAACTGAGGGCAGCTGGGAACTATAGGTTGGTCTGGACTACTTCAATTATTACACCCTTTTAACAGATGGAGAAACAACTCATCCATGGCCACACAGCTGGGAAGTGTAGGCTGAGCTGGTCACTGAGGTCATTACCAACTTAAAATGACAGAACTGGGATTTGAAAATAGGTCCTCTTGACGTTAAGTGCTTTCCCCAGCTACAGTCATGAGGAATCAGAATTATGGAATGAGCTGGAAGGAATCGTACTGGCCATTTAATCCCACCGCTTCCTTTTAGAGGAAAATGAGGCTCAGAGGTCACTTATTCAAGGTCACCTAGTGAATTGCTAATTTATCATTCCCAGAATGCCAAGGCCAGCCAAACATGATTATCAAAATCCTTAAAAATGGGATTCAAACTGAATTAAGAAAAGCCCAGGGTTCTGGAGGGAACCTGATCTGGGCAACAGGAATCTTTCTGCCTCTTAGATATTCCAGGCACTATTTAAAAAACAAAAACCAAGTAGGATCTTAGGGACTTTAAAGAATTAAATAAAGAGGATGAAGAGATTTAGAGCTGAAAGGATCTCAAAGGCCACCTAATTATCTCTCATCTTAACCTAACCAAGGATCTGGAAGCACGTGTTTAAGGGGCTAGACCTGAAGTCAGTGACCGACTCCCGACTGAAGTCTCTTAGGCCAGAGGCCTTTAGAAGGCCAGCTGTACTTTAGTCCATTGTAATGAATAGTCTGTGGCTAGGACTGGAACTGGTGTGGTCTGTCTCTCCATTCTAGGCATGAGCAAAGACAGGGCTGATGAAGACTGGAAGTCCCTAGTATCTGACCCCTCAGAAATCCATCCCTGTCCACCAATCAGGAGTCATGAATCATTACTGACAATCTGTCCTCCTGCTTTGATTACAAAGCTTCTGTGCAGGGAAAAAAAGAACACCCCAAAGACCAAACGGCCTGCATGTTATGGATAGGTTCCACTCTATGCCAAGCTAGTCCTTTTTCCTACAAATCTTCTACCAGAAGCCAGCTGTGGGTGCTTGGACTCTCCTGGAGCCTGTGCTAGAGGTTTGGGAACATACATTGTGGGTTTGGTGGGTGGTGAACAGAGGACCTTGCTTCTTATCAGTAACATGCTGGCTGCCAGGTTTGCTTTTCATCAGCTACCCTTCATTTGGTACACAGATTTCTTTCAATCCTGAATCCAAACTCTCCAGGCCCCTGGTTGGTTCTTTCTTAAGGCATCTGACAGCCCTGGCCTACACTGTCAAATCTCTGCAGAAGCACTATGGTCAAAGATAATGTACATTAATACCCGACCTAAACAGAACACCATCAATAATCCTGGAGTTTGGAATCCAGAAGACCCGAGTTTGAATTCTGACCCAAACCTTTCCTTGCTCTGTGACTCTGGGGAAGCTGAATTCCTTGCCTGTAAACAAGAATACTACAATCTGTAGCATTTACCTCATACAGTAATAAGGAGGAAATGAGATAGCGTATATAATAAAAGTGGTTTGCCAACCTCAATGCAATGTAGGAATGCCAGTTATGATTATTCTAACAAGTTTAGCTCACTGGTTTCCTAGCATATATATTACAGACATAAAATATTCTGAAAGCAAAAATTCATAGTGCAAGGCACAGGGGAAAAAGGCAAACCTAGTGTAGCAGGTGGAAGGATTCCATAGTACTTGGAGGTCCAAAGGAGGCCCTGAACCAGAGAAGCACAAGTCCCTTCATGCTCAGCAACCTCTGATAGAGAGGGGATGGGTGAAATGTACTGGATCTTTAGTTATCCGGAAAACTCACTCTTGTGGAACAGGGAACAACTCATGGCTGGGGAGGCTGGAATGTAAATGAGGTGTGTCTATACTGTGTCTCGTGATGTTTCTAGATGCCTTCAAAGCACCAGTTTACTGAATTTAAAGAGATGTGCCTTGCTTCTTATAGACTCCTTAAAGCCTTTTCCCCAACTCCCCTTGGGAGGGTGTTGTGGAAAGAAGGCTGACATCAGATGCCCTGGCCTCTAGCACCATTAGGTCTGGACCCTGGGCAAATCATCTCATCTATTGGAATATGTTTCTGTTTGTAAAGAGTCCCAGTAGTCACCACCTCCCTCATAGGGTCAAGTGAAGTAATGGATGCCCAAGTGTTCTGGAAACAACAAACTGGTACATTCTTATCACCCAACGGTTCTCAACCTGTGGGTTGAATGACCCTTTCACAGGGGTCACCTAAGACACTGCTCCTCATCCATCTCCAGGCGGGCCTGCCCACTTATGAGTCTTAAAGGGTCACATCATTAGGAAGATTGAGAACCACTGTTATAAGTGATAATTTTCTCTTAAATGAAAAACAATGGTCACCACAAAAACAAAGCCGGTGGATTAAAAAACAGGTAAAAATACTTTTTCTTTTAATATGCACTTGAAGTCACACTATTTTCTCTAAGACTATTATTCCAGGCAACAGCTCGGTCTCCACCTCTCAAGGGCGTTTTGTATGAATTGATAAAGATGGAACAGGCATTGACGAAGGGACCCCCAACCAGGGCATTCTCAACAGTAAAGGAACAGTGATAACCATTTTCTTGGTTTGAACCTTGGCATTTGTTTTGTAAGTAGAATCAGAGGCTGCCTGGTACACCTGTACATCTGCACTTTGAAAATGCATTAAAACCAGAGCTCAATGCATAAATTAAAAACAAAAATCCCACCCAAGCCGTTTCTTTTCCAGAATCTATCAGCAATATATATATATATATATGTGTGTGTGTGTGTGTTCGTATATATAGTACCTATCTATTCCTGATGTAAGTGTATCATGAATCAGTACCTTTGCACAATATAAATTTGAGATTATCTCTTAAAAATCAGTCATCTCAGAAAATGGTCCTTCCTCTTTTTTTTTTTACACAAGTCCTAAGTAGACTACAAAATATACAAAAAAGGGACCTGAACAGAATGAACGAATCCAGCACGCCTAACCCACTGGCCTGAACCTGAAGGGCAGTGGTTTGGGGGATTGCTGAGAAGCCTTAATATGTTATTTCCCATAAACTAGTGAGACTCAGGGTGCTCTGGACAAGAATTCAAAAGTAGCAGCAGCAGCTGTATTTGCTGAAAGGTTTACATGGTGCACACTCACACCCACACCCACACAGGTACACACACACACCCACACCCACACAGATACATAGATATACACACAGATATCCCATCTTTTTTTCAGTGTTTGTGTCACAGGGTTGAGGCCCCTGCCCATCAAAATAAGTTATTTCATATACAGTGCACAAGACATGAAAAGGTAAGAGACTTTCTGTGAAGACCCCCAAAGAGCCATTTTGCATGAGGTCCACGCCTCTCTGAGAGGCGCAAAGGCAG
>CM053599.1:46347277-46412616 GCA_028646575.1 Pseudocheirus occidentalis | reverse complement strand
CAGGGGATGGCGTGTGTGTATGTGTGCGGAAGAACTCTTCGTTAACTTAGAAACAAAGTGCTACTGACCGTGTTCTTCATAGGGATCGTTGGGGTCATCAGCTACCAGCTCAGCGTTGCTTGGCGTTTCATGGTCTTCTTTGGTCACAAATATAATCCGGTCCTTTCCTGACATTTGGAAGAAAGACCAAAAAAGAGTCCCAGCTAAGCATTAACTTTAAACAACACAGTCTACCACCAAGAGCTGTGGTCTGGCATGAGTCCTAGAATTAGTCCATTTATTCATATACCCAGTGATCAAACTAGATCCAGATCCAGGCCAGGTGTTCCTGCCCTCACAGAGCTTATGTTCATTTGAAGAAGCAATAATTTTGTTGCTTTTCCTAGTCTTGACCAGGTCTCATAGAACCTTGTGGCATGCCATTCTGTTAGGATATAACCCAAGGACCTCACATGAGGCACAATTGCTTAGAGGGTAAAGCTCTTTCCTTTGTCGCTCAATTACTCTCCCGGACGTGTACATGATGCTTTTCTGTTAGCTATTTTTTCAACTGGGTCTGACTCTTCCTGACCCATTTTTGGGTTTTCTTGGCAAAGATACTGGAATGATTTACCATTTCCTTCTCCAACTTCTTATAGATGAGGAAACTGAGGCAAACAGTGAAGTGACATGCCCAGGGTAACACAGCTGCTATGTGCCTGAGGTCGCATCTGAACTCAGGTCTTCCTGACGTTAGCACTGTCCACATAACAATCTACAACCCTGAGAAGTGCTTAGTGCATTATTCCCATTTGACAGTTTAAGAAACTGAGGTTCATGGTAGTTGTGACTTTCCTACAGGGCTAAGGAATATCAGAGGTGGGTGCTCTGATTTCAAGTCCAGCTGCTCCTCCACACCACGGCACCTCAAGGCCCATGAGTAGCCACGACAGGACTGGAGAGTCAGACTAGATCCCGGCCTGACGGAAGGAGCCGCTAAACTGCTTTTTCCTGGACCAAATAACTTCCCGTGAGGGTGTGGGTCTGAGTTATTCAGCCAGCATTTACGGACCGTCCACTGCACCCTGTCTGAAAGTGCTGGGGTGGTGGTCCAGCAGGACCCGTGCGCTTTGTCTTGTTCTAGTCTAGGAATCACTGTACGTTTCAGAGACAAGGGCAAGTCAGAGACGGTGAGTTACGAAGCAGTTAACTGCATGACAGAACCCGGATCACCGTGTGAACAGACAACACTGGGGAGGTGTCCTGGGCTAGGAGTTGGGAGACCCGTTCTTCTCACACTCATTTTGCTGGGTGACCTTGCACAAGTCCCTCGAAGCCTCTGTGCCTGCTTCCTCGTTACAACCACATATTTTAGAATTTCAAAGCAAGTTGCAAAATATTTAAAAGCAACTGGCTGTTGTGTAGGAATGAGGGGATGGATTAAATTATCTTTTTTGTCTTCTCTTTTTCTATATAGTTGTTTTTTGAGTCACTTTAATTTACCACTGTATTTTGAGCTCATCCACTGAGCCCTCTCTGAGTATAAGAAATAAAGAATGGGGGCAGCTAGGTGGCCCAGTGAATAGAGAACTGGCCCTGGAGTCAAGAGGACCCGAGTTCAAATTTTACCTCAGACACTTAATGCAAAAAAACCAAACCAAAACAAAACAAAAAACCCTAGCCATGTGACCTTGGGCAAGTCACCTAATCCCCCTTCCAAAAGGGAAAAAAAAAAGAATGAAAAAGCAGTTCAGTAAAATGAACCGGTATCATTCCCTGAGTCTGGGATGCAGACTAACCCACCTCAGCAAGAAAAACAAAAAGGGAGATGATTATCCTTTCTAGTCCTGCCATGATGATCTTAGGTTGCTAGATGTTAACTTTGCAGTGGGGGCTGGGGGTGCACTCAACCCTGAGTCCTCAAGGACCTTCCTATGCTGTAGATGCGGTCCATACAATGACCAAGCCGTGGCCTGGATAAGCAAACACAAAGGACTGTGGTGGGCACAGAATCATCAATCCATCAGCATCTGTGAAGCACCTACCATGTTCCAGGCCCCATGCTAAGCCCAGTGGCCTCAGGGTCCTCACCTGTAAGAGGAGGTGGCTAGAAGAGAAGAGCTCTGGTAGCCCCAAAGCCTCAGAACAGTTTGGCATCCGGGGCCCCCCTTTGCACACCAAGACTCTGCCCGTAGGGGTGGGAAATCACCCACCAGGTCACATGGCATCTCACAAACCCCCACATGATTTAGGGTCATTTTCTCCTGGAAAAATAACACCAACAGGATAAAAATCACCCCAGATCCTGGAGGGCTTCTGTGACAGCAGATGGGACTGTGGCACCTGCTTCTGAACGTTTAAGGCAGTCTCTATGCTGAGGAACCTGACTGTAGAGAGAATGATGGAATCTGAGAGGTCAGAAGGTGCTTGGAGGTCACATTCCCTCTGTCTACCCATCATATATAGTGGTAACAATACTGATATAGCACCCATTGTGTGCCAGGTACCCCGCTAAATATTTCACAAAAATCATGTCATCAGATCCTAATAACCTGGGGTGGGGGGAAGTGCTATTATTATTCCCATTATACAAATGAGGAGCCTGAGGCAGATGGAGGTAAAGTGACTTACCCCGGGCCACACAACTAATAAGTGCCTGAGGTCACACTTGAACTCAGCTCTTCCAGACTCCAGGTCCTGTGTTCTATCCACTCTGCCACCTAGCTGCCCCACCTGACCGTCTATCCGCTCAACACTTATTAATCTTACATCCACCTTCTAACCAACAATAGTCACTCTACAACCCCCTGCTGGAGTCATAGTCAGAGATCCGGGCTCAGAAGAGGATGTGGGTGGGAAGGATAGGCCTTGGGTCACCACTCTTTCTCTAGGCTTCAGTCTCCTCCTCCACCCAATGAGGAGTCTGGGGCTGGACCCTGATAATTGCAGGGTCCCTTCCAGCTCTCAATCCATGGTCCTGGCCAGGGTGGGGAATCCACACAGGGTGGTATGGGCTAACCAAGAGTGCTCTACCTGGCCTAGAGGGCCCAGAAACCCTCTGTCCAACACACTTCCCATCCCTTTACCATGGGCCGTCCTCCTACCTGGTAACCCTTCTCTTGCCCCTTTTCTGAAGCCCTCGTTCCCCAGCACTTCTAGATCTGGCACATTTAAGGCTAGTACCTTCCAGTTTCTGAACTGCCTGTGAGCTCAGGAGAGGCACAGTCATGAGCCTGCCTGAACAGAAAGCCTTCCTTCCTAATCGTCAGAGCTGCTCCGAACCCTTGGCTGCGCCAGTTATCTGGACCCTGGGACTGCCCGAGCTGCTCTGAAACTAGGACCCAGGTGTCTGAGCTCTTTCCACAGCCTGAGGACCAAGCTGCTGAGGCTCTTCACTCATAGACCTTCCCTGTCCTTCACATGAAGAGGCTCAGGGCTGCTCCCATCTGGAGGTGCAGGGCCTGGCTCCAGCCAAAAGTCTTTCCAGGGCAGCTTTCCCTAGTCACTCGGGTCTCCTAGGCTGTTGGGTGCCTCCAGTTAAAAGCCACACAACCTTCTCTTGTAGACTGTTCTTTAAGCTCACCAAATAAAAGTATTTCCTGCTTTTTGGGACCAACTGGCTCACTGGGCTAGCCCCTGATCCCAGTGGCTCTCCCACAAGGGGCAAGACCCAGGCCCTCTAAACTGTTCCTGCTTCTTTGTCTCAACATGGGAACAGCAACCCATCCCCTCCAACCCAACAAACCTGGCAGAGTACTAGCAACACAGCTCTTCTGGCTGACAACACCTTCTATTATAAGCCTGGGGAGGGCAGTGGTCACCAACCGTGGCTAGAGCCTGGGCAAGAATCACCCAGTCATTTTCACCCACTTCTTGTTCCCTAAGCTCTTCCTCTACAGCCCTTGGATGATGCGGGTCTCTTTCATATTCACAGCCTTTCTTCAAACAAGGCTCCCAGAACTGAAAATAATACTCTAGACAAGGTGGCCTGTGGATAGCGCCCCTGTGTTACAATACCATCTCATTACATCCTCATTGTAATGGAAACTGAGGAAAGCAGAAATGAAATGACTCCCTCAGGGTCAGACAGCCAGTAAGTGTCTGAGGTCAGATCTGAACTCAGGTCATCCTAGCCCCAGGCCTCACCAGGGGGGACAACGACAGGACTGGTCTCTTTTCTTGATTCAGCCAAAGCTGCTCAAGAACGTGCGGGCTCTTTTAGCCCTCTTTAAATGTCTTTGGAGCTTCTGCACCAAAAGCCTTGACCTAACAGGCTATCCAGGCAACGGCTGGGTTAATTTGACTTTAGCCAGTCAGAGCTAAACGTGTTGGTGAGGTTCTCTTGTGAGCTAACACAGAGAAATTAACAAAGACCAGCCAGGCCAAAGCTGGGTCTGGAGAGACCCAGGTTTCCCTTCCTCCTCCCTCATTCAAAGATGTAGAAACTGGAATTCAGAGAGAAGGAAAGACTAATTTAGGCTGAGAACTATTCTTCCTACTTTGTTGTAACTGAGGCTCTTAAAGGGAGGTCTGAGGTGGAGATTAATCCCTGCCTCCAGGTAGCCTGACCAGGGGCTATCTGGTCTCTGCTTGAAGACTCCTGGCTCTGGCACTGTGGAACAGTATGCCCTGATCCTTTACTAGATGGCTCTAACGGTTCAATCTTCCCCCTAGCTAGCAAGTTCAGACAAGCCTCCTCATAATGTCACTGATTTGTTTTTAATTTTGGCTCTCTGAAGCACCTTTAATAGGTCTGCTCCTTTCTTCTACAGGACAAGACTTTAGAAACGTGAACACAGAGGCAGCTAGGTGGCCCAGTGAACAGAGGACTGGCCCTGGAGTCAGGAGGAACTAAGTTCAAATCCAGCCTCAGACACTTAACTCTTACTTAGCCGTGTGACGTTGGGCAAGTCACTCAACCCCCAACTGCCCCCAAAAAACCAAAAAGAGAACTGTGAATACAGCTAGAGATACCCAAACACTCATCTTACTAGAAATCATTCACAAAAGGATGGAGGACATGCCCAAAGCGATCTGACATGTGTCCACCTGATATAGCGTGTTTCATTTTCCATGAAATAAGTGTCTTGTCAGGGCCTGCTTCATTGGCCAGTGCTGGAGCACAGCTGAAACAAAGCTGGCTGTACATGATGTTTATGAACCATGGGAGGAATTCTTCTCACCAGGACTGAAGGGCAGGTCCAGGGAGCCCTACCCGAGCAAAGGCTCTGAAACCAAGGCCAGGTGACGGAGTGGAGCATTCCAAGCCGTGTCCAGGTTCAGTGTACTTCAGCTTAAGGGCTCTCAATCTTACAGGTCCAAAGGCCTGCCTGCCTCCTCCCAAATATAAAGCAAGGAGAGCTCTTTCTGACGGAGACAGCCCTTTTATACCCTCTCAAGGAGCCTGACTCTTCAAGAAGACGCCAGCAGTTAGAAGTCAGTAAAAACTAGCTTAGGGGCAGCTAGTTGGTGTAAGGGACAGAGTGCCAGGCCCGGAGCCAGGAAGACTCATCTTCATGAGTTCAAATCTGACCTCAGATGCTTATTAGCTTGGGGACTCAAGGTAAATCACTTTCACCTCGTTTGCCTCAGTTTCTTCATTTGTAAAATGAGCTAGAGAAGGAAACCATTCCGGTATCTCTGCCAAGAAAACCCCAAACTCACAGAAGAGTTGGACACAACAGATCAACAGCAACAAAAACTAGTTTGGCTAATGATAAGCAAAGGTGAATGGGTTTAACAGGCTGTGGTTTGTCCTTCATTCTCAAAGAGGACCATGACATCAGGAAGATGATACCATGGCTTGTAAGTGAACTGCACTTAAGTGAGGCAGGGCTGTGCAAAGCCATCAGCCTCACTCTCTCCTCCCGAGCTATCTGGGATCAGTGGCCACACATGGATCAAGCTTCTAGGTGTAGCAGGTGAAAGGTTTAAAGAGGAGGCCATCCCAGGGCAGGAAGTGTGCTGCTGCTCCCTGAGCTGGCTCAGAAGGACTCCCTCCTTCCTTCTTCTCAGTCAGCTGAACATTACTCTTCCTTCTGCAGACCTCACAGTCCTTTCTCCCCAACTGTCTGCACTTTATACTCATGGTGACTTATTCTCTGCTCTTCAGTGGCTCTGAGTATCTGCTCCTTCCTACGCAGTAAGAAAATGCTGGTAAAACAGCTAGTGACTGGAAAGACCCAGGTCCATGTGGATGGAGAATTACCACCTACTGGTAGTAGCATTGTGGGGGAGGCCAGAAGTGTGCCGCCCTCCAGGAGTCTGAAGTCCAGTCCCTCCCAAACAGCCTAGAGACAGGCACCATCCGCCCTGGTGACCCAAGGAAAGAGGAACCAATGTTCTAGGCCAGAGGGGCTACAACTGAGGAAACTGCGAATGTTCTCCGGTTAGAGACAGTCTGAGGAAGAAAGGTTGGGTTTAAAAAATGTAAAGGCACTAGGGAAAATCCAGAAAGGTCAGGCTGCAAATGAGAAGGCGGCAGTTTCTGCCAGATGTGGCAGGATTACACCTGACACCCCAGTGGTAAGGAAGGCATGACTACTTTCCAGGGTCTGAACTGGGGATTTCACAAGTGCAGAGAGCCCTTAGTGAAGAAAACACTGCTGTGGAGAATCTGCCAGATTGTTTTAGCCAGGTTATGTGACTTGCCGGGGGTCTCAGCACCATTATGTGTGTGGAGGGGGTGGGCAGCAGAATGTCCTGCTCCTCAGCATGCTGCCTGCACTGGAAATAAAAGCATTCTGCAAACCCTAAAGAGCCACACAAATGAGGGTTATTATGATTGCAGCAGAACCACCATCTAGCAAAGACACCGGGGTGGGCGGCCACCCAGCTCACCCCTATCTCAACACTGCAGGATGAAAAGCCTCTATGCCTGGCCTCTAAGACCTTCCATTATCTGGCTCTGAATTATCTTTCCTACTGATCCTTTTCCTGTATTTTAGGTTCCAGCCAAACTAGACCACTAAATGTCCCTTAGTCTTGTCCTTTCTCCCTGCATTCCCATTCCCTTCCCCCACTCCTGATTCTCCATTTTCAAGACCAACTCAGATCCTGCTTCTCCAAGGTAACATTCCGGGATTTCCATTTTTATCATTTTTTAAATTTGCAAGCTTAACACAATGCCAAAAGCTAAGGAAAATAATGCAAAATGCAGGTATAAAATGATGTTTGAGAAAACTAGTGCCAAAGGTTGGGCCAAGACTAAAAGATGATTTGGGCAGAGTGCAGTGTAGGCTGAAAGATACATGTCCCTATACCCAGGCCTCAGGGTGATCAGATAATCTCAGCATAGGAAAGGACCTCTGGAGGTCATTTAGTCCAGGGGTGGGGAACCTGTGGCCTCCAGGTTCTCAAGTGTGGCCCTTGCTTTGTCTGAATCCAAACTTTGGATTGGCTGCACCAGAGCCCCTAGAGGGCTACCGGTTCCCTCCTCTGATCTAGTCCCACCCACACCTAAAGTTATCTAGCCCTCCCCTGAGCTCCCACATCTTGTGGGTGCCTCTCCCATTTACAACTTTAGAATGAGACTGCAGTTACTAATGTATTAGTATTAACTTTATTATTCCTCACTGCACCCTTTCCTCCCAACTCCCAAAGCCCAGTACTTCCCACAGGTTTTTTGGGATGGTAAGCACCTATTCACATGCACTCAACAAGCATGTGAATGAATCTGTCTGGCACCCCTCATTCAACCAACAAGCACCATTTAACAACAAAATGCATCTGCCGGGGGTTGGATGTCTGCTCATTCATTCATCAAACATCTGAATGAAATCTGTTGGGGGCTGGAAGTCTGTGCCTTGACTCAGCAGGCATTTGCACCATGAATGAACGACGAACCTACTCAGGGAATAATTCCATAAGAAGTTATGGAATAAGAAAATGAGCTCAAGGGTTTAACCACTCACTTCAGTATGGAGGTAGGGATAGCTCACCAAGTTCAGGAAAGCCACAGTAACCGCAGTAGGTTTGGGCAAAGGCATGGCAGAAAGGCAGCGACTGGACCTAGCCTTGCCCCGACCCACAAGGCCCTCGGGGATCAGTATTGATTAGGCTTTTAGGAGTCCTGGGGAAGTGCGGGGGACTTCTGTACCTTACAGAAGTTGGCAGGGCCTGGCGCTTTGGTCCGAGTCGGGAGCAAAGAGAACCCTCAGGACTGAAGTGCCGTCCTCGACGGCTTGTAATTACATAATGATGGTCTCCATGTTGACCTTGGGAACTCGGCTAGGTGTTTCTCGTTGGTGAAGGTCATTCCTTGGGGCCACCAGGGCACTGGACTCCACCTTTCCTGATTTGGGGATGAAATCGGCTAACCTGACTTGCTCCAGGAGGAGTCTTTAGGAAGCAAAAGGTCCAGCCTCATTTTACGGAATCTGGAGGGGAAATGACTAGTGCAAGGTCGCCTGGGAGGGGGGGGGGTAAAGGTGGAATCTGGGCTGGAAACCCCGGCTGCCTCCTTTAAGGGGGTCTCTGGGCTGCCTCGAGGTTGGGGAGCCGTCTACATAGCTCCCGTTTCCAGAAGGCCCTGTTGGGGGGCGGTGGTACGTGCCCAGGGGAGGAGGTCCCCGGCCTGGGGTGGGCCGAGGAGGCAGAGAAGGACCCTGGCCCTGCGGACGCGCCCTCCCAGACCCCAGAGCCCGGCTAGCAGCCGGAGTGCTGGTAGCCAGCTGCAGCCGCCGGGGCGAGCCACGCGTGGCGCGCTCCAACAGCCGGGGCCCCAACGTTCGATTCGCTGCGCGCCCGCCCGCGCCTGCGCCCGCCGCGGAGGGGGCCGCGTGTCCCCTACAGGCCGTCGTCCACCCTGTCTCCAGAGCAGCCCCTCGGCCTGGCCTCGCGCCCGCGCCCTCCCCCTGCCTCCCCTCGGTCAGGCCGCTCGCACCTTCCTGCCGGCAGTAGGACATGGCTGAGGCCCAGCGGCTTCCGTGGCTCCGGCTCCGACCCGCTCCCCACGCTAGTCGCTCCGGCCTCGCGGTGGCCAACAGACGCCGTGATCTCTCTATGGGCTCCGCCCCCCTTCCCAGGACCTGCCCCGCGGCGCACTAGCCCGGCCGCTCCCTCCGTCCTGCCGGCCAGCCAGGCGCCCAGAGGCCTACGCCTCCCGAGTTCCTCTAGTCCTAGGAACTACATGTCCCAGAAGGGCATAGGCCGGGCCATGCGGAATGGTTTCCCCCCCCCCCCAACATAGAAGACTACGTTTCCCAGGAAACCTTGCGACGCGCAGGCGCAGTAGAACTGTTCGGTTGTCGTGGGTGGTAACTTTGTAGCAGCAAGCCCAGCCTTGTTCCCCAGAGTTCGTGCTTTCGCTGCTCTGGAGAGAGCGCTGAGTTTTCCCCGGCTAGTGGGGCTCCCGCTGCTTCTCTGGCCAATTGCAGATCTGCCACCAGCCCTTCGGCATTCTTGCCCTGTTCTGGAGACTGAGGCCGCTGCAGTTCGAGGCTGACCATGTCCTGGAATGTAAGTATGCCGGCTGCCCCACCCAGACGGATTCCTCCGACCCTTTGCTACCCGAAGAGGGCCCAGGGAAGCTGGTCCGGGGTCTCCGCGGCTGCAGCTCTGGGGGCCCTCGGGAGCTGCATCTTGTTGCCTGCCTGCCTTACGCGCCTGCATGGCCCTCTTCGCTTTGTCCCTTGGGTGACCGGGCTACTGCGGGTTCTCTTTGGGCCACTTGAGCTGCCAGTTGGGCACGGATCTTCACTTTCGTGCTAGGACTGGGTGGGGTGGGCCCCTCCCTCCTGTGCCACATTTTCTTATAAAGGTAGGAGGGAGCAGCTAGCTGCTGAAATGACTCACTGTGGCTTCAGAGAATTTTAAATCTGGAAGAGCTTTTACAGATTATTTTATTTTATTTTTTTAAGTCCATTTTGTTTCTCTCCCTCCTCTCTCCTCTTTAAATAATTAATTTATTTTTAGTTTTCATCACTAATTTCCACAAGATTTTGAGTTCCAAATTTTCTCTGCATCTCTCCCCTCCCCTCCACCCCTAGGTAGATTACCCCTCCCCCAGTCTGCCCTCCCTTCTATCTTCCCTCCTCTTATCCTCTTCGCCTTACTTTCCTCTAGAGTAGGGTACCCAATTGAGTGCGCATGTTATTCCCTTCTTAAGCCAAATCCGATGAGAGTAAGGTTCACCCATTCCCTCTCATCTCCCTCCTCTTCCCCTCCATTGTGAAACCTTTTTCTTGCCTCTTTTATGTGAGATAATTTATCCCATTCTTTCTCTCCCTTTTCCCTCCCAATATGTTCCTCTCTCACCCCTTAATTTTATTTTTTAGATATCATCCCTTCATATTCAACTCACCCTGTGCCATCTCTCTGTCTATCTATATGTCTGTTTCCTCCAATTATCTTAATACTGAAAAAGGTCTCATGAGTTACAAATTATCATCTTTCCATGTAGGAATGTAAACAGTTCAACTTTAATAAGCCCCTTATAATTTCTCTTTTCTGTTTACCTTTTCATGCTTCTCTTGAATCTTGTATTTGAAAGTCAGATTTTCTGTTTAGCTCTGGTCTTTTCAGCAAAACTGCTTGAAAGTCCTCTATTTCATCGAATAGCCATATTTTCCCCTGAAGTATTATACTCAGTTTTGCTGGGTAGGTGATTCTTGATTTTAATCTTAGTTCCTCTGATCTCTGGAATATTGTATTCCAAGCCATTTGAGCCCTTAATGTAGAAGCTGCTAGGTCTTGTGTTATCCTGATTATATTTCCACGATACTCCTTTCTGGCTGCTTGCAATATTTTCTCCTCTACCTGGGAACTCTGGAATTTGGCCACAATATTCCTAGGAATTTTCCTTTTGGGCTCTCTTTCAAGAGGCAATAGGTAGATTCTTACAATTTCTATTTTACTTTCTGGTTCTAGAATATCAGGTCAGTTTTCCTTGACAATTTCTTGAAAGATGATGTGTAGGCCCTTTTTTTGATCATGGCTTTCAGGTAATTCACTAATTTTAAAATTGTCACTCCTGGATCCATTTTCCAGGTCAGTGTTTTTTTCAGTGGGATATTTCATATTGTCTATTTTATCATTCTTTTGGTTCTGTTTTATAATGTCTTGGTTTCTCATAAAGTCATTACCTTCCATTTGCTCCATTTTTCCTAATTTTGAAGGAATTATTTTTTTCAGTGAGCTTTTGGACCTCCTTTTCCATCTAGAGTCATTTTTTATAGGCATTTGGAGGGGTTTGAGGTGAGCTCAGGCAAGTCACTGCTTTTACTCCACTATCTTGGCTCTGCCCCCTCTTATAACAAATAGTTGGCCATGTCCAGAAAATACCTTCATTTGCCTCCTAAGTCCATCATCACCTCTCTGTTGGGAGATGGGAGGCATGCTTCATCATGGGTCCTCTGGAATCAGGGTTGGTCATTTTTTGAGAAGCTAGAGTCGAATTTGTTGGAAACTATCAATTAGGAAATTGTAGGCTAGAATTCCAGTTCAGATAGACTAGCTTTGTAACCATGGAAAAGTCAGTTAACAATTTGAAGTTTCTGTTTCCCAATCTCAAAATGGTTATAACTCAGTAAATATTAAGTTCCTACTGTGTGCAAAGCATTGTGTTGCCTGTTGTGGATAGAACACTGGACTTTTTGAATCAGGCAGACCTGGGTTCAGATTCTGTTTCTGGCCTTTATTGCAGCTAGGTGGTCCAGTGAATAAAGCCCTGGACCTAGAGTCAGGAAGACTTGAGTTCAAATCCAGCCCCAGATGCTTACCACTATGACCCTGGGCAAGTCACTGAATGACTTTCTGCCTCAGTTCCCTGTCTAAAAATGGCAATAATAATAGCACTTACCTCACAAGAGTTGTGAGAATCAAATGAGGGAATGTTTGTAGAATGCTTAGCACAGTGCCTGGCACTGTATACCTGCTTATTTATTTCCTTCTTCCATCTTTATTGGCAACAAGATCCTGGACAAGTCATTTAAAAGCTTTACACCTCAGTTTTTCCACCTGCAAAATGAGGGGGAGAGGGAGTAGGCTGTTTGGCTTTCAGTCTCTAAATCTGTACGCCTGCCGGTGATTCTGTGATACAAAAACAAAAAGTGTCTGACTACCTCATTGGACTGTTTCAAAACAAAAGATTTGTAAAACTAAAGAAATAAGAGTTGGCCTGTGAAGACCCTGAAGCCCTGTGGTCTGGCTCCAGTTCTAGGGCTCTTTTCACGGCCCCACAGCTGCTGCCTCATCATAGGGGTCTTGGGGAAGCTCAGTTCCAGCCACGTTGACCTGGTGCTTACTAGCTACAAGGCCCTGAGCCTTCCATGCTGTGGAAGCCAGAGGGTCAGTGGCCGGTCACGTTCATGGAGGGCTTTGTAACCTTCAGATCCCCTTCCTCACAACTATCTTGTGAGAGATAGCATACATGACCTAAGGTCCAGCTGGAGTCCGGGACTTGTTGTCATTAAGATCTGATACTAACTCTGTATTCATGGGTAAGTCAGTTAACTTCTCTAAGACTCTGTTTGCTCACCTGGAAAATGGGATCTTGGTGCTTCTCCAGTGAAATAAAGTATGAAAAATATAAGTGCTGCATCAGCATCTGTTAGTGTATAGCTTTAGAAGCAGACTCAGAGAGACGGATTGCTCAGATTGAGCAAGGCACCATCACCACTCTTATCATGGTAGGGATGATAAGATTGGAATGTAATGCCAAGGGTGATGGGGAAAATGCTGGTTTTAGAGTCAGAAGTCCTGAGTTCAAATCCCAACTCTCTTACTATCAATGTGACTTTGAACATGTTTCTTCTCTTTGTGACTCAGTTTCCTCATCTGTAAAATGATGTTAGACTGTGATGGTTGAGGTCCCTTTTGGCTCTAAATTTATCATCTGTAGCTGAGCTAGGTCCTGGGGATAGCTAAGAAACTCATAGTGGATGGAATCCCAATGGAAACGCTTTCCTCAAGACTATGTGTAGGAGATCCAGAGTCTTGGGGTGCCTTCTTCTATTGTCCTTTGCTAAGACTAAGGGAATGTCTTTCTCTTAATGAGGTGATGAGAGACTTTCTCAGGTCCCTCCTCCCTCAGGGCCCTCCCTGCCAGGCTGGTTGGTGGTTCTATACTTTCATAGCATGTTACAGGGTCAGAGAGCGCTGTAATGTCTGTTTTATCCCATGACTCCTATAGAAGAGGTAGAGAAGGCAGATACAGTTGTCACTGTTTGATGGATGAAGAAAGGATGTGTGTGCCTTCCAGGCTAGAGGCCCTCTGCGAGGTCTCTCAGTGCGCTCTGCAGTACTCTCCTTCTTGAGAGCCCTGGCCATGAGCTCTAGAGGGAGCATCCTTGCCTTGTATCACCGGGGGTCCAGGACAGCTCGGCCTACCAATTGTGCAGAAGTTCTCTTACAGTTGGAGGGCCTGGTGTTGAATCCTGGCTCTGACGTTTTCGAGCCGTTTGGCACATTGCTTCACCGCCTTTAGCCTCAGTTTACTCATGTGTGGCGAGTGTATTGCAAAGTGTAGCTGTTTATTATTATTACTATTGTGATTGTGTGCAATAAATACTTGTGAAGTAATATATTCTTGATACTTTATAAACTTTTCAGTTTTTATTGATCCCACCCACAATAAACAGTCATGGGACATAGAAGCTTAGGTGTTATGGTAGAAAAAAATTGAATAGTTTTCATTCTTATAACTATGCTAATGCTTCCTAATGGATTTTAAATTAATCATAGGTGGATTAGTACTATGAAATGTGTATAATATTTGTATGTATTTTGTATCTTTTTCCCTTTTTCTAGTACTCTGATACAAGCAACAGAAAAGAACATGTCAAAATTACAACTGACCAGCAGCCGGGCTTCTTGGAACGCCTCAGTGAAACATCAGGGGGCATGTTTGTTGGATTGATGACATTTTTACTTTCCTTCTACCTGATCTTTACTAATGAGGTGAGCTGCCAGAGCATCAGCATTGCCTTTTTTCCCCACTCCTGTGGCATAATGGGAGCTGGACACTGACCCAGAAACCCCCCTTTCTCAAAGGCCTGATGGCTGCATTCTCTGCTGTTTAATAACACCGAGAGCCAGGCAGACAGCTGTGGAAGTCAGATGAGTCCTCAGTTTCATGAGTTAGTAAGGCTTGGAGTTTGCAGGTGGGATGCTGTAGAGAGGGCTGGTGAAGTAGAAAGAAGATCAGAGGTGGTGATTAACATCCTTCACGACTTTAACCCTTGAATAACTCCTTATCTCTCTTGTCCTCTTAACTGTATCTCTATCTTAAGCCCTCTTTCTATAGTGAGCCGCAGGCAGAGAGAAGGTACTGTCATTCTAGTAAAATGGGGAAAAATATACTGACGCCAAAGGTGTTGGGAAAGAAAGAACAAGTTAGGGGCATGGTTGATCTTTCATTGCAGACTTGAGAAGCATATTTAAAAATCCATTGTCTGAAGCGCTTCTTTTCCCATCACTGTACTGGGTTAGGGGAAAGAAAGGGAGACTCTCACGGCAGTTAATAGAGCCACCTTGAGTCCACTAATATCCATGTACTTTGGGAGTAGGCAGTGCTCCTGAGGGAACCACCTCTTCCCAGGATATGGCGACTGTTGAAAAGCTGCCCTGGCCATGGTCTCCTGAAGCAGCCAGCTCCTGCTCCCTGGTTAGAGTGCCATCATCCCTTTGTCCTGTCCCTTCAGGCTCTTTCTGGCCATTGCAAGAGAGAAAAAAGCAATTTATTCTTGTGTCCTTCTTGGAAAGAGGTAGCCATTCTAGAAGAAAGGTGCAGCCATAGGCTGGTCCTGTATCCTGCACAAAGTGTAAATAGTTGCCTGTTCTCTGAATGTGCTCAGACGCTGGTGGGAGGCTAAAGAAGGGAGATGGTGTCCAGACTGTGTGAAAGGCTTTGATTCTCTTCTACTTCTGAGTGGGTGAAAACAGCTCAAGCCCTTTGTTCCTCCCTGGAATGGGAAAGACTCAGCTAGCAGACAGCAGGGGAAGAGAGAATGAGAATGATCCTAGCTGGTTAGAAGCTCCCTCTCCTCATACTTTAACACCCTGGGCATTCTGATAGCCTTATAGCTCCTCATTCAGTAACATGTACCTACTAAGGGCTCTAGCCCTGTGCCAGGTATTGGCAAAGTAGAGAGGTAAGACAAGACAGTTCTGGTGGAGGTGATGGTGTTCATGTGACGTGTAAAAATCGGGATGACCCAAAATAACACATAAGATTGGTATTCAGCATGCACGGAAGAGTTGTAGGGGCAGAGATTTGGGAAGGCTAAGAAGGAGGTGGGATGTAAAATGTCTTTAAAGAGAGGCTGAAGGATAGCCGTTTCAGGCACAGGCCACGACATGGAACAAGTTCCAGGAGCAGGAAAGCTCAACTGAAGGCCAGGGTAGTGATGGGTATGTGCTTGTTCCTAGTCTGTGTCTTAGCAGCCCCGAAGGGGAGCACCCTCTCCTTTTGGATAGACCAGGCCTCATCTGCCTGTTCATTTCTTCCTTCTCTCTCCCACATTCCCCCACCTCCCCCATTCTTAGGACATGATAGGCTCTTAATGCACATCAACTTTGTTGAGGATAAAGGTTTCTCCAGTTCAAAGGCCTTAAGTGCTTCCTTTGTGCAGAGCACTGTATTTAATAAAGACTTGTTGAATGAACACATATACTGTGCATTCATTGTGATTTAGTTCTACATACACAGGACAGTGTTAGATACCAGATACCATATGTATGCAGAGCCTTCTGCTGGCAGCAGCTGTAAGCTTAAAAACTTTGCAGAAGCCATAGTTTCCACCCTTGTAGAGTTTACAGGCTTTCAGGGCTTCTAAGACAATCAGGCAAACAAATCTATTACAGATGAGAATATTCCATTGGGTCAATCACTTATTCTTGGAAAGTAGCTCCAACAGGTCACTAGCCTGACTTGTTCCTGTGTTGTTTACAATAAATGTTCTTGAATGTCGCAGCAGTGCCCTATGGAGAGCAGCGGGGGGGCTTCGCTCCTCGTGCTCTCTCATCTCCTCCTCTCCCTCTATCATAGGGCCGGGCCTTGAGGACAGCAACTTCACTCGCCGAGGGGCTCTCCCTTGTAGTTCCCCTTAGCACCATCCACAGCGTGGCCCCGGAGAACGAGGGGAGGCTCGTGCACTTGATTGGCTCCCTCCGGACGTCCAAGGTAAAGCCGACCCTAAGAGTTTGTGTTGTGACCATTATGTCATGGTTCATTGTTTCACATAGTGTGTGTGTCTATATATGTATGTGTCTTAAAATGCTTTATAAACATTAAAACACCATATACACGTGAGCTCTTGTTCTTCCACGATACATTCCTGGAGGGCTGGATGGTGGCATGGGGCAGAGCCGTGGCCCGGGAGTCAGAAGCACTGGGTGGTTCTGGGGGATCCCTTCTTTCTGAGGGAAGAGACTGCCTCTGCGGTCTCTTCTGGTGCTGGCGTACTGTGATTCTGAATGACCACATGGCCATCTTCTTTCTTTTTACTAAGAAGTTTAATTGATGCCTCGTCTTTACATCACACTTATTTCCCACACTCTGCACTGAATGTTCCTGTGTGACAGAAAAAAATAGGCACAAACAGCCAGTTTAGAGACTGTGTCCGACGACGGATGCCATTTTCTGCCCTCTCTCCCCTGAGGAAGGAGGCATTTGTCATGATCTCTTCTTGGATCACCCATTTTCAAAGAAATAGAAGAAAACACATTTAGCAGTAAAACTAGACTGAATACTAATATATATAATTTGATAAATTTATAAAATTGATAAATTTATATATCAGTTTATAGCTTACAAAGCACTTCATACCTTATCAGATTTAATTCTAATGCATTCTTATGAAGTAGGTGGTACAAAGATCATTCCCCTTTTCCTGGTGAAAAAACTGCGGGCAAGGGCCTTCCTCTTTGCCACATAGCTTGTAAATGCTGTAGCTGGGCTCAGACCCAGCTTGGCTGGTGCTGCCTGTTAGAGGAGCGCAGATTTCTGGCTTCCACCCCTCTCATTTTAGATAAGAGAGTTGAAGCCCAGAGAGGGGGAAGGCCTGCTTAGAGGTCACACGCAGCCAGGGACCGTGTTCCCTCTGGAGGGGCAGAGCAGGGCACAGGCAGGGCCTTTCCTACCTTTCCTACCGAAGTTCACATACCTTTTGTTTTGTCTTTGGTGGGTTGAAAAGTACTATCCTTGAGGATAGGATATCATATCATCGTTATGGATGGGATAATAATGTCACCTCTTTTGGGTTGCCCAAGACTACAAAGAGAAAAGCTGATTGGTGGAGGCTTCCTGAGGCTGGGGAGTGGGAGATGGGGAGGGGAGTTTCCATGATCTATGAAAATGGACTGAGCTTTTTCCAGGGCTGTACTTTGAGGTTTATGGTCAAATTTTAAGAGATAAAAACACACTATTTTGAAAGCAAACATTATTGTCTTTAAAAAGAACTCCCTACCCCAGGGTAGACATTTTTTGGGGTATCCTTGGAAAAGTAAGGGGCCTTCAGGTTTAATGGTTTGCATTCATCTAGTAGCTTCTCCAGCCCATGAATCCAATTTGCTTTCCTTGGGATTTCAGGTCTGGCCTAACTTTATTTTTCTCCTTCTTTTAAAGCTCTTGTCTGATCCCAACTATGGGGTCTTCATCCCTGCAGTGAAATTGAAGCGACAGGTGGAGATGTACCAGTGGGTGGAGTCGGAAGAGTCCAGGTGAGCGGGGCCCTCATCCTGCTGGGGTGGGTGGGTCTTGTAGCCCACATTTTAGCTTGTTGGTACCGCTTTTCATTTTCTTTAGTGCTCCTGCTTCCCTTGGTGTGCTGGGCTTTCCTAGCCCCAGAACCTCTTCTGGGCAAAGACTAAGAGGTTTTTCTATCCTCTGCCCTTCTACTTTTTATTAACAGCACATTAATCTCCTGATGGATTAGAAGAGCACTGTGGCATAACAGAGAAGTGTGGCAGTTGGGAGACAAGACCAGAAAAATGGGTCAGCAGTTTACAGCTTAGGAAAGGTCTTACTGTCCACCTCCCCCCCGCCCCAGGCATTTCTGCAAGGCCATTTGGCTGCTGGGGGCATTTGTGCAAGGGATTCTAGGGAAACAAAGTCAGAGGTGGGGGGTGTGGGGGCTCTCTCTCCTGCATCCTGCTGGTTCATAGGATCAGATTTAGAGTTGGAAGGCTCCTTGGAGATGGTCTAGCCCAGGGGTCTAGCCTCAAGGCCACATGTGGCCCTCTGGGTCCTTGGGTGTGGCCTTTTGACTGAGTCCAAGTTTTACAGCACAAATCCTTTTATTAAGGGATTTGTTCTGTGAAGGTTGGAGTCAAAGGGCTGCACTTGAGGACCTTGAGGCTGCAGGTTCCTCACCCTGGGTTTAGCCCAACCTCCTTATTGTGCAGGTGAAACTGAGGCCCAGAGAGGTAAAGTCTAAGTCTAGCTGTTGTTTCTGGGATGCCTTCTCCTGACTCCTTGGCCATGGCCCAGGTCTATTCTGCCCTTCCCCTCCAGTGTCCCAG
This sequence comes from Pseudocheirus occidentalis, assembly GCA_028646575.1. Taxonomy (NCBI): domain Eukaryota; kingdom Metazoa; phylum Chordata; class Mammalia; order Diprotodontia; family Pseudocheiridae; genus Pseudocheirus; species Pseudocheirus occidentalis. The sequence continues at coordinate 46,394,175 of CM053599.1, read as the reverse complement.
TGAGAAGGAACTCATCTATGAGTCAACCCTACAGATGCTGCCTCCCCTCCTCTTTCCTTCTGGCATCACCCTGTGGTTCCCCAAGATTTCTGTGCTCCAGCCCCATTGGAGCCATCTGCTCTTTGGCCTGATCCAGGATTCTTCCCAAATGGTACTACAGAGCAGGTTTTGAAAGTAACTGTTTTGTTCTGTTCAGCCCTCGAAGAAAAGAAACCTCTTCTACTTCTGTTATGATCCTTGGGGCCCCAGTAGTTCCTTTGGGCCTGCACAATCCCAACTAACTTGTTCTCTACCTCAGACCTTGCCTTCACAGGGGAGCCTACCTACAATCCCCACTGTTTGTCAAATTAACTGACAGGTATAACTGAATGCCACTAGAGACTGGATTTTCCAATTGACTTTGGGTAGATATCTTGGCACTTCCTTACTGAAGAATCTCCAAGCTGTGACCCCATTTGGGCCCTTATCTCTGATGGTAGATGCTGAGGACTGGGTATTGTTATGATAATTAAAATAAGAAGCACTGTATGGGCACACAGAATTTTCATCATATTATTTACTATTACCGGTTCTAGTTCCTGACTCCCCTCCTAAATTATGTAATGTTATTTCACCATGTGGGGAGTTGAGACTGTTGAGGCAAAATAAATAGAATAAGTGGGTTTAAAGATGACCTTCTTTTTTTGAAAAATAAATCACTTTTCACAAGTCAGTTAACAAACTTTTATTAAGCACTTAGTATATGTGAGGTACTTAATTAAGTACTAGGGTTACAAAGAACATGACTTAGCACTTTTATTAGTAGGCCTATGTACCCCCCAGAAGTCTGTGGATAGGTTTCAAGGGGTCCACAGATGTGGATGGGAAAATTCCCCTTATAGTCACTATTCTTTAACTGAAATTTGGCATTTCTTTCACTAATGAATGTAGCCAACAGACATTACTCTGTGAAGAGGCTACTTAGGCTTCCCCAGACTGCCAGAGAAGCCCTGACTCCTTGCTAGCTCTGCAGCTGCATAGTAGTAGGGTGCCCTTGCTCTGCTCCGAGGGGCTCTGTTAGCAGTGACGCTCTGTGTCCTTTGCCCCATCTGGCTGAACCTAAGGTATTGACCCCCTACTCACCCCACCAGGGGGAGGTAGGTTTGGTCCCCTTGGAGTGTTGGCCCCAACGGCCACATAATGTGGGGCACCATGCATTTGTTCTGGGGCAGGTGCAATGATGCTGTTTTTGTGCTGGTGCTTGGCCTGGGTCTGACCATGCTTACTATGTGTGTTTCCTTTTGCAGGGAATACACGGAAGATGGCCAAGTGAAGACAGAGAAGAAATACTCCTATAGTAAGTAGAATTGCAGACTGTGGCTCTGGATCTAGGGGCTGAAGGATCTGCTGCAGGTTCTGGCTTCTTTGTGTGCTCCAGGACTGTTGTGTTTATGACTTATTGAGTGTATCAGCACTGTGTCCAGCCCTAAAGGGGCCTGATCTTTCCTTTCCCCAAGGAGCTGCATGGTTCCATGATGGCCCAGGGCATGCATCTCAGGCTGTCTTCATGTTATGGCACTGAAGCTCTGATGCCCCTTTCTGTTCCCACAGTAAGAGAGAATGACCCTCAGGATGGGAGGCAGGCTCTGTGGAACCGCTGTTCTCCACACTTGAGATCCCTTTTGTTTGCTGAACATTCGGGTGAACAGATGGATATAAGAAGTAGTGCGTGAACATCTTGACAGTCTCTTTCCTGGGAAATAGAGATTTGTAGCATAAAGTCTTTATGGGAATGAGAACTCTAGAAGGCATCTTAAAAACGAACTGGTCACACCTACACAGCCTGTATTGAATAGGTTGTCCTTCCAGAGGGGGTGGGTGACAAGGGAGGAACCGAAAGAATCTAGAATTTAAAGCTCTGCAGTACCTGCAACTAGGAATCAAGATATACAGGGGCTGGGGTAGGGAGACCCTCCCTGCCCTACCAGAAAGTAAGAGAGCAGACCAGGGGAGGGGCTTTACAGTGGGATTACTGTTTTGGGATTGGGGTAGGGGAAAGATGGGGAGAAAATTTGTAATTCAAAAATCTCATGAAAATGAATGATGTAAACAAGAAACAAAATTTATTACCACAAAAAAAGAAAGATACATACATACATGAATACATACACATACATGTATGCATGTACACAGATACATACACAGATACATAGTACATAGATATATAGATATATAAATAGATGGATAAATGGATGGATAGGTAGATAGATAATTAAAAAAAAAAACCAAAAAACAAAAAAAACTGAGCTGGTCAGACCTGTTTATTTTACAGAGGAAGAAACTACTTACTACTTACTACTACCAGAGAGGTAGGAAAGGTTCTTGTGACAGCTTAGTGGCCACATCTGCTGACTCCTGGCCGACTGCTGTCATCACCACTGCCACAGAAGCCTCCTGGTCTGGTCATGCAGCCTAACCAGGACTGCGAACCTGAATGAAAGTAAATGTGCCTGCTTAGAGCAAAACACACAATTTGGCTTAACAATCATATCATAAAACAGCAGCCAATGACTTTACAAATTGTTCTTTCACTATTTAAGTCTTTAAATAATTAAATTAAAATTTAAATAATTAAGGGACAAGGGGCATGATGGCATATATCACACATATGTTGGGAGAGGCAGGTTTTTGCTGTTGTTTCTGCAAGAAAATGAGATTATTTTACAGTATCATTTCCCTACTTTTCCATATGAGATTTTATGATGCCCGTGACTTTAAAGTAGAGAAAATATGTCCATTCACACTCTAGATCCCTTTTGATAGGATGCTGGAAAGGGTTCCCAGAATAACACCATGTCAAGGCCTGAAAGAAAGTGTCTCTCTTTTCATTAGTGAGCTAATGGTGAGGGATTTGGATGGGAAAGCAAAGTGGTGCATGCATAGCCCTGAGATGGGGGTCTGGGCTCCAGGCCCGCAGGCTCCAATCCAGAGCTCCAGCTCCGAGGGAAGGAATCGCACCAGGACGTTAACTGAGCCAGTCAGTTTGCAGACTTGGTCGTCCTCATCTCTCGAGTTGGGATCAGTAGCATCTGCCCGGCTTAGAGAGTCATGTGAGATAATGAGTCTTTAGAAAATGTAACACAGTCCAGCACGGCATTTCTCCTCAGCATTTTTTTTTCTTTTCTCAGATACTGAGTGGAAATCAGAAATTGTGAACAGCAGGAACTTTGACCGAGAGATTGGGCATAAAAATCCCAGGTGAACAGAGGGCAAGGGCTTGAGGCCAAGTGGGGAGGATGCTGGACGAAGAGGAAAGACATGGGTTTTAGTTTCATCTTCAGGCCTGAGTATGGGCAGGCGTTTCTGTAAATGGGCCATCTTACTTGCCTGTTTTTCTTGGAGAGTGAGGATAACTTGCTTAAGTATTGGAGAAAAACAAAACTTAGGAAAATTATGTCAATAAAAATTAGGGAAATATTTTGGCTCTCCCTAAGGAAGGTGCTAGGTAAATATGTAGCTCGAAGAGCTTTAAAATCTTTCTACAGAATACCTTTTTTCTTTCTGATGCTATTCTGGGATAGTGGAAAGAGTGGTGTAGAAGAAGCCAAGGAGCCTGGGCTTATACTTACTCTCCCCTTGATTTACTGTGTGTCCTTGTGCAAATCACTTTTCCTTTTAAGGACTTTTTCAAAAAAATCTGTAAAATGAAGGAATTGGATTGAATTCCAGCAAGCATATAGGAGAGCCATTGATCCTTATGCTACAAAAATTAGTTTCAAAACTACATCCGAAAAGCATTTTACCAAATTTCTTTTCTGAAACAAATGTGGTTCTGATATCCAAGCAAGAGAAAGAGAACTGTCGACTAATCTCATCAATGAATATTGATGCAAAGATTTTAAATAAAAGACTGCACTAGCTGAGCCCTGAGTTGCTGCTCAGGCCTGCTGTGCTGGTTGTCTCCTCCGGCACAAAAAATAAGATGAGAAATCTTTACGGTCCTGCCTTCTGCTTGAGCCAATTCCTAGCAGAGTTCAGAAGCAAATTGGAAAGTGGATGCTTGGGCAATTGGTTTTGCTGTCTGGGTTATAGTGTCTTGCACCAAGGAGAATGCACATGTCCACTGCTGAGAGTGGTGGTGGCTGGGGCTGGGGCATGAGAAACACCATGTTCCTAAACTCCTTAGTGACAGCTGTATCTCTAAGATGAAGTAGTATATGGGGGAATGGGGGAGGGGAGACCCTGCAGTGGGTCACGGCCTCTCTGACCCTTTCCTCTCCCTCCAGTGCAATGGCCGTGGAGTCCTTCACTGCTGTCGCGCCCTTTGTTCAGATCGGCAGGTTCTTCCTTTCTGCAGGTAAGCCTCCTCCTGGGGTTGGATTTCACTAAAATGCCAGCTGCATACCCACCTGTTTTTTCTTTTGTGATGCATTTTCTCACAGGGCATGCCTCAAGCCTTTGCTAGGTGTGCTACAAACTTTTAGATGTTAAATTTTGTGGCAGGAAAAAGAAAACTTAAAAATAATTTTGTTTAAGATAATTTTTTCTTCTGTGGTGTACATAATATTGTAGATAATGGCATTTGTAAAAATAGACAAAACTTGCATTACATTTACACTGTGACATCAAAATATATCAGATCTTGAGCTTGCAAAGAATTCAACAAAACAGCTATTTTTCTTGGAGGAAGACTGCATATTTGATCTTGCCTCTTCAGGCCCTGCTGATAAGGATAAGCCCTCCACCAAGGAGGAAAGCCCTGTTCCTCCTCTCTCCTCCCCTCCCATCTGTGCCTTGCTTCCTTGTGGCAGACACTGCTATGCTAAGAGTAAAGGAAGTTAGAGGACCACTTTACAGTCTCACTGTCAGAAAACAAGGGTTCCTGTTCCTGCCTTGATCCCCCCAGAAGAGTTACGTGGTGACCCCTCCCCTCTACCGTGATTTATAGCCTCCTTGTCACTATAAAAAGAGTGGTTCATCTTGGCTCAGGTCCCGCAGCAGCCTGTGCCTCCCTGCCTCAGAGCCTGCCCCTCTAAATTATTCCACCTAACCATGGGAGGATGCTTGGCTGCTGTTTCTGGTGGACTCTTAAGTGCTATTTTCTTTTTGAATCTTTTGACACAACAAACTGCTTCATTTTGTTCAGGTCTTATTGACAAAATTGACAACTTCAAACCACTGAGCCTGGCCCACATGGAAGACCCCCACGTCGACATCCTCCGACGAGGAGACTATTTCTATCACAGCGAGAACCCCAAGTATCCAGAAGTAAGGCCAAGGCTTTGGGGCATGCAGACCTGTGCCAGCTTGAACTAAGAACAGCAGCCTTTGTAGCACCCAAAGTGAAACGTTTGCTTGTAGAGTTAGAGATGCAGGGTGCCAATGGGGCTGACAGCAGGCAGTGCTCCATACTGTCAGCCTCCCTCAGGTCCCTCATCCTGTTGGCTTTCCCTACTCAGCTTCCTCCCTGCTCCTCTGTGGGCACATGCAGGCACAGTCCCAAAGCCAGCTAGGAGCTAGCTCCAGCCCCCAGAGCCCAGGTGACTTTCTGCTGGCTTAGAGTCCATCTTTATTCTGTTTTCTTAGGTTGGAGATGTACGTGTTGCCTTTTCCTATGCAGGCCTGAGTGGTGATGACCCTAACCTAGGTCCAGCTCATGTGGTAACTTGATTTTCTTCTCTTACTTAGCTCCAGGAAAGCAGACACTCTGTGGCTTCTTAGCTGGTTTCCTTGTTTTCTCTCCCAGCTGTCCTTCACACAGCTCTTTTCCTAAGCCAGGGTCTGATGGCACTCCCCTTCCTGTGAGCATTAGATCAGGTCCAGCTTTGTTATATATACACCACGCCCCTTTGCACATTCCTGAGGCTAGCCAGACTGGCCCTCCTGCTGCCTTACCTTGGCACTCCCCCCTGCCTGGGGTGTGTGCCTGGGCTGCATGCCTGGGGTGTGCTCTGTCCTCACCTCTGCCTCTGTGATGCTCCCATGTGCTAGCACCCCTGCCCCCAGAACAACAGATTTTATATATCCCGGTGTACTAGTTGTTGCCCTCTTGAGGACAGAGAGTTTCATTTTTGTCTTCGTGTCTCCAGTGCCTGGCCCATAGTGGACACTTGAGAACTGCTTGTTAATGGTTTACAGCAGGCTGTCCTCCCCTCATGGGGGTAGTTAGATATAGGTGGACAGAGCAAGGCTCTGGGTGAAAAGAGGGAAGCCCCATCTTTCCCTCTCTTGCCCACCTGCTTCTCTTCAGGTCACTGTGATTGCTCGCCAGCGTGGAGACCAGCTGGTCCCATATACCACCAAGTCTGGGGACACCTTGCTTCTTCTGCATCATGGAGATTTCACTGCAGAGGTGAGTGCCTTCTGTTGGGTCAGGAAAGATGAGACTAAAACGCTTTGGGTTTAGAGTTAGGCTCCCAGCTTTTACACCTGGCTTGTCCCCTGGACCTTGGGAGTCAAAGAAGCAGTAGGGGATGATGGGACATGGATAGAGTTGCTACCTTTCTGGACCTGTGGATTGGAACAGGTGGTCTCACAGATCTGTGAGCCTCCTAAACTTTCATCTCTCTGTGCCATCTTTGCAATGATGGTGCCTGTTCTAATTGACTGTATGGATGCATTATGAGGACAAAATGAAATTTCACAATATGAGAAGTGAGGAGCTGCCAAGATGTGAAGGGTCCTCACGATCAGCCCTTCAGCATGCTTGCCGGCTTGCCCCTAGGCAGGCTGTTGAACGTTACTGAAAAGGCAGGTCTTGGGAAAGAGAAGCCCTTTTCCTTTTACCTTGGTGGGAAGGCCCTGGTGTGGTGGGTCAGCCCAGATGAGTCAGGAGAGCGTCAGGCTCCTATGGCCCTGTTTGTTACCAGAGTTGCTTGGGTGGGCCCTGCAGGAAGCCCCACCTCCCTCAATTTTAGCTCATCCTCCGTGGGCCTGCCCCAGAATGAGTCATGCTTTCCACTGGCACAGACTGCCAGGGGCCCTTGCTTTCACTTCTTCAGGCGTTACTAAAAGGAGGAAGCCAAATGGGTTTTTACTTACATTCTACCCAGTGCAAGTACTTTCTCTGACTGTTTGCTTACCCCCCAATTTGGTACAGAGGAAGGGGTATTAATTGCCTTCTATCTCCATGGTTAACCCAGAAGGATGCTGCACAGGCAGCAGCCAGTGTCCTCCTTCCCCTGTGACTGGAGCTTGCTTCTCAGGACACTTCCCTCCTGCGGCTCATTCACAGCCTGAACTTTGGGGGTGGGAGTCTGGGGTAGAGGAGGGACAATTCTTGGCAACGAGGAAAGGCTTAGGGCAGTTGTGAGACTGATGGGAGTCTGAGTTACTGAGTACTCCATACTCTGAAGAGACTGTGTGTTCAGGAAACTTCATTTGGGAAGATATAAATGTGGGATTTGATCTGCGTGATAAATGTTCAAGTCATAGGTCCTGGCCAGAGTGTGGCTGGTGTTGATGTAGAGGTTTTCTTTCTTCCTGGCCTCCACTTGATGTCTGCTTCCTCACCCCAGGGTTGAGGCCTCTTTTGATTCAGGAGGTTGGGAAGTCTCCTGGGCCCTGGCTCCAGGTGGGAGCTCTGATGAGACGAGGCCGTCACATTCCCCAGATGTTCCCTCTGGCTGGGGCCTGCTGAGGCGGGGCCTGGATGTGGGTTAGGTTGAGCTGTACGTCCAGCAGCAGCTCTTTCATGTACGTTTTATTCTGTGAATCCGGTGCTCCACGCCTTTCTTGACTCTTTCGTGCCCATGCCCCCTCTGGAGGGATCACACGGGGTGGTCAGTGACCTTTCGCTGGACTGGGACCTACTTTATTTAGCTTTCACAGGATGGACCATTATCCTGGTATTTTGCAGTTGGATGAGCAAGTTCATGTTTTCCTTATCTGTGCATTGTGGTCAGGAGGAAAGATACTGATCTTAGAGAAGACCTGGATTTGAGTTTCAGCCCCCACATTGACTGGCTCTGTGATGTTTAATAGCTCTGTGACTCAGTTTCCTAATCTGGGACATGGGGATGCTGCTATTTTTACTTCCCTCACGAGGCTGTTGTAAGAAAAGCATTTTATAAACAAAGTGCTACAGAAATGTGAGCTTTTCTTATTGCTTATAGAATAAGAAAATGACCCTTCAGCCTTCCCTTTCCAGAGAATTAATTGATGTTTACCTTTCAGGAAGTGTTCCAGAGAGAACATCAAAGCAACACAATGAAAACCTGGGGCTTTCGAGGGGCCGGCTGGATGGCCATGTTTGTGGGCATCAATCTGATGACTCGGATCCTGTACACGTTGGGTAGGTTTCTTCCTTCCAAGGACAGCATATCTGTTCATAAGCTTGTAAAGCTTAGAATTCATCTCATCCAACCTCCAATTTACAAAAGAAAGAAACTGGTAAAGTAACTGAGGTGACCAAAGCAGGGTGTAAAAAGCCTCAGATGGTGAGGGACCGTGCCTCCCAAAGGTTGGTCCTGTCTGTGTTCTGGAACTCCAGAACTCCCCATACAGTTTGGAAGGTGATGTTGGGTTGAGGGGCCAGTCAGTCCTTGCGTTGAACGAATGTTTATTGACTCTTGTGAATAATAGACAGTGGTGTAAGAGATGGTCTGTGTGCTTAAGGAGGGTAGATTCTCCAGCGGGGAGATGACACACGTGTCACAGATGGTGCAGCAGCTGCTCTCCACAGCTGTGAGAACCTGACGTGCGTCACTGCTGCAGTGTAGGATTCCTAGCTTGTCTTACAAGACTGACCCAGAGGAGCTGGATTTACCAGGTCGTCACCAAATCTTCCAACTCAAAACCGGGTCACCCCTGGCACACAGGGGATGTTCTGTACTTTGCCCACCATTGTGTGCACCCCTTCTAGCAGCCCATGCTTCAGGAGGGATGCTTAGTCAGTTAGCATTTATTAACCCTGTGGATGCAAAGAAAGCATGTCCAAGGCTAGCTTAGATGCCCATGTAGCTGGATCTGTGCCCAGAGACATACCCAGCCCTGAACCTCAGGCGTCAAAGCGCAGGGCCTAGCAGGAGGCTGTTTCCGAGTTTGGATAACTAGATGCTTGTCTTTGTCTCCCCACAGTGGACTGGTTTCCTCTTTTCCGAGATCTGGTTAACATTGGCCTGAAAGCCTTTGCCTTTTGTGTTGCTACATCCCTGACTCTGCTGACCATTTCTGCTGGCTGGCTCTTTTACCGTCCCCTCTGGTCACTGGCCATTGGCTTGCTGGCCATAGTTCCTATCCTTATTGCTCGAACCCGGGCACCGGCAAAAAAACAGGAGTGAAGAACACCCTGGGCTCTGGACTGTTTGCTTTCACCTCAGAATGTCAGAGGAGAGTTGGGTCCTGGAGACTGTTGCATCTCACAGCTGAAGCTATCACCACATCCTCATGCCTGTCAAGTCACCAGCTCCACCTGGCGGAACAGCCAAACAGGCCTGCTTGAAACTCTACGCCTCTTCTTTGAGCCCCACCCCATCTCCCAACTCCTTGACTTGGGACCTTGACTGTCTCTCTGGTGTTCAGGCAAACTAGGGAGAATCCTCTCCTCCCTAGTGAGCTGCTTGGGTGGTGGAAGTGGTGCTTCCAGCCGGTACCACTGGCCTTTTTGAGTTTTCTCTGTTGAAAGTTTGATCTTTAGGGAAGGGGTCACTGCGGGTCATAATCTGGATTCTACCTCTGATCTTCCTGGGGACACCTTCTGGCTCCTTTGTTGCTGCAGTTGGTCCAGCTGCAGTACAGAGGTGAAAACACCGTAAAACCCACTGAGATCAGGAGGGTAGGGGAAACCACCTGGACTGTCCTTTTGGGTCTGATATTCTTGTATTAGCAACCTGTAGGTAATATTTTGATTTCTATTCATTAGGCCTAAGCATTCTTTGCAAGAGAAAGTTACTTGAACTCTGTGACCCTGGGCAGGTCATTTAACCCAGATTGGCACCCCCTCCTCCCAAAAAAGAAAATTACCTGCATACAAAGCCCAAATATAGGATTGTTAATTTCTATAAGTGTTTCCAGTTGTTAGAGAAAAACATGTTTCTTTGTCTGCTGTACATATAGAGGTGATGTTTAACTGGGCTTTTGTTTATTTGGTAAAAATGTTATATAGGCCCTTGGTTTCTCCACTTTTCCATTTTGGCATATGCCATAGGAAAAATGTCAAATTCTTTTGAAATCCAAGTGATTTGTTTTTCTAATGGGAAGGGGAAGGATGGCAGTAGGTGGTAGATGCTAAGCAGGAGGTGCCTTACTTTTTAAACTCAGCTGATGAACTTTAAGAAGCCTGTTAGAAATTGTAAAACTACATAGAGCTTTTAAAAAACCAATGACACCATGAATTAGAAGTGGAACCATCTTGTTACAATATTAGAACTTGATGGTTACAAAGGTGTCCGACAGCTCAGCGATAACTATTCCAAGTGCCTTTTAGCAGAGTTGTAAATCACGCTGTACAGGTCAGTCGGCCTCACTCCGGCCTGGAGGTGGGTGATAGACTTGACTTAGAACAATGAAGTTTGTGTTTTACCATTGTAGTAATTGTAGAGTTGGCAAAGCTCCTTGCTAACTGGAGATCTGCTTCTTGTTTATCTGTTACATTTTTTTCCACAACTTAACTGGTTCTACAGTAATCCACCCACATTCTTCTATTCAGCTCACCTAATCTGAAATTTCCCAACCACTCACACATACTGTTTTAAAGATGGGTGTTGTAAGCTTATAGGTTCTTTGTGCACCAGTCTTTTAATATTCAGAATTATGATGTGCAGTGGTTGCCTTAGCAGATAAATATTTGGTAGGAGTTGAGATTGGGGTCAGAATTACTGAAACCTGTGATACCATTAATTCTGATTCTCCCTTTGTTATCATGGAGGTATATCTCTATAAGAAGTAGAGGTTCCTCCCAAAATACGGTTCCTTTGTTATTTAGGGATGAAAACAACATTGCTAGTTGTTCAATAAGCAATAAACAAATAGTATTTTCTCAGTCCTTATGAAAGCTTATATATTTTTTTCTTTTGCAATACAGTGTAGCCAGATTCCATCTAGAAACACTGGAAGGTACTGGCTATTGGATTGTCAAAAGCTTTTATGTGGATTTGAATGCCTGGCAGTTTCTCACTGTTTACTCTTGAAAGTGTAAAATGTTAATGAAGATTTGAAGTCTTTTGGAATACTTCCCCATGAATTTCATTGTAACTATTTTGATCAAGATAAACGTCTGCAGTGTTTTTTGGCTGCAGCTGTTTCTTCTTTTCCTTTCTGTTTGTAATTTCTACCTTGAAGAATAAACTGGGCCATTGAGCACCTTCTTACTTTCTAGGCATACTTGGTTTTAACTCAGGTTTTTAAAGCAGTTTCAACACTCCCAAACTTTAGTGTTTAAAAGATATTTTGACGACTTTCAGACAACAGTTATTTAATGTAACCAGTGAAGACTGACTTCTGATTGGAGTTCATTCAGAAGACTCATAGGGAATACATTTTTGACAGTTCATGATTTCTGAAACTTGAGCTCAGTCATGAAAGAGAGACTGAGTTAGGTAGTTAAGAAAGACAAATCTGGCTGTGTGGTCCTGGGCGAAACACATCTCTCAGTACCCTTAGACAACTTTTAAGCATAGCAGACACAATTTCTTCACTAGGTCCAATGAAATCAGGTGATTCCTTTGGGCGCTCAGTTGAGTTGCCAACCTTGCCCTCAACTTTTTTTTTCTTTTTGGAGGGGAAAGGTAGGACAATTGGGGTTAAGTGACTTGCCCAAGGTCACATGGCTAGGTTTTGTGTTAAGTGTCTGAGGCTAGATTTGAACTCTCATCCTCCTGACTCCGGGGTTGGTGCTTTATTCATTGTGCCACCTTGCTGCCCCTTCCCTAAACTTTTTAAGTACTTTCATGACTGGCCAGGCATTCTTGTAAAACTTAAAAATCAAAATTGGGGTAAGATGGCTTCTATAGAAGTAGGGCTGCCTTTGTAGCAGTAGGGTTTCTATGGGAACATCAGTTGTTTCTCAACATGTTTATACTGGAGAGGGTTTTGTTACACATGAGTCACACCCTAAGTTTTGTTTTGTCAAACTTGCTCACTCAAATTCCTAATGGTTTCTGTCATAGGGCCTTACTAGCCAGTATATTAAAAAAAAATATGCTGTGTAAAGATGAGTCATTAAAAAAATTAAAACAATACTTTAAGAAAGGTTCAACAGTCAAACACAAATGTTTTACTTGTCACTGGTTGATGGGGTCTGCCTTGCCTTTCTTTCCCTAAGACCTTCCTACCCTACTTTATGTTCAGAAGGGCATAATAAATAGCCAGTTGTGTGAACGTACTTGATGTATATACTCGTGAAGGAAAACAAAACAAAGCAAAATCTTCCTAATGAGTGCTGAATGGTATTTGTGGGATTCTTGAGTTACTAATCAACTCTTGAGTGCAGGTTCCTTGAGGTATGACCATTAGATGACGAGGAAAACATTCTAGGGGCCTAGGAAGAGCAGACGTATCAGATACCAACACTCCTGAGTACCCCAAAAAAGGACTAAAATTTAACTGGGAAATATTTAGCCAGAATATAATAGAATGAAGACATCAATCTACGGATTTGAGTCAATATGGCTCTCAGGAATCCTGTAAGGTTAACGGGCCCCATTTTGGAGTTTGACACCACTGGGCTAGAGAATAGGACTAGTTCTCAAACTAGCTATGCCCTTCCCTACCTGGGTAACCCTGAGCAAATCAATTTCCCTTTCTGGGACTTTGTCCTACTCCCCTGTTTTACAAGTGAGGAATCTCAGTGGTGGGGAACTATCTGCATTCAGTCAAAGGGCCACACCTGAAGGCCTAGAGGGCCACATGTGGCCTTTAGGCTGTAGGTTCACCACCCCTGGAGTAGGACCACATAATTTCAGATCTTTTAACACGTTTCTATGAAAGAAAACAATGAAATCAGTCTTTGTACAAAGCTTTAATGTTCTCCCTAAAATGATTTGAAAATTATTCTAGACAATCTACAACGTGAAACATTTCCTATTTAACTAGGACAATAGTTGGGGCTCGCTCAAGATTATTGCTATTTCTTCAATATTCTATGTGGGATTTATTTCCCTTTGATTTTAGCCCTTTTCATAGGTGCCTACTTCCTGAAGTGAATCCAAAGATCATAACATTGTAGGAACTAAGCTGTAAGTCTTCTGTTTTACTGAAAATTCAGGGAAAAAAATGCAGTTAAGGCCAGGGAAGAAGTATTTGCATTAAACCTTTGCAGTGAGGCAAGAAGATGGCTGTTATATGGAAATTTTGTTTAAATGACAGCAGAGGGCTTTTGCATTTGCAGAACATATGCAGAATTTATTAAAATCTGCTGCTTCTCAGAAAGAAAATTATCCAGCATCTGCCCAAAGTTCCTAAGGACTTCCATAATCCATTTACTCAGCATATGTCAGACTGTTGAAAGATACCACTTGAGAGGTGAGATTGCTAAGTAGAAAAATATCTGGCTTTAACAACAAAAGTGGGCCGAGGGACTGAGTAAAAGCTAAGTCTTATTCGAGGAGTGGTCCTGCAGCATACCTGAGTCATCCCTGGGGATTTGGAACCACTTCCCCTTCACTTCCTCATCCTAAGTCTGCTGAGCTGCTGCCCAACTGCCTTTGTTTGGTGCAGGCAGGGGAGCATATGGCCACGGTGGGGGGAGAGTATCTGGGTTCTATTTACTCTATTTACAACTTTTCAAAGGGGAACAGGTGCTTGGCTTCCTCTCTCCTTTCCCTTCTAGTCTTCCTCCTTCCTTTCAGTTTCTGTTGCTCTTCAGTTTCTCGATTCTGGGGCCAGGAGGCAGCCAGATTTTTGGCTGCTGCCTGTGAGCTGGTCCCTTCCTCATCCGATGAGAATCCTGCTCCTCCCTCTGAAGTTGCTGCAGCAGCTTCATCCTAGAAACACAAGTGCATGAAAGATTACAAGAGAAAGGCTGATTCTCCATTAGGCAGCTGAACTGTCCTCTCTAACATGGAGATAACAGACCTGTACCACCTCTCTCACAGACTGCTGTGATAAAACCTTAACGTGGCAGTTATGACCTGGAGGAGACAATCAAACGCACTGTTGCTTAGCTTAGTTCAGTGGTCATCTGTTCCACCACTTTGGGTGGGACCCAAATGTCAGAAAAGATTCTATTGCTGGGCGTACATCCCCAAAAAAGAAAGGCCCCACGTATACAAAGATATTTATAGCAGTACCTTTTGTAGTGTCAAAAAATTGGAAGCCAAGAAGATGCTCATCGATTTGGGAAGAGATAAACTGGTATGTGAATGTCAATGAATATTACTGTACTGTAAGTAATGATGAACATGAGGACTAGAGAAGAATGAAAAGATTTACATGAATGGCTGCAAAGTAGAGCAAACAGCACCTGGAAAACAGTCTGCGTAATGCTGACTATAACAATGTCAATAGAAAGATTACAGCTGCCATGCTCCTAAGTACTGGGACTTGGCCCATTAACGGTCATTGTATTTTCAGCCTGGGTAAGATTAGGGAGACCTAGTCTTGGGAGAACAACGCAGAGGGAAGTGGAAGGGAGAGGAGGGACAGATATGAAAATCTCTGGGCTTTGGACCCACGGAGAACCTTACATGTTAGTGCAGAAGTCTGTGCACACTCCTAGGATTACTGTTTCGATATTTAGGTCACTTTTTAACAAAAGATGAAGAATAAAAACATCATACAGGTGAGAGGTATCTGAAATTTTTTGACATTAACAAGTGGTCTTTATCTTTGAAAAGGCTAGGAACCATCAATCCTGTGGTTTTTCCCTACTCCCCTCATTTTGCTGATGAGTCTGAACACAAGTTCTTGAGAGGTAAAATTATCTCAAAACAGCAGCAGACTTCAGTACTCTGACTGAGACCTAGAGTGAACAAAGAATTCATTTCCTTGTTCATCCATGGAGCTGTAGCAGGAGGCTCCCATGGCTCCAGGAGGGGCTTGGAGCTCTTGAGGGGAGAGAGCAACAGACAGCCGCCGCCTGCCTCTGCTGCCCAGCTCTCTGGATTCTGTTTCCTGTGCTGAAAATCTCTAGATGCAACAACTTACCTAGGGCCTAGTTTAGTCCACATACAGGGAAGGTCCCCCCAAAGCACCATAAAATAAACACCTAAACTTAGCTGTCACACTGTGAAACCCCAAAGGAATGCTGTATCCACATGCCCTTTATAACTCGAATCCCCCTGTAATACTGGGTCAAGACTGCGTTTTCTCCAGATCTGCTAGCGTTAGGTGGTGCCTGCCTGTATGGAGACCAGGCTGACTTCAGGGGGAGGTAAGGGGTTAGCCACTCATTTACTTAATGCATCCATCACCTCAGAAATCTGATCTGGGATCTTTCCCCATAAACAAATGTCTGAAGCGCCTGTATTTATTTACCTTGTTACCAAAGCGTCGCTTCAGTCGTTCTCTTATGAGGAGCCCTTTCACCAGTAACTTCCAGTGGCCCAGGACTCTCTTCTCTCTTTTCTATGGTGAATAACAAAAGGGTAGTAAAAAAAAAAGTAAAGCTGTATGTTAAAGATGGCATTTTCAGGGTAAAAATAAAGATGTGATTCTAGAAGGATGTGAATGATTTCTGTTTAGAAATTAACATTATACATCTGGCCTAAAGGCAGAAAGGGCACAAAGGCAGGAGGGGGAGCCAACAGGCTGGATCAAAGTCAAGCTCCTAAAAGACTGTGCCCGGTTCTGATCTGGGCCAAACTGTTCATGGGGACATAGGTCAGGTTCTACACTGCCATTTAAAAACAACCACCACCACCAGACTGTAAGTGTAAGACAGGGGAAACTTGCCTAGCTAACAGTTTATCCAAAATGATCTGCATTTTTAACAGACTACAAAGTCAGTACATGTCAGTGGTTAACATGGCAGCCATGGCACTCTTGGGCTCCACGAAGGGAGGATTAACTCCAGAAATAAGGGAGCGAGAGCTCCAAATGTGCTCTGCCACAGGCTGACCCAATATGGAAGAGTGTTCAGCTCTGGGCATTTCCTTTATAGATGGGCTGATAAGCTAGAGGCAGTCCAGAGGAGAGCTAATAAGGAAGAAAAAGTTCCTATCATGAGGACCAACTGAAGGAACTAGGAAAGTATGGCCTGGAAAAGGGAAGATTCAGGGGAAGAAGATGGGTTATGTCAAAGAAGGATAAGATTTAACTCTGCTTGGCTCCTGAGAGAAAAATGTCTCAAGAGCAGATTGCACCTTGAGAGGAGGGAAACTTCTTTAGAACTAAACCTATCCCTGGACCTATCCCCCTCACTGGAGGCAGGTCCCTGACGTGTGCTGGAGGCCCATGTCTCAGGTCTACTGAAGAGGCGACTGATTCTCTTTGCAGGACGGATTGGACCAGATGCTGTAGACATTCCTCCTATTGTTAAGATTCTGTGAGGCCTCTGGGCTCAGTGCAAGGGGGACTAGGATTCTAAATCCTGGTCTAGTCTCCCTTCTTCTTTCTACAACCCAAGGCAGCTTTACTTGGCCTGATATTTGGTTTTCTGAAGCAGAAGCCTGTAGTCTTTGTGACCAGGATGGGCATGATCTAGTGCTGAGAGCTCTGGCCTTGAAACCAAAACTCCCCGAAGACTTAAGTTCAAGGCTGAGCTTTGGCACTTACCATCTGCATGACTTTGGACGAGTCACTTCCTCTTGTTAAGTCTCAGTTTTCTCTTGTAAAATAAGTTTAGACTAAGTGACATTTTAAAGTCCCTTCTGGAGCTGACATTCTGTGATTACAAGGTACTGGGTGCTTTGGGTTCCCTGCTGTGTTTCACCCTTCTCTGTGTTCCCTGCATGACAATCTCATCCTTTCTCAGGGCTGGAGGGATCCTCTTCTAGGATCCTATTCCTTTTCAGGATCTCAGAGATCCTCTAACTCAGTGGTTCTCAACCTTCCTAATGCCCTTTAATTCTCGTATATGGGTGTATCTGTATGTGGGTGGACCCACCTGGAGACAGAGGAGCGGTGTCTCGGTTCCTAAGACCATCAGAAAGAAGTGTTTTCCGATGGTCTTAGGTGACTCCCAAAGGGGTCACGATCCTCAGGCGGAGAACCGCTGCTCTAATCTGACTTGCTCATTTGACGGCAGGATCTGAGGCCTAGGGAGTGGGGCATGTTTGTGGCTGCAGCAACCAGAGCCTCATCCTGGAGCTCTTCTCCATCCTGCCATAGCGCCCAGACCACCTTGAAGGCAGAAGCTTTTTACCTCTTTCTCCTTTTGTTCCACGAGTGACTGTTCATTGTCCCAGGCAGCCAAGAGCACATCTTTGTACTCTTCACACACAACATACCCATCGGTTCTGCAGAAAAGACAACACAATGCATTTTCTTAGGAGGCAGGAGGAGGGAGAGGCCTCCCTGCTGGGGACTAACCTTCCTTTGCTACTAACTACTTCACAACAGTCATCAAACACTTATCTAGTGACTCCTAGGTGCAGAGGACTGGAGCTAGTTTTGAGAAATGACAAGTCTGACATCATGTCACTGCCTTCCTGTGACAGATACACTGGGCCAGGGGTGTGGGGGTGGGAATGGTGGTATTTGAGTTACACTTTAAAGATTCTTCCATAAGGACGGAGAGAAACAAAGAAAAGCAGACATGACACCAATCTTCACTGCTCATGGCAGATTTCTATCCCCGGACCTGGAGTCTCAATTCCTCTCTTTCCCTCTCCATCCTCAGCCCTCATTTTGGGATTTCAAGGGAGCAGCTCGGTCTCATCACCAGCTATATCCATGACAGAGGGTTGAGACTTTGGCCAAAAATAAACAGCATTTTGGATCACCTCAAAATATTCAGGATTTGAGAGAACTGCCTTTGCTTCTTGCGGTAGGTCAAAATATAGCTCAGAGTCTGGCAGCAAGAGGACTCCCATCCAACAGTGTAGCCATATCCCATGGGCATGGAATCACTCGAAGTCTCTCCCAGAGTGCCCCAGAGTTGTCCTCAGTCACCCCTGCCAACCCCGGCATGCCACAGTATCATGCCTAAACTTCCCTCCCACTTCATTTCCTGGGGTCCCCAATCTTTCAAGCCAAGCCTGGGCTAGCTTATGTCCATCCATGCTGGCCCTGGAATGACCTTTCTCTTCCACAATGAAAACACCTCCTATCCTGGGGTTTAAGCTGGACTCCAGCTGGTCTGGTGTCTTCCTTACACAGGATGTGAGTAGCCGCCGTGAAAGTCAAAGCCAGTGATAGCCTGGACACAATCGATACCCAGCTTCCGGGCAACTCGATGCAGGTTGGGCAGCTTCAGCTGGACACAGCCAACAGGCAGCATGCTGGGTACGAAGAGGTAAACATTTCCAAATTCATTCCGAGGGACCTGCCACAGACAAAGGATGATGAGGCCAGTCCAAGAAAACTGGTTCAGAGGAGATCTGCTCCGCTCTGCTGCTGGGCACTCACCTTCCCATCCACTGCCACAGGCGGCTGGTACTCCTCTGTCTGCCAGCGGCCAAACAGAGCCAGGTCATCTTGGTCCCGGAACTGGGGGTCAGCCAGGCGGGCCTTCCGGGCACGATTGGAATATCCTTTCACCATCTGCACCAGGGGAAAGAGCAGCAGCTTATTAACACAGACAGCTCTTCAGAGAACACACCAACAAGGAGGATCCTCCACCCAGGTTCCGTGGATGTCCCTGGGGAACAAAACCTTTATTTTCAGTTGATGGGAGTTAGGGAGGATGTGGAAAAAGCTGAATAACTGGCTTCAAGGCAGAAGGTGATAGTGGGAAAGCCAAGGCTTCTTTCCCAGAGCCTGGCAAACCAATCCTTCTACCTTGGTAATGTAGAAGGAAGAGGCACACAGCTATGGCTTCAGAAGCAGACATGAGCATGACAGGCCAGCCCTTGAAAGTGAATGACTGGCATCTAGGTTTGAGCCATCAGTCGGGGGCTTCCTTGATGCACAGCTTTTCCCCCCTACCCCATGCCAGTCTGAAGCTGCTCTCCATGTGGATAGCTGCCTTACTCAACCCTGCATACTGCTAACCTGAATGCCAGAAAGTCAGCTAAGGACTTCACTGGGGGGCATTTCACAGTGCTTCCTGGATATTTTGGCAAAGCGTATCAGAGGGAACAAGGGACTGGGAATGAGAAATTAGAAATCTGCATTTCTAGTGATGTTTCTGTCATGAAGTTCTAGGCTGTTTTTTTCTTAAACTGTTCAGTTTCAAACATGTTTCTTCCTCTGTAACATGAGGGGGGCAAGCAAATATTTTTTCAAAAGGTAAAACCTAGCATTTCATTTCAGCGCTTCTTAAACTGTGGGTCGTGACCCCATATGGGACTGTGACCCACAGTTTAAGAAGGGTTGAAGGGATCATGCATGGATAAAGTTTAAGAAGCCCTGATTTAGATTTTAGTTAAAAAGTTGGACCCGAGAACCAGAGACACAGAATAAACCCCCAAAAAAGATTCTGAAAGACGTTTTCTGCTTAGGGCAGCAGCTGTAGAGCAGGCATGTTTGACAAGCTGGCTTCTGTGTCCCATGCCAGCTCTGCCCTCCCTTCTGTCAACACCAGCCAGACCCCATAGGTACAACCCAAGATTCTTCTGCAGGACACCTGGCCTACCTGGGAAGGCTGGAAACATGTCAAAGGAATCAGGACAGCAAGGGTTTTTTTTTTTTAAGCCGCCCAGCTCTAACATTCTCTAATATGCTGGAAGAGGCACTAAATGACCATTTGCTGTCAATAGACACAGTCAGAGGTGCTCCACTCTTTCCCGCACTGACCCTGAACTAGATCTAGCCATTGTTTTCTGGACTCAGATACCGGCCAAAGAGTTTCTCAGATGATACGCCGGTTCCTTCTCAAAGCCTACAGCCCCTCCACTGGTGCTTATCCCACAGCAAGCCAAGTTTCTCTCTCCTCTAACTTAACAGCCCCTACATATGCTCCCTTGCCCTCACTCTTTGCATCATTTGCTGTGGTCAAGCGGCCACACCCGATGCTTCTCTACCCAAATCCCAACCTAGCCAGAGTCCAGTTACCTTGTATGGAACTTCCCCAATCTTGACCACTCGAGCTTCCTTCAACCAGGTATCCCTTGAGTGCAGGGTGTGAACACAGTCCCTAAAACACGCAGGGGGAGATGCATGTGAAAAGTCAGTTATTTCACAACTAACCAGAGAACTGTATTTTTTTCCCCATATCTGTCATTTTCCACAAGTACAGCTATTAATTAGTAGAATTAATAGAAGGAAGTGATCACCTCTGACATCTACAGAAAGAATGTGAAATAACCCCTTGGAACGGGTTTGGGGTTGCCTGACTTGGACCTCCTGCCCTGCTCGGCAGCAGGTCCATCTATAGGCCCCACGACTCTTCTTCTGTCTCACCAGCCTCTAGATTTCTCTTCCTTTCCCCAGCTGTCCTCGTCCTCTGCCTTCAAGCCTTGCAGCTACCATCTACTCTGCACACACAGACAATGCTGTGTTAAGAGTCAGGACTATTCAAGAGTGGCAACAGCAACCAGCTGAGTACGTGGTAGACGCCCAGCCTCTGATGCCCACTGTGGGGAGATTCAAACCAGAGAAAGGGTATGGTTCCTGCCCCCATGAAGCACCCAATCCAGCTAGGGGAAAGGGGCTTATATGTGGTAAGGAGCCAATCCATAACAGATGGCAATCTTGGGAGTCTTCTTACAATATTCTCAACACTCACCAGGCCTTTAATAAGCACCTAGTGTGTGCACCACCATGAGTAACACTAGGGGAGAAATGAAAAAATAAATAGCAATCCTTTTCTCAAGCAACCCACAGGCATTTATTAAGTACCTACCTGCCGAACACTGTGCTAAGCCCCTTACAAATTTTCTCTTAGTTGAATGGCAGCTCAACAATAAAATCTGGACATGTCCGCCACTAGCAAGACCCTAGCCCCCAATTCCCTTTACAGTGAAGTACTTTGACTGGTGACAGATAGTTTGGGGCTGGTCCACCACATCCTTGATAAAACATTTTTTTTTTGCTTCTTGGAGGGGGGAAGGTAGGGCAATTGTGGTTAAATGACTTGTCCAAGGTCACACAGCTAGCTCTGTGTTAAGTTAATCTAAGGGTGGATTTGAACTGAGGTTCTCCTGACTCCAGAGCTGGTGCTGTTTTACTATGCCACCTAGCTGTCCCAAACACAACTTTTGAGAAAGGTTTCTTTCTCTTCCAAAGATCCTCCCACTCACTCCTCCCTTCACAAGTCTTACTCACTTTCTCCACACCAAACTTCTATTCCTCCCACTATCATGAGCCCCTGCTTTCTCCCTACTACCCAGATTAACTCTCTTCTTTTACTCACCAGGCCTTGTCACCAAAGCTGGCCCTTTGCTTACCAGCTAGGATGGCATGCACACTGACAATGGTCCTCTTACCTAGAATACACGGCTTCCCCACGACAGTACCCAAGGATAGCAGCAGTCTCTGGGTATATGGCTTGATATTTCAGGAGATGCCTCTTCAGGGCATAAAGTGGGTGGTTCTTATACATGCCGATAGCAGCTGGCAAGGGCTGGCTCTGTAGTTTTGCCTGAAACTGCACAGGCCAGAGACATAATGTTAAGTCAGGTCTTTGTAAAAGGAAGCAAGTTTTGTTTTGTTTTCTTTTTGTTTGTTTGTTTTGTTTTCTTAAATAAAATTTGGACTTCTCTCAATTTGGATACCAAGTGTTATTATGGATTAATGATCAAGTTTGTTGATAATTTTGCAATGATCTTAGTTTACCTCTGTCCCACTAACAAAGATGTTTTAAATAAACATAAAATTCTAGGGTCAGATTAGACTTTAGGAAGGCATGTGACCCACTCTCTGCAGCTACACATGTAAATGAACCATTCTGGGCAGCTGGCTGATCATCTGCTTGTTCAGGTCACAAGTCCCCACCGGAAGAGAATGTACAACCTCCTTTGGGAAGCTGACCCAAAAGTTCTTTAATGTCTAACTTAAGCCTCTTTACTGAAATGAAGGTGCTAAGCCACCTGTTTAATTCTCAATAGACATAGAAAAATCAGTCGCCTGAGCTGTTCAGTGGTGCTTTGCAAAGAAGCCCTTCCACAGAGCTCCTGTAGCCTTTCTTCAGAAAGCTGAATTCCCAATCTTTTGGTAACTTCCATTTCTGCCTTTTACTTTTCTGCTGTACTTCATGCTGCCCTGTTTCTCTGTGGGGGAGGAGGTGAGAAGGGAGGTGGGTAAGAGGCTGGGATGCAATTTTCAAGCAGGGGCTTCCTAGAAAACGAGGGTCATACATCATAGACTCTGAAGATTAATTTCCCTTGGATGCACTTTAGTTTATTCAGAGTAGACTATGAATCACTGTTAGATTATAGTGGCTTATAAATAAAGTGAAGAAAGAGCCAGCTCAGGGCAAGCTCTCTTTGCAGAAAGACTACTCTGCTCCAAGCACATTAAAAAAAAAATCATGTTTTGCTAGATCTCAGTGACCATGAGTAAGGTGACTGGCAATTTCCGCATTTTCCTGTGGCATCGCAGGCTCTCGCTACAAGTATGTGACGTGACCAGTTTCACTTTGGGTCCAAAAGTGAGCCATGGACACTCACTGCATTATTTTCTGCCTTTCCTTTCTCCTTCCAACATTCGTGAATCATTGTGCACATGAAAGTTCCTGATTTGGGCTCCCTTGCCTGGCCTTCACATCATAGGAATACTGAGCTAAATTAAGTGCTTGCCTTCCTTCTGAGGAACTGAAAGCCCTGTGTGGCCCCGTTCTTTTCCTTCTAGTTTGTGTAATGGGAAGGTAATTCGGCGCTCACATCTTACTCATCCCCTCAAATTTCTTTCACATGATATTACCTGTGTCATATGAACAAACACCAGCTGCAACTTCACTCAACAAGGGGCAGTTAGTTTCCTGGGAGTCAAGGCTTACCTCCATTTCTTCTTTATTTTCCCTTGCCCCAAAAGGGCTTTGGTAGGGTCTCAAGGTCTCAGCCCACCATTCTGAATCTACACGGCACTTGCGGGTAGCTGTCATCCAGGCCGGGTCATACCGCTGTGTGATATCCCGGGCACACCCATCATTGTCAATGCCAATGATGTAGGACAAGGGCTTGGTGGCATATTTATAACAGGTCAAGGGCTGGCCCACCACGCCATGGACACAATCTACGCATACCCACCTATCCTCCCCCTCACAGAACACTTCTAGCCACTGGTCCACACCAACTGCTTTCTCGATTTCTTCTTCATCACTAGAAATGATCTTTCCCCTCTTGGTGCATGAAGCCTCTGGGGATGCTTCTGGAAGAATGGAGGGCTGACCACCACATTTTTTATTCTTTGCTGATGTGCTGGCTCTCCTCCTACTGCCTGAAGATGCCACCTTTGTCCTCTGGGATGGAGCTGATCTCCTAGGTCTCCGGGTGCTAGGCTGAGGGTCTTCATTAGATAAGTAACTGTCATTCTCACTGGAGAGCTCAAAATCAGAGCTGCTTTCAGCCCCATCGCTGCCACTCTCCTCTTTGTAGGATACCTTTGAAACCCTCCGTCTTTCCCTCACAGGTCTCTGGGCTCCCTCCTTCTTCACCACCACATCTTCTTCTGCTTTGGCAGAAGACTGCTTTTTTCTGCCCACTGCTGCCTTCTGAGACTCTGGCTTTTTGCCCTCTGCTGCCCTCTTAGAAGAGGCTGCTGCCTGACCTGTGCTGGTCTTTGATTTGATCTGGGTTTGGGACTTTTGGCTGGGGGGTTGAGAAGAACTTCCAGGATCCTGTATGGAACTGTTCTTGGACTTTTTCTTGCCCTGAAACAAAGAAGGTGATTATTTCTTTCCTTTCCCCCCTGCCCTATTTTATAAGTATTAATTCATTTGTTTATAAAACATTTATGAAATCGACTATATATAAAGTCTAATAATAGGCATTAGGAAAAATATAAAGCTAACTTAAGTCCCTGCCCTCAAGGAACTATGGCAGATATACAGCCTAGCTGCTGACTGCTGGGAAAACCTGAGGAACTGAGATCTACTCCAGTTTATCCATATCAGGTTTAGACAGTCTGATATGGAACAAACGCACTGGCTAAAACTGTAGGAAGGACAAGAGTCTCATAAGCATATCAACTACATAGCCTTACCTTCCTTTCTCTCTCTCTCTCTCTCTGTCTCAGGCAAATGCCCCTTCTCCTCACTCGTCTCTCTTTATTACACTAGCCACCCTGTAGAAAAGTCTGCTTTGTCATGAAATTTTGGAAATGGAGAAGTCAGAAAACCATAAAATCAACAAGTTTTCAGAAAACTGTAGGAAAAATAAGGACTGCGGCCTTGACAAGGACAAAATCTGGCTTCTTCATCTGGGAGTCTTAAAAACATGTTTGACTCATCTCAGTGTCTGTCCCAGAGACTCAAGCGTCATGTTAGGAGATGAGAGGACAGGTACTCATTTCACGGAAGGGAGATGAGACCACCACGAGGTGGGTGGGCTCGTGACAACTTAAGGACAAGGCTAAAAAGAGAACAAGGTTCTCTGGATGCCACTTCCACTTCCCAAACCATTTGAACAGTTTCCCTGCAAGTAAACTGTGCAGTAGATTTGGAGGAAGCTACGTCATGGAATCCCAACTCTAAGGTGCTGGACAAAGGCCATCCTTTTTAAAAAGAGTGTGAGATAACTTTTCACTTCTCCATGACAACCCACCCTTTCACTTTGGAACCCCATAAAATCCCACCTTTGCAGCTAGCAACCTCAGGGGAATGGGCTGCAGAGATAACACCAGACGGGTAAGAAGCTGCAGAGACCGCAGAATCAATAAAAATATCTGTGGGGAGAAAAAGGATTATGAAGTCTTATTACCTAAGACAAAAGTTCATATCCTTCAGAAAGCTCATGCAAAATTCTACCCAATTTCTCACAGTCTTTCCATAAGGACCATAAAAACGAAGATAAATATGCAACACTGTGAAGATTAGCATCAACAAGTAATTTCCCATTGAATTACAAGGATCATTCACTCAACAAAGATTAACTGAGAGCTAAGTGCTCATCCCCGTGCTAAATATCTTGGGGGATAAAGAGGTATGTTAAAAAGTGATTCCTCAATAGGTAAGCTGTCAAAGATAGGAATAAACAGTTTCTAGAAGAGAAACGCCAATCACAGAATCAGAGAATCTCAGACTAGGATGGGGCCGTCTGATTCAATGCATACTTCACGTAATTTTGTCTTTCCCTTAACTCCCATCACACTTTCTTGATACCTTCCTCAACATGGCACATTTGACCATGTTCTGCCTTCTCTGGGACTATTCGTTAGACTGAGAATATAGTTATTCATACACACATCTTAATTTTCCTCTGTGATCATCAGGTCCTGGAGAAAGGCTTTGATTTATTCCCGACTATCCTCAACGGTCTCTGAATGGCACTTTGCATCTGTTCACTTAATTAAAAAACCATGTGGAGAACTGATCCACACCACTATTAATAAGAGAACTGTAAGTTAAAAGAATGCTGGGACTTCATCTCACACCCAGAAAAGTGACAAAGACAATAAATGATACAAAGTCATCTGTAGGGAGGGCCCTGGGCAAGAGAAGACAAGGGCCCCATTTTGCACAACTTGACCTCTCACCCTGGGTGCTGTCCACTGCGGATGATCCTATCAAGGGCAGCAAAGCACTGATGAGGACTCAGGAGACCTTGGATTCACCACTAAGTAGTCAAGTGTCACTGGACAAGTGACTGAACCCTTCTGAGCCCCAGGTCTCTTATCTGGAAACTAATGTGCCTGCTTACCACACAGAGTACTGAAGAAGAGCCAATGTGTGCAAAAAGGCTATACAGCTACAAGGGGTTATTGTTACCAATTGATATTCATTGAGTAGGGCTTGAGGATAACAAGAGGGAAAAGACAGATCAATCGAACGCCAAAGTAGGAAACAGCCAGTCATTCTTTACGTCCACTGTCTGGGAAATCAGCTGAGTTCAGGTCTTTCAAGTCAAGGTGCTGCCCCATGGCCTTTGGTGCTGTGGAGCTGGTGCCATTTGGGAAAGCCTGGCCTTCATTTCTCTGCTCAGTGAGTCTGGCCAAAGGAGAACTGGTGCAGTAGACACTTTGTAAGCCTCCAAAGAGAACAAGGAATCATGGAGGCAGCCAGACACACAGCTGTGCTATGATGCACTCAAACGAGCCCGACCTGGGCAGTCTTTCTGCAGGGCTTGTAAGCTGACCTCTCTGTTTTGTCTCTTCTAGTTTCAAAGACTGCCGTCTGAAACTTATCCTCAGTGCACTCCTGCTCCAAATCCAAGTGGCTGGAGGAAGGTTTATCAGAAGGGAACACTGATCTGCTTTCAGTGTCCGAGACTGAAATTCAGCACGTGATAAGCTGGGCATGTTCTTGGAATTTCTAAATATCATTACTGAATGATTAATGAAACATTTCTAAAGTACTTGCCCCCAAATTGACCATTACATAGGTTTAGCCTTATTAAGAACGGCAGTGCACAGCCTAACTGAGTCACTTACATGGACCAATTCTTCATTATCCTGTGCTGAATAAATAGCAAAACGCCTTCCCAAAGTGGACTGCAGGCTGTCTTGCTCATGTGTAGAAAGCTCTGCATTGACAGTGAACGTGGCGATGAACCTGTCGGGAAGAAGGCACTGAAGTGGCTCCTGGTGTCCTGGATCAAAGGGGCCACTTGCTTCACTAAGGGTTTCAAACTCCCTCCCTACAAGTAATGGTGGCCTTTCCATGGGTTCCTAAGAGTCAGGAGACTAGATGGCTATGTTCTAGGCTAAAGGGAAAGGCCCCAGTTGAGGGTGGGCAGGAGGATCATACCATTTTACCAGTTTGGAAAGGTAAAGGACATCCACTTTATTTGGAAGCACTTTGGTGAAGGGAGCTGGGATGATGGAGAGGCTGATGGCCTGGAGATCTGGCTCGTTACAGATGTTATTTCGAAAGAAGCCATTTGCCAGCAGACAAAGCAGGTGCACCTATTCGCAGGGGAATAAGGACAAGGGAGACAAGAAAGAAAAAAAAAACCCTTGAGCCAAAGCAAGTCGAGTTTTGGGTTGTCAAACGAAGGTCCCATTTTAGCCTGGAAGATGTCTGCTTTTGGGATCTGTGTCTTCCCCAAGGTCTGGTGTTCTGCTTCCTCTTTTGGTTTCTCCTGCCAGTTCCACATTCAGCATCTCCTTGTCTCACCCTTGGATTGCAGGAACAGTATCCCACTCAGTTTTCCTACCTCCAACCTGTCTAGCATGCTATGCTAGTCTGCTAAAAACAACCTGACCTGACACTGCTCCTCAGCTCCCAGCCCCAGAACCTGTAAGGACTCTCAACTGCAGGGATGGGGAACCTTCTCCAAAGTTCACAGAACAAACCCTTGGATTAAGTTTGGATTCAGTCAAAGGGATGCACTTGAGGGCCTAGAGGGCCGCATGTGGCCTTAAGGCCCCAGGTTCCCACCCTTGTAGAGTCTAGTGACTCCTAGACGCGACTCAAAGTCCGCCTCCTGACAGGCATGCCCCACACCAGGCTCACCAATCAATCCAATCTTATTTCTAAAAATAATCAGGCTGTTTCCACATATGACAAACTCACCCCACCTCTAAATGTCTGTTCACATACTCCCCCATTTCCTACTTTCTGCCTGTCTACATCATCAAGGCCCCTGCTCCAATCTCACTCTCCCCCTCAGTGACCTCTTCTTTCTCTGACCTTGTCCCTTGGAACTAGAGATCTCAAAGAGATCTCAGAGATTGTTGCATCTAAACCACTTCTGTGCTTGAAGAGTGCCCCTTGCGCTATTTGGGAGGACCAGAACCTCACCCAGCACCAAGCACAGAGAAGGCGCCCAACAAATGCTTTGTGAATTGAACGAATGCTGAAGCTCAGACCTTGTGTGTCTCTTCTCGGACTTCCTTATTGAAGCGTTTCATCATTCTCCGAAGGTATGTCTCCAGTTCTGTCTGCCTTTTCTCCCTGCAGTGGGTATCCAAAAGCAAACGCTGAACTCAGGTCATTATTCACCAGCCCATCATCTCTCTTACTCAAGACAACAAATGTGTAATGACTGGCCCTCCTCTCTTCGATTCTCCATCTCACTGAAGCATGTCTGACGTGCTATGGATCTGCGGTGGATGCGGTGCTTGTCCTTACTGCTGAGCCTCTGCCCAGCTCTTCTCCCACCCTCTTCTCCAGGGCACTAGGTCAGAACATGTCAATCAACAAGCACTTATCGAGTGCCTACTGTATGCCAGGCACTGGGGCCTTCCCTGATTAACCCACCTGTCATCTTTATTGCTCATTCACATCACATGTTTGGGGGCACTACCTTCACTTACACTCATCTGCAGGTTGTGCTCTATGAGGTAAGCTATTTACACATGTGGGTGACTGGTTTCCTGTGAGCCCCTCATGGGCACAGAGTACGGGTTTCTATTTCTGTACAGCCCCCAACGTGCTGTTCATCTGAGAGCTTGCTAGTTAATGAACAGTGACTGACTGGGGATTTCATGGCCCCAACCACAGGGCTCTGCTGAGGAGCTCTCCCTCTGATGGCTCAGCGCCAGCCAAGCCCGTATGGGGTGACAGAAGACAATGGGGGTCTGTGCTGACAGAAGCACTGCCTCAAAGGAGCAGCCAGATGCTCCCTCAGGGATCCTGGTCCATTCTGGCCATGCCTGTCCT
This sequence comes from Pseudocheirus occidentalis, assembly GCA_028646575.1. Lineage (NCBI taxonomy): Eukaryota > Metazoa > Chordata > Mammalia > Diprotodontia > Pseudocheiridae > Pseudocheirus > Pseudocheirus occidentalis. Next base: position 46,365,515 of record CM053599.1, on the reverse strand, counting down.
GCCCTCTTCTTCCCTCCCATGGCTTTCAAGGGCTGCAGCTTTACGAAGCACACAGATCCAGATGGAGGAGCCTGGTCTCACCTTCTCTCTCTTGCCTTCACCTGCTCTGGCGTTTCAATCTCTATCTCCACTGGCTTGGTGAGTAGGGCTGATTGAAAAGAGGCAGCGGTTCCTCCCATTTCATCTGGTACAGGCTCCTTAAGTTCTATCAACAAAAAGTGACTATCAGTCTTACATGTGATTCAGAAAAACTGCGGACACCCACTGAGAAGGTCGGGTTGCTATTTCAGAAAGTGGCAGCGACTTGATCTAGATAAAGTATCTTTTGGAGAGAGAGCAGCTGCTTTATCAGGCATACTATTTGGCAGTCCTGGAAGGTAGGCTGTGAGTATTCTATAGATTTGGAACCAGTCCCATCCAACTGAAGACAAACAAGGCTGTGTGGACGCCTCAGCCTCCCGCTGGCAGCCTGGTCAGTTAGTCACCAAGGCCTGACTGCTGCTACTGCATGCATGGCCCTGTGCTAAGTGCTGGGGGTACAAAAAAGGACAAAAGGTGATCCCTGCTCCCAAAGGGCCCACAGTCTAATGGGGAGACAAGAGGCAAACAGCTCTGTACACACGAGCTGGAGATGGGATAACTAGGAGACAGCCAACAGAGGGAAGATGCTGGACTTACGAAGGACTGGGAAAGGCTTACTGTGGGATTTATGCTGGGACCTGGAAGAAGCCAGGGAGGCTAGGAGCTGGGAATGAGGAGGGAGAGCATTCCACGGAAAGCAGACAGATGGAGATAACGCCTTGAGCAGGGAGATGGAAGGTCTTGCTCATGGCAAAACCAGGAGGCCAGTGACTATGGGGGTTGAGTAATGTGTCAGAAGATCAGAAAGGTAGGAGGGGGTGGGTGATGAAGGGCTCTGAATGCCAAACAGAGCATTTTGTATTTGCTCCCGAAGGAGATAGAGAGCCACTGAGTAGGGGGTGGAGGTGGCATGATGGGACCACCCAAAATACAGGGCTAGAATCGGCCCATCTAAGTCATCCAAGATTCCTGATGAAGAAACTGTGATTTTCAGTTCCTGCACAGGTGAGCAAAAGGTGAAGGCTCTGGGGACGTTGAACAGTAGCCTGAGGTAACCCCGAATAAGACAATTTGCTGCTTATCTGCAGAATCTCTGCAAAGTCTAAGCCTCAGTGTTGATTCTCCTGAACAAACGCCCAGTACCAACCTTGAGAGCTTAGGGTTCCAGAGCCCCAGGCTCCCTTGGCCGTGGTGCTGATCCCACTGTTGAGTACACCTGGATCAGGCAGCCATAACAGAGGGTGCTTTCTGAAAAGCATGAGCCCAGGGGAAACCTCAACGAGGCAGACAGGATGAGCACTGACTCACAAGAGAACAACAGGGCCGCCCCATCAACTACACAACTGCAATTAGAATAGACCATGACCAAAAAGAAGGAGCAAGGGCAGGTTGTGCTGGTGCCAAAAGAGCCTCACCTTCGACCTCCTCCCAATCCTCCTCACTTTCGTCTTCATCATCCTCTCCACTGCTGTCTTTTTTCACTGATGCTTCTGTCTTTGGTCGGGTCTCCTTCTTGGGGACGCTCGTGAAGTCACTATAAATTTCACAGGAAGAAACAGGCAAAAGGCTCAAACATCTCTCTAATATCTTGGTGTTTCCCTTATCAAATTTAAGGGGAAGAAATGGTGACCCTTTAAAAACCATTTGCAAATGACTAAAAACATTTTCTGTTTACACCGAGTCAGATTTCTCCCCTTAAGTATTTTTCTGAAAGTCTCATTAAAAGATTAGGTTTTAATATTGAATCTGCCACTAATGCATCCGCCAACTTGTTTTCCATGTGCTATATCAACAATGATGACCCTATAAACAAACCTACTTCAAAAAGCAATGGAAAAAAGCCCACAGACAAGATTACAAACAATCCATGTTAAAGATAACTATGAAGGCAATCACGAAATTGCAATCAGTGTGAGCCTCGGGTTACCGTCATGGCCCTCAGGCATAAACAGTAGAACCAAATTTATCGGGCATTGTATGGAAGAGACTTGAGGAATTTTCCAGGTTAACTGGCACTTATCATCCTTTTTTTTTTAATCTTAACCATTCTGGATGTGAACTTTCTAAAACTCGTTACACAATCTCTTGCTCCTTAAATACATTATTGAAACATAGCATTGATAACAGTTTGGCTTTTTCTTTTTTTTGCTTTGTCTTTATTTTTACCGGCAAGATATAATGCTTTCTGTCACTGTGAGAAAGGATGTCTTGTGCTGTGGGGAAGTCCTCCAAATGGTTCTGTTTTCAGAAGATGCTGTGCTGGTTCTATCAAGCCCTAGAACAAGAATCTCCTGGAAGAGATCTGTAACTGCTCAAGAGTCTGGCTTCATCTAGAGCACCAGGCCTGGAGTCAGGAGGACCTGAGTTCAAATCTGGTTTCGGACACTTAACACTTACTAGCTGTGTGACCTTGGGCAAGTCACTTAACCTCTGTTGGCCTCAGTTTCCTGAACTGTAGAAATGGGGATGACAGTAAAAACATGAAGGGTATCTGCTTCCCCGGGGCTATCTTGAGGACTGAACAAGACAGTATCTGTAAAGTACTGAGCACACAGCAGACACACAGGAGATGCTACAGAAATGTTATCTATTACCTCCTTTTCCTCAGCTGTAAAACGGGGACCACAGCACCCACTTCCCAGGGCTGTTGTGAGAACCTTATATTCGTGGGTGCCTGGCCCGTAGCATGGGCTACGTAAACACTCCCTCCGTCAACAGGTGGAGAAACCAAGGCTTGTGGGTGACCAAGACAGGCTAAGCAGGAATGAATGAATGAATGAATGAATGAATGAATGAATGCATTTTTAAGTCCTCTCAAAGACCCCAAAGGCTGTAGAGAAAGCTCTGTCTTCAGAGTCAGGGTGCCGGGCCTTGGACTCTGGTGAATCAGATGCCCTCTGTGCTTCTCAGTTTCCTCACCCGTAAGATGAGGGGATGAGATAGGTTCCTTCTGGCTTTAAATCCGGCCCTGTATTCAGCCGGAAGCAGAAATGTTTTCCCAATTTTCAAAAAAGAGAAGAGAATGGGGTCAGCGGACGAGAAGCGAATGATTAAGACTTGGGTTGCTGAGACAACTCTGTGAAGGGTCATTAAAAGGACGGACGGTGAACATCTAGAAAAGGAAGCAGCCATTACAAAGAACCAGCGTGGCTTCCCAAAGAACGGGTGATGTGAGACAGACAGACCTTGTTTCCTGAAATAGTCAGAGGGAAGTTATGAACAGTTTAGATTTTAGCAAGGCCCCATCACTGTCCTAAAAGTAGATGAAAGGCCCTGTGACAAGAGAAGTCCTTGATGCTCTAGCCTGGTGGGAGGTGTCCAGGGCACGGCCTTGGACGTGGCTTCACAACTCTGTAGCACTAACTTGAACAAAATAAAATGCAAGTTGCACAGAGGCGAATTGATGCTTTACGTCCTAACAATCTGAGCCATCCACACGTGGAATGGATGGTCGCTGTGAGCAAAGGCTGACTGGCCCCTGGGCAGGACTGTCAGAGTCAGGGTTCTCCTTCCTATACGGGCTGGTCCAGATGACTCAAGTCCCTTCCAGCTCTCAAATTCTGTGACTCTGTTTCTGGGGCCCAACATTTTAGGGTGGGAAGGTGGCTCTTCCTAGTCTCTTCTTTGGATCCCATTTCCTTATGTAAAATGATGTGTTTGGGCTAGATGATCTCCAAGATTTGATTATGTAATTCTATGCTCTTTATTTAGAAGATATGAAAGTGCTTTAATAACAGGAGCTAGAAGTTATACAGCACTTTGCAAAGTACTTTACATAAGTTACCCCACGAGATCCTTACAACCCCCTGGGAGGCAGGTGCTGTTATTATCCTCATTTCACAGCTGAGGAAACTGGGGTGAAATAGCTTGCCAGGTTCATACAGTTAGTATCTTTAAACTTGAACTCGGGTCTTCCTGACTCCAGGCCCAGTGCTCTATTCACTGTGGATCCCCCACAATGTCTGGAACAGCTTCAATGAAGAAGAGAAAGTAAGCTCTTAACATTACCATTTTTCTGATGGGAAAGAGAAAAATTCAGAACTATCTTACGTGAAATCCTCTCCTTCACTAGAGGCTTCCTCCTTCACACTGGGATGCTTTTCAGATTTCTTCTCCACCTTGACTCCCGCCTTCTTTGATACACCACCTCGGGGTCCCGCAGGGTCACTGCTCCTCTTCTTCCTTTTCCCACTAGCAACTCTGGGGACACGAGTATTCTTCGGTTTCTGATCTTCAAAGACATCTGTTTGAGAGAGGAAGGAGGAAGCAGGGGAGGACAGTCAAAGCGATGCCCAAAATTATCTCTCTAACTTTTCCCCTGCCCATCACAGCATTTCCATGGCCACAACAGAACCTTGCCTTGTGCACAAGCATTGGACTGTAAGCTCCCTGAGGACAAGGAACTGTCATTTGCCTGTTAGCACTTGGCACAGAGCCTGGCACACAATAGGTAGATATTCTCTAAATACGTATTTCCTTCTCTTCGTTATCTCCACTCCTTAAATGAGCCCATCCTCCAAACTACTTCTTTTGCACTGATGGAGCCACCACTGTTCTATACACCCAAGTTTTCAACACCTGCTCCCCTCCCTTGGCTCCCACAGCCAATTAGTTGTCAAGTCTTGTGAATTTTACTTTCACAACATCTCTCAAGTTCACCTTTTCTCCATTCACATGCCACCATCCTAGTTTAGGGTCTTATCACCTATCATGCGGATTATTTCTGAATTGTTCTTCCTAATTCTAATATTTTTCCTCTCTAATCTATTCTCCATATGGCTGCCAAATAATCTTCCTGACCAGGTCAGGAGAGATAGGTCTGACTCCCCTGCTCAAGAACCTGCAGAGACTCTCTATTGCCTCTAAGATAAAACACAAACTCTTCAGCTTGGCATTAAAGCTCTTCAAAGCCTGGCTCTGGATGTGCTCTGCATTGCCATCCTTGGGGCACTCTGGGTTCTTGCCTGAGTGGCCTACCTGGTGTTCCCTGAACTCAAAATTCTTTCTCTCCCTATCTAGTCTCCTATGATTTCTCCCTGGGCCTTCACCCGGCTTCCGTCAGGTGCGACTCCTAAGGAAAGCCCTTCTTGACAGCTCTAGCACTTGGTGCTCTCCTTGAAGTCGTCAGATGAGATGGCCTTTTTTTTTTGACCAAACTCATGTGTCTTCTCATAAAAGTGGGACTGGATTCCTTTCTGGCTGCTGTATGCAAGGTGATTTGCACAAAGCAGGTGCCTGCTGAATTAAAATGCATTAAATGAGTAAGTCTGAGAAATGGCCTGGAAATCAGCATTTCTGGATTCTACTCTGGGATCTGGCCCTAAGCCACTATGCTAGTTTTGTGGTATTTCAATTTTTCCATCCTGAATATGGGGACAGTACCTCTTCCAAAGGTATCAGCCACCTCTGAATCATTCTTTGAGTTAACAAGAGTGACCCCTGTGCATGCACAGTGTCTGCCTTGGTGCTAGAGAAGGCCCAAAGGTACAGAAAAGCAGTAGGACCCTTTCTGTCCCCAGCGATGGTACCACAGTCCAGGACCCCTGACTACAAGGGAAAGGAAACCTACAAGGAAGCCTAGAGAAGAATTGGGAAGAAAACAGAGGCATTCTAATACGAACAAGAAAATTATAATGAAGACATCCTGGGAGTGCTGATTTGTGTCACTGACAAAAATGCCCTCCCCTGTTTGCACTGGAGGATGTGGCTGTGATCAAGGAGAGAAGCTTCCCAGCCAAGAGCATCTGCTGCTTCTCTGCTCTCTGGCTCAGCCACAGCAGACAGCTGGGCCTTGCACATCTAGCTCTGGGGACCCAGCTCCTCTAACCACAGCTCTGGGGACCACTTCCTGTGGTACTTTCATTAGTCAGACCTCAGGAATCCAAACACCGGAATAGGCAACTCATTTACAAGAGCCTGGTTTAAATGCTAGTAGGGGCTGGGTCGGGTCACTTCCTCTGTATCCTCAGTGATACAGCGTATTTCTAGAAAGAACTTTAAGTTTTGTTTTTTAAAAACTGAATTAGAAAAGAAACCTAGGATTCTTCTAGAAGGGACAAGAGGTCAAATCCTGGCTTGAACACATACTGCTCTGAGACAAGAGGCAAACCTACTTGGTATCTCTAAACCCACTTCCTTATTTATAGAGTGCAGATAAAAAAAAAATCTATGTTACAGCCTGAATTTCTTATCTCAGAGCCATTATTATAATTAGAATTATTAAGTAAAAGTCTCAAAACAAACAGCACAATTTAAACTTTGCAAATACTATGTGACATAAACTTACCGGAGAATTGGGGTTAATAGAAAATAAACCTGCCATGCTATGGGATAACTTTTCAGATAACTGGGATAGTGTATCAGAGATATAAAAGACCTTAAGATTTATCCGTTTCAACCCTTTTATTTTTATAGGTAATGACATCTCTCAATCCATATTTTCCAGCACCGCAAGATTAATTTTCCTCATATAAAGAGATATGATGAGATTGCTGCTCTGTCCCCAAATATTTCAATGATTCTCTATTATGTATCAAACAGAGTCTGAATTCCTCTCTAGGATTCAAGGTCCTGAGGTATCTGGCACCCGCTCACTACCTATTCAGTTTTATTTCACAACACTCTTCTCCTCAAATTCTATGCCTCTGGCCAAAATGGGCCACTCCTTTCCCCAACACATTTTTTTTGCTTTTTCCCATCTCTGTAACTTTGCTCAAACAGCTCCCTACACGTTGTCTCCCACTCTCAATTTCAGTCTGCAAAAATACTACATATCTTTCAAGACCTGTCTCAAACTCTCCCAGCCTCTAAGAACATTCATTGATCTGCCTGCTGGAAATGAACTTCCCTTCCTCTGAGGTGGCCCAGAAGCTCTCTCAGGCACATGCTCATGTTTTATTTTGAATTACATACAATGAGCAGAATCATGAATCTCAGAGACAGCAGAGTTGGAACCTCAGTCCAACCCACCTGCATGTGTGTGGGATTTCCCCCTACTCGAATGTGAACTCCTTCAGGGCCAGGACCTTACCTTCTCTGGGGCTGACAACACAAGAGAATATTCCCTAGTAAGTACTTCTGGAACTCAATCGACGATGAGGCTCATCCATAGCCTTAACAGTGCCATAATCCAAGTCAGCCAACTGACAATCATTTATTAAATGCCAGCTCTGCGCCAGACTCAGGGGCCAGATAAAGAAACAGGAAACTGCACCATCTTCTGCATGAAGCTTTTCTGGATCCCCCCTCCCAAACCATCTCTCATTACTGTCCACATTTTTTATAGGTACTTGTTGCCTTCCCCATGAGAAGGTAAGCTCAATGCTCACTTGCTATCTCTGCCCCTAGCACAGCGTGAGGCTCAGTAAATACCTGTTTGATTGATTTACAAAGATGACGGCTACCGTTTGTATGAGCCCCTATGGGCCAGGCACCGTGTCAACCACTTTCTGATTAATACTGCATTTGATCATCACCACAACCCTGGGAGGGAGATACTATTATTTCTCCCCATTTTAAAGATGAGGAAGCTGAGGCAAACAGAGGTTAAGTAACTTGTACAAGGTCATACAGCTTCTGGTCTGAACTCAGACTTCCCTGACTCCAAGTGTGGCACTCTATCCACTGGGCCACAAAGAACTCACAGTCTTTCAGGGAAGATGGCAGATGGAGAGATGGATGGATAAATGGATAGACAGACACAAATGGGACAGACAGATGGATACAGATGGTTGGATGGGTGAATGGATGGATAGGTATCTAGTTAGATGGACAGATATTTGGATGGATGATAGATATTTAAATAGATGGCAAGATATTCAGATGGATGGGTGGATGGGAAGGATATTTAGATGGAAGGATGGATAGATGCAGAGAGATGGCTGATGTAGTATACAGACATATACACAGAATTACAAACTAATTTCCAGAAGAGGTGGCACCGGCAGCTTCAGGGATCAGGAAAGCCCTCCAGTTCAGAAGGGGGCTTTTGAGCTGCTCATTGAAGGAAACTCGAGCACCTGCGCACATGGGGGGAGTGCCTACCAGGCATGGTGCACAGCCTAGGCAAAGGCTGGGAGGTAGGAGATGGAACGTCGCGTGGGCAGTGTAGTCAGAGTTCTCTCAGACTGGGGGAGGGGAGGGTCCTGCCCAAGCCCACCCTCGCCAGTTACGCACATTAGCCCGTGGGGAGGCCAAGCCCACCGCCCCGCCGGGCCCCCCACTCACCGGTCTCCACTACTTGGGTCCGGGCCTTCTTGTGGCGCCGCTGGCCCAGCTGCTCCCCGCAAGGTGCCCGCTTTCGAGCCATGCTGCACGCTTTAGTGCAGGGACAGGCCCGGGCAGGGGCTCGAGCGCGGGGGCGGGGCCTGACGGGCACCAATCCTCCCTTGCGGCTAAAGCCACGCCCCCGCCGCCAACCTCCGCCGCCAGACCCGCGGTCTAAGTGAAATCCACTAGGCGAGGGCAAGGAACCCAGGGCAGCAAAGCTTTCCTCACTTACTTCCGGTTACAGCTGGCCTCTCTCTCTACACGCCTCCGGGGGCATTCGTCATCACGTTCGCTCTCGTTGATAGGCTGGCTGCCGCGAGAGCGTGCACGTCATCTCGCGAGAAGCGGGAAAAGGAATCGGATTTGAAGCATGGCGGACGACGCGGATCAGGTATGTTGCTGGAGAGCCTCCCGGTCCTCTGGGCTATTTCAGTAGGACCCCAAGGATGCTCTTTGGAGTAACCCTTTGATCCGTCTTCCCGGATACCGTCTGATTGTCCCTCCCCACAACCCCATCCAAAAATTCCATAGTAATGGGGAATCTCTGAAAGTCTTGGGCTCAGAATAGAGAAGACCACGCCCTCCTCCGCTTTGTCACTGGCTGGCTGAATTGTCAGTTACCTGCAGTCCAGCCAGCTAGAGTTTTCATTGGCTTGTCTTCTAATCATTGACTAGACCGCCTAGTCCTGATTTACGACTCAGTCAGTCAGTGACGGAGGAGAAAGTCTGTCCCCACCTGAGCTCGCAGCCCCGGGAGGCTTGGCTTTAGTGTCCCAGGGGCTCATTCTCCTGGAGCCCCGGGAAGCCTCCGTGCCTCGCTGTGCCTGCGGAGTCCCTGCTTGCCCCCTCACGCCGGCATCTCTTTGGTGGATGCTTTCTTGCTCCTTCTCAGTCTATTCTTCTGCAAAAGCTGTTGGAAAGCTTCCTTCCTTGCATTTGAGGTGGCAAGGGTCTTGGAGGGTGTCATTAATAATTATACTCTTTGACCTCACTCATAGCGATAACAATAGCATTTATGTAGGGCTTTAACGTTTGCAAAGTTTATTTTACGAATATGATCCCCACAGCAACCCTGGGAAGTGCATTACAGCTGAGGCAACTCAGACAGGCAGATGTGAAGTGACTTGCCCAAGGTCTCATAGTTAGTGAGTGTCTGAGGCCAGATTTGAATCTGGGTCTTCTATTTAGCCGCCCCTTTACCCAGATCTTCCCTTCCCCCCTGCAGGCCCTAGATTTGGCTTGCTTTCCAGTCCATTTTTAGCTTTTAGTTGACACTTGTCACTCTGTACTGTGAATCTGTAAATCCCACCCCAGCCTGATAAAGAGGACATATACATTTTCCCCATCCCTCCACCCTCTTTTGCAAACATCACTGTCCTCCCTTGCTGAAAATATGGCATTCTGCATAGCACCCTTTAAAGTGTGTTGGCCTGGCACTCTTGCCTGCCCAGGGAGCCCTAAATGACCTTCAGGTGCTAGTACCCTTGCTAGGACTCATAAAAGGGAGTTGAAGACTTCCAGTAGCGTCCTGTAAGCTAGGTCAGGTGGAAACAATGAGTGAAGATACACATTCCTCAGTTTGGGTTTTGCAGAGAACAGGTGGATAATGTGTTCTAGTACTCCTGGTGGGTGTGTGTCATTGCAGTTTTTCCTTTTAACAGCAACAGACCACCAACACTGTAGAGGAGCCTCTGGATCTCATCCGGCTCAGTCTAGATGAAAGAATTTATGTCAAGATGAGAAATGACCGAGAACTACGAGGAAGATTGCATGTGAGTTAAATATATCACGTCTTGGGCAGATGAGTGATGTTCCTGATAATGCATAAGTTTTCCTGGAGATGGGGTTTGTGATTTCATTGGTTAAAGGAGCTGAAATGGGGAAATCCCCTCTACCAGTGCAGGTCTATACCTTCTTTGCCTGCATCAAGGAGGTGTTAAGTCACTTAAAAGATTGGAGGTCAGCAGAGAGAATGGGGTAGGAAAGGTAGATCAGTGTAGAGGTGGTGCATAAATGCTGGTAGCTGATGAGATCACCAAATGAAGTGCTATAGAGGGAGAAGAGAAAGGGGCCCAAGACAGAACACTGGGTCACCTACAGTAGAGGGTGTGATCTGTAGGAGGAGTCAGCACAGGAGACACAAGCAGGTAGGTAGGAGAACCAGGAGAGAGAATGTTCTGAAAACAGAAAAGGAAGAGATTATCAAGAAGGAGAGACTGATCAACAGTGTCAAAGACTGCCAACAGGTCAATGACAATTGAGGAAAAAGCCATTAGTTTGGCAACTAAGAATAGGGATACAAGCCTACAGAAATGTTTGGAAGCAGAATATGATAATTTTTTTGTTGTGCTGGTATTATAAGCAGCATTATATAGAGCTTTACAAAACACTTTGCATAAGTTAACTCATTTTTAATCTCTACTATTAAATTTTTTACAATTTTAAAACATTTTTATTTAAGTTTTGAGTTCCAAATTCTATCCCTCCTTCCTCTCTCCCCTGCCTGAGATGGTAAGCAATCAGCTATAGGTTAAACATGCGTGATGGTATAAAACATTTCCGTGTTAGTCATTTTGTACAAGAAGACTCAAAAGAAAGAAGTGAAAGAAAGTGGAAAATAGCATGCTTCGGTCTGTATTCAGTCAATATCAGTTCTTTCTCTGGAGGCTGAGAGTATGCTTCATTAGTCCTTTGGGATTGTCTTGGATCATATTGCTGAGAAAAGCTAAGTCATTCACAGCTCTTCATTGAATGATATTGCTGTAACTGTACAACATTGTTCTGGTTCTGTTCATTTCACTACGCATCGGTTCGTGTAAGTCCAGGTTTTTCTGAAATCCATCTGCTCATCATTTTCTACAGAACAGTTGTATTCCATTATGTTCATATACCACAGCTTGTTTAAGCATTTCCCCCAGTTGATAGACATTCCTTTGATTTCCAGGTCTTAGCCACAAAAAGAGCTGCTATAAATATTTTTGTATGAATAGGTCCTTTTCCCTTTTTTGGATCTCTTTGGAATATAGACCTAGCAATAGTATTACTGAATCAAATGGAATGCACAGTTTTATTGCCCTTCAGGCATAGTTCAAAATTGCTCTCTAGAATAGTTAGTTGAGTTCACAACTTCACCAATAACACATCCCCTCCAACATTTTCCTTTTTTGTCATATTAGCCAGTCTGATAAGTATGAGGTGATACCTTGTGGTTGTTTTAATTTACATTTCTCTGATCAGTAGTGATTTAGAGCATTTTTTCATTGACTGTAGATAGCTTTTATTTCTTTGTCTGAAAACTGACTGTTCATGTCTTTTGACTACTTATCAATTGGGGAATGATCTGTATTTTTATAAATTTGTCTCAGTTTACTATATATTTGAGAAATAAGGCCTTTACCAGAGATACTTGTTACAAACATTTTCCCCAATTTTCTGCTTTCGTTATAATTATGGTTGTGTTGGTTTTGTTTGTGCAAAAACTTTTCAATTTTTTTATAATCAAAATGATTTACTTTTTGCAGTGGTCTTTATAGCTTCTTTGGTCCTAAATTCTTCCCTTGCTCATAAATCTGACAGATAAACCGTTCCATGCTCTCTTAATTTGCTTATGGTATCACCCTTTATATTTAAATCGTGTACCCATTTTGACCGTATCTTGGTACACAGTGTGCGATGTTGGTTTATACCAAGTTTCTTCCATACTCTTTCCCAGTTTTGCCATCAGTTTTTGTCAAATAATGAGTTTTTGTTCCGAGAGCTTGGATCTTTGAGTTTACCGTACGCTAGATTACTGTGTGCGTTTTCTATAATGTAGTTGTTACTCAGTCTCTTCCAGTGATCCGCCACTCTGCTTCTTACCCGGTCCGTCTTGTTTCGGTGTTTGCTGCTCTGTAGTGCAGACGGGGCTTTGGTGCGGCTGGATCGCCCACCTCCTTCTTCTTTTATTTGTTGATTCCCTTGATGTCCTTGAGCTTTTACTCTTCCAGATGAATTCTGTTATTGTGTTTTCTAGCTCCGCAAAATAATCTTTCGATAGTTTGGTGCGGCACCGAATAAACAGATTAATTTAGGTAGAATCGTGACTTTTATCATATCGGCCTGACGTGCCCACGAGCGATTAATATTTTTCCAGTTAATTAAATCTGGCTTTATTTGTGTGAGAAGTGTTTTGTAGTTGTGTTCGTAAGAGTTTCTGGGTTTGTTTTGGCAAATAGATTGCCAAATATTTGTGGAATTTCTCCTCCCATCTCTTGCTGCTAGCTAGACTTTGTTGGGAATATATAGAAGAGCTGATGATTTATGTGGGTTTGTTTCATATCCTGCAACTTTGCTAAAGTTGTTAATTTCAGGTAGTATTTTAGTTGATTCTTTAGGGTTTTCTAAGTATAACATCATATCCTCTGCAAAGAGTGATAGCTTTGTTTCCCTTTTGCCTGTTCTAATTGCTTTAATTTCTTTTTTTTCCCCCTTATTACTTATTTAACATTTCTAGTACAATATTAAATAATAGAGATGATAATGGGCATCCTTGCTTCACCACTGATTGTATTGGGAAGACTTGTAGCTTATCTCTATTACAAATAATTCTTACTGATGGTTTTAGATAAATATTGCTTATCATTTTAAGGTAAGCTCCATTTATTCCTATGCTCTCTAGTCTTTTTAATGGGAATGAGTGCTGCATTTTGTCAAAGACTTTTCCATCTATTGAGATAATCATGATTTCTGTTGGTTTTGTTATTGATATGGTCAATTATGCTGATAGTTTTCCTGGTATTTAACCAGGCCTGCATTCCTACTGTAAATCCCTCCTGGTCATATTTATGATCCTTGTGATATATTCCTTGTAATCTCTTGCCTAGTATTTTATTTAACATTTCTGCATCAATATTCAGTAGGAAAATTGGTCTGTAATTTTCTTTCTCTGTTTTGGCTTTTCTTGGTTTGGGTATCAGCACCATATTTGTGTCATGAAAGGAATTTGATAGGACTCCACCTGTTTTTCCAAATAATTTGTGCGGTGTTGGGATTAATTGTTCTTTGAATGTTTGGTAGAATTTGCTTGTGAATCCATCTAGTCCTAGGGATTTTTTCTTAGGAAGTTCATTAATGGCTTCTTCAACTTCTTCTAAGATTGGGTTATTTAAATATTTTATTCTGTTAATGTGGGTAATTTATATTTTTGTAGATACTCATTTAATTTAGATTGGCAAATTTATTGGCACATAATTGGGCAAAATAGCTCCTTAAATTTTCTTAATTTCTTCTTCATTGGGGGTGAATTCACCCTTTTTTATTTTTGATAACTAGTAATTTGGTTTTTTCTTTACTTTTTAAAGTCAGATTAACCAGTGGTTTGTTGTTTTTTTTTCTTCATAAAACTGGCTTCTAGTTTTATTTATTAGTTCAATGGTTTTCTTCCTTTCAGTTTTATTAATCTCTCCTTTGATTTTCAGGATTTCCAATTTGGTGTTTAACTGGAGAATTTTAATTTGTTCTTTTTCTAGTTTTTCTTTTTAGTTGCATGTCCAGTTTATTGATGTGCTTTTTTTCTCTATTTTATTGATGTAAGCAATTAGAGATACAAATTTTCCCTTAAGTACTGCTTTGACGACGTCTCATAAATTTTGATATGCTGTTTCATTCTCCATTCCTATCTTTGACTTCCTTGGAGTTTTGCCCAGTTGTGAGATCACTGGGCCAAATGTTTAGTTACTTTTCTTGCATAATCCAGAATTGATATCCAGAATAGTTGGAGCAGTTCACAAATTACAGTTCTACTACCAGTGCCTTACTGTGCCTACCTTCCCACAGCCTCTCCTACATTGACTTCTTGGTTTTTTGTTGTGTTCGTTTGGTCATCTTTGCCATTCAGGATGTGAGGTAAAACCTCAAGAGTTACTTTATTTGCATTTCTCTTAGCATTAATAATTTGTAGCATGTTGTCAGATGGTTATTTATAGTTTACATTTCTTTTGAAAACTGTTCATATCCTTTGACCTTACCAAGTTGGAAGTGTGCGCGTGCGCGTGCGCACACACACACACACACACACACACACACATAGAGAGAGACAGAGAGAGAGAGAGAGATTTTAGTTACCCTGTTATTTTGGATTTCAGTCTTTTATCAGTGATTTTGACAGAATTAAACTTTTTACTTTACTCAGCAGCTTTGCTTATTTTGGGGTTCTTAATGATTTTTTTGGAGCAGAAGCTACTTAATTTCATGTATCCAAAATGGCTTATTTTGTCTTCTATTCTTTCTTCTATCCTTTGTTGGTTGACTCTTCCTTCTCTGTGCCTCCCAGCCAACTCACAGACTCAAAGAGTTGGAAGGGATTTCAGAGGTCATCATTCAATTCCACCTGTCCCCGAATGGGAATCTTCTCCTCCACATCCTTGTCAGGTCTGTCTGACTTCCACATGAAGCCTAACTGGGAAGGGGAATGTTTTTCTCTTATGTCAAGTTTAGAGTTGCCTATTTCAAAATTTCTGATTTTTTAAAAAAGTTCTGAACTTAAACATTTCTATACACAAAATAAAACAGAAAGAAGATTGCACATGAAACTCCCAGTCTCTATTATGCACTTTTTGTTTTGGGGGTTTGGGGTTTTTTTTTTGAAAATGGAAAAAGTCAATGCATAACTTTCCAAGCTGTCCTGCTTGTCTCTGTGTACTTCTGACCTTCTTTGTGTTCTTTTCTGTGCATTTAAAAAAAAGTTTCAGTGACCCTCATTTCTTCTTTTTGAGGGAGACCCACCCCTTTCATCCCATCTCCCTCTTTTGCCTCCAAGTGAAAAAACAACAGTAAAGCTCATATAACAAATATATATATATATATTAGTCAAGCAACACAGATTCTCAGGTTGACCATATTAGAAAATGTGTGCCTCAGTCTTCACTTTGAACCCATCACCCCTTTTCCCTGTCAGGACGTGAGTTGCATCAGCACCGTTCCTCTGAAATTATCATTGGTTGCTGCATTGAGTTCCTAAATCCTTCAGAATTGGCTTTTCTTTCCAAGATTTCTATACTATTATGTAAATTATATAAATCGTTCCCCTGGTTCTGCTTACTCTACACAGATTTTTATATGGATGGGTCTTTTTCTTCTTTTTTTGATCTCTTTGGTGTATGTTGCCTGTTTTTGAAAAATACATGCATGTTTTAAACATTACTACTGCTCACTGTTGCCCAAGATTAAACCAATAACAAAAAGTACATGTAAGGAGAACAAACGTTATTGACCTTGTGTACCAGAACTAGGAAAGGCGCCTTGTCTTGTTCTCGTTGTAACTTTTTAAATTGCTCATGTGTTATGGCCAGTGTGCCTCCTTTAAGTAATGTGTCAGGTCTGGGTCCTGCATAGTTACATTTTACACATCCTAGGGAAATTTTAAAATTGTGTCCATTAAGGGAATTTTTTTAGCCAAAAAAAGTAAATCATGACTGTTTTAACAATCTCTTTACTTCAGAACACATGGAAAAAAATCATTTGCAATAACCTTGTTTTTCATATTTAAACAGTAAAGAATATTCATCTCGTATATTACCTGAATTTTAAGTATTTCATATTGTAGCTCTGTGTTCATTTATACATGTTGTATAATCTAATAATTCAACTGCATTTGTTTCCCCAGGCTTATGATCAGCATCTAAACATGATTTTGGGAGATGTAGAAGAGACTGTGACCACTATAGAAATAGATGAAGAAACTTATGAGGAGATCTATAAGGTAAGCGGCCTCGCTTGTCCCTTCTGGCAGTGATCTCCTTGCACACATGGTTCTGCAGTCCAGCTCTGCTGGTGCAGCCCGGAGAGCTCAGACATTGCTTCCTTCTTCTTGCTCGTCTTTCGGCTTCTCTAACGCTGTAGAACACAGGCTGTTTTCTTTAATCGCTTCTCTTCCTCGCTTGATTCTGCTTCCCTAATGTCGACCTTTTCGGAGGTCTACTCTTATCATATTGTCCCACATCTCTATTTGGGAGCTCCTTCAGCTCTCTAGAGTCTCCCAAGCTCCTTTATGTCATTTGATCAAAGATGCAGAACCAGGATGCCCACTAGAGGCCAGCTTGTCCAGCTTCCTCTCATAGAGGTGAGGACACTGAGAAGCCTGGGCAAGATAAATACTTTGCCTGAGGTCACACAAGCTGAAAGTGGTGGAGACAGTGTATAAACTCATTCCCTCTGTGTCCAGAGGCAACTCTTTCTGACCCAAATCTCCCATCTGCCTGCCAGACATTTCCCTATTGGTGTCTTGCCATTTCTTCAAATTTAATGCTTACTTATTTAATTTTATTGCTATGTTTTGAGCTTATGCCATCCTTATTTCCAAATAAATCCCTCTACTCCTCCCCAGAGTTATCCCTTATAACAAAGAATAAAAAGAAGGAAAATAGGAAGAAAAAACCAGTTTCCCAAAGCTAACCAGCCCATCAACTGAGCCCAACAGGCTATGACAGGCTGTGACAGCTCGGGGATCTGCAAAGAAGGCAGAAGGGGGGCATGGTTTCCTTTCTTCTGTGCTGATCTTGATCATTATAATTACGCAACATTCAGGGTTGTTTTTTTTTATCTTTTCATTTGCATTATTGTCTATTGTGTTTGTTTTCCTAGTCCTGCTTACTTAACTTTATATCAGTTCACAGTGTTTCTTACCCCAGTTCCATCCCATTCTATTCTATCCATTCTGGTCGTGTACCACAATTTGTTTAGCCATTCCTCAAATTGCTGAGCATCTCCTTTGTTTCTGGTTTTTTGTTTGTTTTGTTTTTTACTACAAGAACAGCATTGCTATCAATATTTTTGTGTTTTTGGGACCTTTTTATCACTAAAACAGTGAGATCTCTGGGCAAACCAACCAACATTTCAAATAATGAAATTCCTCATCCTTGCCTTCCTCTCCACAAAAAATCCCAATTGATTTTCCTGAGTTTTCCTTTTTTCCTTAATGTTATTTCCATTTCCTGGTTATCCAATCTTAAAACCTCACAATGGCTTTAACAGTTGATGTAAAATAATGAAAATTGACAGTGATTTTTTTTTTTTTTTTTGGCTAGCACATGTAGACAGGCAGGTTTTAAAATAATTTCTTTGTGGCTAATCCAAATGTGTATTTTGATACTTTTTGACATTCACAAAATTTCCCTTTGTTTTTAAAAAAAAAATCCGTATTTGCATAAAATATGTTCTATGAAGTTTTTTCTTTTTTTTTTCCCTCTCAGTCAACCAAGAGGAACATTCCAATGCTGTTTGTTCGAGGAGACGGGGTTGTATTAGTAGCCCCTCCACTGAGAGTTGGCTGAAACCAAGACTTTATCCTGTGTGGAGAATTAGAGACTCTGGACGATAGCCTCTGCAAGAAAAGCTGGTGTTCAAAAGAACAGCCTGTGATACTTTTTGATATTTAGAAATAATCAAGGAACCCTCCACTCTTAAAATGCATTTATTTTGAGACAGTTCCTAATTTAACTGGCATAAAACTCATTCTTAGATTTCGGATACCAGATCTACCAATTAATGTAAGCGTCATAAGGCAGGACTCTTTTTCAGTGATTTAATTTGTCTCTTCATCTTGTAAGCAATTATATTTTTTTAATTAAATTTACCTTTTGGGTTTTTTTTTTGACCAGGTGATTATTTATATTGCGATTCCTGAAAAGTAATACACCTAAGACAGTTGTTTTTATATAGCTCAAATGTTTAAGCATCCCAAGACACAAACATAGGAATAATGGAGCCTCCTGCTGCCTGTTCCCTGCTCAAGCTCGTTCTCAGGTACTAAGTGTCAGAGGCTGCACGCAAGTGCACATGTGCTTTCTTTCTCTCCCCCTCTCCCCCTCTCCCCCTCTCCCTCTCTCCTCCTCTCCCCCTCTCCTCCTCTCCT
>CM053599.1:46272753-46346777 GCA_028646575.1 Pseudocheirus occidentalis | reverse complement strand
GCCCCCCCCCCCCCCCGCTTTGGCTTGCTGAGAGCGCTCCCCAGGACCACCACCCAAGACCCTGATCCGAATTCAGGCTGCTCAACAGAAGAGCACTTGGCCCTGATCAATCAACTCAGCCCCCCTGCAGGCCAGGGGCTCTGAAGCAGCCCAGTGGGGGCAGCCGCGGGTTACAGCAGTTTCTTCCCTTCCCCCATTGCTTCCTTGCCCTGGGGGCAGATTGGCTGAACTGCTTTTCTTCCCCTAAATTTAATTTCAAAGTTTCACTTTCACTGACATTCCCTATTCCTGGTTTGATAGATGTGAAGATTGTTCGAGGTACAGTAGATCTTCTCTGAAGTAGACTCAAGCTGTGGCTTGGGAGGCCCGGCTCCTCTCAACCACCCTGGGGCCTGGCCACAGTTTCGGTTTCAGGCTGGGCTGGTCTTGGCTCCCGGCCTGCTGCGGTGAGCCTCTCTTGCCAAGCTGCCTTCAGCGAGAGATGTGTTTTCTATATTTTTCTGAGTTTGAGAGCCCTAGAATTTTGGGGAGGTCATATTTTATGGGTATTTAGGGTGGCTGAGTGGGAGCTGCAGAACCTTGCTGCTTCTATGCTGCCATCTTGGCTCCGCCCCCCTGTTTTATTCTTTCCAGTTGCTTTGGCCTGGACCTGTGTTGGCAACTAAAAAGGAACAGAGAACGTGGAATTAGATGTCCAAAAGACCCAAGATACAGGTTTACCACCGGGAATAACTTAACATAGCAAAACTGAATATGGTCCTGTGGTGGTGGATGGAATTCTTAGGAATACTAATGAAAAAGAGGTCTTCTAAACATTGTTAAGACTGGTGCTGGGTAGAAATCTTAAAATACAAGCCTGGGAGGAAAGAAAAGCCCCAAAAGGTCGATGTAAGTGGTCAGTCAGAAAAGCCTTTGTAGGCATGAAGTGTTGACACTCTAATTGGGAAGGGCGAAGATGACGAGAACGGTGATGTCTGCTGGGGTCAGCCAGATTAGCAGCTGTGCCTAGGAGTGATTTTTGTTATACTTTGATGATCTTTGATCAAGAAAGGACGGATGGGGGAAAGGATACAATAGGAAGGGAATGGAGGGGGAGGGGAAGTTTATTATCTCATGTTGTTCAGAGCACAACAAGTCCATGGAAGCAAGGAGGGAGCAGAGAATGGGTTTCATTTGAGCTCTTTTTGAACTGATGTAAGGTAGTAAGGGGAACCCGAAGAACAATTTATGCTCTAACAGCAACATCATGATGATGTTTGGTTTTGAAAAACTTAAGGACTCTATCAATGCAGTGATCAGCCATGATTCTAGAGGATCCGTGATTTACGCTGTTGCCCACCTACTGATAGAAAGCTGATGGATGAAATGTGTGCCGTGAAACAGATTTTTTGACACGGCCAACATTGTGCTTGACTATCCAGATTGATTGTAGGGTTTTTCTTTTCTTTTTCTTCGCCCCCCTCCCCCCCAAAAAAGATGAAGGGAGCTAGGAGAGAGAGAAGATAGATGTGTATTATTTAAAAAAAAAAAAAGAATTAAAAAAAAGAAAGTTGCCTCAGACCCTGCAGGATTGTTGGCTTGTTCAATGTCACATCACCAGCAGGTGTTTGAAGAGGGCCTTGGGCTCTATTCTTGTTGACTTCAAGGCTGACTATGTAGTGCCCCACAACACCTTTCATTTGACCCATTCCGTCCATCATCTGGTCCAGCCCCTCACTTTATAGAAGAGAAGAATGAGAGCCAGAGAAGCGATATCACTTATTCAAGCTCACTTCCAACCCACGAAGAGGCAGAGGGTGGCCCACAGCTCCCCCCCTTGGTGTTTCTTATAAGTTTTTATTCTTCCCAAGACTCTTAGCCCTATTTATTTGGGTTAAGGCTAGAAACTGTTTGACTTCTCTTACCAAAAGTCGAATTTAATTCAACCCAAGAAACAAAAGCAGTTAGATATATAATTAAATGACCCAGCAAATGAAAACAGAAACAAAAACAAGACCCACTTCAGAAACATAGAAGAGAGGAGACTGAGCATGAAGAATTAAAACAATGAAGGAAAGTGGAGACAAGTTCCTAAATGTCTCATTTCCCTGGACCGTAAACCACCCCACCCTGATCCTGCTTCAGTCCTAGGATTTGACATTAACCCCTATGTACTGGTCTCTCTCTTGCTAAATCATGGAGCAGTGGGGAAAATACTGGACTGTGACCCAGGAAAGACTGAGACTAGATCCTGGCTTTGGATGTTGATGGGCTGTGCCATCAAACCCCTTTAGGCCTTAGCTTCCCGGTCTGAAAAATGGGTTGTTACAAAGACAGTGCATTATATACCATATACTAGTGAGCTATTAGTAATTTTGCTTACGACAGTTTTGGCCTCGAGAATCCTCATGTAGGGGCGGCCCATTTGCACCACGCATTAAGGTTTGTGAAGTGCTCCACATAGGTCATCTCCCTTGATCTTTACAACCACCCTTATTCCCATTTTATAAACGAGAGACCTATGTCTTAGGAAAGTTTAGTGACTTGACCAGGACTAAGGTAAAGCTTTGAGGTGGGATTCACATTCAAGGCTTCTTGACTCCCAAGTCCGCTTTAAACACTGTGCCACCTGGCTGCTTTAAATTCCTCCACTTGGAACAGTGCTGAAAATACTCATCTTAGAGGACTGAGCATGACGGGGGGAAGTGGGGGTTTCTTGGGGATTCAGTTCTCATTCTCATCCATTAGATGAGAGGATCAGGTTTCTGGCAGGCTGGAAAGATGGGCCAAATTGAGTAGAATGAAATTGAATAGGGGCCAGTGTAAAGTTGGACTTAAAAAAATCAAATGTACCAGTAAGATGTTAGAGGTATGACTAGCCTACAGTTTTCCAGGAAAGATACAGAGAGTTTCAGTAGAATGCAAGTTCAGTATGGATCAGCAATGTGGCATGGCCACACAATAGGCTATTGATAGGCCAGGCTCCATTCCCAGAAGCATAATGTTCATAAGGAGGTCATTGATCATTGTACCGTATTATGCCCTGCTCAGACCACGTCTAGAAATCTGTGTTCAGTTTTGATTTCAGCCACATTTTAGGAGAGATACTGGCAAGATGGATCATATGCACAACAGAACAGTGAAATAATGGGGGACAGCTGGTTGATGCCATGTTAGAAACAGTGTAAAGAACTGGGACTATTGTAGAGTAGAGAAGATTTAGTGGAGAGACTATAGTTACTCTTGAGTTTTCGAGGTACTGAAGAGGTTTTAGATTTGTTTTGTTCTAGAAGACAAAATTTGGAGCAATGCATGGGATTTGCAGAAAGGCAGATTTAGAAGAATTTAGATTTACAGAAAACCTTCCAGACAATTAGAACTACCCCAAAAGGTGAACGAGCAGCCCTTGGATTGGCTCGTTTCCACTGACTGAAGGTTTTCCAGTCAAGGCTGGATAACAATTTTTGAGAGAAGATTATTATTCGGATGTGTGTTGGCTTAGCATCCAAGTTCCATTGGGAGACTCTATTTCTTTTATTTCTGTCTTAGCACATGATGACTGTAGGGATATTACTTAACTCCTCTCTCAGTTTCTCAGTTTGAAAAATTGATACTTTTTAATTCTGAAATAATGTCCGTGAACTACATTGTTCTCCCATAGATCAACAGAAAGTAGTATATTCATTCAAAATTATGATTGTTATCTGTACCCAAGAAAGTTTTCCCTACTACCTCTGAAAGCAAACCAGTTACATATAGGATTTGAAAATAAATTCTTGCCCCTGATGGGGAGTTCTAATAGGAATGTTTCAGGAAGAATCTGTATTAGGGTCTGGTTGAATACAGAACTTGCATTCAACAGATATCGATTAAGTGCCTATTAGTATATATTACCTTGTTTTGCTATCCGGTGTGAATGTTCTTCACTGTTGTGGCTGTAAATTTGAGAGTTTCATGGTTGAAAGGAGGAGAAGGAGGTAATGAAGCTGATGACATCATTGAACTTCATAACCTTGCCTAGAACAGCTCTCATGGGTGTGAGCTCTTCCTCCCCCCATCTCTTTCTCTCTCTCTTTCTCTCTCTCTCTTTCTCTCTTTCCCCTCCCCTCTCCCTCTCTCTCCCTCTCCTTCCCCCTTTCTCATTATCTCCTTCCTTCTCTTCTTTCTCTTTCCCTCTTCCTCCTTCCCTCTCCTCTCCCCATCTCTTCCTCTCTCATTTTCTACATATATGTATATATACATTATATATGTGTAGATATACATACATATTAATAATATTTCATGCCAGTTTTCAAAATACAGGAAGATAATGGAGTCTTCAAGCTTAAGGCAAGAAAAGTCAACTTTAATTTCTGACAAAATTCTAAGATATATCATTAAGGAACTGCTTAGTGAGCATTTAGAAGAGGGAGCAGTGTATACAGAGCCAGCATGGCTTCATCAAGAACAGATCCTCCTAAGGCTCAGTTCGAAGAGCTTTTCTGCTTCTCTCCCCACCTTTGGTCCCCTCCTTCCCTCCTCCTGCCCTAGCTACTAATCCTTTCCTCTCTAAGGCTACCTTCTATCCAATCTATATTTATCATATATGTGTGTGTGCATATGTGTATATATACATATAAGCACACATGTTTATATACATGCATGCACAGGTTGTCTCCCCCATTAAAATGTAAACTCCTTGAGGGCAAGGACTGTTTCCCTATCCCTAGCACTTTTCATAGTTCCTAGATGCTTAATAAATGATTTTTGATTGATTGGCAGTAGACTTAGCTTCTTTCCTTTTGTGACAGGGTTACTAGATTGAGAGATGGGGATTATCCTATAGATAAAATATTTATAGCTCTTTTTTGAGGTGGCAGAATTTGCACAGACTTTGACCAAGTCTTTGTCTTGTCCAAAAGGACAGTATCAGTGATGTGGGTGAGATGGGAGAACTAGGAACCGTGAGACGGATCCAGAGCTGGTTGAATATCCAACCCAAAGAATGGACATTAATGGTTTCATAGCATTTTGGAAGGATGTCTCTAGTGGACTGTGCCAGGAGTCTGGGCTTGACCCTGAACTATTTAACAGTTTCCTCCATTATTTGGCTAAAGGTACAGGTATCAGATCTGAAGATGCCACAGAGGTGGGAGGGATAGCTAACCTGTTAGATTGAGTCAGCATACAGAATGACCTCAGTGAGTTCAGACATGGGCCTGGATATAATGATGTACCTGTAACAGGGATAAATGAAAAGTCTTATACTTAGATTATTTTAAAAATTCTTCATAAGTACAGAATGCAGGAGATGTGGCTAGATAGCCATCCATCTGGAAAAAAAGCCTGGGTTTTTGTCATATCAAGAACTCAATGTGAATCAACAATGTGATGGGGCAGCCAAACCCCCTTCCCAAACACGGGTGTCCGCTCCTGGGATCTGCGGCGGCAGCAGCAGTGGGAGGGGATGCTGCTGATGGCCGGGCCACATAGTCACACCAGTCACTCTGCGCTTGGCCCTGGGCCTGGGCGCTGCAGAGAGCGTGCAGAGCAGAGCCACGAGGCTGAGCTCATGGCCTATGGAGACAGATTGAAGGACCTTGGGACATTTACCCCGGAGGACTCTCAAGGGAAAAGGAGAGTTATTTCCAAGTTACCTGGGAGAGAGATTAGATTTGTTCAGTTCAGCCTTTGAAGACAGAGCCCGGAACCTGGGCAGAAACTGCAAGAGCCGGATTTAAGCTCACTCTAAGGAGAACAACAGTGATTTCCTAACGGTTGTTCAGTTGTTTCAGTTTTTCCCAATTCTTAGTGATCCCATTTGAGGTTTTCTTGGCAAAAATGCTGGAGCAATTTGTCGTTTCGTTCTCCAGCTCGTTTTTCAGATAAGGAAACTGAAGCAAACAAGGTTAAGTGACTGGCCCAGGGTCACACAGCCAGTAAGTGTTTGAGGCCAGATTTGAACTCCGGTCTTCCTGACTCCAGGTCCTCCACTTTATCCGCCTCACCACCTCACTGCCCTCCTAACGGTTATATTTAAACAAAAGTTGAAACAACCTAGCAAGCTCTCCATTACCAGGAGTCTATAGGCAATGCCTGAGTGAACACGAGGATGTTAAAGGGAGCATTTTTGTTAGCCGTGGGTTAAAGTGGATGAGCTCCAGGCGTGGGTCTCACCCCATGGGGCTGTGGGGCTCCCTGCTGCCTCAGCACTAACTCACTGACGCCGGCTCCTCCGTTGGGCAGCAACCTGGGGGATGGGTCGGAGTTCCTGTCCGAGGTGCTCTCTGCCTTTGTTGTGAAGTAAGCCAAAGTAACATTAGCAAGATTCCTTTTTCAAGATAGTTCCCTTACAGCGTTGCTTTCTGTTCTCAACCTATTCATCCCTCACCCTCTGAGGAGGACTTTTTAAAATTTTTGCCAATTCCTTGGGAAATCCCTATAGAACTTAAAAATCCATGCCTCAGATCCTGCCTGAGGTCCCAACACTAAGCGGTGCTTTCTGTTCAGGTGGTCAGTGTTGTGAGTCATGGAATGGTTTTCTTGACCCAAGCTGTGGCATCAAGTGGGAGACTGTGGGTGGGGGCAGAGATCTGGTTTAGGATTTGGCTGTTGCTTCTAGATGCTTAGAAACAAGGACAGGAAGACAATTTAGAGCTGGAAGGGGCTCCAGAGGCATCTGGCCTAAACCTCCCTCTTGATTTTGCATGTGAAGAGACCGAGTCCCAGGGAGTCAGTCCTACTCAGAAAAGGCCCTGCAGGTAGCAGATGGAAAGCCAGATTTGAAACCTCAGCTCTCATACTGGTGCCACCAAGCTGCGCATCTATGTTTGGGCTGAGAAACAGCTCTGGGCCTCTGGAATGGCAGGATGCATTTCATTGGCCACATCACCCATTTACCCACAAGGATCTATATTATACTGGACCCTACTGGGTGGGAGTCTTAGGCACTTAGGTATCCTTTGGGGATTGTTAAGTTTGGATTCAGTCAAAAGGCTGCACTTGAGGACCTAAAGGGCCGCATGTGCCGTCATGGAATATGTTATTTTTCCATCAGCAGAGGATGGGTTCCTACTGATCCAGCTACACTCTCATCTAATCTCCCTTGTCAAAACAGCTTTGCAAAACTCACTTTGCAAAACAACTGGCCAGGGTTGGGGGTGCAGTCTGTGAACATGGAAGAAAACAAAGAGCGGCGGGATTAAGTAACTGCCCTGGTGACAGGGGAGCTACATTCCTGAAAGAGACAGCTTTAGTTTCCATGCTGAGCCCCAGAAGTGAAGCCAGCCAGGTGCCTGTACTGGCAAGTTGAGGAGACCTGGGAGATCAGGTGAGATACTGAGTAACATGATCACAAGGTGGGACGTTTCTTGGGGAGCTTAATCCCTGTCACTCTCAATCATGTCTCCTGTTGACGGGGCCCTTTCCTTAAGGAGTCTGTCACTGCTCCTGAATATCAGTGAATCTGTGAGTGCTGCTGATCAGGCTGGCCCCGGATAGGGTGTCAAGCTTCTGGTAAGAGCTAGCTTCTGTAAACTCACATTGAAAAAGAGATGGGGAATTTACAAAGACCTTTTCTTATCACCCCCTTGTGATGTAACAGGGCAAGGTTTCTCGTGTCCACTTTACAGAGGAGAAAGCCAATTAACCTGGTTCCTCTCTTGTGACTGCTCAGGGGTGTGAGGGTGCCCCAGCACACCTGTAACTGGGAGTCAGAACTTCAGCCAGCAGTTAGAGGGACAGTGACAGTGATCTAGCTAACCTGTCCTTGCTGTTCCTCACAAAGGACACTGTCTTTTCCCTGGCTGTCCCCACTTCTGGAATGTTCTGCCTCCTTACTTCTGATTCCCAGCTTTCTCAGTGTCCTTCAATTGACTCACCTCAATTCCTACCTTCCGGAAATAGGCCTTTCCTAGCCTTGCCCCACCCTAGTTACCTTCCATTTACACTGTGTGTGGTTTATATGCTTCTAGCTATTTGCATGTTGTCTTCCCCAATTAGAATGTGGATGTTTGAAGGCTTCCACCATGTTTTTTTTTTTAACTTTCTATTTTTATTGCTTAGTTCTGTACCTGAAATAAAGTAAGAACTTAATATATGCTTGGTGACTGTTTATTGACTAACCAAATCAAGAGAAATGCAAGATTGGGTGTTGAAGCAGTGGGGTTGCCCCAAGACCTTTCACTGGGCAGAGGACATCAGGCATCTGAGCTACCCAGTGATGACTGGCTGGATTCCCAAGAATAGCAAAGGTACAGAGAAGTGTCTGTGTCCCATCTCTCTTTCTTGATGCTTGAGAAAGCAGACAATTCCTTCAAAGTATACTTGTTTATACTTTGTTTTAGTTGGTACCAAAGTCAGCTAGATAAAAGATTGATTCTGTCTGTTCCTGATTGCGCCTTCATTATTTGTGGAGGGGAAGGGGAAAAGAGGGGGGGGGAGGGAGGAGGAGAGAGACAGAGGGAAGGGAAAGTGAGAGGACATAGACCTTCTCTGTCCAAATGTCAGGGTGAAAGGAGTCCTTTCTTCCCTCCTCAGTAGAGAATCCTGAGCTAAATGAAAGGGAGTCCCAGGCAGCCTTGTTCCCTCCTTCACTGCTCTTTTGGCTCTGATTCCGACTCTCTAGACTTTCCCACCCTGGAAGATCACGCCAGCCCTGTGGTGCCTGCTCCTCCCACTGGTGAATACTTTCTAGAACCTCCATTTGAGAAAGCCCCCATTCTCCTCCTAGAGGCTTTCCTCTAGCCTCTCCTGATTTCTCCACTATGACTCCAGCACCCCTTCCCCCAGCTACCTTTTACCTGTTTGAATATAAGTAAGCTCCTTGAGGGCAGGGGCTGTCTTTTTGTTTATGTTTGTATTCCAAGTGCTTTAGTTCTGTGTTTGGCATTGTAAATCCTTAATACATGCTTCTGGACTTGATGATAATGATTATTAAGAACCAGCTGGGGGCACCATGCTATAGCATTGAGCCTAGAGTCAGGGAAGAACTGAGTTCAAATTCAGTTTCATACTCTTGTGTGACCCTAGGCAAGTCACTTAATTTGTTTGCCTCAGTTTCCTCAAATGTAAAATGGGGCCTCTAACAGCACCTACCTCCCAGGGTTGATATTATAAGGCGATTGGCAGAATGCCTGTTCTATATTATATTTTGCATAATCTTAAAGCAGTATTTAAGAGTATTCATTCTCTCCCTGCCACTGCCCTGCACCCCAAATTGAAAAGGGAGCTAACTGCCATATCTGCTTGGGAGGGCCTTTCTTTACTGTTTAAGCCCCTCCCCCACCAAGAATTCAAAGGGCAATCTCTCGGAGGGCATTGACGAGAGACGGAGCCCTTCCCAGTGGGGACCCACCAGGGAACAGCTGGAAAGTCCCACCACACCCACATTCCAAAATGGGGGGGAGAGATTCCTGCTGCAAAGCTCTGGAGATGATGGAGATGATCCATCTCTGTTTCACCTTTGGTCCTACAAATCCTCGACCCTCACGGGTGCCTGGCTACACCCCAGGCAGTGCGTCAGGGACTAGCCACACAACCAGGTGTCTGTGGTGGAATTTACGCCTACGTTTCTTTTGATTACAGGTTCTGTGCCCTTTTCCTGCTGTAACACATGACTGCCCAACTTTCAAAGATTTCTCATTCACCAAATTGCCATAAAACTATAGCTCTAGTAACCATCTTTATTCTTTCTTTGATGATTCCGAAGGTCCTTCTGGACTTTGCAAATCATCCAATTTATCATCAGCAACAGCATGAACTAACGAGTGTGTCCAAGTGCTGGTTCTGTTGTGGGTTTGACCAAATCTGTGATTCTGTCGATGCATGGGGCTCGTCCATCACAAACGACCCCTACCCACACAGATGGGCCACTTCTCCTAACTCAAAAGTATTATTAGCAAGTTCATGGTCCCAAAGGGCAGTACTTGAACTCCCATCTATTTGACTCCGTGGTCATCCCTGTGCCCACTATGCCACGTTTCACTGGCTAGTGGAGATTTCCAAATGAGAGAATGATGGAAAAACTAGATTTTTACTGTTTTCTGAAATAGACCAAACAGCTTACAAAACCTTAAGATTCATTATTTTGTCATTATTCACTACCTCCTTGGGTCCTCACAACAGCTATCATCATTCATTATGATTACCCCCAGGTGACTTTGGTTGAGTCACGACTTCTCCAGGCGTCATTGGCCTCATCCGTGGCATATAGATGGGGCCAGTGCGGTGCCATGAGTAGAGTTCTGAACTTGCACTCAGGACACCTGGGCCTGAATCTCTAGTCACACATGTACTAGCTGTCAGACTGGAGGAAGGTCCTGTTTCCTCTCTTAGCCTTTTTCCTCCTCGGTAGAGTAAGGATGATTAAACTTCCACCGACTCCCTCACAGCGATATTGTGAAGAAAGCCCCTCTGTTCACTCAGCCCTGGGTGCGAGAGAAATGGAAGCAGTCGTTGTTATTGGAGGGCAGGTGTCTGGTAAATATGGAAACTTATCTCTGGACCCAGCATACACCTCTCTTCTCTTTCACTGAGGGTCCAGTGGCATCATTTGGATGCCCTGGTGCCCTGCAACTCCTCAGTGTGTGTAAACATGGCCATTATGCTGATAGCTGGCTATTTTGGGCACCCAGAGAATAATGCCAGTGTTCTCAGTGGCACTATTGGTTATCACATCTCTGCTGAGCAGGGGCTTCTGGCTTCTGAAAAGCAATGAGATAAAAAGGGGAAATGATTCATTTGTGTTGTATGCTCCAGCATGGACTTGGGGAAGTGACAGATCGGCATGTCTGTTGAGAGTGGGCTTGATGCTGTGCAGTCCACAGCCCTGGCTGTGAAGGAAGCAGCCTTCATTAGGGCCCTCAGCTTGGCCCATGGCACCTGCTCTGGGGAGTTCATGATCTGCTGACATCTTGGCTCCTCTGCTTTTTCTTTCTCCATTTGCCTTTATTTTCACATAGCATTTATGTTTATACTGAGCATTTTTCCCACAGTGTCTCCCTACCCTGTGATGCAAGTGGTGCACATGTTACTACCCCCTCTTTACAGATGAGGAAAATTGAGAAAGGAGAAAGAAAACACATCTGGGAAAACTTGAAATGCCTTATGAAGGAGGCAGCCCCAGCTTGGGCTTGATGGCAGATCAGGGTTCTGAGAGAGGACGTTCCAAGCCCTCTCAGTTTTAAGTTGGGAGGAAAGTAATAGTCTAGCTTCAGAAGTTGAACAGTTGTTAAGTATTTATTAAATACATTCTATATTTCAGGTACCATACGAGGTGGTACATAAAAAAACAAATGCATCTGCCTTCAAGGAGCTTATAGTCTAGCTGGAGGAGACAGTATGCACGTGTGTGTGTGTGTGTGTGTGTGTGTGTGTAAATATATATAAATATATACACACACACACACACACACATATATATATATATATATCCTACACTAACACATATACGTGTAGATATGAATGGATGCAAAATAATTTGGAGGGAGGAAGGCTTTAATGTGCAGAAGAATGAGGGCTGGCTTCTTGCAAAGGGCTCATATGAGCTGAGCCTGGCTAGTAGAGCATTTAAGAGGGAAGACTGTGGAATCAGGTTGGAGAGCTAGTGTGGGCCCAGATTGAGAAGGGCCTTAGATGCCAGGCTTACTGCTCTTGGGGCAATAAGGATCCCCTAGAGATTTTTTAAAACAAGTTCTTTATGAAATTTCCTGTTTCTTTCATCCCTTTGGTTCCCCTGAAGGTTCTGAGGAGGGGAGTGGCATACTCTAACCCGTGACCTTGGTAAGATGACTTTGGCAGCTGTGCAGAGAAGAGTTTGGAGAGAAACAGAAAAATCAACTGAGAGACTATTGTCACAGTCCAGGTGAGAGATAAAACGTGGAGGTGGCAATGTGAGTGGACTACTAGAAGAATTTCCAGTGTGACTGAGCAGACAAAACTCATAACCATGAAAAAAAGTAAGGAAGCAAAATCTTGATTAGGCAATAGATGTTGCAGAGGTAGGAATTCAAAGGAAGGAATACAGAAAGGACTGAACTGTCTAGAAAAGTTGGGGAAGGCAACCCCAAAGAGCCACCAAACATCAGAACTGGAAGGGACCTCAGGACCCATTTATCTCATAAACATCCAATAACTTGAATGGACTTAAGTTCAGATGACCTCATTTTACAGAAACCCAGAAGGGGAAATAAGTTGTCCAAGGTCACATAATGAATTTATGGCAAAGATGGGACTCCATCACATTTCTCTCGGCTGCCAGCCTAGTGTTGATCTGTATTTCGAAGGATATGTAGCATGGCCAACAGGTGAACAAGAGGCATTTTAGGCCAAGGGAGCAGTATGAAGGGGTCCAGGTGGGGATGAGAATGGTACACCGTGGAGCCTTGACTGCTGGTGGGAAGGGAAAACCAGAAGGCCCCCTGGAAGACCTTTCTTCCATTATGTATCGGTACTGATTTCAAACATTCTCACAAATTGTAGAGGTGGAGGGGACATTGGAAGTCATGCCACCCACACTGCCCATAGTATAGCTGTCTTTCCTCCTACAACCTCGAACAAAAAAAGGGCAGAGAAGCCCACTTGTTCTCATCCTTGCATTCCCAAACTTTGCATGACTGCTCTTGAATTTGTCTGTTTTGATTAATTCCAAACTCACCACAGTGTATGCTAGAAATGTTAACTTTGTAGACAAACATTAAACATGGGAAATGTAAATAAAGCTGAGTCCTATGGGGTTGTCCTTGTGGAATGCAGAGGCAGAAAGAATCCCCAGCCCAGCCCCTTTATCCCTCTGGTATTTTAATCTCTGCTGAGGTTTTCTTTTGGGGGGGGGGAAGCAGTTAGGTTGTTTTTGTTTTTTTTTAATTGCTGTTGTTTAGAAAGTCTTCTTGGCATCCATTTGTTGTGCCTGCTGTGTTCCTCAGTGTCCCAGAAGTCACCGTGTCATTGGAAAGGACGGTAGACTGGGGTTCACCTCTTGGCTTTGGCTCTGGCTGGCTGTGGGAGAGACTGTGGGCCAGTCACTTTGTGACAGTTCTTTCAGGACTGCTCACTCTAGGCTGGAAGAGACCTTACTGTTCATCCATGTTGACCCTTTCTTCTTACAGGTTAGGAAAATGAGGCCCAGCATTTCAGAGGTGTAGCAGGAAGGCCCTCCTGTTACAAATGGGTCCCCTAAATGCTCTTCAAGGATGGGGTATCTTGTGGGTGTGTATCAGCCTCTCAAAGCATTTATATTTCACAAGAGAACCAGAAGGGACAGATCTGTTGCCTGGCATGAAGAAAGTGCTTAATAGATTCTTTTTGATTGATTGGCTTATTGGTTTAAGGCAAAAGACGCTTTATTCAGCACCCAGCCGAGCAAAGTAACTGACAAAGACAGCTTTCTCCCTGAATCTGTAGAGCATATTGTCTTATGGGGGAAGAAGAACACAAAGAAAATGCACATGACCTTGGAGGCCCCAAATTGAGCACAGGTGTAGGGACATGACTCCAGCGTCCTGTTGGTGTCGTTATACTGTTTTCTGCTGGGCTTCACATACAGAAGGGCAAGACGTTTCCACTTTCTGGGGTGTCCTCCTCTGGTCGAAGAGGACCACACCTGTTCTCTCCTCTCGTCATCTGCTCTGCAGCTCATCTGCTGCTTTCTGCTACCATCTACTGGAGGTAGCCCCAGCTCAACCCTTCCCTGCCAAGGGAGAGCTAAGGCTTTTGTTAATGTGTAACTCTGCAACCAGTAGAAGCCTCCAAATTAAGATCATATCTATTCTTCTCATAGTTTTTCCTCTATTAGTCTCAAGACCTTCAACCCAAGCCAACTAACTGATTTGGGATTACACAATTCATTACGGCTCATGTTAATTACCCAGGTGTCAATAGTGGACTGTGGTGACAGGGCTTCTGTAATGTTCCCTAACTAGTATGCAAATGCATCTGAAGGACAGGAACAGATGGGCCAAGTGAAGCTGGCAGGGCCATTGGGCCTGTCCCTGTTCCACAGTGTCTTCATTGTACATATTTCCCACAACAAAATCACCAACACAAATCTCACTGGCCTCTCTACAGGAAACAGTCTGATGGTCACCAGCAGCCTCTGTGCTATCTTTGGAACCTGTGACAGGCAGCTGTGGAGCGAAAGCAGTACCTCACCTGGAGACTAGGAACCTGGATGCTCATCCTGCCTGTGTGATGTAGGGCAAGTCACCCAGTCACCCCTTCACACCTTCCATTCTGCCTCTGCCAAATGGTTTTGACTTCCAAGGTTCCTAACAGGCCCTACTGTCCCTTCTGTGTTCTAAGGACATTCTGTATTTTTTTTTTGGAGGGGGGAAGGCAGGACAACTGGGGTTAAGTGACTTGCCCAAGGTCACATGGCTAGTAAGTATTTGAGCCGGATTTGAACTCAGGTCATCTTACTCCAGGGCCGGTGCTTTATTCAGGGTGCCACCTAGCCGCCCCAGGACATTCTGTATTTTAACATTCTGTGTTGTCAGGCCCCTTTCTGCTCTCTCATTCCACGTTCAAAGGCCCCTTCTGGCTCCATATTTGAAAGTTCCTTTCTCTGACATTCTAAGAGTTGGGATCCATAGTAGAAGTAACACCATCAGCCACTCTAGCACCATCAACAAGCCTGAGGCAGGGGTTGGGGGGGGCAGGTAATACGGCATTCTTTTTTTATTGCTGGCAACAGGAGTCAATGTCCTTTCCTGGCATTAGCGTATGCATAGCACTCTCTGTTCAGTGTCTCCTTTGCTGCCCAGCTGAGATCTTTTCACATGTCAGGGGCACATACAGCTCCTGTTTGTTTTCTGCCAGTGGCCAAGTTATTTAACAAGCAATGCTTGGGAAAAACCAAGCAGCAAAAATTTAAGCTCTTCCTGGTTAAATAAACAATTAAAACTCTGCAGGAGTGAGGGGGCAGCATCACCACTGGTGTCGCCATCACCATAGGGAACATGCTGTTCAAGGTTCATTTCTTCTGCTGAGGTACCAGAGCGATTGGTTTCAATTATTCTTTATTGGTAGAGTCTTTCCTTCTGCAACAAAGCTGTGGCAACAGATTCCTGGCTGGGTATTCAGAGAGAGACCGACTTAGTCCCATGGGGAAGAGATGGGGAGCCTTTGTGGCCTCTTTTTCCAATTTCATGGCTGATTTTGGATGAGCTCAGAATATTTCTGAAAGAAGGTTGGTGGAGCAGAAAGTCAGTGAGCAGACTTGCATTCTGGGGTAAGGGCAAAAGCTTTGGATCGAGACAAGGCACTCCATCTCCAGTCTGGGGATTTTCATTGGCTCTGTTCCATGTCTGAAATACTCTCTCCTCATATTTGCCTCTTGACTTCCTAAAAGTCCTGGCTAAAATCCCATCTTTTACAAGAAGTTTCTTCTGATACCTTTAGCACTTGCGCCTTCCCTGTGTTGATCATCTCCAGCATAGCCTGTCTGTTTTCTGCATGTTGTCTCCCCCATTAGACTGTGAGCTCTTTGAAAACATAGACTGATTTTCCTTGTACCCCCAAAACTTAGCATATAGGAGGTGTTTGATAAATATTTGTGAGCTGACTCAGTTTGAATCCCAACTTGGTTTCTTATTGCCTGTGGAATGATAACCTGTAAGAGAAGGTAGACCCTCTGTGTCCATGAGGAAACCACTCCTATCAGTGACCTTGCTGTGCTGTTCAATTAAATGTCTCCTCTTCACTGAACTTCATCTTCCACTCCTAGAAAAAGAAGAACTGGTTCTTTACCTGGCATCTGTGAATATGCTTTTTAAAATGTTGTGACAGCTATATTTCAGTATAATTGGTGCCTTTAGTAATTCCCTGTATTTTATTTTATGCATTTATAAGCTTTATTCTGAGAAGGGGTCCACATTTCACCAGACTGCAGAGGAGTCTAGGACACAGAAAAGGTTAAGAACCTTTGGAATAGATGATTCCAAGCACTTTTCTAGTCCTCAATTCTTTAAGCCTAGGTACAAAAGCAATATATATGTAGGTATACACACAGTATATATACACACAGTAGAATTTGGAGGGCCCTGAAGGTCTCCTTCCTAAAACAGCATCCCTTTTGTGCCTACTATGATAATTGAAATTCCACAATTAGAAACTCATGTCTTTGAATTTCTTATTAACATCCAATATCATTGGGAATACTCCATCTGAAAGTCAGCATGATATGTGGGGAAAAAAAGCATAAGCTGTATGATGTTCAATAAGTCAGTCAGTCTTCTTGGACCCTCCTTCCCATGAGCTGTAAACTAAGATAGAAATGGGAGGGGGTGAGGGCCCTATTGATCAAATTGTCCAATGCTCATATGTTACAAACAAGGAAAAGATGCCCAGAGAGGAAGTGGATTGCTCCATGTAAATCACTGTGGAGTCAGAATTGGGGTTCAGTGTCAATTCTGAGGTGCTGGCCAGCTTTGACCTCCGATGGCATCGCACAATGGTTTGTAATTCATGAGTGTGCTATTCATCACACTAATAAGTGGCTGTTGATCCCATCTGAAGACCTTCCCTTGTTTTCTAAGACAACCTAGTCAACTTTTGAACAGCTCCAGTTGTTAAAATGTCTTGTCAACCGTGGCATGACAGCTAAGTGGTGCAACATATAGAAGGTGGGCCTGGAGTCAGAAAGATCTGAGTTCAAATCCAGCTTCAGACACTTAACACAAAACTAGCCATGTGACCTTGGGCAACACACTTTTAAGTTTAATTTGCATTATTAAAATTTTCTCCCTCACTGTAGAAAAATCTAGGAGGTAGAGCCAAGATGGCAGAGTAAAAGCAGGAACTTGGCATGAGCTCCCACTCCAACCACCTCCAATACCTGTAAAATATGACAAATTTTAGAGCTACAGAACCCACAAAGTGACAGAGAGAAACAAATCTCCCACTGAAGGCAGTCTGCCAGGCTGATAGGAAGGTCACCAAGCTGGGAGCCGAGCACAGTCCATGTGAGCTGCACCATATCCAGGGTGACCCTGACCAGAGGCCCAGACCAGCAGGAGCAGCCTTCAGGAGAGTGAATCAGCAGCAGCTATGGTGGTTTCCAGACTTCTCAACCCATAAACGCCAAACAGAAAGTAAAAGATCAGTAAAGAACTCTGTTGGAACCAGGTGAATGAAGAACATGATCCAGCCTGCTCCTGGGGTGAGAGGTGGCAAAGGTGCAGCTGACTGCAGCTGCTGCCACGTGGCTGCCTCCAGAGCTCCTGGCCTGCAAATTGTAGGGGAACCAAGTGACCATTCAGAGGGCAATTGCTGTTGCTTTGACTTGCTCGGATCTGGGTCGCAGTGTTGGGTGGTGGTCCTGGGGTGTGTGGCCAGTATACCAGAGCTTTGTGGGGGCTGTAGAGAGGGTGCGCTCGTCATAGCTCTGGCAACTGTGAAAACCCCAGTGATTTGCAGCTCTCTCCCCTCTGGAAGCAGAGTTCTACCATTGCAAGGAGCTCAAAAGTCAAGTAATTGGCTGGCAAGACGAGCAAGCAGAGGAAGTACATAGAATCCTTTTTTGAAGACGAAAAGAATCAAAACATGGATCCAGAAGAAGACAACAAAATCAAAACTCCTGCATCAAAAGCTTCCAAGAAAAATATGAATTGGTTACAGGCCATGGAGGAACTCAAGAAGGATTTTGAAAAT
The DNA here is from genome assembly GCA_028646575.1 of Pseudocheirus occidentalis. Classification (NCBI taxonomy): domain Eukaryota; kingdom Metazoa; phylum Chordata; class Mammalia; order Diprotodontia; family Pseudocheiridae; genus Pseudocheirus; species Pseudocheirus occidentalis. The sequence continues at coordinate 46,329,173 of CM053599.1, read as the reverse complement.
CAAGTAAGAGAAGTGGAGGAAAAATTGGGAAGAGAAATGAGAATGATGCAAGAAAATCATTAAAAGCAAGGCAACAGCTTGCTAAAGGAGACCCAAAAAATACTGAAGAAAATAACACCTTAAAAAATAGACTAACATAAAGGGCAAAGAGTCCCAAAGAGCCAATAAGGAGAAGAATGCCTTAACAAGCTGAATAGCCCAGATGGAAAAGGAATTTCAAAAACTCACTGAAGAGAATAATTCCTTCAAAACTGGATTGGAGCAAATGGAAGCTAATAACTTTATGAGATATCAAGACACCATAAAACAGATCCAAACAAATGAAAAAGTAGAAGGCAATCTGAAATATCTCATTGGAAAAACCACTGACCTGGAAAATAGATCTAGGAGAGATAATTTAAAAATTATTGAGCCACCTGAAAGCCATGATCAAAAAAGAGCCTAGAAATCATCCTTCAAGAAATTCTCAGGGAAAATTGCCCAATATTCAAGAACCAGAGGGCAAAATAGAAATTGAAAGAATTCACTAATTTGACTTTCAAATACAAGGAGGAAGAGAAGCATTAGAAAGTAAACAGGAAAAAGAAATCATAACTTATTAAAGTTGAACTATTTACATTCCTACATGAAAAGTGATAATTGTAGCTCATGAGACTTTTCTTAGTATGAGAATAGTTGAAGGGAATATATATGTACACATATATGTATACATACATGTATATATATATATGGGAGGGTATATATGTATATAAATACATATGTGAGTGTGTATATGTGTATATGTATACATAGAGGACATAGGATGAGTTGAATATGAAGGGATGATATCTAAAAAATAAAATTAAGAGATGAGAGAGGAATATAATGGGAGAAGGGGAAAGGAAGAGATAGAATTGGGTAAATTATCTCATATAAAAGAGGCAAGAGAAAACTGTTACAGTGGAGGGGAAGAGCAGGAAGGTGAAAGGGAATCGATCAACCTTACTCTCATTGAATTTTGCTTAAGGAGGGAATAACATACACTCTCAATTGGGTATCTTACCCTACAGGAAAGTAGAAGGGAAGTGGATAAGAGGGGAAATGATAGAAGGGAGGGCAGATTGGGGGAGAGGGTAGTTAGAAGCAAACACTTTTGAAATGAGACAGGGTCAAAGTAGAAAATAGAGTAAGTGGAGGGCAGGATAGGAGGGAGGGAAATATAGTTAGTCTTTTACAATATAACTACTATGGAAATGTTTTGTGTAACCACACATGTACAACCTATATTGCATTGTTCGTCTTCACAGTGGGGGTAGGTGAGGAGGGAAGAAGGGAAATAATCTGGCAATTAAAGTTTTAAAAACAAATTTTAAAAAACTTTTTTACATGCAATTGAGAAATAAGATTTGCAGGCACTGGGCTATAGAAATTCATCTTGTCCTCCTAGAAAGTGAAGGGTGGATGGGGGAGGATATAAGAGAGAGCAGGTTGGGAGGGGGTATTCAGTAGGCTCGCTATCTTAGGGAAAATTTGTACTCAAAATCTTGTGAAAATGAATGTTGAAAACTAAAAAGAAATAAATAAAAGATTAAGACAAAAAATCTAAATCAGCAAAACAATAAATCAAGATCTGATTTGTTATGTTTGCCAATTTCCAATGCTCACACTGAAAATTCTACAATCTGCTTTCCCAAGTAATATGAACTGGTTCAAGCATGCCCCTGTGCCTATTAACACCTCCAGTGAGGTGATTGATGACATCTCCTTGATACAGTGTAAATGAGTGTGCTTATCCTGGGGACTTGTTGGCCCATAGATACTATTAAGAATGATTGGCTGAATCATGGTATTATAAATCAAGACTTTTTAGAGGGAACAAATGACTCTGTTGGAGAGACCAGAGCTGAGAGAGCTGAGTGTGATCAGGCCACAGAAAGTAGTCCTGGGAGGCTAGAGAAGGAGAGTGGTCTGCCCTGCATGCGCCTCTCCAGGGTGTCTCTAAAGCCCCGAGACTTCCACTATGGAAGATGGGTCCAGGAAGGAAGGAAGGAAGGAGGGAGGGAATGCCTGGAGGAGGAGCGAGGCAGTGGGGAAGTTCTTCGACCCTGCAGCCTGTGGAGAGAAGAAAAGAGGAGTCCTCTTCAAGTGGTTGAACCAAGACTCCTGGACAGAGGAGCAACAACGTGACCTCTGAGACAGGACAAAACCACAATGCATAAGGAACAACCCAGAGGTTGCCCTTCATTGCTACTGTGGATTGTGAGAATTGTGCTCTTAGAGATTTACTTTTTAGTAAATATCTTTCCTTGTTGGGGGCATCTTATTCACAGGATGGTAGAAGGGAGCAGGGAACAAGCATTTAAGCACCTACTATATGCCAAGGACTGCTGAGCACTTCACAAATGCAATCTCATTCCATCCTCACAAAAACCCAGGGAGAAAGGTGTTATTATGATGCGCATTCTGTATTTGAGGAAGCTGAGACAGTCTGCGCAGGGTTATGCAGCCAAGTGTCTATATAAACATATATAGGATAATATAATACAAATTTTTTGCCTCGCTTTATTCTGTACAAGTTTTTACAAGCCTTCCCATATTTCTCTAAATTCTTCATATTCATCATTGTGTACAGTGCAATAGCATCATCACATTCATAGCCCACAGTTTGTTCAGCCACGATCCAGTCATCAGGCAATTTGTTCCCAGCTTCGTGTTCTCACTAAGAAGCTGCCATGAACATTTTTGTACATGTGACTCCTTTCTCAATGGCAATAACCTCCTTGGGGAAAAGTCCCAGGAATGTGTTCCTTGGGTCAAAGGCTAAGAGCATTTTAGCAGCTTTTCTTGCATCTTTCTGAATCATCTTCCAGAATGTTTTACCCCCTCCCCAGTTAAACTGGCTGCCTTCCCAGGGCTGATGAGTTTATCAGTTACCTTGTTATTTGACAGATAGGAGAGGAAGACCCTGAAAGGATAGGACAAAGAAAAACTTTGTGTTTGTGTGGTTTTAGGTCTTGAGAACAAGTTGATGTTAGTGGGAGGCAGGCCTATTCAGAGACCACATATTACTTTTAGAAAGAGGACTGAATTTTAAATCAGGAGAGCTGGATTTAAATCCTAGTTCTGTCGTTAACATACAGGGTGACCTTAGGTGAGTAGCTTAGCTTTCTGAGCCTTAGTTGCCTCAATAAAATGGTTGTACCGGTCTATCCATTTGTAGGTTATTTCTAGTCTGAAGGTTGAAGGAAATATAAGGCAGTCAGGGTTGTAGTTTGAAGCAATATTTATTTCAAGAATACACAGGATCAGGGGACAGCCGTATCAACCATGTGACTTCAATATTCCCAGTAGTCCAGTGTTCCCAAATCTGGGGTTCATAGTGCGCAGCGCCGAGCATGAGGAGCTCAGCATCATTTGGGACAGCGATCCATGGCTGAATGACCCTCTAGTCTTCTCACTGACCGAGGCTGCTGCTTTTTTTTTTTTTAAGTAGGGGAGAGGGCTAGAGATTTCTGTCTTAGAGACCAAGTGTAAGTGGTTTGTTTTGTGGTTATGGTGTATACTCCAGCCATCCTGTGTGGTACCTCTAGAGCATAAGATTGTAAACTTAGGCACCTTCAAAACCATCCGGTTCCATCCCTTTTATAGATGAGGAGACTGAGGCCCAGAGTGTTTAAGGGGCCTGGCCAAAGTTGTAAAGTGGTATCTGGCATACTTTTCATTGCAGCTTGCTCTCTGTAAACAGAATGGAACACAGAACAGCCACACTGATAGTCATGCTGTTGATACAGTCCTCCATGATAGGGCTTAATAATTCTCATTCTCCTTGGCTCCTGTACCTGCTGTAAAGATCAAAGGAATAATGGACACAAAGTACTTTTAAACCATAAAGTGTTATTACTATTATCATGGTGCCAAGGGGTAGGGGAGTGGGCATAGACTGGGCCTGCGATCTGGGTGCCAAAAATAGACCAAAGGGCTGGATGGGTTGGCTAATCCCTGAAAACTAATTTTGACAGCTTCAGTTTGCCTGTAGTCAGTGCTTTTAAGAGAGCTGTTTGAGAGGAGGAGCTGGTGCTTCAGGTAGCCATTTCTCACTGGGCATTCTTCTAGTCTTCCTGGGCATTTTGTTGCCCTACCCACATAGCCTGATGTGAGCTGAACAGAATGTATGGTCCAGCTGGGCACAAGCCCAGCCCCGTCAACCTTTGAGAATAAATAGATGACACTGACCTTCTCCAGGCCTTCAGTAGAATTCTCTGCTTTCGAGGTTGTAGGAGCTGAAATTCCTGCTGTGGGGGCTTGGCACAGGCTTAGTTAGCAACCTGACCTCTGGGTACAGGCAGCTCCAGGGATCCAAGATCCCTAAATGCCATTACACCCTTCTGTGAATCACGCTTCCTTCTGGAAGCAGAGTTGGGGAGGAGGCTGCTTCCACAACCGATTTTCTCTTTTTATCCCTCTCACTTAGCACAAAGCCTTGCAAATAGTAGATGCTCAAAAAAATTTTTTTTTTGGTCAGTTGGTCTGGTGGTTGGTCATCTTGGGACCACAGGCTCTGAGCTTCCTTATGAAATTGTATGTGTAAAACTCTTGGCGTACATCTCTATATAGTATTGCATACATATTAGTTATCATGATGATGAAGAAACCCTCTTGGCTGTAGTGAAGGCCTGGGAGTCTGAGGGGTAAAATAAGAAGAGTCATAGACTCGGCATAAAGTTCCAATTCTGTCACTAAATTGCTAAGTGACTTTGGGTCAGTCTTTCTGGGACTCAGTTTCCTCAGTAAATTAGGGAGTGGGATCAGAGCCATAACTAGGCATTGTTATGCCCAGGGCAGGTGTCACATAACAGGACCTCAATTTACGAGGAGAGGATCTGGTGCCTGGGATATAGAGCTGGTGTGTGTGTGTGTGTGTGTGTGTGTGTGTGTGTGTGTGTGTGTGTGTGTGTATGTATGTGTTGGGGGATGACAGGGAGGAATTAATAGAGGTAAGAGGGGTGGAGCAGTGAGGAAGGGGGTATCATATGGTAGCTACCTTTTTTTACATGATGGTTCTCTTACACCTAGGACAGTGCCTGGTACTTGGTAGATGCGTAATAAATACTTGCTGATTGATGACTTGCTAATTAGGCATGAGTGGGAGCCTGACTTAGTGGATAGAGGACAAACCCAAGAGATGGGACAGACTGGGCTCAGGTCCCCTCTCTGCTACCTATTGCTTGTATGGCCCTAGCAGGGTGAGTCGCTTAAGCTCTCCATGCCCCAGAACAACTAAGACCATACATTTCCAAGCATTTCCAATGCTCTGCATTGATGGGGAGGGGGCTGGGGGGGATTTCCTCAATCAGGAGTTCCTTAACCAATGAAGTCATAGGTCTGATTCCATTCCCTCCCACCTCCAAATTCTATCTGACTAATTGTTTTTACAATTGACAGTTGTTTTTACATGACTGGAAGATTACAGGTACTGGGAGCACCCCACCCACCAACTCCCATCCCCAAAGCTTATCACCTTGGGACAAAGCTGTGATTGCCTGCCCTAGTTACCACTTTAGGTAACTTTTCAGGTCTCTTTCAGGTCTAGACCCATTATTCTTTCTGAAAATTCTCTTTCAGCTTTAGCTTTCTGTGATTTGAAAGCCCTTGATCCATCTGACAAGAGGATGCTTTGCTATTGGTAACTACCAAAGGGTCTCTTTCCAACATTCCATCCTTAATGTGGATCTGGGGTATTGCTTAGTGAACAGTACTGAGAACAGAAATGTCTCTAGGGGGTGTGGGGCCTGACACAAGTCACACTGTGTACTGCCTCTCTTCATAGACAGGAGACCCCTTCCTCCACCCCAGTGTCTGGATCTGAGATCCAACAAGAAAAGGACTCCTCACCCCTGTGCCAAGGTCCCCTCTGGCTGGCCAAAGGCACAATGCCCTCATTGAATGAATTAACCACTGAGTTGTTGCATAACAAGCCTAGTTTGAGACCTGAGGGGTGGGCCCACGTCTGGAATATAGTCATGTTCTCTCTCATCCACTGCCAGGAGAGTTTCAATTGAGGGCAGCGTTGAAACACATGCCTCAAATCCTTGATTGCGTACATGGGATGCTTAACCAATTAAAACCAATGTGCAGCCTTTGCCTGGTGGCAAAGAGCCATTCATTTGTTTAGGCCCTGGGTTCATTAATGTTCAGTCTTTGTCTGCAGACAGCGCGTGGCCTCATCTGAAGGCCAGATCCATTTGGAATCCATGTTGGATGTGGTTTGAAGACAATACTAATGAATTCTGGGCTAAGTTCTTTCTCTCCTCTCTGGGGAGTTCTCTTGAACTGGGCCTGGGGATATCTGAATGTGGTTTTCATTTGTGTCTTCCTCATCCCTGCTGGCAGACAGGCTTTCTGTCATCCTGGCTCGTATTTGGAGATAGAAGGAGAGAGGGAATAAAATCGTTAGACAGTGCTGCCCTTGGCAACATAGTGAAGTAGGCAAAGTTGGAATGGGTTTCTCCATCCTCTTCCCAGCTCCTTCCAGGGCTGCTGTGTTCAGGGCCAACGGGCCTGGCACCATGGTTGGGGCTTCACAGTCTCAGGCCAGTGTCCAGGTGATGAGGGTGGAACAGGTCTGAGGCCATCTTCCCTGGGAAACTGGGGGATAAAGGGAAGAACAGGGAAGGGGAAGAGTTAGAGACAAGCTAGAATGTTCCTGCAGAGCATCACTTCAGCTTCAAAGAGTGTGTCATGGAGTTAGGGGTACTGGTGAAGTTGGTCATGTGCCTCCAGCCCTGCCTTTGACTGCTGCAGTCAGCGTCCTGTCTGTCTGTCCTCAGGCCTTGGGCCCAGTTGGCTGTCAGACGGGTAGGGGTGTGATGGAAAGAGCACACTGCTAACTTAAGCCTAGATTTCAGCCTTCTTTCCCCTCACCTGGAAGGCTAAGCAAACAAACTCCTCTCCATGCCTTCCTTTATAGAGGGCAGAGGCTGGACTTGCTACTTACTCTGCTCTGCATTTGCTCTTCTGCCTGGTTTCAGCTCCATGAAGCAAGATGCTGCTTGCTGGAGACCCTCTGGTTTCCCCTCCTCCTTGTCTCCTCTTATGCATTGTCTCCATTCACCCCCCCCCCCCATTAGATTGTAAGCTCCTTGAGGGCAGGGACTGGTTTTATCCCTTTTTTCTTTTCTTTTGTCTCTACTGCTTAGCACAGTTCTTGGCACATAGTAGGCATTTAACGAATGTTTAATGTTTAATGAATGTTAATTGAAATAGATCAGATTGGACTGGGAATCAGGATGCCTGGCTTCCAATCCTGGATCAAACACCCTGTGTTACCTTGGGGAAGTTGCTTCCTGTCTCTGGCCACAAGGAATCTGAGAATATTGATGGGATTGGATGAGATGATCTTGAAGTTTCCTTCCAGCTTTCAGAAATCCCTCCTCCCGCCCACCCTTCCCAGAAACACTTGCATTGTCCAAGGGCAATCCAAAAGAGAGAAATATTTGATGGGCCCAAAAGAGGGGTACAATTTTTGGTGTGATAACAGAAAGTGAAGGAGATATTGTTGGTTAGTTGAGGAGACTCTACCAGGTGCCCCTCAAATTATACCACATGGGTAGAGAGCTGCCTCTGTTCCCTGGAGCTTAGATTTTGTCTAGGCCTATGGTTTGAGCATGATGTAGCCTCAGTAAGAGAGGAGACATGCGTTGCTGGTGACTCCCTTTGTTATAATAATAAAAAATAATGATATTTGTAGGGTGCTTTAAGATTTACACGGTATTTTTTGTATATTATCTCATCCTCCGCACAGCTCTGAGAGGTAGGCGCTATTATTACCCCCATTTTACAGTTGAGAAGACTGAGGCAAACAGAGGTTAAGTGATTGACCCAGGGTCACACAGCTTGTAAGGGTTTGAACTCAGGTCTTCCTGATGCCAGGCCTGGATCTTTTTCTGTTATGCTGTGTCATAGGTCGGGGCTGGACCAGCTCTTAGATTTGATCTAATCCAACCTCCCCATCTGGCAGATGGGGAGAGGCTCAGGGATGAGAAGTGAATTACCCGAGGTCATACAGAGAGTTAAAGACAAGGCCAAGGCTAGATCAGAGGTTATCTGATTTAAAGTGAGTTAATTTTCAATGAAAGAATTCTGGGAAATCCCCTGAGCTGCAAATCCTGTGTCAGGACACCTACTGCCTTCCTCTCTTAGGCCTCGTAAATAAAGACAAAATGAATAGCAAGATAGACTTAGGTTAGACACGGAGAAGCCGCTAGGAGGAAGCCGTTCTCAATATCTCCTTGGAGAGCAGATGTATCAGTAGAATGGAAGCTCTTTGAAGGCAAGGACAGTTTTTCATTTTGTGTATCTCCCAAGCACCTGGCATAGCCATCACCTAACCCATTTTATTGGAAGTGGATTGGTTTGACTTGTGGTGAGCTTTCTGGTTCCTCCTCTCCTCCTTGGCTAGAACACTAAATGGGCAAACACACCTTTTTTTACTTTTTATTTTTTTATAGTTTAAGGGTACCCCAGTTATCAAAGCGCTTGTTATCACTTTCAGTGCAGGAGAAAGGACTTTCCAGGAAGCCAGGGTACATGTGCATTTAGAGCGGATTGCTCCACCCTATACTTTAATCTTTCCCAAAGCACCTCCCCATGATCCATGATCCATGACTTGCTGTGGCCTACTAGGTCAAGTTCAGACTCCTTACCCTGCAATGAAAGGTGCCACCCTTGCCCGATCCCCATTCTGGGCACTTCTCTCTGTTCAAGGCCATTCCTCTCCCCGCTCTACTCCTCTTTCCATATGCTCATCTCTGTTATTGTGTCTGTGCTCGTGGCATTTCTCCTTCCTTGAGCTACACCACCACCCTGCCCTACCCCTCTCCAGTCCTGTCCGAGAGCTTAAGTGACTTGTCCAGAACGTCTCAGCTGGTTAGTGGAAGAGCCAGCTACCAAACTCAGTCCAAAACATCTTCACTGTTTCATGTTCATTAATCATCTCTCACTTAGACTGGAGGTCTGAAGGGACCAGCCGGTCTGTGTCTGTGACCCCCATCTTTCCCTAGCATCATCTTGGGAATCCTATGGGTTCTTACCCAAGGAAAGAGCTTCAGCTGGGAATCAGGAGACATCTTCACATCCTTGCTCTGTCCCATCTTGCCAGTGACCTCAGGTGATTTACTTTATCCTTGGTCTTGGTCTCTCCATCAGTGATGTGAGATCAGAAAAAAATGATGCCTAAATTCCCTTTCAGCTGAAAAAGGGGGGAAAGCATTCTACTTGAGATAAAGGAACTTGTGGAAGCTCTCTCCCTAGGGGGCTTTCAGAAATTGAGATCTAGGAGGGAGAAGGGGAAGGGCTGGGCAGATCTGGGCATTGTAGTGGAAAGTGTCACTGGCTGGTAGCTACACGTCTTGAGTTTGAATCTTGGCTCTGCCACTTAACAAGTGTGTGACCTTAGACCGACCACTTCCTCTCTGGGCCTCAGTTTTCTCCTCTATAAAATGGGAATGGGGTAAGGTAGGTGAATTAGATCATTTCTAAGGTCTCTCCTAGCTCTTCTGTAATTTAGGCCTGTGATTTGGAGCTTGTAAAGGCCCTTCCCCCCTCCCCTCAACCAAAAGTTTCTCAGAGTTCAGCTAAACCATTTTATTTTTAAATGAGAAAACTCCTTGAGGACTAGTAAGCCATGTTTAGCATGTTCTTTACTAGGCCTAACTCCCTGTGGATGCTTAGTAACTAGATTATCCAGTAGGGTCCACATGGCCCTTCATGGCTTCCCACCAGAGCTACTTTATGTTTATCTGAGAACTCTACAGCTATGGAATCAAGTAAACATAACCTACCAGCCCAGAGATGTAACTAGGGTTGGGACAATGGGGTGTTGTCCTAGAGCACTGACAATCAAAGACACTTATACTATCCTTCAGAAGTTTAGAAACAACTGATCTTAAGACAGTAAGTCACTAGATGGAGTGTTTTATCTCTGCCCCAGCCCCGAGGACAGTTATACCCCAAATGATTTCCCTAGCCCAATTCAGTGTAGGTCTCTTCTCTCCCAGTGGTGGGCTTCCCACCTGGGAGATGGGGCTAGAATCTTCCCCCTCCACAAGCCCTACAGGTTGGTATCCAGGGGTCTCTTCCCATCATGTCCTCAACTGTACTTCTCTTTCAAAGTTGATGCAAGAACATATTTCTTGACCTAGACACAGTTTATAAACTGAGTACCAAAGCATCATAGCCCTCCACGATCCCAGTCAAATTGTTTCAGCATCATAGATTCTCATATTTCAGTCTGTTCTAGTTCTGAAAACCCCATTGGACAGTGGTGGGCTGAGTAGGGGTCTGGGTGTTTACTGGCTAGATTTCGTTCTTAAAGACCATGCATTAAACCCAGTTTACTCTGGCTTGCACTGAGTGGCCAACAATAGGTCTCTTCTCAAGAACCACTTCCTTAATGTTTATTCTTTGGGTCCTGATGGCTCTGAGTGAATGCAAGTAATAATTTCTCTTTTGTCAGCAACTCTTAGAGTCTTCCCCTACCAATTTGATTTTTAAAATTATTATTAAAAGGGCCATACCTTGACTTAATTCTTAAAGAGGCCTAATCATTGAATATCAGTGAGAACAAGGAAATACCTTAGCTTATGGTCAAGATCTCCCACTGCATCCTGGGCCACCTCCAGTCATCCTGAGCCATATTTGGCTGGTGGGCCCAGATGCTCCAGAGGAGAAAGTGAAACTGGTGACTTTAGCCTTCCCTCACTTGAATCCAGTTCACTGCAAGTCATGGCATCTCCTCTCTGATGTCATGGTCCTCGTCAAGAACGAAGGATAAACCACACAAAAACCATAATCACAGCCCACAATTCTGTAGGGCTTTGAAATCTGCCCACTACTGTCCTTAGAATGGCCCCATGAAATAGACCAATTAACATTATCCTCACTGTACCAGTGAGGAAGGTGAGCCTCAGAGAGGTCACATAACTGATTTGTTAGCACCTGTACAGTAAGTATCTCAGGGAAGATTAGAACCCAGGTCTCTCAGTTCAAATTCTAGTGTTCTAACCACATGTCTCTCTAAGAAAGAGCAAGAGCTATACCTTATGCCATTTCAAACTTCTGGAGAGATGAGAGAGAGAGAACCAAATCAAGAAGGTGGCTTTCTCATTGGATCAGATTAGAACTTCAAATTACCTGCCTCACACAATGGCTACAATAACGTACAACTAGAACACTCATTCTAGAAACTAAAACTGTGAAAAGAAAAGGAATCTTGAGTAATTGTAATGACTAGTCTTGATTCTCAAAGAGCTACATGACGGAACCCTCTCCTTTCCTCAGAGAGGTGGAGGACTATGGATGTGGAATGTTGAATCTCCTGTCATTCTTAGTCATCTAGTCTGTTGGTTTTACTTTAACTGTTTTTCTAAAAGAGAGAGTCCATGGGGTGGAGGACAACCTGGAAATGAGTGGGATATTTAAAAAAAATGAAGGAATCAATAAAAAGTATTTCTAAAAGATTGTCCATCAGATTCTTCAGTTGTATTCTGCCTAACTGATAAAAATGGCAGCTTGGCTTGGCTTCCAAGGAAGGTTAAGGATGCCTCCCTTCTCTCCAAGGACTCCTCCCTTCTCTGCTTTATGACCTCAGCCTTATCTCTTCAGCCTTCTTCACAGTGCCTGGCCCCTAGTGGATGGTTAATAAATGTTTGTTCCTTCCCACTTTCCAACCTCTCCCTCACACACCCTCCTTCCTAGGAAGGAGGATAATAATAGCTTTGGAATCCTATTATGGGAAGACCTTAGAAGTCATCAAAGTGGCTCAGTTACCCTCTACCCCCCAGACCTTTGGGCTCCTCTAGCACACATTCTTGGACTGATACACCCCCAGGCTTAGGAAAATACTTCTGCTTCTCTTAATAATTCTTCCACTTTCCTCCCTCTGATACTGCTTGGTACTTTGGGCTCTTTTATGCTCCTGGGACCTTAGGCCTTAGACCATAATAGGCCACAGACACAGCACCTGGCACATAGTGGATACTTCCCTCTGATTGCTCCCACTGTTACCACCAGTTACCCTGTGTATGATAAGTATGATAAGCCCTGCTCATTCTTCAAGATGGTTTCTGTTCTACTTCCTTCTCCAAGCCATATGACCATGGGTCCTTTGGTCATCTTAGGGCTGGAGGGGATGTCAAGGTCCAACCCTCCTTGTTTTACAGAGAAGCAAACTGAGACCCAGAGAAATTTCCCAAGTTCTAGGACTCCAACAGAGGTCACAGGATCAGAAGGGCGCTTAGAGGTCATCTGGTCCAACCCTCTCCCTTTCCAAAGCTCACACATTTCATAAGCTTACACTTACACTTAGAATCTTACAGATTCAGAGAAGTCTGGAAAGACTTGTATGAACAGATACAAAGTGAGACATGCAGAGAACAATTTACATGATGACCACAATAATGTCAAGGGAAGCAACAACTTTGACTTGGGATAGTCTGGGATAAGTCATGTGAGTGTTTTTATGCCTCTTATTATTTCGGAGAGGAACTGAGGCCATAAGACCATAAACTTAGAGCTAGCACAAACCTGGCATATTATTAGTGTTGGCTTCTAAGTCTGGGTCTCTGATTCCAGTCCCAGTGCCCGTCACTGCCTGGGATGACTCCTGAGAGATGGGAGATGTCCTTGAACACTCCGGCCATCACGCCAGATTTTCTGGTTCATGTTTCAGACCTCTGCCCACTCCTCTACATCCTGACTCTGAATCTCTACTTCACCATGACCTCACTTCTCCAACCTTCCTGTGAGTTCTCCTTCTACAGAAGCAGCCAGGTGTGTAAGTGGTACAGTGGATAAAGCACTGGGCCTGGAGTCAGGAAGAGCTGAATTCAAATCCAACCTCAGACACTTGCTAGCTGTTCTCTGTGTCTCTGAAAAATTGGAAGAATAATAGCACCTTCATCGTGAGAAAGAAGTGAGACAATAAGTCATTTAGCATGGTACCTACATATAGCAGTGGGGGCTTCACAAATATTTATTTCCTTCTTTCATCAGTAACTTAGAACTTAATTACATGGTCTTTGTAGCATCCATAGGCTTTTTGATGTGTGTGAATCCCGCCTCCCCAGATAGACTGCTGAGCTTCCTGAGGGCAGGGACTAGTCAGTTGCCTTCTTTTGTTTCTTCCAGTGTCGGGAGAGCTCAGTCCTTGCCCAGTGTGGGGGGCTCCTGGTCCGCATTGTCCTTGAGGCAGTCAGGGCGTGTTTTCCACTAGGTGGTGGTATCACACAGGGTAATAACTCTCCCTGAACTAGCCGGCAGCAAGGATGGTGCTGGAGAAGTTTAGGGGGGAGTGGGAGGGTGCGATGCAGTCTGGAAGAGTCAAACCAATGGAACTGCTTGGTCTCCAAACTCAGGGACGTCTCTGCCCCCCAGAATGCCTGCTAGACAGCCTGGTAGACTCTTTCCTAGCTCTTCTTCCCAGGCTCCGGTTGGAGGATAATAATAGCTTTGGAATCCTATTATGGGAAGACCTTAGAAGTCATCAAAGTGGCTCAGTTGCCGTCCACCCCCCAGACCTTTGGGCTCCTCTAGCACACATTCTTGGACTGATGCACCCCCAGGCTTAGGAAAATACTTCTGCTTCTCTTAATAATTCTTCCTATTTCCTCCCTCTAATGCTGCTTGGTGCTTTGGGCTCTTTTATGGTCCTGGGACCATAGGCCTTAGACACAGTGCCTGGCACATAATGGTTGGTTAACAAATGCTTATTGATGAGGGCCTGAGGCCCAGAGAAAGGAAGCAATTCTCTAAGGTCACAGTTAGGGGATAGCAAAGGGAGGATTTGAACCTGGGCTTTTTGGCTATAAAATCCACATTCTTTTCTTCTAGGTTTCTGGATCACACATATCCTCTTGTATTCTGTGCTGCATTGTAGTTGCTGACCACTGCATGCCTGAACACATGACATGCCTCCTGATAGATTCAGTAAACACCTCTTGGTTACCTTAGTGTTTTCTCTGTGCCCAGCACAGTAGTTTACACATGGTAGATGCTTAATAAATTATTCTTGAATGAATCAATTCATTTGGGGAGCGCATTAAGGTTTCCAAAGCACTTTCATGTAGAAGAGGAAAAGCATTTATTGAGTGCTTACTACCTGCCAAATAACTGTGCTAAGCATTGAGAATGCAAAGAGAACAAGGAGACAGTTTGATCTCAGAACTCACTTTGTAATTAGGAGAGTCAGTACCCATAGGGGAGATCAGCTGCAGCGAGGGCTAAGGTCCTTCTAGTTGTCCTGAGGGTCTGATAGGAGGTGGGATGGCAAGGCTCAGTGGTCCTGGGGGGCAGCAGCAGGAGCACCAGCAAGCTTGGGAGTCGGGAGGGCATAGCTTCAGGGCAGATGATGAGGCTGAATGGTCATCATGACCCTGTGGCAAGGCAAATGATGAGACTTGGTATTTCTTCCTCTTACCGTCTTACCCAAGGGACTGTTCTCAGTGACAATGTTGGTTCTGTGGCTGGGGCTCTGGAAGGGTCCAAACTCATGACCATTAGGAAGAGGAGACACCAGTTGCATTTGAGCAAGAGTCAGACTGGGGCTTTGGAGAAAGGCACCTCCACTCTGGTTTGCATCTGAGATCCCCATGTAGGGCTCTGGGCAGTTGACTCTTGGGCTTGGAGCATCTGGAAAAGGGCACACTTTTAAGCTAAATGTGTATTTTTAGTATTTTCTCCCTCACTTTCTTAAGCCTAGACAACCAACCAAACAATAAACCAAGCCTGAATTTGTAGCAGTTGTGTATTTTTAAGGTGTGAAGGCTCCCACTGAAGATGTAACAATGAGGTCTCTGAGCTGGCTTCAGCAGGCCCAGCAAAAGGGCTCCCCTCCCACCCTTGTCCTCTGGAACCTCTGGCATCCAAAGGGTGGTTCAGGGTGGTGTAGGGTCAGGCTCTTTACCCCTAGTGAAGTGGGAAGGGGAGATAAGAAGAGGAAGACTCAAAGAAGTTCCTGTTTGTCCCATGTCATGTTGGACTTCACTTTGGATTTCTCTAATGTACTTACTGTGCGCTAACTCAGAAAAAATCTCGCCTCATTGTAATTTAACTTTTCTGAACCTCAAGTCTACTTCACAGGATTGTTCAAGGGAGGGTGGAATGAGACATTACGTATGAGATGATTTCCAAACAAGATCCTGTCTTAATTTGAGCTACTGTCATTTTAATATTTAACAAAGATAAGTTTATCTAATAATATCATGGAATGGGTGTGCATCAAAGATGTGCATCAAGGAGTGTAAGCCTCAGTCTTCTGGTCTAATTAAATCTCAGAGATAGCGTCATTGGGTCCAGTAATGGAGTCTCTGGCTCAAAAGATACAGATATTTTAGTTATTTTCTTTGCATAATTCTAAATTCTTTCCAGAATGGTCGTGCCATTTCATAGCTCCACCAGCAATCCATGTACACACCTGTCCTTCTGTAACCTTTCCAACATTGAATATTGTTATTATTTTTTTGGTCATCTTTTCCAAATTGTAGGGCATGAGATGAAACCTCTGGGTTGTTTTGATTTGTATTTCTCTTATTATTAGTGATTTAGAGAATTCTCTCATGTGGTCATGAACCCATTGCAATTTTTCTTTCCAGAATAATTTGTTCATATTCTTCTACCACTTTTCTACTGAGCCACTATAATTTTTATTGTGTAGATCTGTAAAACAGTTATTTGTGGTTCTGTCATCAGCATGACTGTAAGCTCAGTGAGGGCAGGCATCTTGTCTCACTGAAACTTTGTATCTCTCCTTCAGCACAGCAGACACTTAATAAGTACTTGTTATGATGTCACAGAGGGCCAGAGAGGAGAGTTCATTCAGCCAAAGTCCCTTATTTTACAAATGAAACTGAGGAAAGTAACTTGTTGAAACATTTATCCTTCGTTGCTTAAAAACAAAACAAACAAAAAACAAAACACCCTTGCCTCAGTAAAAATAAAATGCAGCCTGAAAACTTTCCTCAGGCAAGATGTCTCTTATATATACCCTAATATAATTCACCACTGATGATGGAAATGACCAGAGGTGGCTTGGTTCAGAGTTCCAATGAATATCAACATTAAGCAAGGCATCAAGCAAGGAGATTTTTTTTTACCTCAGGTGTTTGCTGGCACTTGGAAAAATATCCTAGTCTGAGTCCAAACAAGAGGAGGATTGGTTAGCCAATCCACCAACAAAAACTAAGTACTTAGTATCTGTCAGATACTGGGCTAGGTACTTGCCATATAAATGCAAAATTGAGTCAGTTCCTACCCTGAGGAACTTATATTGATTGAAAACTGGGTTCTCCAAATGTTCCATTTTGTAGCATTAAATTTGCAATATTAATGTATTGTGCTCCTTATACCTAGCTCCTGGACAAGGCTATCCCTCCTCTGTGAAATGCAGCTCAATATGAACAAGTTCAATTTAACCATCTACATTGGGAGCTAGAGTGGATGAAAAGTGCATATCATCTAGACCCTGACATCCAGCTGTAAGGGTTGCCCATCAAGTTAGTTCATCAACGTATGTCTTAGATGCTGTTTATGGACACAGACAATGATCTGGGCTCCCATTGTATAGGATCAGGAGATCAATTTATGACATTTTGGGAAAGTCATCAACTCTCAATGAAAACAAATTGTCTTTGTCATTGTTGTTTGGCTGTTTTCAGTTATGTCTGACTCTTTGTGACCCCATTTGGTGTTTTCTAGACTGGTTTGCCGTTTTCTTCAGCTCATTTGACAGATGAGGAAACTGAGGCAAACAGGATCGAGTGACTTGCCCAGAGCACACAACTAGTGTCTGAGGCTAAATTTGAAGTCAGTTCTTCCTCACTCCAAGCCCAGCCCTCTATCCACTGTGCCCCCTTCTTCTGCCTAAACTCATTTCTTCCCACCTCTCAGATGGATAGGTGGTGGGTAGAGGTATACACGGATATATTTTATATATAAGTGACAAACAGGGCCAGTAGATGAACTTGTTTTGTTTGACTGCTTAGTTGTTACAAGGAAAGGCGTTGGTAAAGGAGAGGAGGAGGAGATGGAAAAGAAGAGAGATCATTAATGAAACATTAAAAAAAACAAGGAAGAGTTCAGAGGGAACCACAAACTAGAAAACTTTGGAACTAACATGTTAGCTCCTTATACTTTCACAAACCAAACTGTGTATGATAGAGAAACATGATTTCAAATATAATGCTCTTTTTCTGTTCTTTGTATATGGAAAATCATATTGCTTGATATTTTCCAAGTTCAAAATAACAAAAATTTTTATTAAAATTAAAATCCTGAAAAAAATCCCACACCTCTTTAAGATAATAAATAATCCCCTGATGAGGCTATATGGCTACAAATTATGCACCACTGTGATCATGGAAGACTCCAAATGCACGTTACCTAAAGGAAAATGGGAAGATATGTAAGGTAAGAGGTGTAATAAGGGGTAGAACATTTTGTCAGTGATTACAAGTGTCAGACATTTTTAAGGATTTGTAAGACTCGTGGAAAGGAAGTGGGCTAACTGGTCATGTAGTAAGACAGCAGATAGACAACCCAAGTGCTATATGAAACCCCTAAGATTAAAATAATCAGAGAAAGCATCTACTATGATGGGTAGGTCCTCTTTGGGGGATTTATGGGAAAGAATCACAGGAGATCAGAATGCATTAGTGGAAAGAACTTACAAATCAATGAAATAAAGGATACACCAGCAAAACACAAGAAGTATAAATAATATTCTCTACCCATATAATTTAGTTGGGAAGAGAAGATGTAGGTACCAGAAACAGTTAGACTGCTGCATAAGGCATTATATGATGAAGAATTCTGATAGTGTTTTATGGCATCAGAGAAGAGAGAGGTCATGATGGGAGTGAAGGGGGCTTCATGATGGACCATGGGGAGCTTATGCTGAGTCTTCAAGGACTGGAGAATCTGGTTAGGTGGAGGGAATGAAGAAAGGGATTCCATACTGAGCAGAGACTAAAGGGGAGGAGCCCAGCCAAACCTCATGGGATACCCTGTTGGAGCCTGATTGGGGAGAGGGGCATTTCAGGCTCCAGTTCAGTCATCAGCCTTTAGCCAGTCTCTTTCCCCTGAGGATCTTAATTTCTTTTCCCCCTCTAAGATGGTAAGGCCAGTTTAGATAATTTCTAAGATCTCTTCCAGGTTTATGTTTCTGCTTTTTATTTTATTTTATTTTATTTTATTTTATTTTATTAATTGATTTATTGATTTACTTTTAGTTTACAAGATTCAGTTCCACTGTCCCTTGAATTTCAAATGTTCATATCTCTGCTTTTTAAAAAGTCATTGATATCTTTTGTTTTTATTTCACCCCAGTATGTTCTTCCCTCTCCTCAATTCCCATTATTAATCCATCAATCAATCAGTAGACATTTACTAAGCATCCTACTAATTGCCAGGGATTGTGCTATGACAAAGAAGAGAAATATAAAAGGGGGGGGGGAAAGTAGTACCAGATTAGCTAAGACATCATTAAATCTCTAACAGGATATGCAACATTTTCCACCTGTGGCCCCCCACTTCTGCAAAGATGGGAAAGAGGGAGCTGCATTCCACTAGCTCTTCTTTGAGGCCATGTTTGGTAATTATAATAACAAAGTGTTCAGTTTTTATTTTTGTGATTTTTCTTTCTATTTTTCTTGTCATTCTGCATATTATTTTCCTATTATCCTTCTTGTGGGGGCAAAAAATAGGAGTCAGGAGATCCTAGTTCCTAGTTCTGGCTCCTCATTAGGAAGTCATTTTATTACCAACCTGAGCCCTCGGTTTCCCCACGTGTGCAATGGGTTAACAGTCCCAATCCCTGCCCATAGATATGAATTAGTTTTGTGAATTGTGAATCAGTATACATTCTGGAGAAGTTATTATTCCTCAGGAGAAGAGTAGCATACACTGACATATGGTGAGAAAGAGAAAGGTCAGGGAAGCCCATTGGATGGAGCTATTAGTCAGATGCCTATCACCAGTCACTAGCACCCCAGACTCTGCCTTCCCCTTCTGTTATTTTTGTACTTGTCAGCCTCCCTTGATCTTAGTAAAATATTGACTTTCAGATGGGGATCTTTGTCCCTGCTGGTGCTGTTCCCCTGCCCTTTGTCCCTGGCATGGGCTTACCAGCCGTTACAGGACCATTAAGCTGTAGGCAACCACTCCCCTACTTCCCCTGATCCCCAGCATTCCTCTAAGGTGGAGGCTTCATGTGACCATGGGGAATTCTTGTCCACTTAGCCATTCCTCACTCATCAACAGGGCTTTGAAACCAAAGGACCATGGGGACAGTCCCAGTTCTAGCCTGTTTTGCTCCATCCATGGGACTAGAAACATTGCAGACTGCCTGGGAGTAGGGTATTTCAGGTCTTCTCTTGGGCCTCCTAGGGAAGGCTCTGTGCTAAATGATCCAAGGTCTCCTTTTGGGCCATTCACATTAATGGAGCTTCCAGGGGTTGGCCCCCAATGTTTATGGAGAATCACACAGCTAAGAAGGAAATTCTTTTAAACTTCAGGCAGCTACCCTCCCCTGGTGACTCTGTGTCCTGGTGTGGCACATAGCATTTGATATGGGCAGGGGCAGGTAGGCATCACAAAAGACGAGGCCAATCACTGTTTGCTTCCAGCTCAATGTTTGACATTGAACTTCTTGGCTTCCCTCTCCCTCCCCCCTCCCCTGGGGTTCAGAAGAGAAAGGGTTTGAGCCTGTCACAAGCTCTTTTCCAATCCATCCCCAACTCCGACTCCAAGAACATAGAAGAGTTTTCCATTGCCTATCAGATCAAACCCAAACTCCTCTACACAGCTTCCAGGGCTCTCCATTATCTGGCTCTGCCCTTCCCCAACACAAATATCTCTACTCCAGCTTTATTGATTCCTCCCAAGTTCCCCTGTACCTCTTTTTCATTCCTATCTCAAAGCCTTCACTATGGACATAGATTATTTTACCTCTCTTAGGTTGTTTCCTTATCAGTAAACTGGAAGTAAACCTACCTCAAAAGCTTTTTACAAGGGTCAGATGAGATAATATTTACGTAGGGAGGCCATCCAGCATATGTAGCATAGAGGTGCCAAGGAGGGCCCCAAGATAGACACACTAGATATCTCTAGCCTCTTCTTCCCCTGCTCTTCTCCAGGGGGGACTCTAATTACTGCCAGGAGAGGAAGCAGTATGTTGGCGCAGAAGGCTGGTCATTCTACTCTCTTCTGAAAGAGGGGATATCAGGCTAGAATTTTATCTAGCGGTTCCCTTAAATATTATTAGTCTAGGGGATGTAGTCTTTAGGTTCAAACTAAACTTTTGGTCACTGTTCATTAATGGGGAGAAGAGGAACCAAGCTTCTACGTCCAAGATTTGACTCACTTCCTACTAACTACCAATTTCGTAATGAATACACATAGCAATTGTCTAAGAAAACCCATTTATCTAACTAGGTAGCAAAACAGAAATCCTGTAAAGTATACACATGAGAATATATATTAGACAATACAGAGTGAAGGAGCTCTTCTATTGGGAGTGAGGTAACTCATTTGAGGAGAGAAAGAGAGACAGAGACAGAGAGATAGAGACAGAGGGAGAGGGAGAGAAGCAGATTCAGAGAAAGACAGAGACAGAGAAAGGAGAGAGGAAAGAGAGAAAGGTAAGAGAGAGACACACAGAGACAGAGACAGAGATAGAGACAGGGAGAAAGACAGAAAAGCAGATTCAGAGAGAGAAAGAGTGAGAGACAGAGAGAAAGAGACAGAGAACCCCAGATCTTCCCTAAGAGGATATTTCCCCAAGTTTCTAATATATCAAGCTAGAGACAGAGGCAGGATGGAGTTGCCATCCTGGGATGAGCTGCCAGCTCCCAGAGCCGTTTTCTCCCGGAAAAGTGACAACCTGAAGTGAGGGTGGCATCTTGCATCTTCCTTCTCAGAGGTGGAAGACAGAAGCTTCCAAAGCAACTGAAAGCCCCAAGATAACTGAAAACCCTGGAGCTCTACTCTCCCACTAGCCTCTCATACAGGCCTGGGGCATTGAACTCCACCATTGAGGACAAAGCCTGCTAGCAATGGGCTTTGGGACTGACGGTTACACGTGTAAAGTTCTTCGTAAACATGAAAGTATTGCACAAATGCTACTTACTACTATTACCACTAGTCCATCTCCCACTTATCTGTTAGACTGATATTATTCAAATGCAGGTCTGCCCTGCCCCCCATTTAATAAAATCCAACTTCCTTATTACCCATATGATCAAATGGAAGATCTTCTGTTTGGCTATTAAAACCCTCCATAAACTAGGTCCTTTCTACCTTTTCAGTTTTCTTATGGCCTCATGTTCCCCCCCCCCCCCATTTTTATATACTCTTTGATCAAGTGACACCAGCTTCCTTTCTATTCCTTGAATAAGACACTCCATATCCTAGTACCAAACACCTTCATTGGCTATTATTCCCCATACCTGCAACTTTCTCCTTCCTTGTTTCTATCTCCTTCAAGTTTCAGCTAAAATCCTACCTTCCTCAAGAAGACTTTTTTCGTTGCTTTCCCTGTGTCTTTATCTCCAGTTTATTTTGTCTACATCTCGTCTTCACATGGTTGTTTGCAATGTTTCTCTCATTAGATTGTGAACTCCTTGAGGACAGGGCTGCCTTTTGCCTTTCTTTGTATTGCCAATGTCTAGCATGGTGCCCAGCATATAATAAGTGCTTGATGACTTTACCTGACTTGGCAACATCCTCCTTATTCTTATCTTTCCATCTAATTCAATGCTCTGCCCATAGTAGTTGTTCATTAAAGATGTATTGAATTGAAGTGAAATAAGAGCACTGTTGCATTTCAGAGTTGGCTGGGACTCTAACATTGATCTAGTCCAAGTCATACTTGGCCAAGACTCCCCTCTACAAGCTGACTAAGAAGTTGACATCCAGTCTCTCCTTGCAGACCCCCAGAGCACTGAGATCTCACTCATTGTTTAGAATAATTTCCTTACTGGAAGCCTAAAATTGCCACGTCTGCCCACTATATCCAGTTCTGCCCTCTGGGAACAAGAAGGAAGAGGATAATCCTTCTTGGACATGCCAACCCTTCAGGTACTAGATGATAGCTACCATATGCCCCCCCACCCCTAATCTTTTCTTCTCCAAACTGAACATCCCTAGTTCCCTAGTCCAGACCTTCTATGGCATGAACTCAAGGCCATTCACCATACGGGTTGCCCTCTTCTGGATGCTTTCCAACTTATCGATGTCCCAAACAGGGTGCCCAGAGCTGGGCAAAATGCTCCAGATGGAGTGTGACCAGGGCCACCAATCAACTAAAATATGTTTATTAAATATTACTTTATTCGATTGGGTCAAGTGTTCTTTCTATTTCTATCAAGACCTTTTATCATCCTTACTCTGTTATCCAATATGTTAGTTAACTTTCTCCTCTCTCAGCTTTAGGTCATCTGCAGATTCAATAAGCATTTAATCATTGATAAAAATGTTAAACAAGACCACACCCAGCTCCATGGGGCTCTCTTTCCATTTATGACCTGGGTCCACATTGACGTTAAACCATCAGTGACTAACCTTGTGTCTAGTTGGTCAGCCAGCTCTGAATTCACCTGGTCTTCCTATTGTTTAAGGGGAGTGGAATGGAAACTGGTACCACTCTGCCTAGGTAACAACACAAAGGTGACTCTGCAACATGTGAGGCAGGGAAATCCAATTCTTGCTCCTATGTCTCCCACCCCCCAAACCCAAAGCCAGTCTCTATATCCTGAGTATGACCCTGGAATACTCCCAGACTAGAGCTTGCTATGTTATCTCTTTTCTCCTTCCCACATCCAAGTGTTACCATGTGATGTTATCCTGACCTGTCCCATACTCAGACAGCTGCTTTCAGATGTCAGTGTTGTGCTCTTGCCTTCTGACTCAGATTCAGCCCTGACACACGGGTGTTTCTGCCTCCTCATAACTCCTTGCCTCGTGCCCCTTCACGT
The DNA here is from genome assembly GCA_028646575.1 of Pseudocheirus occidentalis. NCBI lineage: Eukaryota > Metazoa > Chordata > Mammalia > Diprotodontia > Pseudocheiridae > Pseudocheirus > Pseudocheirus occidentalis. The sequence goes on along the minus strand of CM053599.1, from coordinate 46,306,170 downwards.
GTCAGAGACAGACCATCAATGAGGCCCAGCCACAGGGTGTGGGGCCTGTGACCGCAAGATAAAGGGTTTGTGTAAAACAAAGCAAAACAAAAACCCACAGGCTTCAAATGTTTGTATCATGATCTTTGAATTCCAGGGACTCTTTAGTTTTCCTGAATCCTTTTCCATGCCTTGTTTTTAATGGATCCACAACCTCTAGGTCAAGTCCACAAAGATCTAGGAGGAGCCTATGTGACTGGCATCAAACTAATTCTGTGTGCATGTCTGTGTAGGATGCAAAAAAGCATAAAGTTCAATCTGTGTCCTTCTTAAACATATAGTCTAATTAGGAAGCCTACATATACTTGATACAAAGAGAGGTCATACAAGATGAAATATGGATTGAAGGCTAAATTATGTGATGTGGATGCTTAAGTGCTGCAGAAGGCCAGAGGATGGTGTGATCCCTGCCAGTTGGCTATAGTAGGCATCCTGTTGGGTGTGAGCCTTGAACTGGATCTCCAAAGGATGAGTCAGATATAGTAAGGAAGAGAGAGACCAAGATACAGAGCAGGGGGTGAGGATGGTACACTTAGTGACAATAAGAGACATGGCTTTGCTGGAGCATTAGGAAGTACTTGGGGGATCAGGCTAGGTCATATGGCTTGAGGCAGTAGAAGGCCCTGAATTTTAGATTGAAGAACTTTACTGAACATGGTAGATACTGGGGAGCCATTCACATTGGTCCAGGAGCAGACAAGAAGCATGATGGAAAGCATGACTGTGTGAGGAATGAAACTGACTGAAAAGCTCAAAGACTGGAATAGGTTATGGAGCCTAGACACTTTTGTGTTAGAAACACTCATAAAAGATTCACCAATTCTCTCCTAGAACAGCAGTTCTCAAAATGGCAGCCCCTGAGATCCTTTCAGGGAGTCCATAAAGTCATCAGCATCATCGTCATGCAAATAATAGTAATACAAAGATGTTCCTCATATAACCCACATCAGCAAAAGCTCTTTGGGGTCCTCAATACTTTCTGGGCCATTAAATGATGAGAAACACTGACAGCCTCCTACCCTTTGAGTTGTGAGGTCCCTAGTTTGCCTCTCTGCTGTCTTCTTGCTCCTCAGGCAATGCTTCCCCAGGTCACAATTCTGTGTCCTGTTCCAGCAGAATCTGGCTAATTCTTTACGATCTTGAGACATCCCTCCCTCCTAAAGGTACTTATATTTTAACAGCAATCTCCAGAAAACCAAATGACTTTACAACTCAAAAGAGTAACTCTCTTAATGGTGAAACTACTTTAATAGTAGACTGTTATAGACAATTACAGTAGCCCTTTGGTGGGGGTGGAGATGGGGAACTTCTGGCTTAAATAAAATTGTACAGTGTATGTAGGTGGCTGGTGACTTCACGTACAAAAGGAGGTGGCCTCCATCCCTGAACTGGACTATACCTGACCACTACAGAGTGAGACTCACATCTCAGAAATGGAAGGGACCTGTCCATTGGGACTGCTGAGATGCCATCAATGATTTTTAAGATATTATGATGAACAAGAGAGGAATCACCAGATTGGAGAAGTGCAAATATTGCCTTGATTTTCAAAAAGGGGAACAGACCAAGGCCTGAAAACTATAGGCTATGATCCCTGGGAAAAATTCTCAACATGTTACTGAAATAATAGTTAGCAAGCGTCTAGAGAAGAATGCAGTGATGACGGACCAGCAGCATGGCACTGTCAGGAAGGGGTCACGTCAGTCTGGGCTTGTTTCCTTTTTGGATGGGATTCCTAGACTAGTACATCAGGGGAATGCTGTAGCTACAGTTTAGCTAGATTTTAGAAAAGCATGTGATTATGTTTCTCTCGTTGTCATTCTTGGGGGGAAAAAAAGACAGAGAGATGTGGGCTTGAGGATAGTACAATTGGTGGGATTTGGAACTGGTTGAGTGGCCAGACACAAAGAATAGTCATTAATGGTTTGATGTCCACTTGGAAAGAGGTTTCCAGTGGCTCCGGCATCTGGGCTTGGCCCTTTGTTCGACATTTTTTAGTCACTGATTTGGATGAAAACGTAGATGGCAAGCTGTTCAGATTTGCAGATAGAACAAAGCAGGGTGTGGTGGGGACAGTGGGGGTGGGGAGAGGGGCTAGCTAAAACACTGGTTGACAGAGCCAGCATTCAAAAAGACTAGGTCAGATGCCAACAAGATGGAATTTAATTGGGTTAAGCGTGAAGTCTTACATGTGGGTTCAAAAAGTCAGTCTTGCAAGTACAAGATAGGTTAGGTGTGGCTATATTGTGTTCAATAGGAAAAAGATCTTGAAGTTTTAGTGGATGTGGGTTGAGCGCTGTGATATGGCAACTCAAAGAGGTGATGTGATATTAGCCAGGCATCCCAGGAGACAGAGCACTGGGTCTGAAGTCAGAAAGACCTGAGTCCAAACATGGACTCAGACGCATCCTAGCTGCGTGACCCTGGGAAAGTCACTTTACATCAGTTGCCTCGGCAGTAATATGGGGTTAATAATAGCATCTACCTCCCAGGGTTATTGTGAGAATCAAATGAGAAAACATATATAAAGTGCTTTGCAAGCCTTTAAAGTCTTATGTTAATGTTGTTATTATTATTATTGTATTGACTGCATTAATAGAAGTATGCTTGCTAGGACCAAGGAGAAGCGAATCCTGTTGTACTTTGTGCTGGTCAGCTTTCCTCTGGAGCCATGTTTCAGTTCTGGTCTCTGCCTTTTAGGAAAGAACACTAAACTAGGCATGGTGTTGCATATCTATAATTCCTGATACCGAGGAGACTGAGGCCAATGAATCTCTCGGGTGAGAGCTTTCTGAGCTGGAGGAGGCTAAGTTGATGGGGTGTCCACACCAAATGAAGCACCAATATGGTGAGCCCTGACTGGAAGGCACATAGACTGTCTATGGAATGGTGAGCCAATCTGGTTCAGAAATGGAGCAGCCCAAAACTCCCATGCTGACCAGTAGTGGGATCATGTACGTGAATGGAAAGGAAGGAAGGAAGGAAGGAAGGAAGGAAGGAAGGAAGGAAGGAGAGAAGGAAGGAAGGAAGAAAGGAGAGAAGGAAGGAAGGAAGGAACGAAGAAAGGAAGGAAGGAAGGAGGGAAGGAAGGAAGGAAGGAAGGAAGGAAGGAAGGAAGGAAGGAAGGAAGGAAGGAAAGAACATTGATAGTCTGGAAAGTGTTCAGAGGGGGGTCTCCAGAATGGTGAATGACCTCATGCCAGATGAGGATTGGTTGAAAGAGCTGGGGATGTTAAGCCTGAAGATAAGAATAGGGACATCATAACTGTTTTTGAGTTTTTGAAGGTCGTCATAGGGAAGAGGCATTAGACTTTTTCTACTTGGCCCTTGAGGACAGAACAAGGAGAGATTAGTAGAGAGTAGAAGCTGCAAAGAAGCAGATTTATATGTGCTATGAGGAAAATCTTGCTAGGCATGAGATCTCTCAGAAGTGAAGGGACAGCCTGTCCCCATTCGCCGAACATCTTTGAGCTAAGGCTGGATGACTCCTTGCTGAGAATGCTGTAGTGCCTTCTTGTTCAGACATGGTGGGGTCTCCTCTAAGAGTCTTTATCCAGGCTGAATGGAGTAGAGTAATTCAATGATGCAAATGTTTATTAAAGCCCTACTGTGAGCTCAGTGCCAAGGGGAGATATATGAAGATTAAACAAGACAAAGTCTTCCTTTCCCTGCTGGAGGTCATCTCAGACTACGTTGACTTATATGAGCAGCTGCCTTCTAGCCTTAATGTTCTACATTCTATACTGAGAAAGGCCAAAAGAGTCTCGTTCCGCTCTCCTTGGCCTGTTGGTGATAGGGTCTCTAGAGGGGGAAATATCACACAGACGTCCAAACAAGAGTCAATTGTAAGACTTCTTGGGCCTTTCATCAAATAGGCAAAATGTTTGCTGACTTTCCCTCTTTGAAGAATTTCTCATCTTGGCTCCTTGAACAGGTTGGATATTCAGAGATAGCTCAGAAACTCTGCCCAGATGCTAAGAGAAGAAACTCCCCAGGCTCCAGGCTGCCTCTTAGTTCTGTTTCTCAGAGGGCCCTTTCAAAATGACTGGAGCTATCTGTCATTAACTATCATGTGCATCAGCATAATTTCATTTGATGGGGTTCCTCCCACACGCTCCCCTGCTCCCCTCTAACTCCCCCACTTATTAAGTGATGGAGTTATTTGGGAAGTCCTGATGACAGTAGCAAGGAGGTATTCATGTGTGTGGCTGGAAGAGCTCACCTATAAGGATGTGAGCACTGATAAATACCACTTGTCCTCAGGGGCATTTTAAGGAGAAATAAAAGTGACTTGGGACCAGAAGGAAGATGCTGGCTCTACTGATTTATGTACTTGTCTGCTTGCTTGGCTGTTTCTAAATTTGTTCATTTATTCTCAGTAGGGACACACAGGACCAAAAGACAGCAGGAAAAGAAGGCAAAATGGATCAAGAGGAAAAAAACCAAGCACTAGAACCAAACTTTAACATTCAATTTTCTAAGGTCCCTTGTGTCTCTGACAGCCTGTGTTCTCACAATCATTGTTCCAAAGGCCCTCCTAGTTTTAACATTATACGTTCTAAGGTTCTTTCAGACTCTGTTTTTCTAACACCTTATGTTCTAAGGCTACTTCTAGCTTGAACGTTCTATTTATAAGTCCCCTCCCAAGTCTAAGGGAGTTAGATGGCGCAGTGGATAGAGTACTAGGCTTGGAATCAGGAAGACTTCACTCTGTTTGCCTCAGTTTTCTCATCTGTAAAATGAGCTGGAGAAGAAAATGGCAAACCACTCCAATATCCTTGCCAAGAAAACCCCAAATGGGGTCATGAAGAGTTGGACATGGCCGAAACGACTAAACAACAACATATACCTAATATTCTGTCTTCTAAGATTCCTTTCAGCGATACACTCTATTCTAAGAGTTCTGCAAAAAAACCCTCTGATGTTCTAGGTCCTAAGCGTTCTTCCTTATCTATAAAATGCAGATTCAGTTCAATAGGATTCATTAAAGTGTGTTCCAGGTATTGTACCTGATGCTGGTGATATGAAAATAAAAATGGAACATTCCTGGCCCTTAGGGAGCTTACATTCTAGTGAACAAAATGTACAAATATACGTAGATATTAAATACCTAGAAAACAGATAGAGAGGAAGCAGAAAAGGGCTTCTGACAGCAGGGGCATGACGGATGCAGTGCATTTCTTGGAACAAATAGTAATTTCTGTCTAACATTTTAGGCTTCCCCAATCAGGTTCCATCCTACCCATTCACCTTTATCTCCTACATGCATTCTTGTTCTGGTTCTGTCTAGGTCTCTTCCTTGTCTGGCAAATTGTTGCTATTATTCAGTTGTTTTAGTCATGTCTGATTCTCTGTGACCCCATGGGTTTTCTTGGCAGGGATACTGGAGTGGCTTGCCATTTCCTTCTCCAGCTCATTTTACAGATGAGGAAACTGAGGCAAACAGGGTGAAGTGACTTGCCCAGGGTCATACAGCTAGTAAGTGTCTGAGGCTGGATTTAAACTTAGGAAGAAGATGAATTTTCCTGACTCCAGTTTTAGTGTTCCACTGTGCCACTCAGATGCTCCCAGTTTTCCATAGTAACACCTTTCCTCATGATATTTTTCCTGCCCAGAAGACCCTTCTCCTTTTCCTGCCAATCTAATCCAAAGCCACCACCTTCAAGTGAATGAAGAATGGCAAAGGCTCTGGGAGAAGTAGGGGAACCAAAACCCAGCAAGGTTCTGTCCTCGATGCAGACCCTGACTGTGTCTCCATCCTCATGTTCTCTATTCTTCACCTCAGTCCTCAGTCATGCACTAGAACCTAGTTCTCTACCTGTTTGACTCATGAGTGTTTCCTGCGCTTTGCCTGTCAGGACCAGAAATTCTTCTCTGCCCCAAACTGTGATTATGCAGGACTGATGCCCAAGAGGTGTTCAGCTTGTATTTGTGGACTCACTATCTCATCCCCACTTCAAGTTTCAACTGAGAGTCCAAATCTTAGAGAGTGGTGGAGTGCAAAGAGAGCCTGATTGGAAGTCAGGGGCCTTGGATTCAAATCCCAGCTCTGCCACTGTGCTACCTGCTGGAAATTACTCAACACTGGACTGAAGTTTTCCCCTTTGTGAAAGGAGGGGCTTAGGCAAGGTGGATTCTAAATGCAGTGGTCTGAAGACAACTCTATTTTGTGCATTTAAGGCCTAGGTAGTTAATGGGGTACAGCTTGACCACAATTTTAAGGGAACTGAACATGCCATGTACCCCCAGTATATGAGCCAGAAGGCTTGGCTGGGTGGAAAAGCAGAGGTTGGGCTGGGGTCAGAGTGGTTGGGCTTGGGTGAAAGAAGAGAGGATCTCCAAGCAGGTGTTTTTAGGTTCTGGGAGTTCATGAACTTGGGTGGGGAAAATTAAATTGCTATTTATTTCTACATAATTGGTTCCCTTTGTAATTCTCTGTATTTTACTTTATACATTAAAAAACATGACTCTGAGATGGGGTCCTTGGGCTTGCCAAAAGGATCCATGATATAGACAGGGTCAAGCACTCCAGCTAGGGCCTCAAACTTGTACCCATCCTATTCCCCAAAGCAATTATTTCAAATCTTTTCCTTTTTCTTTAAGCCCCCAAATGCATCGGCAATACTCAGTGACAGCAGAAGACTATGCTGTCCTTGGTCGTGGCTCTGGATTTCACTTTTGTCTTCTGTAGAGTGAAGAGGCCGGCCGAGGCAGTGTCAAAGCTTCCTCCCAGCTCGAGGACTTCTACGACTTCTCATGCTCCCAGTGTCTGGTAGATTGAGGGCAGCTGAGTACATAAGCATAGTGTATCCTGAGCGGTGGTCAATGCACCAGTGCACTAGAACCTATGCCCCAAGCTTCTCTGGCCTAACAGGGACCCCTCCTAATCACTACCTTTGGAGACTGGGATGTGAACCATCCATCCCTCCTCCTACTTCTCCAAGATCCAAGGGGCAGGGTGCAGGGTGCCAATAGCAGCCACCTCTGAAAATGACCATCAGGCCTTTGTGTGCAAATTGGTGACTCTTATTCCTCAAAGCAAAAGGTTTTCCCCTTGGCCTTCCCCTAGAGCTTTGTACTCACAGGGCTCAGCATCCTCTGACTCTGGGGATCTTACCCTCAGAAGATCCTCCACTCGCCTTCTAGAGCAGGATAAAACCTTGCTCCCATCTTAGAGATGTGCCCAACCCCTCACAGGGTTGTTGTGAGTGAGTCGATTTATCCGAAAGTGCTTGGCAAATCTTAAGCACTATGTAAATATTATTGTTATTACTATTAATAGGCATGGGAGGACTGATAGAAAAGGGCTAACAGAGGGAAGGTGGAATGATGGCAAGAATTCTGTCCCTAGAGGCAGGAGGCCTGGGTTCAAATCCGGCCTCCCGAATACTTTGCCTTGCTTAAAGTGCTCTATAAATGTCATCATTGTGACTATTCGTGTGACCTTGGACTAGCCCCTTAAATTTCCTATGCCTCAGTTTCCTGGTCTATAAAATGGGGAGAAATCAGATTCTATGGTCTCTGATGTTTCTTCCAGCTCCAAGTCTGTGATTCTATGGATTTCCCAGGAGACTGGGGTGGGGAGAAGCAGAAGCGCTTCTCATCTTAGACTTGGCTGCTAATTCCCCAATGGTTAACTCTGTAGGTATTGTGAGAAGAGGTCAACTTCTTGCTATGTAGTAGAAAGAGCTTTAAACTCACCCAACATTACAGCTATTTCACCTTGTAAGGACAATCTGACCTCTATGGGCCTTGGTTTTCTCTTCTGTCCAATGGAGCTAACAATCCCTCCCTTCCCTTGTGGGGCTGAGGTAAGGATCTGGGGAAGACACTTCCATCAGTGTGATGGGTAGTTGTTATCACAGAATGGGAGATGGTGTTCTAGTTATCCAGGAACTAGTAGGCTGGCCCCAAATCAGTAGAGAAATGTCCTTGCCAGCCAGGCCAGTGTCTAGAATCTGCTTGATGATCTGTAGCTCAGACTCCTTGGAAAGGCAGGTCACAGGGCAGAGCCTGGGGGAATGGTCTGGGCCTCTCTGTTCTGTCCCATAGGAGGGGGCAGCCACTGAGTTCTGTCTGGACTACATCTTATGAAACGGAGCTCCTGGCTCCAGCCTGCTGTTGTTTGGGGATAAACACTCCCATGTGTTTGTAGAAGATGTTATGAGAGCTCTTCTGGAGAAGGGGGAAGAAAGGGAGGGGGACTGTCTCTCCTCTGTTTCCTCTGTCTTTCCCTCAGGCTCATGTACACATAAACAGAGTGGCTACACGTTTTAGGCCCTCCAGGCCCTAATGGGTGCACCCAGGAACATTCCAAAGACATATGGTGAAACCCTACACAAATACAGAATCTAATCATAGATGGCTGCAGCTCAGAGGAGTCTTGGAGTTCATGCAGTGCGATGCATTGGTTTGCACTGGGGAAAACTGAGGCCCAGAGAAGGCAAATGAATTGCCCATAATCACATAGCCAGTCAGTGGTAGGGACAGAATTAGAATTCAGGTCTTTTGACTCTCCAGCCCAGTACCCTTTAGGTACATTTCCCATATTACATCTAAGTGGTCAGAACCCTTAGGTAGAAGACAGATTTGAATACCTTTCCAGGTTATTCCTGCAATGTTTTGGAGTCTGGGAATTTCTCATCTGCTGATTAGAAAGTGGCTGGGCCTGGGGAGGCAGAGTGTGATAGTAAAAACAGAAGGGTCAGAGCATTGACTTGGTTCTGTCTTGAACTACCTGAGTGACCAAATCAAATCCCTTTACCCCTCAGAGCCTCAAGTCCCTCACCTGTGAAATGAGAGTGATGGAAAAAAAAGCAGGAGGAAAAGAAAAGAATTTCAGAGGAAAATTTAAAAGTATACAAAAGCTAACAAAAGGAAGGAAGTTCACAAGGGGACAGAGACAAACAGGGTAGTTTTCTTACTATCATGTTCAATATAACGAACAGTAAAAAACCCCAAACACCCCAACAACAAAACCCCCAAACCAAAACTTTAAAAATCCGAGTGTAACAGAAATGTGCAGTCCTAATCTGTTCTTTGCTTGTAACATTTTTGCACAAATAAAACAAATGTAGCTAAGATCAGAAGGAAAGCAGAACACTGGGGGAAAATTTGTATAAACTCTTTCTTGATGCTTTTAAATTCATAATAAAGGAATAAAATGTAGGGGGATGATTGAACTATATCATTCTATGGTTCTATGATATGATATCTCTTTCTGAGATAAAGGACTTGAAACCTCTTTGAAAAGAAGTTTGATCAGTGAATTGTTAAGTATCTATTCAGTGTCTAAGAGGTGGTGCTAAGGAGGGAGAACACTGGAACTGTGTATGTGGGGGACAGCTTGTGTAGAAGCACAAAATGAAGGAGAAAGCATTTATGGAACATTTCTATGTGCCAAGAACAGTGTTCGGCACAGGAGAGAGTGGCATTGATGACTTTGCACAGCCCTGTCTCACTTAAATCCAATTCACTTGCAAATCATTACCTTGCTGATGTTACTTCATCTTGGTTCTCTCTCTAGCTATCTGAGTGACCAAATCAAATCCCTTTACACCTCAGAGTCTCAGGTCCCTCACCTGTGAAATGAGAGTGATGGAAAAAAAAACAGAAGAGATGTCCTCTTCAAAAAAAAACAAAGATGAACAGCAACATTTTTAACCACTATGCATCTTGGAGTTTGTAGTACAGATTTTTTTTCCTGGAGGCAATATGTGAATCATTTCAATTGGCCCTTCATTTTCTGTGTTCAGAAATTCTGGACAATTTTTTTCACTATTTCTTACATTTTATTGTTCAATTTTTTTTATTTGTCCTTTTTCTGGGAGACCTATGAGCCTTGGTTGTCTTTGTATATACTATCTTCAATATCAACATGCTTTACTTGCATGGAGCTCGTGTTTTCTGTGAACATTATTTTTTTTCCTTTCAAATTGCCCTTCACTTTTCTGTATTTTCATTTCTGTTCAGTTGTGCTTTGTTTCATTGGTGAAACTTGCCACCATGGATTCAAATTTTTTTATTCTGCCAATATTTCTAATGTACAGGCCATAAGTTCTGTTCTCACAGTTCTTATTTCTCAGGATCTTCTGCTCAGTCATGTGTTGCTTCATTTTCCTTTGTCTTACAATATTTATAGATTTCTGGACACTTTTGGTTGATCTAGAGACCCTATTCCTTAATGTTTTCCCTTTTGATTTATCTGCTTTTATTCAAGGTCTTTAAAAGAGTTTTCTTTCTCCTGAGATCTTTGGTAATTTCAGTCTTTTCCCCTTATATTTCCTTCTTGCTCACTTTTTGGTTATTTCCTCCTTGAAGGTGGTTTTCCTGGAGGCTGACCCTCAATACAATCTCATTCTTCTCTCATGCAGGGCAATTCATATTTCATAGTCCTTGGTCTCTGCCCTAGGTGACTTATGGAGTGGCAGAATTGGCCCCAACTAGATGCTAGGTTTTTCTTCCTCAGGCTTTAGTGGAGTGCCACATATGTGTCCTGCCCCAGTTCCCACTGTTCCTTCATTCTCTGGTCAAGTGATATTGCATCACAGGGTACAGATATACTGCTTTCCCAGCCTGAGCAAGCTTTTGCCTTTTAGTCTTTTGGGGCACTGGGAAGGGGGTAGGGTTGAGTTCTGTTGTAAGCCCATCTGTTGTAAGCCCATGTGTCAGCTAATGCAACCTTGCAAGAGGGGCAGGCAGTAGGGAATTGGATTGCTGAGTAGGCCCTTGCGGTGAGGGATTAGTTTCTCTGATGTTAGTCCAATGACATGCTACCTTATTAGAATTCTTGATGTCCTTGATTGTGGATACAGCTGAAATTGCCTTATCTCTTGCACATATATCTTATTCTTAAGAGGTTTGAGAGGTTGTGAGGACTGGAGAAAATGTCCAGTCCTTCATCTTGTTAGTCACATGACCTCCACATGATGGTAACTGGAACTAAATAGCAATTGGTTGAAATGTCCTTTCCAAAAATAGTAGTATTGATTTGATTACTGTTCCCAGATCATGATGAGTAAGGGAATGTTATACAAGTGATTAATAGCTAATAATGGTTCTTCAAACAATAACTTAACAATACATGGAGAGTCTTATCAGTTTTTAGGAGCTCTTTAGACAGGGCACTTAAAGAACAGCATGGAGGTAGATACCCATGGCATCATGACATGAAGATGGTCAGAGAGTATAGTCAGAGGCACTTACATATGGTGAATCTCACTGGTTAGGATTATGGTGCCCCAGGGTAGGAGCTAGAGTTCTAGGGTACAAGTGGAAGGTGGAGCCCACTAGCATGGAAATAACTGGAATGTGGTGGGTCTGGGAGAACCTACATATGATGACCTCTCAGAGACAAGAGATGCAATGTTCTTGCAACAGCAAGAAAGTCAGGTCATATGGATCATAGAACACGAGAAAGATAATAATATATCAAATGGCTGGAAAGTTAGGTTGGAATTAGATTATGAATGGCTTCATATGCCTAACAGAGGAAATTATATATGCTTCTAAATGCAATAGGGAGTCCCTGGAATTTACTGAGCAGGAGAGTGAGATGGTCAGACCTGTGGTTTGGGGATATCAATCACTGAGGCCTGAAGATGATGCCAAGCTCTATGAGGTTGTATCGATGAGGTGCAAGTCTTAGCAAGCTGTAAAAACTTGGAGCAATGGCTTGGTTAAACCATCAGAAACATGCTGTCCAAGGACTGGTTTGGCTAATGTCAGAATGGCTCATCTCCTGAAAGCTGGCCAATGGATGATGATTTTTTTGGCCACAGCCTTTCATTAAGCCATCTACGAAGGCACAGAGGGGGTGGTGAATAGGTACTGGTAGAGGGAGTACCCACGTAGATGGCACCAAAGAGCCTTGCTGTATTAATGTAACTCATGTAAATAATTAGTGGTAATTTTTTCTTTTTACATAATAATCATCATGCCCCAGTCTGCTCCTGATTCCCCCCTGTGTTTGAATGGCTGTCATATGGAAGAAGGATTAGACTTGTTCTGTTTAAGCCCAGAGGGCATAATTAGAAGCCATGGGTGGAAGTTTCAAAGACTCAATGTTAGGGAAAAACTTCCTATTAATTAGAGCTGGTCCAAGAGCAGAATGAGTTACTCCAAGAGGTGGTGAATTCCTCATCCTTGGAGGTCTTCACACACAGCTTAGGGGCTCACTTATCATGTGTGTTATAGTGGGAGTTCCCAGTGTGTAATGGTTGGATTTATGAAATTATTTTTGATGTGCTTTTTAAGTGCTAAATGTTATAGAAGTGAATAACAATCAAACTATGAATGATGATTGCTGTTAGATCTTGGGAATGATTCAGGCAAGATACTTATGTAATAACACGGTGAATAATCCAAAGAGAACCAAGTACTTGCAGGTGAAAAAAAAACCGCACCAGTTCCTGGGGGTGTAGAACTTATTTCTCTGTAAAATGGAAAGTTTGGCTCAATCACCTCCCAAGTTCCTTCTAGATCTGCATTTCTATTATTCTGTGGTTACTTAGCTCTGACAAGTTGACCTGGTATTTGCTCGGTGTCGTCTCCTGTCCAAGACCATCCTTCCTTGTAGATGGAGTAGTTAGGTCTCCTCTGTGCTGTGATTTGAGAATCCTGGGCAAGTTCTCCTGCCTCAAAATATTTCTGTAAGAATGAGGGCATTACACCAGATGGTTTCTGACGTCCCTTACAGCTTTAGATCTATGAATTTCTGATGTTCTAAACCTCCATTGAACTATCATAGTATTTGAAATCTCACCAATAGCAGTATATATCTTTAGGTCTCTATTTCCTTTTTCCTGTTCCTTCTTAAAAATAAAATACTCTAAGGGACGGAATCATAGATTCATAAATTTAGATCTTGAACACACTTTAGATATTATCTAATAAATTTCTCTCATTTTACAGGATCCTGAGGTCCATAGAGGTTATATGACTTGCTGTAGTCACACATGGTCACACATCCTTATTTTCACTCTCTGAGGTCTTAGTATGCGCTCTGCTCACTTTCCTCCGAAAAGGAGGAATTTAGATGAAAGTGTAGATGGCACATGTATTGATCTTGAAATGGCACAAAGGGGGAGGATGGCTAACACACTGACCAGAAAGACAGAGGATCAAAAGTTCTCAACAGACTGGAGAGAAGGAACAAATGTCATAAAATGAAATCCAATGGGGATAAATGCCAAGGGTTATACGTGACATCTATCAGCTTACTAGAATATGGTGGAAGAGTCATGATTAGACAGCTCTTCAGGGGAAAATTTCTAGGGAATTTTAAGCTCAGTATGGGTCCACCATGTAACATGGTAGTCAAAAGAAAATAATGTAATCCAGGTTGGGGTGCCATGTTTAAGCAGGATAATAATAAGCTGGTCCAGAGGAGAGACAGCAGATTAAATGCTGTTACATGAGGGTCTTTGGAAGAACCCAAGAGTATAAAGTCTGGAGGACAGAAGACTTAAAAACAACGAGCTAATTGTTTTCAAGTATCATGCTGTCACATGAATGAGGGGATAGACTTGTTTTTGGCTCTTGAGAACTAGGATTAATGGGTAGATATTACAGGAAGGCAGATTTTGGCTCAATCTAAGGGAGAAGCTTCCTAACAGTGATGAATCATAGCATTTTACAGTTAAAAGGAAACTTACAGGCCATTTAGACCAACCAACTTATTTCTTCTTTTTTTTTTTTTGCCTTTTTTTTTTTGGAGGGCAGTTGGGGTTAAGTGACTTGCCCAAGGTCACAGGCTAGTTTTTTTTTGTGTGTGTGTGTGTTAAGTGTCTGAGGCCTTACTCCAGGGCCGGTGCTCTATTCACTGCGCCACCTAGCCGCCCCCCAACCAACTTATTTCTACAAAGGAAGAAACTAAGTCCCAGAAGAGTTAAAATGACTTGCCAAAAGACATACACATAGGAGGTAAAGCCAGAATTTGAATGCAGGGTTCTAGACTCCATATCCAGTGCACTTTCCTCTAATTAGACCTTTTCCCACATGAGAGGAGTGGCCTAGGGAGGAAGTGAGGTAGATCTCTGTCACCATAGGCCTTCAAACAGAAGCTGGAAAATCACCTGTTGGAGGTGTTATAAGGGGAGCATTGGATCACACCCGAGCTCATCTAGTTCAACCTCCTCCTTTCCTCTTAAGGTCACACAGCTGGCAAATAGCAAAGCTGGGATATAATTCCAGGTCCTCCGACAACACTCCTCTCAGGGTGCCACATTTCCAGGTCCCTGAGTCATGTCAGGAGCTGTCCAGAACGATCTCTAACATAATTTCTGACTCTAAAATTCTGCCATTCTAAATATGACTTGAATTGAATCAAATAGTCTGTCTTTGGTATCCCAGTGATAGCATTTCCCTTTTCGTCTTGGTGTGGGGTCGAGAGAGGAGGGTTTTATTTGTCCATGACATCAACCCAGAGGGAATGCTTAATGGAGCCACGTTCTAATGATGGTCTAAAAAAACCCTGGGGACCAAGCATAGCCTTCTGTCCCCATACAAACACCCAGAGTATTTACTTGTGTTTTTATGAGTGAGTTACTAGTTCAAGCCAGAAGCACGGCAGTACAACCTGGCTAATCTGGGCTTGTTTTTGCTTTGTCTATCTGTCTGGGTACCTAGGAGATCAGGAACCCCTCTCATAACATGTGAGCAAATGCTACTCATTTATACAATTTGGAGGGAACCATTGCCAAGGCATTTTTAACTCCTTCTTCTCCAGTCTCCCCCTAGAAATCCCCCTACATCCCTGCCATATGCTTTAGTAGGGAGGCTGTCAGACAAGTACATATGCCTAGATAGTTCTAAAACAAATCAGTGTGTGTGTGTGAGAGAGAGAGAGAGAGAGACCAGAACTGTAATTTAATTGGTATAGGGAGTTTCCAGTGAGAAAATTCCTTTTTACCTATGTAGATTGGCACTTACTCTGCAATCTATAATTTTAGAGAATTACCTGATGACATGGAGAAGTTAAATGACTTGACCAGGGTCACACAACCAATATGGGTCAGTGCACACACTTGAACCTGGGTTATTCTGACTTTATGCATGACAGAATGCTGCCTCTCATGTCTCTGAAATACAGCTTGTGAATGGAGCCCATCTCAGGCTAAGATAACTTCCCAGTCAACACCTGCCACAATGCCTGAAATTCCACTATTAGAGAGTCATTCTGTGGATTAAAGCCTTGTTACTCCTCTTACAATTTAAAGACCCCTGGGAAAGTTAACACTAGTGTTAGCACCTTTTGTCAGCCATTAACACTCTACAGTTATTAGATAATTACAGAGTGGCAATCATAAGAACTCCTCTTTCTTTCTTTCTTTCTTTCTTTCTTTCTTTCTTTCTTTCTTTCTTTCTTTCTTTCTTTTCTTTCTTTCTTCCTTCCTTCCTTCCTTCCTTCCTTCCTTCCTTCCTTCCTTCCTTCCTTCCTTCCTTCTTTCCTTCCTTCCTCTCTTCCTCCCTTTTTTTTGTTTGTTTTTTTGCTTTTTGGAAGGGGGAAGGTGGGGTAATTGGGATTAAGTGACTTGCCTAAGGCCACACAGCTAGCCTTTTGTGTTAAGTGTCTGAGTCTGGATTTGAACTCAGGCCTTCCTGATTCCAGGGCCAGTGCTCGATCCACCGTACTACCTAGCTGCCCAGAGTTCATTTTCAATATATTAATTTAATGGTTACCAGGCACCTTCCTCATAACAGCCCCCAAAGTAGGTAATGTCAGGATTATTATTCCTTTTTAATAAAAGAAGAAATTTAGACTCAGTTTCTTAATTAACTGACTTAATCGTGATCACCCAGTTGGAAGTGTTAGAACTAGGATTGGAATCCAGGTCCTCTTGCTCCAAGCCCGGAGCTCTTTCCACTACAAAACTTAAGGGTGATTTGGTTTGATTCAACTAAACAGACCTTTACTAAGCATCTACTATTATAAGGCCCTGCTCTCAAGGAGGGTATGATCTAATGGGGGAGAAATGGCCATGTGCACAGTAATTATGCCACAGGGGACAGTGAGATGAGGGCAGAGGGGAGACCCAGGCCAAATGCTGGGAGGCTTTTGGAGATGGCTTTCATCTGGCCCACAGGGAATAAGGAAGGCTTCATGGAGGAGGTATCTCCTGAGTTAAATCTGGAAGGAAGGAAGAGTTTTCAGCAGTTAAAGAAGGGTGTGCAAACACGAGTATCTCCCAAAAATGGCAGATGGTATATAGGTGATAGTACAGAGACAGAAAAAGGCAGGATGAAAACAGGCTGTTGAGTGTGGGGTGGAAGCAGAGCCCAGCGGGCCCAGAATATTGAACATATAAGGGAGAAAAGGCTGGCCAGGTAAATTTAAGCCAGGTTATAGAAGGTCTTTCAATACCAGAAGCTGAGCTTATACTTTATTTGCTAGGCAATATGGTGGGGAAGCTAAGGGTTTTTGAATGGAGCAAGCCAGTCTTCTAACAGAATTTAGGAGATGAGACAGAAAAGAGTACGTCTAGAGAAGAGGAGAAAGATAAGGGAAGGTCTAGAGCCACTGTGGGCAGAAACTCAATTTCTGTTTGCTCAAAGTGAACATAGTAAGACATCACATTCAGCAAGAAGAGGGCATCAGCTAGGCCTGCCTGGGTCAGCCCTACATTTCCTCCACACCAGGGGCTTGTCTCTAAAGTCATGGAGGGACACTTTAGAGGGGGTTGTGGTTATCTTCCATGTTGAAAAGCCTAGGGATGATCATAGACATTTCTAACTTCCTTTTTTTTTTTTTTTGCTTTTTGGAGGGCAGTTGGGGTTAAGTGACTTGCCCAAGGTCACACGGCTGGTTTTTGTGTTAAGTGTCTGAGGCCAGATTTGAACTCAGGTCCTCCTGCCTCCAGGTCCGGTGCTCTATTCACTGTGCCACCTAGTCACCCCACTTCCCTTCTTTTCACTCTTTCTCATAATGTGTCATGAATTCTTTGGGTCTAGAGGTCAAACCAAGGTGGAGGAATAACAGGAAACAAGACAGTGAGCTCCTTCCTTTCCACAAACCCCTACTAACAGACCTAGAAAATGTACTGGATGGAATCCTCATAGAGAAATTCAGAAAAAGTTACAGTTTGTCCGAGCATACAGAGATGGACAGGGAGGTCTGTGGACTCTGGGACAGGCCAGGAGCACATATAGAACATTCTAACTGCCAAGGAGAGGTTGTGCATCAGGGAAAGAAGAAGTCTCAGACCCATACCAGGCACCCTTAGATCCATACTGTAACATTTTGACAGGGACAGGAGCTGACTGGCAGCCCCATCACTTAGTCACAGGTCACAGGTTCAGGGCAGTGGTGTTCTTCTAGGGAAACCTTGGGAAATGTGCAAAGAAAGGAAGAATTTCAGAAGTCAGCAGCAGCATCTTAGTATGACTCAGACTTCCGATGCAAAGCAGGATCTCCCTTTGAACTGGCTACCTTGCAGAGGAATAACCAGGGTAGGAATTCCAAATCAAAGGAATCATACAATTTTGTCTCTCTGAACCAACAGAACTTTCCAGTTGGCTGATAGGGACTGGACCCAGTAGCAATCTACCCTTGCTCAGATCCAAATCCAGTTCAGGAACTTGAGAGCTCACACCAGGGGGTCTGCGATCAGACTTTGCCTGGATCAGACCACTTTGGGAGCATTGAAAGTTTGCAAGTCCCTAGCCTTTGCCTAAGAGCTCAGAATAGCACAATTCTTAATACCTCCAAGAAATCAGCCCAGAACTACTCCCCCCACACTATTCCCCCTCCCAAAGGGCCACAGAGTCTACCCCTAATATCAAGTTCAAAGTCAGGAAGTAGTCTGGAAGAACAGGCAAACAGTAGTGAGAAGGAAAAAAAGATTAAAACATCTACAAGCAATGTCTCAGAAACAAAACAAAACAAACAAAATATAGCTTGAGTATAAACTCAATTAGAATTCTTGGAAGAAATGAAGTAAAAGGTTTTTTTTTTAAGTTTTAAAATGTTTTTTTAAAATAAGTGGAATGAAAGCACTAGAGGAGAAATGCAAAAGAAATGAGGGGTATAGAAGAAGGAATTAGAAAGGGAATTAACAGCTTGGCACAAGAGGAGCAAAACATTGACTAAGCAACAAAATCCCTAAAAATTCAGATGAACTAAATAGAAGCCTATGACTTCATAAGGCAACAAGAAATATTAAAACAAAGTCAAAAGACTGAAAAAAATCGAAGAAAACATAAGATACTTCATAATAAAAACAACAGACCTGGAAAATAGATCAAGGAGAAAAAAAAATAAAGAATTACTGAACTATCTGAACTTCATGACCAAAAAAGAACTTAGACATGCAATTTCAAAAAATCTTAAAGGAAAACTGCCCAGATCTCTTGGAACCAGAGGGCAAAGTGGAAACAGAAAGAATTCACCAGTCACCTCCAGAAAGAAATACTAAAATGAAAACTCCCAGAAACATCATAGCTTTTTATATCAAAGAAAAAATACTGCAAATAGCCAAAAAGAAAGAATTCAGATACCGAGGAGTCACAATTAAGATAATATACAATTTAATAGCTATCACAGTAAAGGAGTGGAGAACTTGAATATGATATTCTTTAAGACAAAGGATATGACCTAACAACCAAGAATAATTTATCTATTCAAACTGACTGTAATGCTACAGAAGAAAAAAAATATTTAATGAAATACTGGTCTTGCAAGAATTCATGATGAAAAGACCAGGGCTGTGGAGAAACTTTGAAGTGCAAACAGAGGAATAAAGAGAAATATAAATAGGTAAACATGAATGAACACTGATAAAAGACTATGCAAGGATGAATTACTTGCATTCAAATATGGGGAGATGATATATGTATCCCCTCTGATCCCTATTATAATCAAACTTCATAGAAGAATAGTTCTGTTTTGTCTGGATAATTTAAGAAAAGAATAGAAAAGAGGGAAAGTAGAATATATGGAAGAAGGAAAGTTAGGGGAAATTGTCTCACACAACAAGAGTGTACAAGTAGATATCTATGCAACAGGGAGGAGAAGGTAGGGAAGTGACTGATGCTTGACCTCATTGTTATCTGACTTGGTCAAAAGATGAGGACAAACACACAGTTGGTTAAAGAAATACGTTTCACTCAATGGTGAAATATGAAAAAAAAAGGAAGAAGGAGTGAGTAGGAATTAGAGGGAGGGCAGATTAAGGGAGGGATTAGTCCTATGCAAGGAAGCACAAAAATAATTACAGCTCTTTTTGAAGTAGCAAAGAATGGAAATCTAAGAGGATGCCCATAAATTAGGGAATGGATGAACAAGTTATAGCATATAAATGTAATGGAATACTCAGGCTGAACTCTTATCAACATAATGACCAACCAGGATTCCAGAAGATTAATGATAAAATGTGCTGACAGAGAGGTGAAGGACTCAGAATGCAGGGTGAGACAATGTTTTTAGGACACGATCAACATGGAAATTTGTTTTGATCGACTAGGAATGTTTGTAATGAGTTCTGTTTTTTTTTTGCTTTCTCAATTTGGAAGAAAGTGGGAGGGAGAGAAGGCTGATCCTTGTTTAAAAATAAAATGAAATTTGGAAAAAAAAGACTTGTCACTGGTTCTGCCACTATATCATCTAAGAATATGGCATATTTGAGTTGGAAGTGACCCTAGGACATATAGTTGTAGAGCTAGAAGGATCTTAAAGATGAACTAACTCAATCCCTTAATTTTCAGATAAAGAAACTGAGGCTGAATGAGTTTCATAACATACAGAGACACGAGTCTCTGTTCTACAATTTTCCCATTTGCAAAATGGGAAAACAAAATCTGTCTGTCCCTTATCTTCCTGCTCACCATGTACTACCCTCCCTCTTGAAATCTTATGAGTTGGACCAGATGACCTCTATAGTCTCTTTCACTTCTAACAATCTATGAATCTATGTTAGCTCTCTGCCCCCAGCCCCTCTTTCCCAGCTGTTGAAATGGTTGCCGATGTTGGTCCTTCATTTTCAAAGAGGACCAGTGACATCACCCACTCAGGGAAGTGTAGAATCTTCTCAAATGAAAGGATCCAAGCAGGAAGACAGAGGTGTAAAAGCTACACGCAGCTTTCATAGGGTTTGTGTTAGGACTATTTTCTCTCTTGTCTCCCCGCCCTACTGATTTAAAAAAAGAAAACCATTGTAACAAACATGTATAATCAACCAAAACAAATTCCTGTATTAATCACGTTAAAAACATATCTTATTCTGTGCCCTGAGTCCATAACCTTTGTGTCAATGTAACATGGTATCTGGAATTGTGGCTTGTAAATGTATTGCTTAGAATTCTGAAGTCTTCCAAGGTTGTTTGTGCTGATGTTGTTATATAAATTGTTCTGATTCTGTTCACTTAACTCTCTATCAGTTCATTTAAGACTTGTGAGGTTTCTCTGAAACCAGCCTCTTTGTTCTTTCTTACAGAACAAGAGCATTCCATTACATTCACATGGTATGTTTTGTCCAGCCATTCTCCAAATGATGGGCACCCTCTTATTTTCCTTTTTTTTTTGCCAATATGATGAATATTTTTGTAAGTGGATGTCCTTTTCTCTTTTTAAAAAAAATCTCTGGGATACAGGTCTAGTAGTGGAATCAGCCTGCAGAAGGTGGTACTTGAGATGAGTCTTGAAGGATGAGAGTTGTGTCAAGAAGCAAAAGTTAGGAGAGAGGAGATTCCATGTGGGTGATAATTAGTACAAAGGCATAAGTATGTAAGGCAGAGTGTTGTATATTAGAGCTAGTAAGTAGCCCTCTGTAGCTGGATTCTAAAGTGTGTAGAAGGGACTGATGTATAAGAAGCCTGGAAAGGTAGGAAAGGCCAGGTCAGGAAGGACTTTAAATGTCAAATAGAGGAAATTATTTTTGATCTGAGTGATAGGGACTCCTGTAGTTTATTGAGTAGAGGAGTTATGTGGTCAGACCTGTGTTTTAGAAAAAATATTATTTTCTTATCTGTAAATGAAGGGGGTATTACTAAGTAAGTCTAAGAGATCTATCAGTTTGAAATCTGTAGTCCTATGATTTTGCAAAAAGGGGAATTTCAGGTTTCATATAAGGGAAAACTTTCAAACAATTGAGCCCTGCCAAAGTGGAATGTACTACCTTGGGATCTAGTAAGTTTGTTCTCCCTGGAAGTCTTCAAACAGAAGCTGAATGACTACTCATTGTGCATTTTGTAGGAAAGATTCTTCTTCCCCATGGATTGGACTCAATCACCTCTGGAGGCCCTTCCAACTCTGAGATTCTGTGACTCTGTGCTTGTCCTTTTTGGGGAATTTGCTTTTTTCACAGGAAATTTTTGTAATGTGGGCTTTGGAGCATGCTAAACCACCTAACATGGAGGCACCAAGCTTTTTAAGGTTTGTTTTTTCCCCTTCTGGGCTGACTGGCTCCAAAATCCAGCCTGGAATCCTGTCTCCAAAGTCACCATAGTTCAATTTGGACCACTGGGATTCAATGGGCCAATTTGGATTCAATGGGAGTCCCATTCTCTGTGCCTAAAGTTGAAGATAATGAAACAGAACAAGACAAATGCCCCAAGCTCATTTTGGGGGCCCACAGAGTATAAGAAAGAGCAGGGGGAGGTATTCCTTCCTTCTCATCAGTTCAGTTCATGGCACCTGCACTTTGAAAGACCCTTCACTTTCTTTGGATACCAAGTAGGAAAAAGAGTATGCAGGAAAGAGGGTGAGACCATCCCAGTCTTTTAGTTTTGAAGATGTAGCCTCTACAGCTAATGCAGCCAATTGAAGGAAGCTGCTCTCACCTACGTGATAGGGGAACGGTATGTCTTCTTCTGGATGCAGGGTGCCTCCATGTTAGGCAACCTGGGCATGTTCCAGAACCTCACCCAAAGGAATCAATCTCTAATGGTAGAATTTCAGGATTGTGTGGGACAATTCTCTCAAACTACTAAAATGAATAGACTCTCTCAGTTGGAAGGCCCTTTCAAAGTTGCTGTCTTCCACTTAAGCTCCCAAAGACAATCTTGCTTCCAGCTTCCCTATCTGGAATTGGTTTCTTAAAACACGATTTATTGATGTCTATGTTATTACATCATAGTGGTTTCTGAAAGTCCAACCTCCATCCCATCTCCAAATTAAATCCTGCCTTGTAATGAAGGAAAACAATTAGGCAAAAACCAAAGAGATAGGGACAGAATCCAAGTAATTATACCGCATTTGTTTCTCTCAATAAAGTGCCTCCCAGCTACAAAGGTGGGGGAGTACATGTTTTGTTATTTGTTCTCCAAGATCACCATTAGTTCTTCAATTAGTTTAGAGTTCTTCTTCTTTTTTTTCATTTACACTGTGGTAGTCATTGTGTTGGTCCTTCCTTTGGTATTCCTCATTTCACTTTGTATTAGTCTGTACAATTCTCTCTCCATTTCTCTGAATTCTTCATGTTCCTAATCCCTTACTGTGCAATAACATTCCATTCCATTCCTATACAACTGGGTTTTTTTAAACCCTTTTTCAGCCAATGTAAACTTACTTTTTTTTTTTTTTTGCTATCACAAACTGTGCTAATCAAAGGGTATGAATAGTTTAGGCACTTTTCTTGCATGTTTCCAAACCGACAACTCCATCAGCAATATATTGGATTAATTCACAGGTCTACAAATAGTGTCCATCTTTCCACAATTCCTTTAAAATTGACCATTTCCTTTTTCGGGGGGTCATTTTTGTTGATTAGGTGGGTATGAGGTAAAACCCCTGAGCTGCTTTGATTGCATTTCCATTGCTACCAGTCATTTGGAGTGTGTTTTCAATTCTGATTCTTTGAAAACTGTTCATATCCTTTAACCACTTATCTAGTAGGGACTGGCTCTTTTGTCTTAGTTCTCGATGTATCTTGGATATCAGATTTTTATTGGTGATTTAATGATAGCTAACATTTATATATTTTAAAATTTGCAACAAACTTTACATTGCATCATTTGATTGTCACAATAGCTCTGTGAAGTATGTTCTATTATTACCCCCCATTTAACAGATGAAGAAATTGGGGCTGAGAAAAGTTAAAGCACTTGTCTAGAGTGTCTGAGGCAAGATTTAAACTAGGGTCTTTGTGCCCCATAGGCAGCATCCAGCTGGTTCCAGGCTCTTCCTTGTCTTCCCATCTCCAACACCTGTTTGCAGTTTAAGAGAGCACCCTTCAGTCCAAAGGAACAGCCATGGCAGGGATGGGGAGCAGAAGAGAATGCTGGTGGGGGAAAGGCTGGGAGCTGTTCACCCTGCACTACTTATTGGCTGCCCCCAAACAAGGCAGGCCCTGCTCACCATTATCACCACCATTATCGATATCCACCCAAGGAGCTAGACCAGAACTGACCTTAGGGATCATCTAGCCCCAGGCTTTCATTGTCTAGAAGAGGCTCCTGAGGTCCCAGAGATCCTGGTGATTGCCCAAGGTCACCCAGGTGGCACATAACAGAGTCAGTATTCAGGCTGGGTGCCATAATTCCAAACCCAGGGCTCTTTCACATGAACCGATCCTCTGAGAAAGATGCTCACTGTCCTTGGACACCAGGAGGAAGAAGAGGAGGGGGGAAGAAGGGGGAGAAGAAGGAGGGGAGGGGGGAAGAGGGGAGGGAGGAAGCAGAGGAAGGGGATGGGGAGGAGGAGGAGGAGGAGGCTGTCTGACGGCAAAAATCAGCTTTGCTCACTACTGGTTCTTCAGGAAAAGCTTAAGGGAGCTAAATATACCTAGCCTGACTATCCAAGCTGATTAAGAGAAGATCTAAAAGTCACATACAGTACCCAAAGGGCATCCTAGCTAGGAGGAAGCGAGAGCTGCTCAGAGGTGAGCCGACAGTCGGTGATGATGATGGCGGTAACAACAGCAGCTAGTATTTATTGAGTGCTTTAAGTTTTGCAAAGCACTTTACAAATATTACTTTATCTTGGTGCTGGGATAAACAGTTTGAGGGTACCAACACTCTTCAAGCCTGTCAGTGAGTTAGGATGTTGTTCACACTTCCCCCGAAGGGATGGGAGGATGAGAACATTTGTTCCAAGGGCCATGAAGGTGGCTGAAGCAGGTTCTGTGGAGGGCTAAGAGCTTGGTCAGACATTGAGGATGCCAAGGTCAGCTGCTGCACCCTGGTCCATTTTGTCCTGCCGCCGGACTTGGATGTCTCTAGAAGAGAGAGTGAGGCCGAGAGCTTTGGGGATCTCTGCCCCCCTTAAATCCAGTTCAAGTCAAAGCATCGATTTGTCATGTCATTTGTCTCCTTTGAAAATGAAGGACGAACCACACCCTTTGTATTCCCAGTGCTGAGCACAGTGCCTGGATCAGAGTGAGCATATGAACACTTAACAACTGCTTGTTGAGTAGTTGGGTACCTGGCCTAACCAGGGGCTTAGTATCCCTAAAGGTCCCATTCAGTCGAATGGTTTCTGGGATGAAATAGGGATTCAAGGGGGCGGGAGAGCACTGGAGAGAGAGATCTGATGAGTTCTACCAGTTCTCTCTAAGTCCTCACCAAAGAGTGGGTTCTTTAAATATGACTTCACATTTTTTTTTAAATTTTGAAAGAAAGACATCATGATATAAGAGCGTGTTTGGTCAACTGGATATGTGACTTTCTCTGAGCTCCAGTAAAAGGAGAAGGTTGGGTTTGGAGATCTCCAAAGTCCATTATCTCCAAAGCTCCCAATTCTGACATTTTATGTTTTAAAGTCCCTCCTACTTTTATGAGGCAGAATGCTGGGCCTGGAGTCAGGAAGACTTCAGTTCAAATCTAGTTTCAGATACTGATTAGCCGAGTGACCTTGGGCAAGTCTTAATTTCTGTTTACTTCTGTTTCTTCAACTATAAAATGAGAATAATAGTAGCACCTACCTCCCAAGGTTGTTGTGAGGATCCAATGAGAAAATGATTCATAAAGCACTTAGCATGCTGCCTGCCACACCAGGTAAGTGTTATTAGAACACTCCATGTTCCAAGGCCCCAACAAGGACTGACGGACGATCTGTGGCTGACATTTTATGTTCCAGGTTTCCTTCTGGCTTGGATAATCTGTGTTCTCGGGATCCTTCTGACTCTGTCACATCATCTAACATTCTGCAGTCTAAGGACCCTCTTCATTTCATGATTCCTATTTTTTTTTCATTTCATTTTAATCCAGTCCCATCCAGTCTAATGTTAGTTAGTTCCTCATTTATAAAGTTATTTCTGAGCTTGGGTACAGCTTCATTCCCTCGGGCAAGCTTTTTCCCCAGTAAAACTGTGAAAATGGTGTGTCTGACCTATGCTCTCTGACCCTTCTCCCTGCTTTCCCAGATAGATTGTCAAAACCCTTCCCTTTTCTGCTTCCCCGTTCCCACTTGAACCCTTCCAAAGATCTCCCCCTTCCCCCAGGCTTGGCCTCCTATGCAATGTGCCCTGCTCCATCCTCTCCCTCTTTATTCCCATAACACCAAAATTTACCTGCTACATATCTCATCTAATGGGGAGCTTCATTCAAGCGCTTGTCCTAATCAACTCACTTATGCCAAGGAATTAATAACTTCTTTAGGTGCCCTTCTAGGCAGATGACATGTTAGCATTTTTGCAGTTCTCAACACTAAGTGCAGAATCTGTAATGACTGAACTTCAGGATGATGGGGGAGCTATTTCTAGGCAAGGAGGCCAATAATTACCCATTCCTTAGTGGGGGCAGGGAGGTGGAAAAAGATCAAGAAGAGTCAAAGAGGTGAGAGACAACGCATTTTTAAGTGAGTGTGATGTTCCCAAAGATGACATAATTATTTCTCAGAATTGTCCCTGTTGGGTTGGCCTCACATGAGTTTAGTAAAGGGCCCTTTTCCCCATTGACTTTTATAGCCTTGTTGCTCAAAGGGAGATCTCCATCCTCCAAACCTGTGGAATGTCTCACCCTGAAATGCAGACTGCCCTAAAATGATGCACGTTCCAAACTTCTCTAAATCCCTAGACATGCTCTCTTAGCTACTCCAGAATTCTACCAAGGAGCAGGAAGTAAGAAGGAGTCTTAGGCCTGGACCTCCAGACTGGGATTTCACGTCCTTTGCCAACATGGAAGGCTGGTTGAATTTGGCTGGAACGCTCCCAATTCTGACATGGTGGACAATGGCCAAAGCTCCATCCATCCCATTGCCCTGGAAAAACATGGGTGTGCAAAGTGATGGGCAAGATCATAGACTTGGAGCCTGAAGGGACCTCCCAGGTCATCTGCCCCATCCCCTCATTTTACAGATGAATATACAGTGATTCAGACAGTTTCAGTGACTAGGTCAAAATCTCATATTTCATCATCATCATCATCACTAATATTTATGCAGTGTTCTAAGGTTCACAAAGTACTTTACACAAATTATATCATTTGGTCCTCAAAAGAACCCTGTGAAGCAAATGTTTTTATTATTCTTATTTCATACAAGATGCAACTGAGGGTGACAAAATTTAAATGACTTGCCCAGGGTCAGTCAATCAGTGAATCAATCAACAAACATCTGGTAAATACTTCCAAAGTGCCAAGCAGATGGACAAACTGATGTTTTGAAACATTATTTGACTTGCTCAGAGTCAAACATCAAAGTCACACCTAAAGCTTGAGTTAATTAATACATTGATATGAGTATAGAGTTCAAAGCAAGAGAAGAAAAAGGTGTACAACCCTCTGCTCTCCTCAGATACCAGCTGGAATATTTCATCCGGTACTGAATGTTATAATTTAGAAGGGACATTGATAAGCTGGGAGGTCTCTAGAGGGGGGCCACCAGGGTGATAAGGAGATGAGAAATGGAGCCGTATGATGATCAGCTGAAAGATCTGGGATGTTTAACTTGGATAGAGAAGAGCTGGGGTGGCTGGAGATAGGAGACATTTTTACTGTTTTCAGATTATAAATATATTCCAAAGAATTCATGGAAAGAATAAGTAGGATCCTGGTATAGACTACAGACCTTCAGGGAAGGTCAGCCCAGGTCTAATGGGACACTCTCAAGAAGACACAAATTGTAATTAGGAGATAAAGAGGTAATCCAAAGAGATACAGATGCATAGGGATCTTTGTACCAGAAAGGGAAGAGCAAAACAATATTAGCAATGATAGCATTTACATGGTACTTTAAAATTTGCAAAGATGATCTCATTGGATCTTCACAACAATCCAGTAGAGTAAATGGTATTATTAAGGAAACTGAGGCAAGAAGCTAAGTGAGCTAACTAGGATTTGATGTGAGATTCAAACTCAGGTCTTCCCAACTCTGAATTCTCTATCTGCTAAGGCACTTAGCTTCCACAGACAGTTACGGATGACCTAGCCCAGAGCTGTTTATCTTTTCCCACGAGGATAGCATGATGCTTAGATAGTGGACCTTTGGTTTCATTGGTACATTGACAAAACCGGCTAAATGGAAGTTAGTGCCCAAGATAAAGCTTGGAGAGAGTCAAAGGGCTTCAAGCCATCCTTACCATGCCAAAGTCAGCAAGTCTGGTGACCCTGAAAAAAGTTGGGGAGGTAATTGCTGAATCAGAAAAGCCACAGAAAATAGGCGAAATACAACCAGATTGGGAAGGGAAAACATCTCAATTTTCAAGAAAGGAAGGAGAGTGGAATCCATAGTCTGTAAACTCTAAGCTAATAAATGTGACTCTAACTCCTGGCCACATTCTGCAATGTGTTATGAAAGTGAGAGTCCTAGAATAGGAAGGTCATTACCAAGGACCCATTCTCTTTTACCAAGAAGATGCAATGGCAGACCAACTGTATGACTTTCAGACTAGGTTGCCAGACTTGTAACACAGTATCTCACTCTAAGAAAAGGCTGAAATTTTCCTAAATTGATAAAATGTCTCACTCTAAGAAGAGCCACCCACCTGGTGTCTCAGTGGATAGAGTGCTGGACCTGGAGTCAGGAAGACTGGAGTTCACATCCAGCCTTAGACACTAGCTGTGTGGCCTGGGCCAACTGGAGCAATTAGTGAAAGTTACAGAGTAGTAAATCCCTGTTTACTCTATGGAAAAAACTTCCCATCTGAAAATGGAAGGGGAAAAGGCTTAGGCATATTAATGAACATTCTCTTGCTGGATGTCTTCAGAAAGAAGCTCAATGGCCATTTGTCATCATTTGTAGAAGTGATCAATGCTTTCGGTTGTTGTTTGTTCTCAGAGAAGACCATGAAGTCAGGACTTGCAAGTGACTTGGATTTGAGTGGGGCAGGGCTGTGCAAAGTCACCAGCCCCACTCTCTCCTCCAGAGCCATCTGGGTCCACTGCCCAGATATCAATATAGATGACTGCAAGTGGCCCCCAATGCTTTGGATAGCACTGGACCAAATGATTTGCAAGAACCCTTTTGGGTATGAGATTCTATAATTGCTAATCTCTTGACTCCCAGTAAAGAGGACTGAACTGAATATCACTCTTCTTCACAGAGAAGCAAGTGGGTTAGGGTTATCATTCTGAATTTTAGGGTCTCCTCCTCTTCTCTCCTTCTCTGGTCCTTTCTAACAATAATAATGGAGATAGTTACCATTTATATAGCCCCTTAAAGTCTGCATATCTCTTTTATATTTGTGACCTCATTTGATCCTTATAGCAGCCCTCTGAGGAAGGCACTGTTATTACTATCCCTATTTCACAGATGAGGAAACTGAGGCAAGGAAAGACAAAGGGATTTGCCTAGAGTTATGTGGCTAGTAAGTGTCTTAGGCAGGATTCAAACGCAGGTCTTCCTGAGTCTACAGTCTACTATGCCATCAAGTTGGTTTGATTACAAGTCAGGGGTCATAGATCCCCGGGGGTTAACGGTTAACAAGGAAGAGAGACTGGGGTCAAAGAGCTCCAGTGACCCACTCTGCCAGAAGGCCAAAGCATGCAAAGCTGACCTGGAGGAGTTGGAACTCAGAGCCCCAAGCTTAGCCTGAGACTCTATTAACAGGGACCTTTGGCCTCCATTTGCGGTGTATATATGTATATATGTATATATATGTGGGTGTATGTATGTGTGATTGTGTGAGCATGTGTGTGTGTGTGTGTGTGTGTGTGTGTGTGTGGTGTATGTGTAGTGGGGGGGGAAGGTAGGGTGGGGAATATCTTAGTTCAACTTCCAAGGGATGAATAATAAGAAAAGAATCTCACTATAATAGAGAGCTTTTTACTTTTGAAAACACCTTTGTGCCCACTCAATTCCCACATTCTCCTGTAAAATAGGCAGGGCAGGTATCATGACTCTCCTTTTAAGGAGGGAGAGATTGAGGCCCCAATAGGAGCAGGTCACAGAGAGCTTCATAGACACATAGACACGCCACTCAGACTCTCCTGAGTGCCAGGGTCATGTTCCTCAGGGGCTTTTAGGGGAAACCCTTTTTCTGGGGGAAGGTACATGGCTTCTCCCCCCCTCCAATATCATTTGTTTTCCAGCCTGGGAGCAGAATTCCGGCAGTTGGCAGAGCAGTGCCAAGGGAGGTTTTGTGATTGTAATGAGAACATGGTGTTTGTGCTCAGAGGGGGTCTCATGTCTGCTCTGCTCCCATCTGGTTCAAATTGGCTTGTTTATGAGCCTTTTAGAAAATAGAGTTGTATGTGTGTCTGCCTCTCTCCTCTCTGCTCCCCAGCTTAACCTCCTTCCCTTCCCCCCAACCAAGGAGAACAGAGACACAAACAGAGTGCCATCCACTCCCCCCTCATCCCCTCCAGCCTGGGGCTGTGACTTCCGCCTTCCTGTCCCGGGACGCCTGGGAGGGCATTGTCTGCTCAGGGTGATGAGGTGTCCTGTGGAGTGACAACAGGCACAGGAACTGGCTTGGCAGTACCAAGGGGCTTCCGTCACGAGGAGTCCTCGTGCTCAGAGGACCCTGGAGCCCATGCCATGCCTTCCATCTGCTGTCTAGACAGCAGGCTTCCTCCCCAGCCACTCATCCCCAAACCGTGGTCCATTGCCCCTTGTGGTACTGAGCTGGGCATGTTAACAGTGCTTACTTACCACCAGGAGGCCCTGGCTTGTCACACTGGTCCAAGTACATGCTGGGTTGGAGGTCACTCCCATCTGGCTCAACTAGGCTCATGAAATTGTGTGACTGAAAGAGAATAAGATCAGAGATCTCTAGGTAGAAGACACCTTTGAGATCATGTAGTCTGACCTCCTCATTTGACAGAAGGAAAAACTGAGGCCCATGGAGGCCAGATGACTTATCTAAGGTCACATAGTCAGTGGGAGAGTTGGAAATGGAACCCAAGATCCTTGACTCCTAGCCTAATGTCTTCTGTTGTCCCATGCCACTTTGACAAGTGTCAGGTGTTTTCAGTCCCCTCTGCTTCTGTGATCTCAGATCCCTTCATGGCTTGGCCCAGCAGCTACTTCTTACAAGAGAGACCCTTCCAGGTTGCCCCAGTAGCTAATGCTCCCTTCTGAAATGTCTGTGTTTATCTCCTATCCATACACTTGTGTATCCTCTTAGTAGAAAGTAAACTCCCTGAGGACAGGCACTGTTCTTTTTTTTGTCTTCATATAGTAGGTCCTTAATACATGATTTTGAATTGAACCTCTGATGAAGTGTGAAGGAAGGAACAGGAACAAGCCTTTGTTAAGTGCCTACTACCAAGTGCTAAGTCTTTACAAAGATCCTAGAAGGTAGGTGCTATTATTAATTATTCCAATTTACAGTTGAAGAAATTAAGGGAGATAAAGATTAAGTGACTTCCCCAGGGTGACAGGGCTAGTTAAGTGTCTCCTGACTCCCAGGCCCAGTGCACTGTCTACTGAGTCATCAAGTGCTACTGGCCTCCTTTGAATCCTAGATGACTTTTTCCAAAATCTCCTTGCCATTTATTCCTCTTCTTCCTCCCCAACTCCTGATTCAGGGATTGACACATAGTATGGAAGGAAGGAAGGAAGGAAGGAAGGAAGGAAGGAAGGAAGGAAAGAAGGAAGGAAGGAAGGAAGGAAGGGAGGAAGGAAGAGAGGAGGAAGGGAGAAAGGAGCTGCACTGGCCAACTGGAATTGGCTAGTTAAGTCTGCAGCATAAATTTTGACCACTAAAACCTTGCAAGATATTTTGGGATTTATAGGCTAGATTTTTTTTCTTGAGGACCATACCTTAAAGCCAAACCACTCTGGCTCTCATTGATTGACCAATAATAGATCCCAGCCCAAGTCTCATTTGGTCATTATTTGGGCCCTGATTGGCTGAATGTGAATAATAATTGGCCAGGAAACCTATGGGTCTTCTCCCAGACTGAATTTTTATTTTTATTTATTCATTTTTTAACTAGGTAAAAGAGGCCCTTCTTTGCCTCATTTCTTCTTACCAAGCCTTAATTACTGAATGGGTGTTGCCTCAGTCAAACTGAGACCTGGAAGAGACCTTTGCTTAAAAAGGCCAAGGTCTCCCACTGTATCTAGGGCCATCTCCAGTCACTCTGTTCCAAATCTTGTCATAGAACTCAGATGGCTCTGGAGGAGAGAGCGAAGCTGGTGACTTTACACAGTCCTTCCTCACTTAAATCCAATTCACTTGCATGTCATGGCATCATCTCCCTGAAGTCAAGGTCTTCTTTGAGAAGGAAGGACAAACAATGACAGAAGGGAGAGGAGGAGGAAGAGGAGAGGAAGCTGCTGAGCATCCAAGGCTGAGCTAAAAAGCATAATAAGGAGATTTCTGGTGAAGTACTTATCCTGGGAGGGGCATCTTGTTCCAAGAAGGTCAGACCTAGCAAAGAACTCTAGATCTATAGGGCATCGGTGGCCTCTCTCTTCCCACAGAGTTTGACCTGAGTTGTTCCCCTGATCCCCTTGACTGGCTCTTCTCAGGGCTCCATGCTCTTCTTGATGGGTCAGTCCAGTGCTCTGTTGGGCTCATTCTTCAATGAGCTAACTATAATCTTCCTTCCTTCCTTCCTTCCTTCCTTCCTTCCTTCCTTCCTTCCTTCCTTCCTTCCTCCCTTCCTCCCTCCCTTCCTTTCTTCCTCCCTTCCTCCTTCCCTCCCTTTCTTTCTTTCTTTCTTTCTTTCTTTCTTTCTTTCTTTCCTTTCTTTCTTTTCTTTCTTTCTTTCTTTCTTTCTTTCTTTCTTTCTTTCTTTCTTTCTTTCTTTCTTTCTTTCTTTCTTTCTTTCTTTCTTTCTTTCTTTCTTTCTTTCTTTCTTTCTTTCTTTCTTTCTTTCTTTCTTTCTTTCTTTCTTTCTTCTCTCTCCACATAAGATATCACACCCTTTACCTGCAGGTGCTCTGCTCAAAGGGAATGTAAATTTTAATTTCTGAAACTTTTTTTCTTGTTTTCCTTTTTTTTTCTCTCTCTTAAAGGCCAGCCTTAACCACAAATTCCTCTGGTCCCAGACCAAGCCCTGCTTGGTCCCTGTTGGGGACCTGACTGGTTCTGAATAAATGTAAATAAAAATTGTTTCTGTTTTGACTTAGAAGCCCTGAGAGTCTTTCCCTCCCAGATCTATTTTTTTTTAGAGACCCTTCTTTGCTTCATTTTTATTAAGCCTCAATCACTGAATGGGGCAGCTTTTGTCAAACTGAGACCTTAGCTTGAAAAGCCCAAGGTCCCCTACTGCCTCCTGGATGGACCCTAGTTGCCCTGATCCATATCTGGCCACTGGACCCAGGTGGCTCTGGAGTTGCGAAAGTGAGGCTGGTGCCCAGCAGCAGCAACTGGGGTCTATTTTTCACTTGTACCTGCTGGCTGGTTTTGTGCTCTTTGGCTGGACTGTCATGAAATTCTTCCATCCAGGGCAATGACCCTTATATTAGCATCAGCAGAAGCTCCTACCTTTGATCTCTCAATGGCCCTGCTCAGAGGCTGCCCTTTCTAGGTGAGGATAATAATAGCACCTTCCTCCCAGGGTTGTTGTGATCATAAAACAAGTTAATATTTTTAAAGCGCTTTGCAGACCTTCGAGCACTCCCTAAATACTTGCTGTTTTTACATTTTACAGATGAGGAAACAGGCACAGAGATATTAACTAACTGACTTGCCTAAGGGCACCCAGCTAGTAAACCCTTACTCTTAAGTAAGGATTTGAACCCAAGTTTCCAAGTCAAGAACTACCCACCACATGACCCAGTAATACCACTGTTGGGGTTGTATTCCAAAGAGATCACAGAAGTGGGAAAAGGACCCATATGTACAAAAATATTTATTGCAGCTCTCTCTGTGGTGCCAAAAAACTGGAAACTTAAGGGATGCCCATCCATTGGAGAATGGCTGAACAAGTTATGGTATATGAATGTGATGGAATATTATTGTGCTATAAGAAATGGGAAGGAGATGGACTTCATACTTACCTGGAGAGGCTTATATGAATTGATGCTGAGTGAGAAGAGCAGAACCAGGAAATATTTGTACACAGTCACAGATACATCATATGTGTGATGACCAACCTTGATAAACTGGACTC
>CM053599.1:46235474-46272253 GCA_028646575.1 Pseudocheirus occidentalis | reverse complement strand
GAAATGAATGATGTAACCAAGAAAATAAATTAAAATTTAAAAATATCCTGAAAAAAAAATTTAAAAAAAAAAAAGAATTGAGGACTTTCTAGAGTGCGTAGGTGGCACAGTGAATAGAGCACTGACCCTGGAGTCAGTAGGACCTAAGTTCAAATCTGACCTCAGGCACTTAACACAAAAACTAGCTGTGTGACCTTGGGAAAGTCACTTAACCCCACCTGCCCTCCAGAAAAAAAGGGCGATAAAAAAAAAGAATTGAGGACTTCCAAAGAGTTGTGTATGAGTGAACCAGCCATGTGGGCACACCCTGCATGCCATCGCTGGGTTTCTGGGTCTTTTCTGGACAAAATAAAATTGAAAAGCTGGTTTCTGGTCTGGTGACACTCCTCCTAGTGCTTAGCTGGGTTGGTGCTTGGGCAGTAGACACCCAGTCCAATACTGGGCACCTGCTCTAAGTTTTTTTTAGCTTGGCAGGAGCTGCTGGAAATTAATCTCCATTGGAAGAGCTTTTAAGGTCTCAGGGCACCTTCAAGCTACAATGAGGCATTGGAGGACATTAGTGGAGGGAAAATGGTGGCAAGACGGTATTGTATAGCAGGAATGCTGGACATTGAATCATGAGGAGATCTGGGCTCTCTGGTACCTGTTAGCTATGGGTTCCATGATCAGCTTGTTCACTCATCCTCAGCCACCTTCACTTTCATCATCTCTAAAATGGGCATAATGATACCTGTACATCACAGAGTTGTTGTGAAGATCAGTAAGATAATGTAGAAAATGTATTTTGCAAATCTAAGAAGATAATTTGTATGCCAGCTTTTTACAAAAG
The DNA here is from genome assembly GCA_028646575.1 of Pseudocheirus occidentalis. Lineage (NCBI taxonomy): Eukaryota > Metazoa > Chordata > Mammalia > Diprotodontia > Pseudocheiridae > Pseudocheirus > Pseudocheirus occidentalis. The sequence goes on along the minus strand of CM053599.1, from coordinate 46,271,424 downwards.
GCCATTAGGCATCATGATGAATAGGCTAGATTTAGACGAATCCTACAGAAAAGCTGCCTATGTTATTGTTGTCATTTGTTAGAAAACTAAGGCAGATTGTCCCCCTCCTTCCCCATACTATTTCTGAATCTAACTTGACCAGGATAGGCTTATTCTTTGTGCATACCCCTTCTACCTCCTCCCTGAGATTAGGGTTGCTTGGTAGGACTGCCCCTGCTTTGATGGACTGTTTGTCCTCTGTGAGCCTCTCCCCGAATGAATTTTTCCCAGGTGCCAAAATTCCTAGTTACAGTTCCGGTGCCAAAGACAGACATGGCGGACTTCCCAGTTTTACTACCCAAAGGCTGGCCTTGTCTGATGACTGCAGGGCTTCCAAGGTGAAAGACCCAAACAGCTGACGAGTGATCTACAGACCTGTAGACACCAAGGCCCATGGTCAAAGGGCTGAGCCAAACTGAAGGACCAGAGAGGAAGCCATCCTGTACTGCTATAACTCACTACCAATTAACAGGGAGAGATATTTAGGGAAAATGGAGGTGCCTTGTAAACATAAGCAGGGAAGAGAGGCTGGCCAACTACCTCGATCATAAGAGTCTTGGGGGCTGGAAAGGACTGAGTCCTTGGCCAAGAATCCCTCCCTCCTGACAGGAGGTCCTCCAGCCCTTGCTTCAACACTGCCAGTGTTGTGGGATATCTCTAGCTGTCACCAAGTGTTTTCCTCTATTGACCTCATATCTGCTTTCCTATAACTTTCCCTCATTTGTCCTAGTTATGGCATCTGGGACCACTCAAAACATCTGCTCTCTCTTCCCTAGAACTGCCCTTCAGATAATTAAAGACAGTGGTTATTTTCCCTTCAAAGGTTCTCCACTCCATCCTTGATTCCTTCAACTATTCCTTATATGATATTGCTTTGAATCCTTTTCCTATTCTGTTCACTCAATTTGATATACTTCAAATTCTCAATGTCTGCTTGACCACCATAGTACCTATCGACACTGCTCTATTACAGGGTCTAACCAGGATAATTCTGATCCATAATCCATTCCTCTATGAGCCTTGTACTCTACGTGGCTCGTGCAGAAATCAGTAATCTGGCCACCTTTAGTATCCATAGGTACCTTTTGTTGTCTAGTAGCCTACAAAGCGTCCACTCCGCAGTTCTTTTTGCCCCTCTCTTCAACTGGTCCTTTAAAGGCCTTCACAATTGAACAAGTCACTTGGACATCTCTTGTCCTAAGGCCTGAAGGGAAGATGTTAAACAGTAGATAGAGTCTGAACCTCCCTGGGGATAGGAGGTGGGGGGATAGACAATACCAAGTCTACCAGGAAGGGAATGAGCTTCTCATCTTGTTCCCCTTCTCTGAAGCTAGAACACTGAACCAAGAAAGGTCACACAGCTAGAAATTTAGCCAATCTGGGATTCAAATCCCGGTGTTCCAACTACAAATCCTATGTTCTTCTCACAGTACAATGCTGCCTTCCTCATTGATGAAGAGGCCTCTCAGCCTCCTTTATTTAATCTAACATTCCCCACAGAGAACAATGTGGAAATAATTCAACATCCGTCCTTCTTTGGAGTCACCGGAAGCTCTACTCAGACGTCTGTGTATCCCTGTGGGCCTGGAAGAGGACACCAGTTATCTTCTTTGCTCCTCCTGGAATTGGCCCCTCAGAATCAGCATCTAACCTTTTTCCCACCCCACTGTGAATGACTAGTCTGGGGGAAGAGGCTTCAGTCTGGGTCTTCCTTGGACTGAGGTCACCTTCCTGTCCCAGGTAGTCTAACATCCTTTAGTCCAGTGGTTCTCAACCTGTGGGTTATGTTCAATTTGTAACAATGAAAATACATCCTGCATATCAGATATTTACATTATGATTCATAATAGTAGCAAAATTACAGTTATGAAGTAGCAATGGAAATCATTTTATGGTTGGGGGGGGGGGTCACCATAACATGAGGAGCTGTATTAAAGGGTCGTGGCATTAGGAAGGTTGAGAACCACTGCTTTGGTCATTTATAGGCTGCCCCTGTTCCTCTGGCTAACATCAGTGAGTGGTTCTCCAGACTTTTTGGTGTTCATGATTCTTATCTATCTTCCATAAAGTTTCATAAACAAAGCTTCGAACTGATTTGTGATCCCAGAGGCCTGCATTCTTATCTTAGCTCTGATACTCACTGACTTGGTGAAAGTCACTTCCCTTCTCATCGACTGTTTCCTCATTTTTAAAACAGGAGGTTCAACTAGATCACCCCAAGTTCATGCTTTCAGTTTGAAAATTCTGTGCTTCTGTGACTCCACAGGGCAGGAATTCTAGTAAATCAGTTTATCTTACTGGGTCCATACTTTCTCTTCCTTCAGAATAGGCTAATGATACCCCTCCCTCTAATTTCCATTTAGGTAAATTGTAAACCTTCCCTAATGAGCTTCAGGAACATCTTTAAAACAAAACCAACTTCAAAGTGGTATGTAAGTCCAAGCCCTGCATGGAGCCTGCTTCCTCCCTCCCTCCCTCCCTCCAGCCTTCTCTCTGCACCTCCTTCTTTACCTCTCTCCTGGCTTCCCTCTCTCTCCCAGCCTCGTGATGGGAATGCTGATACATGTAGGCAGGGACTGCTTGACTTCTCCCTCCCTCCATCACCATCACCCTCAGCATCCTCCTGTCCCCTGGGATGTGGACAGGCCTGGGCCCCTGCCATGAGGAGGATGCGTCAGGTAGATGCAGACAAGAGTCCATAACTGGGGGCCAGGAAGTCAGCCTTCTTGTCCCAGTTCTATCTGTCCCAGAACATTGCTGGTGTTATGTCTTTGCTCTTGGATTCTCCGTTTCTTCCTCTGTGCAATGGCTACGACAAACTATCTCAGGTAACTATATATATATATATATATCTATATATATATATCTATATATATCTATCTATATATATATATATCTCAGCCCAAGGGTACTGAGGCCACATGAAGGCTCTTTGATGTGCTGTGGCAAAGCAAGGGATTCTACTTTCTGGGCTCCCTGATCCCCAACTACCATTTCTCTGCACCAATTATGAAATAATAGAAGAGAAAGGCAGTGCAGTGTGGTAGACAAAAAATGAGGACTGGCATTGGGATGTGCGAGTGAAAGGCTGCCTCTGGCATTTAATAATGTTGGGGTGAGCTTTTTTAACCTTGATGAGGCTTGAGTTTCTCATCTGTAAAATGGGCTTGATGCATGTGCCGCTTCTGTGAGGAACCGCTTTGTAAATCTCAATGTACTATAGGAATATGAGTTGTTATTATCCAGGTGACCAGGAGGACTGATATAAGGCAAGAGGAGTTAGCACCAAATGGAGAAGGTGCTGCTAAGTTCAATGCCTCTCTGATAGGAGTCCCTATATAGGAGTCCATATAGGAAAGAGCACTGAGAACCAGTGAGGGTTGCTCCTTATTCTTCCAGAAAACACCTCTGTGGATAGCAGGGAGCCAGAGCTGGGTGTCCAGTTTACCTTATTGTGTCAAATAGAAATGTGGCACTTGAGGGTGTAGTTGGCCTAAGGTCTCACCATCTTGCCCATGATTCCACCCAACGCCTGATCATTTCCAAAGGATATCTATCCAAAGAGATGAAAGGAATTGGCATTTTCTGGGAGGCACCCTAGTACTCAGCTGGCAGAGCTGTGAATTGGTCCAAGGATTCTGGAAAACAACCTGAAACTCTGCTAGGAAAGCCACTCAAAAACAGAGGGAAGGGTCTCCTATATATAAAAATATTTTTGGTGGTACTTTATATGGCAGCAAAGACATGGAAGCAAGGTAGGGGCCCATTACCTGGAGAGTGGCTGAATGAATTGTGGTGTAGGCTTATAACTGCACCATAAGAAATGATAATGATGAAGGATTTGGAGATGCTTGGAAAAGATTTGTTTGAACTGCTACAGAGTTAATTAAACAGAACCAAGAGGACAAATTACATAATAGCCTCAGAGAAAACTCAGGGTAGGAGCTTCAGAACTCTGAACAATCATGATTTTGGAGGACTGAAGGCTAAGAGCACCTCCTTCCTTTGGGTCAAAAAGTGGTGGACTATGGATAGAAAGTGAGGCTTACCTTTTCAGCCTGGCCAATGTATTGGAATAGCTGCTTCCTTATGGTTTGGTTTGGTTTGGTTTGATGAAAAATTCTATTGTAAAGATAAGAGAGAATCACTAGGAAGTTACAATAGTTTAAAAAAAAAAGCACCAACAAAATATTTGCGTCTTGAAAAAAGAAAATGGGCACATTCACTATCCATAAATATATTGCTTGGCAATACACATATTATATATGTTTTATATATATATATGTATGTCAGACACTCTCCCCCTACATAATAGTATTTTATTTTTTCCCCAATTACATGTAAAGATAGTTTTCAACATTCACTTTTATAAGACTTTGAGTTCCAAACTTTTTTCTCCCTCCCTCCGTCTCTCCCCTCCTTTCTCCCCAAGATGACAAGCAATCTGATAAATGATATACAGGTTCAATCATATTAACTTATTTCCACATTAGTCAATATGTGCAGTCTTGCGTTATACAAAGGCATGGTACCTACCCAGCACATGCACACTCTTATACAGTAGTAGCACATTCACAGCATCATACCATGTAATTTCAGAGGCAGAAGTATTGAGAACAATTCATTAGAGTCAAACACCACCCCCCCATTTTATTTTGAAAAGTGAAAGAATGAGATGCTTAAAGCTCAAAGGCCCCTTTCAACTTAAATATGATGACTCCATGATATGTAAAACAGAGCTAAGCTACTTTGCCAACAAACCTCCCCAAAGCATTGCCCTTTATATTAGCAGGGCACCTGCATTAGGTATGACACAGAACTCCTTATACTTAGAGAGAGCCTCATTGACTCATGAGAAAATGGAGCTGAAAGGGCCCTTAGGACACGGAATGTTAAAGCATACTTTCTCACATAAACATATATACCTGACGGGGTCACATATTATAAACAAACTTGAACAGAGAGTCCCAGAGAGCAGGGGCAGTCATTTACCTTTCTTATGTGCCCAGTGCTGAGCACATGATAGACATGTAAAGAATGTCAGGAAATAGACCCACTCAAGCACACACATACAATCTTTGCCATTTTACAGTTTCCAGTTAGTGTCCCAACCAAGCAGGGGACCCTTGTGCAATTGGTTGGCAGGAAGGATAGATATGAATTGGAATCATATCTGCTGTGCCAGATCCCCAGATGAAATTACACCATGTATCAGTCCCTTAGCTTCAAGGCATCTCCGGCTGGGGAATAAAAGTGTTCCCCTGCCTGGGTCCAGATTACATAATGATGCAATAAGATGTAAGTGGAAAAAGCATTGGACCTAGAGTTAAAAGGCCTAAGGGGTACTTCCCTGCTGTGCACAAATCTTCCATCAAACAGGCCGTCTAATTCTTTCACCATCTATCTGATGCGCTTGTTGTGAGTAAAACATGCTGTATCCCTTAAATCGTCATAGAAACGTGAGCTCTTGTTAGACTGGTAGCCGCTTGAAGAATTTGTACATCAGAATTGTCACAATGAACTCTTGTCTCCTTGGATACTGAAAGTGGCTAAGCCTATTTCAGGGCCTTACGTTTTCCCCCTCATAAATGCCCTCATACTCCATGGGGTTCAAGAAGTTCTTACTGAATTAGGTGCAGGAAGACCCAGGTGACTCAGCTATTTATCTATGTGATCTCAGCTATCCAGGCCTCCACGTTCCTCTCCATAAAATGGGTAGATTGAATTAGATGAGCTCCGAGTTCCCTTTGAACCCTAAATCTTAGGGCTCATAGAGGGACGACAAAAACCTCCCTGTTTCATGTGGGATTATTATAGAATGATAGAGCTGAAAGGGACCTCAGGAAACAGAATATTAGAGTTTGTAAGGGACTTTTAGAACAGAGAGTATCAAAACTGGGAGAGATCTTAGAAAGTAGGACGTTAGAATGCAGATTGTTAGAGCTGAATGAGATTCTTAGAACACAGAATGTTAGAACATAAAAATACCAGAACTGGGAGGGACCTTAGAAACGAGAATGAATGTCAGAGATGGTAATGACCGTAGATGCCAAATGTTAGAACAGAGCGTCAGTGCTCAAAGGAATTCCTAAAATAGAGAATGTTAGAATATCGATAGGTGCAAAGAGACCTTTGGAACAGAGAATGTTAGAATACAGGCTGGCAAAACCAGAAGGGACCCATGAATCATAAACAAACAGAAAGACAGAATACAAAGTTAGGAGAGACTAAAACAGAACGTTGTAGTTGAAAGGAACCTCAGAGATAATTTAATCCAACCATTGGATTTTATAAGTGAGAAAAATAAAGCTTTGAAAGGAAAGGAAATCCCTAAAAGCCCCCGTTAGTTCTAAGCAAAGCCAGAGTTCCAACTCAGTCTTCTTAATTACTGTCCTCTGCTCTTCCTCCAACAATGCATCAGGCACCGACACAGATGAATAAGTGTTTACGGACGATGGCATCTCATAAGTATGCGTTGTTTTTACAAGAACTTGGCCAATTTTTTTTTAAACTGATCTTCAGGTGTCATCTTGTCTACAAGTGAAGTCATTAAGAGCTTTAGAATTCACAATGCTTACAGTATTAAGTTACTTGATGCTGTTGGTTGTGTAACCCTTTGTGAGAATACTGATGTTGCAGAAGTAGCAAGGGAAGGATGGGGTCTGCATTGGAATGTTAGGAAGAACCTGCCCTCTCCCCCCAGCCCTGCCCCCTGACTTACAGACACACACGGACACACTGAACACCCAAAGTGAACTATAGGGCAGCTAGGTAGATCAGTGGATAGAGCACCATCCCTGGAGTCAGAATGACTTGAGTTCAAATCTGGTCTCAGATACTTACTAGTTGTGGGACCTTGGGCAAGTCACTTAACTCTGATTGCCCCCCCCCCCCCATTGTGTAAATATACCCATGTTGTAGCCACTATTTTTATTGTGGGGGAAAAAAATCAACTTTAGTTTAATTGGCTAGCTTGAAGATAATGTGGAAAGAATGTTAAATGTGGAATCTGAGGAAGGTTCTGCACCTGGACCTGCCCCTCACTTTCTGTATGATATGGAGCAAGCAATTCCCCTCTCTAGGCTTCAGTATTGCCCTCTGGAAAATTAGAGGGTACAAGCTAGAATCTAGTCTATTCTATAGAATCTAGTCTAGTTACTAGCTCTAAACGATTGACACTATGAGCTGAATGGTGTCCAGAGATTCTTCAGAATTCCAAAATCCCTTAATAAAGTACAAGTGCTCCTGTCTACTTTCTCATGTCCCCTTTGACTGACTTTTACACCCCCCCCCCTTTTCCTGACATCTACATTTCACCTGGTTCCTGGAAGGCCTCTCTTTCTCCTGTCTGTTGGAAAAAAAATTAAGGTAGTCTACTGCCCAGCCACCTGGTCAATCTGCATTAACCTGGGGGTGTCTGGGATACCAAAAAGTCTTCAAAACCCAAACGAGTGAATGTCCATTGATGGAATTTCTAGCACCATGACAAACTGTGAAATCCTTCCCTGCTGACTCTCAAGTCATACTCTATAGGCCCAAGGCTGGCTTTGAATTCAAACCTGCAAGAATTCCAACCTCCTGTCTCCTCCTCCTCCTCCTTCTTGTGCCCTGGCTGCCACCCTGGAGCCCCTCCCAGGCAGCTGCTCTTCTCATACCTGCCCCAGAGACTTCCTCCATGAAGGGCTGACCCCCGGCCCAGTGCCAGGACAGAACACACATTGTCAACACCCTCCCTGGGCCCTCGCCAAGCCCAGTAACTTTCCTATCTTGGGAGTTTGTGCTGGTTCTAGCAGGAGATAAAATATTTACCCTAGGAGGAAAGTTGCCCCTGAGATATGAAGAGAGAATCTTGGCTCCCACACAGAGAAAAAGGCCCCTCCTTGAGGAAGAAAAGAATTTCCCTAAGAGGGATAACAGCACAATCAAATACACAGTCCCCTCGAAAGTATGTGCATGTGAGGCTTAGCATGGCCTAAAATACCCTTGAGCTACTTGTCAGGGTCCAACAACATCTGACGGCTGGGGTCCCTCAGTCTCTGACCCAGGCATACCTAGGAGCCGGCTAGGGCTTAGGAGGTGCAGAACACTGTGCTAGGCAGTGGGGGCGATACCTAAGAGACAATATCATGTAATAGGAAAAAAGCTGAACTTGACGGAACCTGAGTTCAAATCTCGCTTTTGCAGCTTAAAAGAACTGGGGCTATGACAAAGTTCCTTAATAACAATGAACCTCAGTTTCCTTATCTGCAAAATGGACAAAATAATACTTTAGATAGCTACCTTATAAGATCGATGAGATAAAATTTTGCAAAGTGTCTTACGAAACTTGAAGTATAATGTAATTGGTAGCTATTATTATAGCCTGGAGCGGCTGGGTGGTGCAGTGGATAGTGCTGGGCCTGGAATCAGGAGGTCTCATCTTTCTGAGTTCAAATCTGACCTCAAACATGTACTAGCTGTGTGACCCTAGGCAAGTCACTCAACCTTGCTTATCTTAGTGTCCTCATTTGGAAAATGAGCTAGAGAAGGAAATAACAAACCACTCCAATATCTTTGCCAAGAAAAACCCTAATGGGATCACAAAGAATTAGACATGGCTGAAACAACTGAACGGTCACAACTTTATACGCTATATCAGGCTGCCTCTTCTCAGTTAGCTCAGGGATTAAATAAATACTGATTCTTCCCTTCTCCACCAGCAGCTAAACCCTTTGAGGTCAGGGGCCAAGTTTTCTATTTCTTTGTATACTCTATAGCAAAGCCTTGGGCAGGCTCTCAAACTCTGCCTCTGCATTGCCCTTCCCCAGGTCATATTAAGCAATATTTTGTCTCCTTGCTTTGTGAAGACAGATTCCAGTGGCAGCAATGAAAAGAGCCACTGATCCAGCTCAGGGCTGGCCAGGTAGTACTCAATCAGAACTGGCTAAATTTTAATTGGGAAATTAAAATTAAACCATAATAACCCAATTCCAAGCCAGAGAAGAGAGTAGTTCTATATTGCCTCCTCCAGGAGTCAAAGTGGTGTGGAATGGCCATCAAGGGCAAGTCAATGTATCTTAGAAGGTCAGAACTTCAAGGGAATTTAGAAATCACTGGAATACAACCCTCCCATTTTACATATGGGAAAACTGAGGCCCAGAGAAGTTGTCCCTTTTTCAAGATCACAGGAGTAATGGGATTTGCATCCAGGACAACTGGCTCCAAATCTAGTGCTTTAAGCCTCAGCCTTCTCATCCAAAAATGGGAATAATAACACTTGCCCTATACAACTCCCAGGGTTTGGGGGAGAAGAAAGTGCTCTGTATACCTTAAAGCTCTATCCGATATAAATTTGAGTTATTTTTAATGAAAAACATTCTTATTATCTGTATGTTTCTGATCTGTTTATTGTATACTCTGAGAATGTCTTTCATTTCTCTCCTCCTTCTTCCTCCTTTGTTTGGTGAAGAAGCTCCCTTAAGGTGATGGGCCCTGTGTTTCATTCATATTTTACATAATTTTTTCTTAGGATTTTTTGTTGTTATTTTACAGATCCTTTATAATTCATTTTTTCCATTTTGAAAGTGTTATTATAATTATTGATATTATAGAAAAATCATTCTCATCTAAGCAGATGAAATTCAGATATAGAAACAGTCCTGGTATGAGTTACCTTTCTGCTACTAAGTTTTAAATTTGGCCTTCTGTAGATAGCTACAAAACAGAAAGAAAGAACTGCCTTTTATACTTGGACAAAAGTTTGGGGCTCATTTTCTGTCAGCTCACCAACAGCATCATCAGCACAACTCCAGGACCTCATAGGAGAATGGCCATCTCAATCTCACCCTGGCCCCACAGAATTTTCTTTCCTTCCCCTAGCTTTTCTAGAATGAAAGCTCTTCTTCATTCCATGCAGTTTAGAGGTTGTAAGTACTGGTCATGATGATACCCATGAACAATATTGTCCTTAAGATCACATCAGTCACTGGTGCCAATAGGCAATTGCGGGTCACAGTTTGAAGTGACAGCACCTTGGTTCCGGTATGGTTTATTGCTTAAGTTCTTCTGAAGTCTGTATTGCTGGCTGGGGATTTGCTATCTTTTGTTATCTTTCTTATTCTTTTTGTAAAAGTTTTTACAAACTGATATTTACTGAGAAGATACAGCAAGAACAGAAGTAGAAGCATTTTTCCCCCAAGCCCCTGGGGGCAAACTCTCTTCCAGATCCCTCCCTTCCTTGGGAGACTGGGCTCAGGCTTAAAGCAGTTTCTACATAGTAGAAACCCCCATAAAGTTCACTTTTAAATTCAGCATTCCAAATGGATAAATTGCTATCTTGACCTCTTTGGCTGCCTTTGGTCTAAGCTGGGTCAAATTGCTTAGGCTTCCTACAAAATCTGGCATAGCCTCTGGATCATAGACCTCTTGTGGCATGCCATTCTGGCCTTTCAAAATTCATGAGGTCATAGCTATCTCTAATACTCCTTCACCTAAAGGCAGGAACTAACAAAAGCAAAGAGGCAAAGAGAGACAGGTCATGTACTGACCAGGAACAGGAGGGCCCAAGGTCTTTCCCAATCTAGAGTTTTACAGAATTCTCACTCTCTCTCTCTGTCTTCCTCCCCCTTTCTCCCCCTCCCTTCCTGTTCCTTCCTTCCCTCCTTTCTTTTTCTTTCTTCCTTTTCTTCCTTTCCCTCCTTTCCTTCCTTTTCTTCCTTTCTTCCTTCCTTCCTTCCTTCCTTTCTTTCTTTCTTTCTTTCTTTCTTTCTTTCTTTCTTTCTTTCTTTCTTTCTTTCTTTCTTTCTTTCTTTCTTTCTTTCTTTCTTTTCTTTCTTCCTTCCTTCCTTTCTTTCTTCCTTTTCTTTCTTTCTTCCTTTTCTTTCTGTTTTCTTCCTTTTCTTTCTTTCTTTTCTTTCTTTCTTCCTTCCTTTTCTTTCTTTCTTTTCTTTCTTTCTTCCTTTCCTTCCTTTCTTTCTTTTCTTTCTTTCTTCCTTTCCTTCCTTTCTTCCTTTCCTTCCTTTCTTTCTTTTCTTTCTTTCTTCCTTTCCTTCCTTTCTTTCTTTCTTTCTTTCTTTCTTTCTTTCTTTCTTTCTTTCTTTCTTTCTTCTTTCTTTCTTTCTTTCTTCCTTTCTTCCTTTCTTTCTTTCTTTCTTTCTTTCTTCCTTTCTTCTTTCTTTCTTTCTTTCTTTCTTTCTTTCTTTCTTTCTTTCTTCCTTCCTTCCTTCCTTTCTTTCATCTCTCCTCTTCTCTCCCTTCCTCCCCTTTCCTTCCTTCCTTCTTAGTTTGTTTCTCTGTTCTCATTCCCTTCTCCTCCCTCCCTTCTCTCCCTTCTTCTGCCTTTTCTTTTCTTTTTTCTTTTTCTTATCTCTGTCTTTCTCTACTCTCTGTCCTTTCTCTCCTCTCTTCTTCCTTCTCCTCCTTCTCCTTCTTCTCCTCCTCCTCCTCTCTCCCTTCCCCTTCCACCTTCCTCTCTTTCAATGTTTTGTTACATCCATTAGACCATATCTTGCTAAGTATTTGCTAGGAATTCATTTTTGCAGCTTGCACTGATGTGTTGCACAGTTACTCCTATTATCTTGCGTAATCTACCTTTATCTCTAAGTATAGTCAGGCTCCTTTAAAGATATCCTTTCTATAATTTCTGGTGATCATAACCTGGTTCTGAATTGTCACCTTAAATGCCTCCATTTCCAGAAACAATCTGCCTGACATCCACTTATTTGATGCTTCTCTGTCAACCTTTTGTTAGCTGAGCACATGGCCAAGTCACCTAACTCTAGTCATAGCTCTAGGGAACTTTTAAAAACCTGAAATCATAGAGAAGATGCCAACCTGCATTGATAGAGTTTTGCCTCCTCTAAAGGTTATCTATATCAATGAAATCTCAGGTTCAATCTGCATATTAAATGCCTACTTTATACAAGGTACCCAATAAGGTATTGGGACTATAAAGGCAAATATGAGTTGGGCCCTTCCTGCTCCAGTGAGGGAAAGGCTGGGTAAACAAATAACTAGGATATATAAGGTATAGTGAGAGAGTGAATAATTGACAGCCAGCCAAAGTTCTATGAGGCATGTGAGGAGGGAGAGATGCTTCTCACTCTGTGTGTGTGTATGTATGCTTCACAGGCTAAATAGCATCAAAGTTGGTCCTTGAAGGTAAGGACGTATAGCAGCAATCATACTGGCATATCCTGGATGGCTGCTAATTCTAAGATCTGTTTTACTAGGAAAGGCAGCTGTTCAAGGGGTCAGCAATTTTTTAAAATTACATTCATTAGTTCAGAGGGAAAAATCAGCACCCTGAACTTCAGAGAAAATTGAAACAAAGAAAATAGAGAGAATACAATCAGAGAAATAAAGACCAACAGACAGGGCTTCTAACTGTCCGAAAAATTAGCTCAGATCAAGAGAGAGATCCAGCTATCCGACCAAGGCAATACATACATACTTACCAGAGAGAGAAGCATCAACATTTGGATTTTTCAAAGTGGCAGGGAGAGTTCCTTAATGGCTACCCAGAGTCTTATCTGGTCAAATTACAAGAACACCTTTCCAATGAGTGAGCCCAAAAGCAAAATGTTAACCTCAGAGTATATATATCATTTTTAGAGCCAGAAGGCATCACAACCCTCATGACTCAGTGCCTAATTACAAATGAACAAAAGGTGTGAAAGCCTTCCTAGAGACAAGTCTCCCCTAAGCAAGTTTTCCTTAATGGGCTCCACCTGAGGCAGGGAAGATCTTAAATCCCATGAACATTACAGGAGGGCTTCTTCCACAGTGATGCTGGGCGATCACCCACCCTCATCTATCTGTCCTGCTGTTTGTCCCCATTCAGTGGCCATAGGAGACCCAGCATGACAGTGAGTTCCAGCCAAAAAAATCTTCTTAATTTGTGGAGGCAAAGTGACTTAGGTTCAGAGGAAAATGAAGGGGAGTGAAGACAGAAGGGTCTAGGATCCTTAAAACCAAGTTTTTAGCTATGTTAATGTCCCAGGCTCTGACAGGCATTGACAGACCAAAAGGGTGTCAAGGGAAAGGACAATCTCTGGAGACTCTACAGCCTGTTCCACTCATATAATGGCTATCCACATGCCAGAGTCAGAGGCTATCCTTGAGAGAGCCTAGAACACCCTTGAGGGAAGTCACCTCATAGTGCAGGTAGGATGAGGACTGAAACTTTAATGAATAAAATAAGATAAAAAAAACTTTCTGAGTAAATTGAGGGTAAGGTGTTCTCTCTTCCTTTTAATGTTTCTACCTGAAATAGTAAAAGCATTCACCAACCAGGAGAGTGGAGCCCCAGGTTGGGAGTTCTCAACCTCCACAGTGTGATCTCTGTTCCTGAAGGTGTGGTAACCGGATAGAAGATGATGGGGGAATAGAGAACGAAAAGTAGTAATCCATCCATCCATCCATCCATCCACCCATCCATCCATCTAATTTATCAATCTTTTGTCATTGTATCCACCTACTTACCTAATCTATTAATCTTCTATCATTTATCATCCATCTTTCTACCTACCATTTATCCATCCATTCATTCATCATCTATCTACCATCCATTTATCTATCATCTATCCATCCACATCTCTCTCTCTCTCTCTCTCTCTCTCTCTCTCACACACACACACACACACACACACACACACACACACACATTTATCCCTGGAAAGACAAGGTTAGGCCAAGTTGTGAAGAGCATCAAAGGCCACCAGGAGTTCCTTTGATCCTAGAGGTGATATTCATTGAATATGGAAGTGGTGTACTTAATAAACATGAATGGAAGTCTAGCATGGTCAGACCAACCCTTTAGGAAAGTCACCTTGTCTACTGTGGAGGATGGAACATGGCAAGTCATAGCAGGCCAGAGTTTCAAAAGACGTTTGAGATTGTTTATTTCACCCTCATCATTTGACAGATGAAGAACCCAAGGCTCAGAGAAATTAAGTGATTTACAAAGCTTGTAAGTGTCAGAACTGGGACTTGAACTCAGACCTTTGCACACAGTGCAATGTTCTTTCCTCTGTAGCAGACATTCCAAACTGTTTTTGTGCCATGGACCCTTTTGGCCCTCTAGTAAAGTCTATTCTCAGCATAATCTTTTTTTAAATAACTTAAGCAAATGTTCAATGAAAATAAAGTAATGTTTTCCCCTCCAGATTCTCACAAAATCCAAGGACCTCAGATTCAGAACCCTTGCTCTTCTGCCATGTTACATCTGGAGGAAACCTCTTGAATCAGGACTTAGAGAACAGTGTTATGGTGCACTTAGGAAAAACACTGGCTTAGTAGTCAGGGATCTGGGTTCTAATCCTGATTCTACCACTTACTATTTGTATGACTTTGAGTAAGTCTTAATCTCTGTGAACATAAGTTTCCTTCTCTGTAAAATGAGGGGGTCAGACCAGATGACCTCTGAGGTCCCTTCCAGACTTAAATCTTATGCTCTTACGAACTTAGCATCTTTACTTTTATGGCTGTATACCTTGAAATGACATTGATCTCAGACCTTCCAGGTTGCCCTGGAGATGTATTATTAGTTGGGGACTTTGGTGCTATAAATGGCATTGTGGTCAATGGGTCCTGATCATCAGTTTCTGCCTGCAGACAAACTGGAGCATCTCCCTTCCTGGCCATGGAAAGGACTCAGAAATGTTTAGACCAAACTATTTTTAGAGGGCATCATATCCCTCCTGGAAGAGTTGTGCCGATGGTGGAGGCCTGTGGTTTGGAAGCAAGGGCAGGCCTTGGGGAATGAAGGGCCCTCTTACGGTAATAATAGAGGAGGGACTGTGGGTAGTCAGACCTGGAGACCAGTATGAACACTGTCTCTCCTGGCTCCCCCAACCCCATCCTGGAGCCTTTCCTGAAAAGGTTGAAAAGGTTCTCATTGGAGGGCTTGGGGGACTCATCCCGAAAGAGACCTGGTCCCTCAGCTGTACTGGTCACATGAGGCTGGGGTGGGGGGGCAGCCAGCCTGCTCAGGCTGCCAGGCCTGGCTGGGCTGGCTCCATCAGTGGGGGCAGCTTTGTGAGTGCTTTTCTTGGGTGTTTCCCCAGAAGCCTGGGAGGCCTGATGGAGAAGAGATAAGGTGGAAAAATGCCTGTGGAATGGGATGATGAGGACAGAACTCATGGAAATGGAGAATGGGAACAGAACAGGAGAAAGAGCCCAAAGAGGAAGATATCCAACAGAAACTCCCGGGGTGAGATCTGGGGGCCATCAGTAAGCTCGCCTGGGTCTCCGGAACACCCACCTGAATCCTTAGGATTGTGGGATCCTGGAGTTAGAGCTGGGGGGTTGGAGACTGTTGAATTCAACCCCTTCATTTCATAGGCAAAGAAAGTGAGGCTAGGGAAGGTTAAGGGACTTGTCCAAGGTCAGTCAGTGAGTCAGTATTTCCTTTGGGGCAGGTATGAGAAGAGCAGCTGCCTGAGAGAGGCTCCAGGGTGGTCCCTTTGATTTCTAAAATCTATGACCCTTTATTAAACTGTCATCTGTATCCTGTGTCCCTGGGTTTGGGTTCTGTCCTGGGCCCCCTCATTTTCTACACAGAGACCCTTATAGAAGTTAACATGAGCTTGAGGCTGATTTCTAGGCAGAGGACGCCCATATCTCTACATCCAGTCCTGGTCTTTCTCCTAAACTCTGACCTCACATCTCCATTTGCTGTTGGAGCCCCCAAATGGATAGCCTATTGGCTTCTCAAATTCATTAAGTTGAAAATAGATCTCATTGCTTTCTCCTTTAAACCTGTGATTTCATCCGTGAAAAAAGTGCCAAGTGGGTGAGAAAATCTCTTCCTTCCAATACAGACAGCTCACTTAAGGGGTCACTTGGGGTTAAATAGGTCCCTCAAACAGGTGGTTGTTCAATTGTGACCCCATTTGGGGTTTTCTTGGCAGAGATACTGGAAGGGTTTGCGATTTCCTTCTCCAGGTAATTTTACGGATGAGAAAACTGAGGCAAACAGGGTTAAGTGACTTACCCAAGGTCACAGAGCTAGTAAGTGTCTGAGGGCTGATTTGAACTCAGGTCTTTCTGACTCCAAGCTAGGCTCCCTATCCGTTGGGTTACTTAGAAACAGGAAAACCTGGATTCAAGTCCAATCTATGAACTATATTGAATCTCACATGTAGTAGACATTTCAAGAGGGCTTTTTGGATTAGACTAGCTGAGCCCAAAGACAGAGAACAAAGGTGGCAGCAGGAGGTAAACACTGACAAATCCCCCCCCCCCCAATGAGCTTGGAATTGGAAGGGCCTTTAATAGCATCTAGGGCATAGAAGATCATGGGGTTCTGGCACTGAAGACATCTGAGAGATCACATCCAAAGTCAAGCTGACCTGAGTTCATATCCCAGGTTGGACACTTGTAGCTGTGTGACCCCAGGAAAGTCACCTAGCCTCTCACAGGCTCAGCCTCTCAATCCACAAAGAATGGTGATGACAATAGCAGCCATAGCACTTAGCTCACAGGACTGTTTGTGAAATGCATCCCAAGATGCTCTCCTGCGCATATTTGGGGCTCCAAAAGTCTTAGTGAAGTTTGGGACACCCTGCATAAATATGACTGATAAGTATTCAAACCTACCATTTTATGGATGAGGAAACTGAGACCTAAAGACAGAAAGGAGCACAGAGTCAGAGCTGGAAGAGATCTCCGAGTCTAATTTTCTCATTCTGCAGATAAGGAAACTCCAACCCAGAGGTTGTGATTTGTCCAAGGCCAACCGGGTAGTAAGTGGGATAGGTAAGTTTTGGACCCAGGTCCTGTGACTCCCACTGTACCAATGACCTGCCCAAGAGCCCTACACAAATTCAGTGGCAGGGCTGAGACTAGAAACCAGCCCCCACACTCTTGTCACTGTCCCAGGCAGCTGAACAATAGTTGGCTCTCTCCCCTGGCTGGAGGAGCTGAGGGCCAAGCTGAGCAGTTCTTGTGGGGAAGATGGCCAGAAGGCCTGGCCTGGCTGGGCCCGAGAGCCTTGGGGCTTCCACCCACGGAAACTTGGCTCCATCCTGAAGAATAGGTCTGTCCTCATAGATGCTCGGCGCCCTGCTGGGAAGACTGGGTGGGCTGAGGGGGTCCTGTTGCTGAGATTTAATTAAGCCTGAGAGGGCAGATCCTCTGAGCCAGGGGAGAAGTAGGTCCCAGGGCTCCACAGTACCTTGGAGCTGACGCCATGAGGTAGGGGTTCTTTCTCATGCCTGGCCCCTCCTTCTTTAAATCAATCAGTCATCTTTGCTCTGCTGGGGACAGGGACCTCTCCTCTGCCCCTTCAACTCTCTTTGCACTAGGGCCAAAGTCTCATGCACACAAGACCTATTTTAAGTGTGATCTCTGTAAGTACATTTTTTTTGGTGATGGGGAGGTTATTGACCAGAAATAAATATGGTCTAGGAGAAGCAGTCTGAG
This sequence comes from Pseudocheirus occidentalis, assembly GCA_028646575.1. Classification (NCBI taxonomy): domain Eukaryota; kingdom Metazoa; phylum Chordata; class Mammalia; order Diprotodontia; family Pseudocheiridae; genus Pseudocheirus; species Pseudocheirus occidentalis. The sequence continues at coordinate 46,253,982 of CM053599.1, read as the reverse complement.
CCCAGGGCTGGGGAATGCCATGCAAGAACGGAGACAGTGTGGTATATAGTAGGCAGGACACAGGGCTGGAAGTCAGGATGACCTGAGTTCAGATCCTATATCAGCTGTATGAGCCTAGAAAAATCATTTAACCTCTCTGTGCTTTTATGTCTTTATCTGTAAAATGAGTCTGTATATCCCTATAATTCCTGCTAATGGGGAGACTGAAATTGGTGGACCTGGGTGCAGGCCTAAGCCTATTGGATGTCTGCCCTAAGCTCATTATTAACATGATTAACCCCCTGAAGAAAGCAGTCACCAGGTTTCCTGAAGAGGGCCAAACGAGGCTGGGTCAAAAACAAAGCAGGTTAAAGCTCCCCAGTGGGGACCAGGCCTATGAATACTCCCTGTATGTCTAGCCTAGGCAAAAATGGGGGACCCATTAAAAATATAGAAGAATGTATACATCAATAGCTTTCAGTTTCACACATAGATAGATAGATAGATGCATACATACATACATACAGGAATATATTAAATAAATGTATTGAATAAAATGAAGGATCTGGGCCTCAATGGTTCCATTCATCTCTAGAGCTATGAATGCCAGGATGGTAGTGAGGAGGGGCTGTTGAATGAATAAATGAGTACAGTAAATAGTAATGATGATCATGTTTGTTCTGGTCAATAGCAAGGTGAATTGAGAGGTGGGAAGTCAGTGCAACAAACATTTACCACTAAATGGTTACTGTGTGCCTGGTATTCTGCCAGGTGATGGGGTTATAGAGGGAAAACCTCAACAGCTCCAGCCCTGAATAAGATTAAATTGAATAATCCCACGGATAAGGGAATACAAAATCTGTAGAAATCAAGGCTATTTCTGGTGAGGGAGGGCTGGACACCATCAGCCAGGATAAGCCTCGTCTGAGAAGAGACAGCCTTGGAGCCTTGAAGGGAACTAGTGGTTTCAAGGGACAGAGGTGGGAAGGAAGGTTGTCTAGGTATGGGGGCAGTCTGGGGCACAGAAGCTTGAGGAGAGGGAATTCAGAGTGAATCCATTGGGCGGACTAGGGAGGACCAAGGGAATGTTTTTGCCTGGCATAGACTGTCTGAAGTCTGGCTTGGCCTCAACTCCACTGTTCTGTTCAGGACCTGAACTGGTGGCCTCAAAACAGCAGGACCCTCAATTAGGACTGAGACGTAATGTATCTTGCTAGGGGGAAAATTCCGATGAGAACCCAGGGTGCCTGGGAGGGGCTTTCTCTTTCTCCCTAACACCATGTTATCTCTGGGAAGCATTTTCCACTGACATCACAGGTCTCAATACACTGACCATTGATTCTCTGCTGCATTGGTTCTGTCTCCAGTGGTTTTATTTCTGGGCCTGTTTCTACCTTTGTAAAATGAGGCAGATTGGATGATATGATCTCTAGGGTCTTGATATGACCCCATGACTTTTTTGATTCTTCTCCATCCAGTCAGGGTCTCAGTTCCTTGGAAATGGCTTCTTCTCGGTTGGTACCCCTCACAACACTTAGTGCAGGGCTGGACATAAGGTAAGTGCCTCAAAATAGCTGTTAATTGAATCATTCCCACCAGGGTCTTTTCTTTCCTCTACTGTGATGGGAAAAGACCAGAACCATAGGAGGACCCAGACTTTGGGGCTCTTTCAGTCAGCAAGCATGACTCTGGTAACAGAGACAAGCAGATTAATGTAACTGACAAAGAACTTCCCTCAGGAAGGAAACCTGATTTGGGGTTCTGCCTCTGATATCTTTCGGCTGTATGACCCTGAGTCAAGTCACCAGAGTTCTCAGTGGTACAGGCAGTCCTCTAAGACTGTAAGTTACAAAGAAGGTGCAGTTTTGTCTTGAATGAGGGCATTTCCTCACTGGGAATTCCCTATACCAATGAAATCAAGTCAAAAAGACAACCAGTAATAGGTTCATTTGTAATCATGATTCACTACACTTACCTCTTATTTTAATCTGCTTAAGGTTCTTTCACTTCAGTCATCTCACTGATAACGCCAGAACATTCTCATTATACAGAAAAGAAAACAGAGGTCCCAAGAGGGGAGGAGGGAGACAATTGTCCCTTGGCATGAGACAAGGCAGAGACCACTGAGGATGATGAGACTGGCTTAGGAAGAAGATAAGTGAAGAGGATCAGGGATTCACAGGGGACTGAGAGCAGCTCAAGGGAGAGGAGGGATAGTGATGATAATCATCAGATATTTATACAGAAATCCTAAGAATGTATATGTATATTCTAAATATGTGATATATAATTAATAATAATAAATAATAAAATAGAAAAAATAAAAATAAATGAACTAGAAATCTTAATAGAAGGAGGTAAACCTGAACCCACAGAGTTGGTTTGCTGTGAATTGGGATTGGCATTTAGGTGTGAAAAGGGTCAATATTCAAAAGGAACGGACAAGATAAAGTTAAGATGGTATACCAACTTTAGATAGAATCTAGGAGATGTTAAGTCCAGGGCTTTATGTTGCTCATGTACAGATGTCCCAGATGGTGGCAGTGTGACTGGACCACAGTCCCTATTTTTAAAAAGGATCTGAGGGTTTTAATGGACCGTAAGCTCAATATGGATTGACGGTATAGCATGGCATCTAAAAAAACCCTAATGAGATATTAGTCTGTGTCACCAGAGTCTTAGTATCTAGTTCTAAGAGGTGATGGAGACTATCGCTCACTGCACTCACAAATAAATCCTTGTTGACTGACTGATTGATGACTGTATCCTTGCCAGATTGCATCAGATGTAGTGAATTCTGCAGGCACTGTGTTTTGGGAAGGGCATTAGAAACTGGACATGTTTCCAGAAGAAGCTGACCAGGACAGTGAAGGATCTCAAGACTGGCCATACAAGGACTGGGTGAAGGAACTGGCGATAGTAAAACTGGGGGAGAGAAGACTGGGGTAGGACTGGGAGAAGTGGTCATGTGGCCGAGTGCTTCACCTATTTTTGCCCAGGAGGGTGGAACCGTGATCAGGGGTTCAAGATCCCAGATAGGCAGATCTGGGTGCGAGGTAAGGAAAAGCTTTTTGACAATTAGAACTGTCCAGAGGTGGTAAGGTAGTGAGTTCCCCATCAGCTGAGTTCTCAAAGCAGTGTGGGGGTGATTACTCGTTAAGGATTCCTCTCAGGTAGAGCTTCAATGAGATGACCTCTGAGATTTCTTCTAGCTCATATACCAGTGGTTCTCAACCTTCCTAATGCTGTGACCCTTTAATACAGCTCCTCATGTTGTGGTGACCACCAACCATAAAATGATTTTCATTGCTACTTCATCACTGTAATTTTGCTGCTGTTATGAATCGTAATGTAAATACCTGATATGCAGGATGTGTTTTCATTGTTACAAATGGAACATAACCCACAGGTTGAGAACCGCTGTCATATAGTGTCTGAACCTAGAGGAAGACACTTGATCAGGGTCATTCAGGGATTGGTGGCAGAGCCAGACTTAACTCCAGTGTCTCTGATTCCTAGTTCATAGAAAAAGACCACTGATGATTCTTTGAAGCAGTTTGTTAAAAGCCAAGAGGAGTAAAGAGATACTCACAGTTTAAGGTTCCTGCTTTTTTAGGGCTCTGAAGGAAAATGAATTTCTGACCTCTCAAGGTTTCTTTGGCCTTCTTCTCCCTTGCAGGATCAGTTTCTTCACTGTCTCCAGATGAAGGTGCTGGATCAGCAGCCCCACATGCCTTGAGCCTAGCCTCTTCCTCTCCTTGGTAAAGACGACCAGGCTTGCTTGATGAAGGCCATGTGGCTGAACAGACAGATGTCTGGCCCCCGAGGCAGGAGAGCTGAATTCAGGCCACAATCTCCACTTCCAATGAGAAAAATAAAAAGCACCCAATGAGCTGAGTCTCTTGCGAAACTGTCCTAGGGAAGCCAAAGACAAGACTGGAGGTGGGATGTCAGCGCTGCGGACAGCAGTGATGGTGATGACGTTAGGGTGGTGATGGTAATGGAGCCAGGAGAATGAAGGAAAGAATGAATGAACAAATGAGCATTTATTAAGCACCTACTGCATGCAAAACTTTGGGCTAAATGCTGGGGATATAAATAGAAAAATAAAGAAAGTCCCTACTCTCAAGGAGCTCAAATTTTAATGGTGGAGACAACACACATGGAAGTTTTCAACTTAGGTCAGATAGACTCCATGGTCCTTAGGTTGCAGAGACAAAGCACTTGATAATGCTTCTTTTAAAATACATCCCCACTGATGAAATCATGTCCATTTCTGATGTTGAACCACAGGACGGTGCCAAGAACTGTGGTGGCAAGAACCTTTTTCTCTGGGTCTTCAGAAGTAATGGCTGAAGGACCCAAAAGAAACATTTTCCAGACTGTTTCTCCTTGGTAGTTGCTTGATGACATAATGGAAGGATGAATGGTGGTCTTAAAGTGTATAGTCTCTCTTGGCTCTCTTGTGTTTACTTGTGCATCCATGAATGTTGATCAACCATTGGTGTGGGTAATGGTGGTGAGGAGATAAATCCTTTCTCTGCAGTGATTGCTCCCTTCCATGATAGCTGACAATGAGTAGCTCACATTCATAAAATACTTGAACGTTTGCAAAGTACCTTCTTCCACTTAAGTCTCATAACAGCCCTGGGAGTTGGTCACTATAAATATTAATATTCCATTTTTACAGATGGAGATGAAGATGAAAATGGTGAAGGGATTAAGGCAATGATGGTGATGTGGTGGTAGTGGAGATGGTGATGAGGATGGTGCAGATGAGTCAAGGAAATTCACCCTCGGGAAAAGGAGGATTTGGACTTAAAAACACATCAACACACCAGTGAGGTCTTGACCATAATCTAACCAGTGGGTCAATGATATAGAAGCCAGATCAGCTCCTGACTCAATAGATAATCTTGGAGAAGTAATTTAAGCAGTCCAGCTAGCTGGTCCATTTAAACCATTGGACAAATGGAGCTTAGGGGACATTCCCACTTTTTGGCTTTGGGTTCTGATGTTTTTGTTTGAGGAAGAGACAGCTGAGGGTAGTCAGGGCAAGATGGCAGGCAAGTGGGTGGGTGGTGGAGTGGATGGTGAGATTTGTGGGGAGAGGTAAGGAAGATATTTCATTCTCCATTCCATCTCCCTTGGTGAAGCTATGGGGCATATGCCCTCCTGAGTGACCATGGGTACATGTTTCACCTTCTCAACTCCTCGTTATGGAGCATCTTGCAAAGTAGAAAGCCCTGGGTTTGGAGTCCATAGATTTGGGGATACAGTCTCAGCTTTTCCATTTATTAGCCATGTGACCTTGATAAATTATTCTCCCTCTCTCCCTCATTTTTTATTCTGTAAAATGGGGATGCCATTTTTTGTACTGACTAGACCATAGGATTGCTATGAAGTAAGCCACTGTAATCTGTACTGCACCTTAGGAACATGATCTGTTTCAAATAAAAGTCTTCCATACCTTTACTCTATGGAAGGTAGACCAATGAGACCAGCCTTCAATACCTTTACTCTTAAATTTTTCTTTTTGCTTTTTGGAGGGGGTAGGGCAGGGCAATTGGGGTTAAGTGACTTGCCCAAGGTCACACGGCTAGTCAATGTTACATGTCTGAGGTCAGATTTGAACTCAGGTCCTCCTAACTCCAGGGCTGGTGCTCTATTCACTGCACCACCTAGCTTCTTCACTACCTTTACTCTTTGGAAGGGTGACTGTGATAGACCGGTGAGATCAGCTTTCAATACCTTTACTCTGTGGAAGGCTGACTAATGGACCAGTGAGATCAGCTTTCAATACCTTTACTCTGTGGAAGTGTGAACTGTGACATTCTGGGTAATTAAGGTTAGAATTAGGGAAGGACCTAGGGTTAGGAGGAAGGTGAGACCATTTGGCTTTCAGCTGGCCTACAGATGACACCAATTCTCTTCCCTCTGTCTCCAGTTCTCATGTCCAGTCTGCCTGGACTTTCTTTCCTCCTCATCCCCTCTTTCCTCTCACCCCATTTACGCTAGCTTCAGCCTGCCCTGGGGCACCATCCCCCCGTGATCTCCATCCCAGGACTGCTTGTTGGCTTCCAAAGAGCTGATTTATTTTCCTTTTGGGTCCCTGGGAGAGGAGACAGCTGGGAAATGTACCCTTGGCTAGCGTGGGACCTGGAGAAGCCAAGACAGTTGTGGGTGTTTTGACCATGAAAACTCAGACCAATTTTATTCCAAACCAGAAAGGAAGGGTCCAGGCTTCCCTGTGTTCAGCCTGGCCCAGGACATTTTCGTGGGCAGCCAGCCTTCCCTGTAACATTATTCTCTGCCTCCCATGGATTCTGTTCCAAGCCATGTGCCCATTTGCCTGAAGGCTGCTGGGAGTGTGGACAAAACCCAGGAACATCAATGTGGAATTCAATTTGACCAGGACTTCCAGTTTCCATAAACAGAACCTTCAAGTAGTCTAATAATCCCTTCCATTTGTCTGACCCCTCATGCTTTTCAGAGAACTTTCTTATATATTGTCATATCGTATTCTTCACACTGCCCTGTATAGTATTCAGATAAGGAAGAACACTGAGAACCAGAGAGGGTTCTCCCTCTTTCCATCCCACACCCATCCTTCATCTTCAGAAAAAGAAATTTAAACATTAATCAATCTAACCCATTTTATAAATGAGGAAACTGAGGCTCAGAAAGCTTAGCAACTCTTTAAAGTCATGTGGCTAAGTTATAGCTGAGTCATAACTAGGACTGAGGGCTTTTAGTTACTGGTTAACTCCTGGTTTTGCTCTTTATGGGATCCCATTGGGTCTAAACTATCTGAGCACTACACTGGTGACCTCTAGAACAAAGCAGCGGGTGCAGTGAATGAATTGACCCCATGCACTATGGCCTGGGATTGGGCACCATCAAGTTATCCTTTGTCCCTCCCTTCCCTTTCTCCTCTAGCCAGAAAGGATGGGCAAGTCTGAGGAAATGATTAAGACTAAGGAGAAAAGAGTAAGTGGTGAGAGAGAGAATGGGAGAAGAAATTGTAGAGTTTTTTGGGGGAGGCACTGGAGTTGACTTTGGGAAATGCTAGAGGATTTGTGGAGAAGCTGAAGGAGGAGATGGGCACAAGCTAGAGAAGGGAAAATTCTCAGACAGAAGAAGAAAGATTTAAGAAAGAGGAATAAGGATGCAAGGAAAAGAAGAAGATGGGTAACTCAGTGAGGGGGGACAGAAGCATGAGAATGAGAAGTAGGTAACTGGTAAGATAAAGACAAGTTGGTAAGGCAAGGGAAAAAGTAGAAGACAGAGCAGGAGGCTGAGTGTGACTGGCATGATGCTGAGAAGGTGCTAAGAGACTAGTAGGAGAGTGTCCACATTGGCGTTGAAGAGCCCCATGCAGAGGAACGTCTCCATATAATGACAGCACTGAAGATTTTACTTAAAGGGGGTGTGCAGAACAGGAGGAATTGTACAGAGAGAATGTTCTCATCTGACAGGTCTCATTTCTCTCTCTCCCCCACTACCTTTCTCCTCTTTCTGTTTCTGTCTCTTCCTCCTCCTCCTTTTCTCTCTCTCTCCCCCTTTATAAATACAAACTACACACATATATGTGTACACTCACATCACACAGTAACATATAAATACAAACAAATACACACAACACACAAACACAGGTACATACAACACGCATATATGCACATCCCATGTGTGCATATAACATGTCTGTACACCTGTATTATGGGCAGCTAGGTGACACAGTGGATAGAGTGCCAGGCCTGGAATCAGGAAAACCTGAGTTCAAATCTAGCCTCAGACCCTTACTAGCTGTGTGACCCTGGGCAAGTCACTTAATCCTGTTTGCCTCAGTTTCCTTGGGGCTGGGAAAGGAAATGGCAAACCACTCCAGTATCTCTGCCAAGAAAGCCCCAAATGGAGTCACACAGAGTCAGACGCAACTGAGATGACTAAGCAACAACCAGCAGCACTTCCTCTGGCTCCAGATCTATTGGGATTTCCATCCCCTCCCTCTAGGATGCTTTGTCTCTCCTAGATGCTAGTGGGTGAAAAAGTTGAGGGCAGGGATTGAGCCTTTTCTTCTCTGTAGCAGAGAGGTCGGTCTTTGAAGATTTGCTAAATTTGACACGAGCCTGATGACACATAAGCCTGTTCACACCCTGCCTGCCTCCTCTAACCTCCCCTGCTCTGGGCATCCCTAGTCCTTCCGATCTACACAGGCTGGCGTTTGGCTGCCAGCTTCTGTGCTAGGGCCTGGGGATGCATGGCAAACATGAGGCAGATCTCACTGATGCTAATAAGGGGAAACGAGACCTCTAAGGAACTGACTGCATTCTAGAATACTTTGTGTTGCTCTTTGGTTATTTCACATGTGACAATCACGGTTTTTGAAAGTAGCCTCCACCTCTGGCTTGTGTGCTCCCTCTTTGGGCACCCATGGCACCTAGTACTGTTCCCTTCTCCTCTCTCCCACTGAGTACAGTAAGTGTTTACTGAACTGAGCTGTCCTCTCAACTACAATCACTCAGTCAAGATTCTGGTAGTTGTTATCTACAGACCCTTCAGAACGTTCTCCATTGTTTGTCAGGGAATTCAGGGCCTGGTTCACAGTCTTCCACTCCACCTTCATCCCAGGGGATTTCAGTACACATACTGAGACTCCCTCAGATATCCCAGCTTCCCAGTTTCTCAGGCTACTCAAAGTAGATTCAAAGGTTAAAGGTGACCTACCTTTCCATTTGGCCTCAGTCACACCCAGCCGCAGCCTTGACCTTGCTATCATCACATACAACTGTTTTACATCTAAGTTCATTAAACTTGAAATTATTTTAATATGATCACGATCTCTTGTCATTGCATCTTATAACTCCTAACCCTGTTGTTTGGATCTCCCTGTGACGTCTATTCCTTCCACCCCTCACTTCTTTCCCAAGTCATCACTTCTACACTAGTTACACTTCCTTCCCCTATCTCACCCCCAGCCTCAATGTAGTGAACCAGTTCAATTTTCTGTTATATTCTGGAATCCCTTAACCCTTTGCCCTGTTGTTGATCTCACCTTACCAAAACTCATGGTGGTATACCACTACTCAATACATTCCAGAGGCTCCCTCTTACCTCCAGGACTAAATATGAAGTCTTCAAGCATTTATAACTTTTATAACTTTGCTCCTGTCTACTTTTCCAAGCCTCTCCATGCGTTCTGTGGTCCAGTTTCACTGACCTATTTAATTTTCCTCACACAGGAAGAACATACATCATGTTTGCAAATGTTCATTCATAGTTTGCAATTAATTTTTTGAAAATCATCATATCTTTTGTGTGTATATTTATTGCAGAAGGACTTTTGGTATTATATATTTCTATGTATTTCCAGCATATTTGACAATTACCACAAATATTTTTCAGCTTAATGGATTTTCATCCTATTCTTTCTTCATTGATCTTATCTTTACAACTTTATTTTTATTTATTTATTTGTTAATATTGTCTAGGACATAAATTGCTTTGTCTTTTATGGCCAGAAGAAAGTACCAGATCTGAACTCAGTGAATCTCAGTTTAAATCCTAACTCTGTCACTTACTGCCTACATGATATTGGGCAAATTCCACACTAATCTATAAAATAAGGAGATTGAACCAGATGGTCTTGGAGATCCCTTTAAGCTCTCAATCTATGACCCTATGATATCGTCTTACTCTTGTTTGGGCAAAATATCTCTCCCTAGCCACAGCTATGAACAGTTCTTCCTGTTTGCCTTTAAAAAAATGATGTCAAATTTAAAAATATTCAGGTTCATTTTAAGCTTATTATATAATATGGTGTAAAGATATTGGTCTAACCATTGACATGGCCTATTCTTGATGAAACCATGTTGGCTCTGTGTTATCACTGCTTCCTTTTCTAAATGTTCACTAACCATCCCTTTTATTATCCAAGTCAAACTCCTTAGCCAATAATTTGCAGACTCCATTCTTTTTACCTTTTTGAAAAATTGGAATGTTTGCCCTGGTTTAGTCCTGTAGTATACAGCTCACAGGATTGCTGAAAGGCAAATACTCTCTAAATCTTAAAGCATGATTAATGTGCTACACACAGTAGGTGTTTTGAGAGGGATTGATTTGCTAAAGAAATAAATGGTTTCTTTTTTTTCTTGCTTTTTTCCCATTGAAATTGCTTCTGATTACAGATCTAAAAGAGGGAATAAAAGGAACAAATTGAACCTCGTAGAGAATGTCAAGAGTCAAATCAGAGGAAGCTGCTGTGAGCTCTTTGGAGCTAATGTCCAGGCTGGGGAGGCTGATATTGTGTGGTTGCTCAGATACCTTGAAACAGGGGAACGCTTTCATGTATATTGGAAGGTTGAGTGTTTACTGTTCGAGGGGGAAGTGGGAGTGGGTAGGAAGGAGGGGTAATTCTAGGCACTGTTTACAAATAACTTGGCCTAAAGAATGCCAGAAAGCAAACTAAGGCAGAAAATAAACCCCTTGTTCCTGTCCTGCCGTTTGTCTTCTGTTGCCCTTAACTTGTGTCTTAACTCAAAGGGAAGGGCTAAGGGACCTGACTTCCTTGGTTCCTTCAGCTGTGGCCCAGATCTGGGGACAGGAAGCTCTTGTCCTGAGGAGACCTCGTAGGGGGAGTCTGAGTCCAGAGAGGCAGCGGTGGGGGAAAGGAATGGAAAATTAGTCTTGGAGGAAGGACACCCCGGGTTCAGGTCTTGTCTCTGACACTTATTGGTTATAGGACTCAGAGAAAACTGCTGAACTTCTCAGTGCCCCAGGTCACTCTCTGAGGTTTTTTGATGCACAGAAAAGTCTGGTCTAATTAATAGAAGGACTTCCTTATGGAGGATTCTCTCTACATTGATGAAATCCCAGGTCTGCAAGAGCACTCTGAGTTTTGCTACTCTCCCCCATGCTTTGGATTCCTCCCTCGACCCACGCATGTCTCTGCTGACTTAGGGGCAAATTCACCTTTCTAGAATGTCATAGGACTTAGAGGTGGAAAGTACTTTAGAGGCCATGAGTCCCGTGGTGTCAAGCTCAAATAGAGACAGACCCTTGTAGGCAGTGTATTGACTTAAAAACACAAATTAACATTAGCTATGGAATTGTATTGTTATTTATTTTGTCAAACATTTCTCAATAACATTTTAATCTGGTTAAGATCCCTCCTAAGGGCCCTGAGTTTGACCCTTCTGATTAGTCCAATTCCCTCCTTTTATAGAGGAGGAGACCTAGATCCAGACAAGTGAAATAGCTCCCTCAAGGTCATAAAGGTAAGTGGCCGAGCCAGGAGTTGACCCCTGGTCTTCTGAATCCTGACCCAGTTCTCTTTCCATTGGTCATCTAGACCAGTTTCCTCATTGAGTGGCTAAGGAAACTAAAGGCCAGAAATTACTTGTCCTGTATCACTGAGGAAGAGACAAAGCCAGGCCTAGAGCCAACTTTTGGTTGTTGCTAATTATCTCAGCTTCCTTATCAGTCAAAAGATGTTGTTTTGGTCTCAGCCCCAGGGATCCTGGAAAGGGGTGGGGACCACACAGTGTTGGCTCACCTGTGGCTTTATCCTTGAGAAAGGCTTCTCTTTCTTTGAATTTTGGCTTTGTTGCCATAGACAGGCCTCTTTCTCCTGTGTTTGATTGCTGGTCATGAAGAGGGCATTTCCCCATGTGGGGCGTGACTCTTGATCAGAACCTAGTTTGAACATGTCCAGACACACTTGAGTTTATTTCCTTAAGTCAGTGGTTCTCAACCTTCCTAATGCTGTGACCCTTTAATACAGTTCCTCATGTTGTGGTGACCTCCAAACATTATTTACATTGCTACTTCTCAACTGTAATTTTGCTACTGTTATGAATCAGAATGTAAATGTCTGATATGCAGGATGTATTTTCATTGTTACAAATTGAACATAACCCACAGGTTGAGAACCGCTGCCTTAAGTCAAACCTTCTGTTTGCTGCCATGCTGAGGAGAGTGAAACAGCCATATTGGATGGAATTGTGGATCATTTGCTAACCATGGTTTTATGGTGTAGTTCAATCCAGTGGGCAGAATCTTGCCCAATCTGGCCCACCCAACTACAGTGAATGACAGAAGATTCCAGTATTATTTTTATTATTTTGACACAGACCTGTGATTTCATTTTTGTAACTGAACACCAGTCAGGAAATCCCCTTTACCAATGTAGATTAGCAACTGTCCTGTAATTTATGATCAAATATACTAAAATATTTAGCAACTGTTCTGCAATTTATGGTCAAATAAATTAAAATATTTAGCAACTCTTCTGCAATTTATGATCAAATAATTTAGTTAAACATTTAGCAACTGTTCTGCAATTTATGATCAAATGAATTAATTAAAATGCATTTATTGAGGTAAAAAGCAGTCATTTCAGGAAAAGATGAAAAAAACTGCCCACTAAAAAAACAAACAAACAATGAAAGCACCAAAACATTTCTTTCTTTAAAAAAGAAAAACTTTTCTCACTTGACAAAGATTGGTTCTAAAACATGTGTTGTTCTTATAACGCACTGCTTTGCAACTTAAAAGATGCCCATCTTCCTTCCCTAATAAATTTTTACTAAATTGTAAACCCCTCAAACCAAAAACTGGGCAACCTGGGGCCTAGTATTGCCATTAATTCGCTGTGACTTTGGCCAAGTCACGTCCTTGTTCTAGGTTTTAGTTTTCCTGTCATAAAATTTGAGGATTGAGCTGAACCAGGAGTTCTTTGTCTTTTTTGATATATGGCCCTCTTTGGCTGTCTGATGAAGCTGACAGACCTTTTCTCAGAAGAATGTTTGTTGCCTACATTAATAACTGAAAGCAACATTAATTTTTCAGTTAAAGGTTTGTTCAAATAAAGATGGAAATTTTTTCCTACCCTCTCCCTGAAATCTTTCCACAGATCCCTTGTCTAGGGGTCTTAGGCGAAGACCCTTTGCCCTAGATGATCTCCACGGTCAACCATACTGTGCTCCATGTTCTATTGTCTAAGGTTCTTTCTTGCCTTAACATTCGCAGCCCTGTGTTCTAATGTCTAGCGTCCTTCTAGCACGAACATTCTATATATATCCTAACATTCTCAGACTCCCTCCAGCTCTGGCATTCTGTCTCCTAAGTCCCCACAGGCCCTAAGATTCTATAGTCTACATTCCTTTGGACACTAATGAGCTAAGTTTTTCCTTGGCAGTCGAATGGTCCAATTGGTTTGCAGAAGGGCAGGCCACGTTGAAATTCTCCCATGTCTGTGCACAGGTTGAATGGAGATCTAGGGTTAAAGTGAAGCTTACCAAGCCAAGCTTCTCTTTACCAGCATATAAAAGTGAACACTTGCAGACCCTATTTGCTTAAAGGCAAATGATAGCTCTGAGGTTGATTCAGAAAGCTCTGGCCTCCACTATTATTAGCCAGTGCAAATACCATTGGTAAACAGTTTGGAGCCTGTGATTAGATGAATCAGCATTTATTCACCCCTCTCATTATCAGCTTATAAACAATGTCCCCTATGAGCTCTGGCAGATCTCAGCAGGTTGGGAGCTGACTGCTTCTGTTTGCAGCAGGAAGCGGGTGGATTCCACACAAAATGATCTTTAGGCTCACAAAAGGATGACTGGAGTCCATTGTGCCAGACCTCAATCTCCCTTGTTCTGTTCAGCTGTTTGTAAAGCACCAGGCCCCTTTCCCAGACACGATAATGTTGTCCAGGCCCTCACCACATCTCTTGTGGATGATAAAGGCAGCTTCTTCCAAGCTGGCTTCCTTGACTGAAGTCACACTCCTGCCCCATCTCATCCTAGATACCACTACTGGTAACCTGGCTCATTCAATGGTTCATTCATTGCATAGACACTGTGAGTAAGGATGTCTTTATGGGAGGGATTGTGGAGAAGGCAAGGTTTGCAAAGCACTCTGTCTGCCTCCCAGGACAGAGAAACAAAGACAGAGAGAGAGAGAGAGAGAGAGAGAGAGAGAGAGAGAGAGAGAGAGAGAGAGAGAGAGAGAGAGAGTGTGCAGGCATCATTATACACATTTTTCAGATGAGGAAAATGGAGGCTGAAGGAGACAAAGTTGCACAGTTATAAAGTATCAATATATATTGACAATATGTATTATATGTTGATAATTACATTGTCAATATATATTATAAAGGGACAATTCAAACACATGTCTTCCTGTCTCTAAGTCCCACATGCTATCCTCTACAACATACTGACTCTCTTGAAGCATAGTCTTAGTTTTGTGAAAGTGATGGGTAAGGTCTAACAGGGATGGCCACCTAGCTGCCTCATTGATAACCTTACCCTTGGGGTAATTACCCCAAGAGTCAGAGAGCAAGGAGGGAGCAAAGGTTTCTCCCTTGAAGTGATGAATGGAAGAGATTAGTAAGTCAAACAGTAAGCATTTATTAAGCTCCTTCTGTGTGCTAGGTATTGTGCTAAGAGCAGGTGATACAAAACAAGACAAAAAAAAAAGACAGTCCCTGCCCTCAAGGAGCTTATGACCTAATGGGGGGGGAGGAGCAACAGGCAAACACATAAGTATAAACAAGCTATGTATAAGATAACTGGGGCATAATTAACAGAAAGAAGGTTCTGGAATTAAGTGGGATGGGAAAGGCTTCTTATAGAAGGTGGGATTTTGAGTGGGACTTGAAGGAAGTCAGAATGCAGAGATGAGGAAGGAGGGCATTCCAGGCATGGGAGACAAGCCAGAGCTGAGAAAAAGAATGTCTTATTCAAAGAAGAGCAAAGAAGCCAGTGCCACTGGATAGAAGAGTTTGTGGGGGTAGTATAAGGTATAAAAAGATTAGAAAGGTGTGTGTGTGTGTGTGTTGGGGGCAAGGAGGAATAGGGTTGGCAGGTTATGAAAGACTTCGAATGTCAAACAGAGGCTTATGTATTTAATCCTATTGGTGATAGGAAGTCAATAAGAATCGACTGAGTAGGGGGTTTATATGGTCAGGCTTGTGGTTTAGGAAAATCACTTTGGCGGTTATGGAAGATAATACTAAGTGTTTAGAAGTAAATAACACAGCAGCCTAGTGTTTAATAAATCCAAAGATCCCAGCCTGGCAAACACTTACTATTCTACCAAAAAGTATTGGGAAAACCAAAAAGCAGTCTGGAGACCAACAACTCACCCCATATATCAATATGAAATCTGAAAGGTTACAATGATAACTTACCTGAGCTCCTTCCTCAATGACTAGTATACTTTTATTCCAGCAGACTATCCTGTCCCTGTGATCTTGAACCTTTGGTTGTCATTTCTGAAGCTCATTGTTTATTCCCTACCAAGTGCTCAGGTATTCGCATCCTATCAACCCAATCTAATCCTCCCACCCCAACCTTTTACTCTGACTGTCCCACAAGCATTGAGTGTTCCTCCTCTTCATCTCCCTGTTCTGGCGGCCCTGATTTACTTCTAATTTCATCTGAAGTCTCACTTCCTGCAGACAGCCTAGTCGTTCTTAATCCTAGTGCCTTCCTGCAGACACAACCCCAATTTATCTTGTATATATCTTCTTTGTATATAGTCATTTGCATGTTATCTCCCTCAGATTGTGAGGTCCTGGAGAAGAGGTGTTCTTTTCTGTTTTTCTTTGTTATCTTCAGTTCCTGAAGCATAGTTGTGATGACTTCAAGATAAAGGAGGATGCTGGGGCGGCTAGATGGCACTGAGCCCTGGAACTAAAGTCAGGAGGACCTGAGTTCAAATCCAGCCTCAGACACAACACAAAACTAGTCGTGTGACCTTGGGCAAGTCACTTAACCCTAACTGCCCTACCTTCTCCCTCCAAAATGCAAAAAAAAGATAAGGGAGGATGTCATAAACAATTTAGAGGAGCATGAAAGAAATTACCTGTTAGATTCCTCTATAGGGAAGAGTTGCTACCAAACAAGAGATAGGGAGAGTCACAGAAGGTAAAATGGATGGTTTTAATTTTTTAAAATCACAAAAGTTTTGCAGAAACAAAATCAATGCAACTAAAAGTGGAAGAGAAGTTGGTAAATTGGGAGAATTGGAACACCTTTCTCTTGATAAAGGTCTTATTTCTAAGACAGTAGAAGTTGATTCAAATTTGTAAAAATATCTATTGTTGTTTCACCTTTGTTTCTGAAGAGAACCAATCACATCAAGTCCTTGACCAATTGATAAATGATCAAAAGCTTTCAAAGGAAGAAATCTCAACTATTAATAACTATGTGAAAAAAATGTTATAAATAACTAGTAATTAGAAAAATGCAAATTAAGACAGTTCTGAGGTTCCATTTGACACCCCTTGGCTTGGTAAAGTTAGCAAAAAAAGATGACAAATGCTGAGGGGGCTATAGGAAAACAGGTCTATTATTTTACTGTTGGTAGAACTTTACATTGGTTCACTCATTCTGGAAGAAAACAACAATAATTTGGAACCACGACCTCACAGCTATTAAACTGCGAATGTTCTTTGACCCAGTGACACCACTACTAGGTGTATATCCGAGTGATATCAAAGAAAGAGGAAAGGGAAAAGTATATATGAGAATATATATAGCAATTTTGTTTATAGGGTCAAAGAATCAGTTGGATAATAATGGCTCAACAAGTTATGGTATTTGAATATGATGGAATATTATTGTAATATAAGAAATGAGGAAAGGAATTTTTTATTTTCAGAGAAACTTGGGAAGAATTGTATGAACTGATACAGAGTAAACAGAACTGGGAGAACTATCTATACAATGACAACAACACTTAAATCCAATTCACTTGCAAGTCATGGCATCATTGTCCTTTTTGAGAAAGAAAGACAAACACCTATTCTTCACAAATCTTGTCTTTGTCTCCCTTTAAGTTGGCAGGATTAGGCAATGGAAGTCTACCCAACCTGCTGGTGAGCCATCTTGATTTTTTCTGGCATCCCAAGAATACCAGCGTAGTGCATAGGCTGTCCGTAGGTGGCTAATCATTCTCATAACCATAACCTTTACTCCAGTTTTTCTTCAAAGGTCCTCACTTGTGAGATGTTGTGGCAGGCTCACACCCACCCCTATTCCTCCATTGCCCGCAGCATGATTCTCATTTCCAGTTCTTTAGAGAACATAGTGTTCCATGACTCACCTCACCATACAAGAACACTGATAGGATATTGGTGTTAAAAGCTGGGTCTTCATTTCTAGAAAAGAGTTTGGAGTTCTTAAAAGAGCTTTGAAATTTTCTGAAGGCATTCCATCCCATTCTCTTCCTCTTGGACTCAAGAATGTGATCTTCCTCTTAATTCTAGGTTTAACTCATTGCTTTTTTATAAAGTCTATCCAAGATACACATACAAAACCCCCTGGCTTGTCTATCCACCTGCATATCAACACACATTCTTCATTGCCTTGGTTTTTCCTTTGTGGACAGTTAGGTAAATGGCCCCACCAAGCTCTACACCTTAATGGAAGCAGCACAAATATTATCTACACACAGCGGTGTCTGGATGACCTCTCTCTCCGAAGGGATTCCTTCATCATAGACTCTGTGCTGAATTTTCTCCATTGTAGTGATAAATCCTTTTAGCAAACACCTGTCTCCCTGCTTTGAGTCTCACTTGTTACTTATTTTCACAGCTGTAGAACAAATTTATCTCGCTTGTAATATCTCTGAAGGGATCTTGTGTGCTTTTGATGTGTGAATGGAACACATGTTGTTGGACAAGAATCTTTAAGATCAAATTTTGCCTAAGCAAATAATTTTTTTTAGAATAAACAACAAATAGTAAATACAGTAGGATCATTCACCATCTACATCTTTCAGTGAACTGTCTGAAGTTTATCCTTGATTCCTCACTCGCTCACTCAAAATATCCAGTAACTTTCCAGATCTCCCTTTTTTCCCCTTCTCACTACTAACATGTCCACCACCTTAGTTTATCTTCTCTCCCCTGGACTCCTACAATGACCTTCTAGTTGATCTCTCCCAACTCCAATCTATCATTCACATAGCTACCAAAGTAATTTTTTCTTTATTGAAGGTTTGACAGCATATCTTCTTTAAACCCATGTGTCTCCCTATTACCTTTAGCAGCTTGATGGCTCAGTGGATAGAGTGATGGGCCTGGAGTCAGGGAGACTTGAGTTCAAATATAGCCTCAGATGCTTCCTAGCTGTGTGACCTTGGAAACCTCACTAAACAACTGTTTGCCTCAGTTTTCTCATCTGTGATAACAGTACCTGCTTCCCAGGCTTGTTGTGAAGATCAAATGAGATAACAATCATAGAGTGCTTAGCACAGTGCCTGGAACATACTAGGTACCATATAAGACAATAGCAGTGATGATGCTGGTGATGATGATAACGATGGTGATGATGATGGTGATGATGATGATGATGATGGTGATGATGATGATGACGATGATGATGACAATGATGATGGTGATGATGATGGTGATGATGATGATGATGATGATGGTGATGGTGATGATGATGATGATGGTGATGATGATGGTGATGATGGTGATGATGGTGATGATTGTGATGGTGATGATGGTGATGAT
>CM053599.1:46186360-46234974 GCA_028646575.1 Pseudocheirus occidentalis | reverse complement strand
AAGGAAGGAAGGAAGGAAGGAAGGAAGAAAAGGAAGGAAGGAGGGAGGGAGGGAAGGAGGAAGGGAGGGAAGGAAGGAAGGAAGGAAGAAAAGGAAGGAAGGAGGGAAGGAGGGAAGGACAGAAGGAAGGAAGGAAGGAAGGGAGGGAGGGAGGGAGGGAAGGACAGAAGGGAGGGAAGGAAGGAAGGAAGGAAGAAAAGGAAGAAAGAAGGGAGGGAAGGACAGAAGAAAGGAAGGAAGAGAAGGAAGGAAGGAAGGAAGGAAGAAAGGAAGAAAAGGAAGGAAGGAAGGAGGGAGGGAAGGACGGAAGAAAGGAAGGAAGAGAAGGAAGGAAGGAAGGAAGAAAAGGAAGGAGGGAAAGAAGGAAACAAGCATTTATTAAGTGTTTAGTAAGCACCAAAGAGTGTGGATAGACTAGTTAATTTCTCTGTCTCAGTTTCCTCCTTTGTACGTTGAGGCTGATTAGCCGATTTCTAAGAAGATGTCTTTTATCTATAAATCCACCCACTCCTCTCTATTAAACTGCATGATCCCTGGCTCAGGCCTTTTTCTCCATTTTCTCACCTGAAAAATAGTCTCCTTACTACTATCTCTGGTTCTAGTCTATCTTCTTAAGCCAATCTTTCCTTTACACAAATGCTAAAATAATTTCTAAGCTTTGGGTATCTTCCGATCTCTTTGAGAATCAAATCCCTAAGCACCAGGGATAAAAAAAACATAAATAAAAACAAAATCCTGCCTTCAAGAAGCTTCCATTCTTCAAAGGGGAGATGACATATTAGGGAAGTGGTTGGGAGAGAAGGTTATGTTGGCTTAGAAAATTAAAAGGATCCATGGACAAATGGAGTTATAGGGAAGTAGACTGACATACCCTTTCTAGGTGTAATGGCGGTATTGATTTTCTGATGGTCTAGAACTGAAAAGGGTAGGCATTTGAGAAGGTACTGGAATACCCTCACTGATAAGGAGGCTGACAAGAGGGTGGCCCAAAATGAGGCAGACAAAGAACACCTTGAGCTCAGCTCCAGGAGCCAGAATCACCTGAAATCAACCACTGGACAAAGTCATCAGACAGCAACCATTCCTAAGTTTCCACCTGTAACCCCACCCCAGAGGTTCTTCTTCATCATTTCTGGAGATGGGCAGGTGCTTGTGTGTGTGATGAGGGGAGACAGAATAGACTGGAAAATTGGATGTGTGTGCCTGCCCACATCTCATATTGCCGGCCTTACTTGGCAACTGGGCCATGGAAGTCCAAGTCCTACTGCTCATAGCGGTAAGATGAGCCGTCTTGCATACTGGACCCACCACATGTTTTCCTCTTGCCTCAGCTCTTGATTAATTCTTCTTAGTCACTGGTCAAACTTCCTAAACCTTGAGGTATCGGATCAAGGAGCTAAATTTAGTGACTAAAAAAATGTCTCTGTGAAATTCCTGGATTAGATGTGGGAGCCAGGCATGTCCTCCAGATGAAATGTCCCTGGGCATTCCAGTGGGCATCAGCTCAAAGGACCCTGAAGGCTGTCAGAAATTTCCTTGTAGGAAAACAGCTTAGGATAAACAGATAAACAAATGTTAGTGATCTGTCTCATTACCACTAAAAGTAGGATGGAACAGCAGTGCAAGGTCAAATCTATCCCCTTTAAATGGTGGAGAATTTGGGGGACTCAGAGTAGCCAAGACTGAGAGTGCATGGCATCCTATGGCCACAGAATGAGAGGATCAGAGGGAACTTAGAGGCCACCTGACCTGCCGTTCTGATGCAGAAAGCCCTTTTAAGGCTACTTAGACAGCAGTTATAATACTTTTGCCCAGAACCATGATTCTACTAGTATAAGGAACTCCCAGTGAGGGAACTCCATTCAACAATGCAGAAAAGTACTTGCTCTGCAATGTAGAGATTTACAGAATTCTCTAGGGCACTGAATGCTTAAGAGATTTTCAGGATCTCACAGTCAGTAGGTGTCAGAGATGGAACTTGAACCCAGATCTTGCTGACTCCAAAGCCAGAGCTCTATTCAGTGGGCTATGTGACATAATATAGTTCTGCTTATTGAAGAAAAGTCTTTTCTATTGGATCAAAACAGTATAACACAATTCAACCTGATTCTCCCTTATGGAATCATGCACACCTTTCCCCCTTTTCCCATAGGATAGCCCTTGAAATGCTTGAAGACAATTGTCATGCCTTTTCCCCTGTTCCAGATTGTTCGATTTTTATTGTTCCTTAGTCATGTCTGACTATTTGTGACCCCATTTGGGCTTTTCTTGGCAGAGATATTGGAGCGGTTTGCCATTTTCTTCTCCAGTTCATTTTTCAGATGGGGAAACTGAAGAAGATAGCAGTTAAGTGACTTAGCCAGAGTCATATAGCCGGTAAGTGCCCAAGGTTAGATTTGAACTCAAGTCTTCTTGACTGCAGGCCCTGCACCTAGCGGCTCCCTAAATAGTCTAATACCATTCACTTATTTTGTGGTTAAACTGACTTTTGTCAACCTCAAAGCTTCAGCAAACCTGGACATGAGGTTGGGAAAGGCCTCCAAACATCTGAAACAGCTGTTTTCTGACTTGCAGGAGAGAAACCCCCCCCTTCCCCACTCATTATTTCATTACCAAACTTGGTTCTCTGGTTTCACACCCTACAGAAAAGAGTTGACGTTTACCTAATGCCCTATAGTTTATAAAGCACTTTATGCATATTACCTCATATGTATGTCAGACGTAGGACATTTATCAAACACTTTCTATGGAAGAGACACTGTATAAACAGGAACATACGGGTTTGTTCCCACCCTCAAGGAGAGTACATCCTAATGGAGGAAGACATAAAAGGAAGGAGGAAAGAGTAAGGGAAAGTCCAGGTGGGGCAATTGTTGAGGATGAGGAGAAAGGAGGTGGAAAAGGAGGAAGAAGAGGAGGAGGAAAAGGAGGAAAAGGAGCAAAAGTCTAAGGAGTGAGTAGGGTGTGAATGAGGTGAAGCAAAACAAAGGACCTTCCTGAAACAGTGGTCCTGGCAAGTGAGTCACCAGGCAAGAAAGAAGGGTCTCAGGACAGAGGCTTCTCTGAGTGAGAAGGAAGGAAATGAACTTTTAGAGGCGCTGAGGAGGGCAAAAATTGACTTCAGGTAATCAGATCTCAAGAGAAGAGACCAAAATAAAAAGCAGCATAGTGAAGCCATTCAGTATAGGGGCAAACACGGAACCTACCAGGCTTTACAATTGATAGCCATAGTGAAAACTCTAAGGCATCTGGAAAAAAAAATGGCGCCTTATGTTCAGATAACAAGGAAAACTAGACTGGATCAGTGGGGATAGGAGGCCAGGGTTTGAATACCAACTCTTGCGTGAAAACCACCACTTGTGTGATTTGGTGAACCTGTTTCCTTCTTTGTAAAATGCAGAATTTGGACAAATTGAGCCAGCCAACACTAAATGTTATGATCCTATACCTTGTTTTCTAAGGCAGGGATGTGATGTGATGCATCTTTAAAATGACTTGCCTCTAGAATTGCTAAAATGGTATTATGTTGCTTGGAGTCATAGATATTTTGAGTGGTTTGAGAGATGACAGAGGCCAATCAAAGCCGCTCACTTTATAGGTTAAGAGACTCAGAGGAATGATGTACTAAAAATGATAGGGAAGGTGGTCGGTTGCATTTTCATTCTAATTACTGAAAACTCACCCAGAACAAAGAACGTCTTGTTGCCCCCAATGGCAGGAGTGAGCCACCATTGTACTGCTTTCAGAACAGTCCTGTCTTCTCCAGCACTCATCAGATGGATCACCTGGCCTATACTTAGACAGATGTTAGTTTGAGGATTTCCAAGCTCCAATACGGGTACCATTGTGTCTACTACTTCCGCTGCTCCCTTGAATGTCCCCCAGACCTCCCAGTTCTATGCTGTCTGGAAATTTAATTAAAATGTTGCTTCCCCTCCTACACCTCCTTCCAGTTCACTGATGAAGGCAGTGCATTGGGATTAGAAGGATTAAAGCTATGAATGACTTTCACTGTGAACCAGGGATTCTCAACAAATGATCTGAGGCCTCATTGGGGAAAAGGTGATGGGATCTACAGAGGGCACAGATGAGCCGGGAGAGGAGGCTTGGTCTCAGGTGACTGACTTCCTTGCAGCTGAGCTTGGCTCATGTGGCTACAGGATGGGCCGTGTCTGCTGAGCCGGCCAGCTGAGAGCAGGGTTAGGGAAACCCACCCAAGATGTAACACAAGAAAGGATTAGTATCTTGCTGTGTTACCATGTCCCCAGGACAACTGAGACCGAAGCTGGATCCCTGAGAAGGAAGTAGGGCATTTTGAATGACAGGAGGCAGAGGATGGGGCAAACCTAATCCAGGATTATGAAGGGCAAAAGGCTGCCGGCTGTTTACAGTCAGATGACCTTCAAAGAAGGTCTGAAGGGAGAAGGCGAATGGGATCAGGCAGGAGGGTAGGTTCCTACTTCATTCTATGGTGTTTTAACTTTTGGGCTGTTGGGCTGTAGCGGTGACCGGGTACAATCTCTGGGCCTCATTTTCCCCATACGTAAAATGAAGGAGTTTGGAAAACACTGATTCTAGGCTTCTCCCAGCTGTCCTGAGGCCTGACTGTAACAAAATTGTGATGGTGAAGAACTAATACTAATGGGAACTGCCTTTCCTAGATGTTCTTTTCCATCCTCATTCCTATGCCCTAAACACCTCGGGCTGTCCCACTTTGCCCATCCATCCTTTTCAGCAAGAAAGGATAAAGTAGTCAAAGATAAACAGGTGAAGTATTAGAAAGAAAGTACATCCCCGACTCCCATCTACCATCTGAAAACAAGAGTCCAGAAAGGGCAACGTTCTAACCCAAAGGAATGAAAGAATGAACCTTTCATGGTTGAGTTTAAGTGAGGGAAATATTTCTTTGTTTTCTTTTTCCTTTTTCTTGTAAATTTCCCATCACCTGTACTCTTTGGATTTTACTCTACCGCCATTAAGCCAGGATGCTTCTCCCCTTCCCCTTTCAACTTCCTTTCCTTCTTTTCCCGTTAGATGTAAGCTCTTTGGATCTAAGGACCTATCTTTTCTTTAAGAGAGATATTTCAGGGAGAAGGGCCCTTTCCCGTGGTTCTATCATCATGCAGCAGCATCCAACATATATATGTATGTAGATGTGTATATACATACATATATACACATATATATCTATACACATACATATAGAACAGTATATGTATATATACGTATATAACAACATATGTTTGGATTGATTGTGTCTGATGACCTTGATCATCTGTGGCACCCCTTAAGTGCCTGAGCATCCCATAGGCCCTTTCTCTTTCATATTTGATGTCTAGAAACATTGGTGATGTAGTAGCTGTCATCCTTCCAGCTCAGCTCCTGTGAAATCTCATGGAAAATATCCTTCTTTCTAGGTCTTTCCTCAACTACAAATCTTTCAATGGTGTCCAAAATATGGTGTCCAAGCTCTTGACCTGACATTCAAAATCCTTTACCATGGAGGCAATATGGCAGAGCAGAGAGGGCTTCTTTCCACCAAGTGGAAAGGGTTTGAATCCTGGTCCTACCACCTAGTATTTGTGCGGCCATTGGGCAAATCCCTTCCCTTCCCAATTGCTTTATCTGTAAAGTGAATGAGTTGGATTCAACTAAGATGCCTTCTAGTTCTCAATCTTATGATGCTACCCAATCCGTTTTATCTTTTCCTGTTCCTATATGCCAACCTTCTAGCCTTACCAGTGTCCTCCCTAAACCATGTCTGTGCCCTGGCTGGAATGCTCTCCCTCTTTATCCCTGCCTCCTTGCTGCGCTGGCTAAAGTCCTAGCTGACCTCACACCTTCCATAGGAAGCTTTTCCTGATCTTTTGTTTCAGTTGCTTCCCTCTGTCAACTCTCTCCAGTTTATCTGGTAGAAAGCTTCTTTGTACTTAGGAGTTTGCATGTTGTCTCCTCCATTAGATTGTAAGTTCCTCAAAGGCAGGAACTGACTTTTGCCTTTCTTTATAGCTTCAGCATTTGGCACAATGCCTGGCATATAGTAGGTGCTTAATTGAGTAACTGACCCTTCCAGAATCAGGATCCAAAGGACCAAATCTATTATGATAAAATTTTATAAGTATAAATATAATGTGTCATATGTGTATTTTTAAAAAAAGCTGCCCAAGCACAGTATGGAGCTGATGTGGCTAGACAATAGATCTTGTTAATAACAAAAGACAGGAGATGGGGGATTGCCGAATTTGGTGGAATTCAAAGAGTAATATGATAGCCACAAAAAGCCAACATGATGTTGGGCTCCATTAAGAGGAGCATCTGGTCCCAAATGAGAGGGGTGATAGTTTCCTTGTGTTCTGTCTTGCTCAGACCGCAGCTGATGTATTACATTCTGTCCTGGGCATGTTGTGGTAGGAAGGACTTTGACAAGCTAGACCATGATCAAAGGAGGGTATCAATATGCAGAATGGACTCAGAACCAGTGCCAAAGGGCTTTGTGACTATGCCATGTCTGGATTGATTCAAGGCTTTAGGGATAGTTAGCCTAGAGAAGAGAAGACTGAAAAGGGACATGACAGATGTCTTTAAACATTTGAAGGTCAGCCGTGTAAATGAAGCAACAGATTTATTCTATTCAAAACCCAGAGGAAAGAATTAAGGGAGAGAAGGCACAGAGAAGCAGACTTAAACTGAATGTAAGAAAAAGACTGCTTGACAATTACAGCTATCCCCAAAGTGGGATTGGCTTCCTCAAGAGAGAGTGAGTTTCCCATCAAGAGGATGTTGGATGACTGGGTTTAAAAGAAGGGGTCTCCTCCACTCAGGTAGGTACTGGATTAGATCTCAGGGTTTCCTCCCATCTTTCTGACATTCTCTGATTCCTTGACTTTGTCATTTTTGTACTATAGCTTATATTACTTTCCTTTGGTAAAATGTCCCACCCTTAGCCCACCATCCACGCATATTTCCAGAAAGGTGCATTCTCCATCAGCAATTCTGCTCAGTTTTGACTCCATGAACATCACACCTCTCCCAGGATGAATTAATCACCTGGAATCTCATCACCATGCAGACTGAATCAGCCTTTGATACTATCTCAGAACCCCAGTTGTCTCCCCCTTCTGATTGGAGGGCTGAAAGGTGGAGTGACTGACTCTTTACAAAACTTTCTTCTATATAGGACTTTTCAGGTAGGTCTTCATTTTCCATCATGGTGCTGAGAGGGAGAGAACAAAGCATTCTAAGGAGGAAAGGGGAGTGAGACAGCCATGGAGATGTGTGGGAACACAATTCACTTTAGCAGAGACTGCAAAGCACCAAGTTTCTAGGCTGTGTATATGAAGGTTCCTGGGGTCAAAAATTCCTTAATCTACTTGAGAGGGAGGAGGGAAAATCCCATGTTTAGTTTGGGAGGGACATAGAACTCTGTAACCTTAGAACATAGAAACTCAGGGCTGGGAGGGGCCTTAGAACACAGATTGGATAACTCATACATAGGACACTGATCTCTCAGGGACCTCCAATAATAATAGAGACTTGTGTCTCTGCACTGAGCCTCCACTAAGAACATCAGAACCTGACCCTGAAAGGATTCAGGCTAATGAAAGCACTAAACCATGAACAGATTTATTTGAGGACTAAAAGGCAGAGAAGGAACTTGTATCCAAGTCCTTAGCAAAGCAGTTGGGAAGACCCTGTCCTGGTTTCACTTTTCAGAATTTCAGCAAAGTCCCTGAAAAAGGAGCAACACAAGAGTCTATGATGCCCTTTCTCTGTAAAGAGAAACATGTCCCAGTGCTGGTGAAAGTTTAGCATTTTTTATTCCATTTGTGCTTTTCAGACTTTGGTGGGTCAGTGACACTCAAGTCATCTGTCATGGTGCCCTTGCTCCCACGTGGTCAACAATCAATCAACCAACCAAACAGCATTTACTAAATGCTTACTATGTGTCAAGCATTGTGAAAGACATTAAGGATATAAAGACAAAAGTGGAACAGTCTCTGACTTTAAGAAACTCACATTCTACTGGGGAGGTGGAATGCCATATACTAAATAACTACTATGCTGTGCTGTGCTGTGCTGTGCCATGCCATGCCATTGCATGCTATATAATAATACTACATATACTAAACTATACTATACATACTATGAATGCTAAATACTACATACTAAATAGACATATAAATAAACACACACCATATGTATGCATGTATACATGTATGCATTTGTATGTATGGCATAACATATGCATACATGTATGTATACATATATAAGTGTGATGGTTAGTCATGTCTGACTCTTTGTGACCCCATTTGGGGCTTTCTTGGCAAAGATCCTAGAGTGGTTAGCAAGTTCCTTCTCCAGCTCATTTTACAGATGAGGAAACCAAGGCAAAAAGTGTAAGTGATTTGCCCAGGGTTACACAATTAGTAAGTGTCTGAGGTCAGATCTGGACTCGGGTCCTCCTGACTCCAGGGCTGTGCACTTAGCTGTCCTGGACATATATGCATACATATATTATATGTGTACACATACATAGCATATGGGCATATATAGGAATATACTATGCGTATGTTGTGTATATGGACACATACTCACAGTATATGTATAAAATCATGCATGTATGTGTATACACATAAGCAACACACTGTATATGTGTACACAGATAAATATACATGCACACAGTATACACATACATACATACACATTATAGACACAGACATACATGCACATGCATACTATATATAAGTGCATGTGTGTGTATGTGAATGTAAAAAGACCCCTGAAAGGAGATGGTCTTTGAGCTGAGACTTGAAAAGGCCCCAGAGTGCCAAAGGATGAGAAAGAGGGGGAGGATCCTAGTAATGGAGAATGTCAGTACTAAGGTAGGAGGTAGAATACTGTGTATGTGTAATAATAAAATTCCACTTTGCCTGGAATGTAGAGTGTGAGGGGGAGTAATGAGAAATCAGCCTGGAGAGACAGGCTGAAGCCAAACTGGGGGACTTTAAATGCCACAAAGAAGAATTAATATTTTATCCAAGAGGTGATAGGGAGTCACTGACATTTCCTGAGAAGGGGAGTGACATGGTTAGATTTAGTTGACATGGTTAGCTGTGTAGAGGATGGTTTAGCAAGGGAAGAGATTAGAGACAAGTCTCATTGGGAGGCTGTTACAAGAGGGCAGATGGGTGCCTTTGGTGTGAGGGCAGTGAAGGGGACAGTCACAGGGATGCTGAGAAAGTGAAGTTGGCAATACTTAGCAGTGAGTTGGGTGAGAGGGGTTTTTGGGGTTAGTGAAAGCAAAGAGTCAAGGAGGACCCAAAATCATGTAACTGGAAGGATAGTGTTGTCCTCAACAGAAAAAGGAGGAGATTCTGTTTTGGATGGATTGAATTTGAGATGCCTATGGGTCCAGCAGCATTTGGAGATGACGGGTGAGAAATCAGGAAAGGGAAGAGGAATGGTTCTGTAGGTCTGGGAGTCATACACACAGAGACAATCACTGGATCCATGGGAGCTGAGAATCTCACCAAGAGAAGTTGTGGTATGGGAATTGGGAAGAGTGGAGTTCAAATCCTGCACAAGAAACAAAAGATGCAGACAGGCAGGAAGAAAACCGGAATAGGGCAGTGTCACAAAAACTCAGGGCCAGCAAAAGTGTTCATATGGGGAGTGTCCAGTGTTTGTAGTGGGGGAAGGGGAGGAGGGTCAAGAAGGATGAGGTGGCTTTGGAGTATCCTTCTTGATGCCTTCTAAAGCTGCCCCTTGGGCATCCTCTGTGGGCACCCTTGGGCACCTATACTCTGGCTTCTTGCATTTTCCTTATGAGGAGCTGACTCAGTTCTCTAATTGGGTGCATTCCTGATCTCTTATTTTGGTACACAGACTGTCCAAGCTGATCCTTGTGGTCTAGCCTCTTCATTCTAGAGACAGGAGAACCAAAACTCAACCAGATGATATGACTTAGGCAAAGTCACATGGCTAGTACGTGATAGGTTCAGAACCCAAACACCCTTGTCTTCTGATATTCAGCCTAGTGTTTTTTCCATTATGCCTTCTTTAAATGGCACCATCTCTCAGGGCAAATGCCAGAGTGCCATGCCGGCTTTGGTTTTCTAAGAGTTATTACTATTTTCTGTCCCATGCCCATCCCCACCCCCTACCCCATCCCCAGCTCCCACAACCCTCAAATTCTCTTCTCTTCAGTACTGTTACTGGACATCAAGTCTCTTCCCTGAGACAAAGGCCCTTTGTTATAAAATCAGTCTCTCGTCTTTCCATACTCCCAGCAGGCTAATGGGCAGAAATCAGGGGAAGGAGGCATGGGGAGGAAGGGGACCTCATGTCAAACCGGGGGTGGAAGGGGAATGTGGTGCTTCCAAAGAGCAAGGATCCAACAAGCCAGGACCAGGTTGTGTTCTCTCCAGTGATCTTCTGGAGGAACCCAGAACAACTCCCCGGAAAAGAAACCCTGCCAACCCTCACACCACCCCCAGCCTGCCTCCCCCATTTTCTTTTGAAAGTTGTTGACCTTCCTCTGTGCCAAGGGTGGAAGTGCCAAGTAAGCATTTTCAGCAACCAGTAAAGTGGAAAAAATTGTTTTAATTAGTTTAATGGGTGTAGATTTTTGGTGTAATCGGATTACACCAAAATATTGCAGTCTCTCCAACTGCTTCCCTTACCAGCATCAGTCCCAACTCTGTCTGCCTGCCCATCAATGTTAATCTGATCTGGAGTATAAAGGAGGGAAGTTTGTTTCCGGGACCAGCCTCGGATGGTATGTCTCATTTTATACAGGGGCCCTGGTATGGGGAACATTTCTATCTCAAAGACTCAGGAGCACTTTGCTGAATCAGTCTAGAAAATTCTGTCCTCTTCCCTTCCATCTCTGCCCATACCATTCTCCCATGCATGGAATACATGACCATATCCTTTTCCTTGTATGTGAACCTTTCTATCCATCCTTCAAGTTCTTCTTTCTGGATAAATCACAGAAGCATTGAACTTCAGAGAGAAGATTCAAAGAAAACTTTGTTGAGTTGTTTTTCAGTCATGTTTTACTTTTCATGACCCCATTTGGGGTTTTCTTGTCAGAGATACTGGAGAGATTTGCCATTTCCTTCTCCAGCTCATTTTTCAGATGAGGCAACTGAAGCAGGCAGGGCTGAGTGACTTGCCCAGGGTCACACAGCTAGGAAGTGTCTGAGGCTAGATTTGAGCTCATGAAGACGAGTCTTCCTGATTCCCAGGCCCGGTCCGCTGTGCCACCTAACTGCTCCAAAAAAGAATCCAGTTGACCTCCATTTATTTTGCTAGAAAAAGAAATGAAAACCAAGAGAAATTATATCATTTGCTCAGGGTCACAGGGTTAGTAGGTGGCAGGTCTATATTAGGATAATAATATATTAGAGTAATGAAAAGACCATTTATATAGGACCTACTATGTGGCAGGCACTGAGCAAAGTTCTTTACAAATATCACATCATCTCACTCTTACAACAGCCTGGAAAGTAAGTCCTATTATTATTCCTGTTTGACAAATGAGGAAACTGAGTCAGATCACAGTTACATGACTTGCCCAGAGTCACAGGCCTAGTTAAGTATCTGAGGCTGGATTTGAACTCAGGTTTTCCTGACCGGTGTACCAAGAACTAGAGTGTTAGAGCAGAGTCTCCTGACTCCAGCTTCTTCTGACCAGCTCAGTCCACAAGGATCTCTTCTTCTTTCTTTTTTTTTTTTTTGGAGGAGTGAAGGCAGGGCAATTGGGGTTAAGTGACATGCTCAAGGTCACATAGCTAATAAGTGTCAAGTATCTGAGGCCGGATTTGAACTCAGGCTCTCCTGACTCCAGGACCGTTGCTCTATTCACTGCACCACCTAGCTGCCCTAAGGATCTCTTCTTTGAGAGATTTTTTCGATCCTCAACTGCCATGCCTGAGCACATCCAATGGAGCAGAGCAGGACTCAGAGAGTATTTGTCAGGGAGGAACCTGTCATTAAACTTGAGGTTACAGACTGATCATGGCCCTACCTTTTGATGTTTTCTGAGCCTGAGAAAGAAGATGGAATGCTAGGCAAGGGACAGCCAAGAACAGCCACCTGCCTAATCCTCAGAGTCACATGGAGGAGATAGAGAGACTCACCTGGCCCTCATTCTCCCTCCTTGCAACAGAAGCATCTTCAAGGACAGAATAAGAGCCGACTTAGGAACCCCAGCCCAAGCCTGTGGGCTCTTCACATGTTACCATTTGACCTACAGGAATCCTCATGAAACTGGTGCCTTTGTGGGACTGTTGGCAACAACTGCTGCCTTTCTCTCATGAAGGCTAGCTCCGCAGCATCCTGAATTGTGCTAACACCCAACTGGGAAGGCGGTCACCATTCATTTGGCATTTAGGATCCTTTGCCTGGCACTGTTCCTTATCTTTTGCCTTTTGTCAGCTTCCTGAGGAGAAGGAGGTGGTATCTACTTAAGCAGCATTGTTTTCCCTTTCTGGGCAGAAAGTCCAAGCCTCCTTGGGGAGGGCTTTCTCTTATTTCAGGGGTTAGTTTTCTGACTCTGAGACCTTGCTCTCCTCGATTCCTCTTCTCACTTCTTCATCTAAAGCCCCAGTCCTAGGACGAATCAGGTGTCCTGACTGAGTAGTCATTGAACTTCATGGAAGTGGGAAGGCAAATCTAGCTAAAGTGACTTCTCTGTAAATGCTGGGCGCTTTGGAATTGGTGCTGAGCACACACTGCTAAAGTATTGTGGATCACAGTCTGGAAGGGACCTCAGAGTCTGCCTCATCCTACCCTTTTATAATTGAGAAACTGAGGCCGAGTGAAGTTAAGTGACTCACCCAAGGTCACAAGCTTGTGTCAGAGATGGAGTTTGAACCCACATCCCCTAACTCCAGAGCTCTTTCTAATACATCATACTACTCTTGTAGGTGCCTCTGGTTAAATGGGCAGAGCAGGGCTGAAGCAGCCATGCCCTGTGATTTGTTGTAGGACTTAGAGCCAAAGAGATCATTTAAACTAAATGTCTTTGGGAAGCTTGTTATCCATATCTGCCCCTCAATCATGGGTCTTCCCTGGTCTCTCTTCTTTTCTCTGTCTTTTGTGCTAGGGTATCTAGTTTGTTTTTACGGGTTCAATCATCATCCCTATAAAAGAACAGCAGTGAGGACAGGAATCTGGACCTGAGATTTGATCAGTGTAGGGAGCTCTTGGTGAGGAAATTCCCTTTGTCAATGAAGGCCAATCAATCAACAAACATTTATTAAATGCCTACTATATGCCAGAAAAAGACAGTCCTTGACCTCAAGGAGCTTAACGCTCTAACAGGGGAGACAATGCATAAACCGTCAAACAAGATAAAGTCAGTAACTTATTTGCACCTTTACAAAGATGGCTGTTCCATCTCTGAATCCAGTCCTGCTGAATGCAGACATGTGGATGTTCTGCTGACATTTCAAACACAATGTGTCCAAAATATAAGTCTTTCTCTCCCCTGCCACACTGCCCACTAAAGCTGGCCCCTCCACCAAGCTTCCCTATCTCTGTCGAAACCATCTCCCATCTTGCAGTTGCCCAGGCTCACAACGTCTTTGAATTTCACCTCTTCCTTAGCCCCATGATATACAATCACTTAGCAAGTGTTACTGATTCTACTTTCAAGAGGTCACTCTCACACCATCCCCTTCGTTTTCCTCACTGAGGAACGTGTGACTGTCCAGTCCCTCTTCACCTCTCACTGGATTTTGTAATACTCTCCTGATTATCCTCTGGGTTCCCAGTATCATCAGTCTCTAAGTAATCTTCCACAGAGCGGCCAAAATTGTCTTTCCCAAATCCATATCTGACAATGTCATGACTTCCTTGTTCATTGATTCACTGGATCTTTACTGCCTTTTGGAGAAAAAAAAATGCACTTCTTGATCTGCCATTCAAGGTCTGCTGTGTCTGTGTCCAATCTACCTTTCTATCATATCTGACGTGGCTTTTCACACCCATTTCATTTTAGATAAATTAATAAAATTCTTAGCTGTCCCCAGAGAGCAATAAGCCATCTTTTACCTTTGTCCATTAATTCTACTTGTACCTCCCTGTCTGGGACATATGGCCTACTCTTTTCTGCCTCTCAGAATCTTTTGTATTTCTTCAAGATTCAGGTGCCATCTCTTCCATGAAGCCTTCCCTGATCTGCTCTCCCACCTCAGTCTTCCCCTTCTCAAATGAACTTGTATTTATTTATCCATGTATACAGTTTTCCCCAGTAGAATGTTAACTTCTTGAGGGCAGGGACTTGTTCCATTTTTTTAAACCTCATCACCCAGCACAATGCCTTTCACACTCAACATAACCAACACTTAATGTATCTGGGTGCTATGCTATATTTTTCTGGGAATACAAAGACAAAGATAATAGTTTCTGTCCTTGAAGAATTGTATTCTACAGCACAATCATAGATTTAGAACTGGGAGCTACTTTAGAGATCATTTAGTTCAACCCCTTCATTTTTACAGATAGGGAAATTAAGGCCCAGAGTGGGGAAGAGGGTTATCCAAAGGTCTCCTAAGTGGTAAGTGACGGATTTAAAACACAGGCCATTTGACAACCAATTTCAGCATTCTCTGTTCTTTGACGTACAAATAAGTGAAAACTACTTTTTTCTCACTCTCTCTGGGCCCCTCCAATCTCCAAGGGGCTGCTTAGGCATTATGGAATGCCAGCTCCGTAGGGTTTCCTCTGGCTCTCTGCCCCCCTCCATAGCTAAAGACCAACCCTGGCTCCCAGCCTGACCCCTGACAGCCAGATTGGCTTCAAGGTGTCGACATGGGCAAGCCCAGTATTGTCAGTGAATAAGGAAATGACTCAAAACCCAGGAAACAGCAATCTTAGGTAAGAGGTTTGTGGTTTCTTCAGCTCTTTCATATCAAAGAGACACAAATTAGAAATGAAATCTGGAAGGACTGAAAGGTTCAAAGTGAGAGGCCATCAGAACAACATAAAAACAGCATGTAGCAACCTTGTTGCATAAAGAAATCTATTTACCAGTCCACTGCATGTGGGAATAATCAATTATAGTTCTGTCTAAGTCTATGATTCTTTATTATATTTAAAGAGGAGGATCCTTGCAGAGTTTTCTTTTCTAGAAACAAGAGTTAAAGGGGAGATGAGGAGGGAGCAAACTTATGGGTCTAAACAAGAAACAATTTAGCCACAACCCCGTGGGGTTTCCCAATCCTTGATTTCTGCAATCCTGGGCTGCCTGCAGCATGCACACCCACCTCCCTCTCTGGGTTATGCAACATGTTTTCCTTGGCCTCGTGCTATGTGTGTGTGTGTAACTCATAAAACATTGTCAAAAATCGGAGAATCATGGAATCAAAGGCTGTCATAGGTTGGAGGGGGCCTTAAGGCATAGAGTATTTGAACTGTGTCTCCCCAGTACCTAGCATGGCACATTGCACATAGTCGGGACCTAATTCATTTTTTCTTGAAATCAGAGAAATCTCATGAGCAGGGCAGGAGCTCAGAGCTGAACAACAATCCTCTTCTGATTAGTGGCCATCAACTTTTGCTTGAAGAACTCCAGTGAAGGGGAACCTACTAGGGCTTGCTACATTTGGAGGATTCCAGTGGTTAGGAAATTTTTACTGACATCGAGGATACAATTTCCTCTTTGCACCTTCTACCTACTGCTTCCAGTTCCACTCTCTGAGGTCAAGGAGAACAAACAAAATCCCTCTTCTTCCTGACAGTTCTTTACAGATGTGAAGGTGCATATTAGCCTTGTGTGACTATAAGCAATCCTTGTATGGCATGGTGGAGAGGCCCTTCACCATTTTGTTTAGTACTCTCTGAATCCTCTCCATCTTATTAATATTCTTCCTAAAATGTGGCACCCAGAACAAATATGGTACTCCAGACATTGTCTGATCAGGACAAATGATAGAGGGGACTTTAACTTCTCCTGTACACTCTACCTCTATTGATGAAACTTAAGATTGCATTGGTGGGGACTTCTGGTGCCATGATGGCAGAGTGAGGAAGGAACCCTTTGAAGCCCTCTCCAAATCTCCTTCAAACAACTAGAAAGCAGCCACAGAATTGGTCCATGAGCAGGGAAGCAGCTTACCAGCCTGGCACGAAAGGTCTGTCTCACTGGGGTGGGAAGGGAGAAAGGTCCAAGAGCAGCAGCAGCAGCAGCAGCAGCCAGCCTCATAGCAAGGGGCCCTGCAGCAAGGCTCCAAGACTGGGGCAATCCATCAGCAAGGTCCAACCCTCCTGCAAATCAGCAGCCCCTAGGCAAGTGAACAGTCTGTGCAACTCAGCAATGTCCCACCCCAGTGACCCTTCTGCCAGCACAAGGCACCAGCAAGGCCTTGTCCCCATTGCTGACCAGTAGTGAAGCTCCACCCCAAGGTTGGCCAACAGCAAGACCTTGTCCTTGGAGCTTACCAGGAGAGAGACCCTGTTTCCATAGCAACCCAGCAATGGGCCCTACCCCTGTGGCAGATCAGCAACAGGAGCCCTCCTACAGGGCCAGTCACCTACAAGATTCTGTTACCATAGCAACTCAGCAGCAAGTTTCCCCCCCCCCACTGGAGCTAGCAGCTAAACTTCATAACCAGGGCAGGCCAACAGGGAGGCTCCACCCCCCAGTATAAGCCAGAAGGGAAGCCTACCCTCCAGAGAAAGCCAGAATTAAGAAGGCCCAGAACCCCAGCACAAAAAATTTGGGACAAGGCAGAACCAGAGTCCAACTCTCACATAAAAACACCAACTCACACAAAAGGCAGACAAAAAGAGCTGAAAAACAAAAAAAAGAGCTTGACTATAGAAAGTTACTATGGTGACAGGGAGGATCAAAACACAAACTGAAGAAGACAATAGTTCCAAAATGGCTACATGTAATGTCTCGAAGAAAAATGTTATTTGGTCTCAGTCTCAAAAAGAATTAAAAAGGATTTAAAAAGCAAATTAGAGAAGTAGAAGAAATATCAGGAAAAGAAATGAGAGTAATGCAAGAGAATCATGAAAAAAGTGTCAATAGCTTAGGGGGATAATATACAAAAACTTATTGAGGAAAACAACTCCCTAAAAACAGAATCAGCCAAATGGAAAAGAAAATACAAGAACTCACTGAAGAAAATAATTCCTTAAAACTTAGGATTGAACAAGTGGAAACTAATGACTCTATGAGACTTCAAGATACGATTAAACAAAATTAAAAAAGTAAAAAAAGAAGAAAATATTAAATTTCTCATTGGAAAATCAACTGATCTAGAATATAGATACAGGAGAGATGACATAAGAATTTTTGGATGGACTAAAAACCATGATAAAAAAATTTGTATGTAATTTTTCAAGAAATTATTTTTTTTTGTTTTTTTTTGGAGGGGAGAATGTAGGATAATTGGGGTTAAGTGACTTGTCCAAGGTCACACAGCTAGTTTGTGTGTGTGTGTGTGTGTGTGTGTGTGTGTGTGTGTGTTAAGTGTCTGAGGCTGGATTTGAACTCAGGTCCTCCTGACTTCAGGGCTGGTACTCTATTCACTGCACCACCTAGCCACCCTCTTTCAAGAAATTATCAAAGAAAACTGCCATGAAATATAAGAAACAGAGGGTAAAATAGAAATGGAAAGAATGCATCGATTACTACCTGAAAGAGATCTAAAAATGAAAACTCCCAGGAACATTATAGTCACATTCCAGAGCTCAAAGATCAAGGTGAAAGTATTGCAAACAAACAAAAAGAAACAATTCAAATATTGTGTAGCCGCAGTCAGGTTTACACAGGATTTGGCAGATTCCACATTAAAGAACCTGAGGGCTTAGAATAAGACATACCAGAAGGCAAAAGATTTAGGATTACAACCAAGAATCACCCATCCAGAAAAACTGAGTATAATTTTTCAGGAAGAAAACTGAATATTTAATGAAATAGAGGACTTTTAAGCATTTCTAAGTAAAAGACCAGAGCTGAATAAAAAATTTGACCTCCAAACACAAGACTCAAGGGAAACATAAAAAGGTAAAAATAAAAGAAACAAGAGAAAACATAGGAAATTCAATAAGGTTAAATTGTTTATATTTCTATATGGCAAGATAATATTTGTAACTCTTAACAATTTTATTACTATTAGTGCAATTAGAAAGAGTATATGTAGACAGAGGGTTTGGATATAAGGTAACTTTGATGGGATGATACCCCCAAAACAAAATAAAGTGGTGAGAAAGAAAATTGCACTGGAAGAAAAAGGGGGATTGAATGTGTTAAATTATTCCACATAAAAGAAGCATGAAAAAACTATTATAATGGAGAGGAAGATTGGGGCAGGGAAGGGTAGCAGACAAAGTTTAAGCCTTACTCCCATCAAAATTGGCTCAAAGAGAGAATAACATATACACTTAGTTGAATATAGAAATCTCTTTTCCTATAAGGAAACAAAATGGGATGGGGGTAATAGAAGAGAGAGGGGAAACTGATAAAAGGGAGGGTATATTGGTGAAGGCAGTGACCAAAAGTAGAACATTTATGAGGAGGGAAATGGTGGGGGCTAAGAGAGAGAGAGGAATATAACCAAGTGAAAAATGGCATGGAGGAAAATACGCAATTAGTTATCATAATTATAAATGTGAATGGATGAATTCACAAATAAAAGAGAAGCAGATAGCAGAGTGCATTAAAAACTAGAATCCTATAGTATATTGTTTACAAGAAACACATTTGAAGCAGAGATATAAACATAGGGTAAAGGGACTGGAGCAGAATCTATTATGTTTCAGTTAAAGCAAAGAAAACAGGGTAGCAATCATGATCTCAGACAAAGAAAAAGCCAAAATAGATCTAATTGAAAGAGATAAAGAAAGGAATTATATCTTGCTGAAAGGTACCATAGACAATGAAGTCATATCAATCCTAAACTTATATACACGAAATGGTATGGCATCTAAATTTTTGAAGGAGAATTTGAATGAGTTACAGAATGAAATAAG
The DNA here is from genome assembly GCA_028646575.1 of Pseudocheirus occidentalis. Lineage (NCBI taxonomy): Eukaryota > Metazoa > Chordata > Mammalia > Diprotodontia > Pseudocheiridae > Pseudocheirus > Pseudocheirus occidentalis. The sequence goes on along the minus strand of CM053599.1, from coordinate 46,215,984 downwards.
TCATAAAACTATACTAGTGGGGGACCTCAACTTTTTCTTCTCAGAACTAGATAAATCTAACCAAAAAATAAAAAAGAAAAAAGTTAAGGAGATGAAAAAATTTCTGGAAAAGTTTGATATGATAGATCTCTGGAGAAAACTGAATAGGAATAGAAGGGAATGTATTTTTTTTCTTACACAGTACATGTTATCTACACAAAAGTTCACCATGTAGTAGAATATAAAACCTCACAAACAAAGGCAGAAAAGCAAAAATAGTAAGCACATCCTTTTCAGATCATAATGTAATAAAACTGGCATTTATAATGGACATTGGAAAGAGAGATTAAAAATTAATTGGAAATTAAATAGTCTAGTCTTCAGAAACAAGTGAGTGAAAGAACAAATCATAGAAACAATCAATAATTTCATTAGAGAAGATGGCAACAATGAGACAACATACCAAAATTTATGGGATGCAGCCAAAGCAGTAGTTAGGGGAAAATCTATATCACTAATTGCTTACCTCAATAAAATACAGAAAAAGAAAAACAATGAATTAGGTGTACACCTGAAAAAAAAAAGTAGGAAAAGAACAAATTTTAAATCCCCAATTAAATGCCAGATTGGAAATCCTGAAAATCAAAGGAAAGATTAATAAAATTCAAAGGAAGAAAGCCGTTGAACTAAGAAATTAAACTAGAAGATGGTTTTATGAAAAAAACCCAAACAAATCAATAAATGGATAAACCATTCATTAATTTGACTAAAAAAAGGAAAGGAGAAAACCAAATTACTAGTATCAGAAATGAAAGGAGAGAATTCACCACCAATGAAAAGGAAATTAAGAAAATTGTTAGAAGTTATTTTGTCCAATTATATGCCAATAAATGCAACAATCTAAATAAAATGGAGTAATATTTACAAAAAAATTACTCAGATTAACAGAAGAAATAAAGTGCTTAAAACGCCCAAACTTAGAAAAAGAAATTGAACAAGCCATCAATGAACTTCCTAACACAAAATCTCTAGGACCAGATGTATTCACAAGTGAATTCTACCAAGCATTTAAAGAACAATTAATCCCAATATCATATAAATTATTTGGAAAATAAACAAAGAAGCAGTCCTACCAAATTCCTTTTATGGCACAAACATGGTGCTGATACCTAAACCAGCAAGAGCCAAAACAGAGAAAGAAAATTATAGACCAATTTTCCTAATGGATATTGATGCAAAAAAATTGAATAAAATACTAGCAAAGAGATTACAGCAGCACATCACAAAGATTATACATTAGGACCAGGTGGGATTTATACCAGGAATGTAAGGCCAGTTCAATATTAGGAAGGCTATCAGCATAATTGACCACATCAATAATAAAACCAACAGAAATCATATAATTATCTCAACAGGTGCAAAAAAACCCCTTTGACAAAATGCAGCACCCATTCTTATTAAAAACACTATAAAGCATAGGAATAAATGAAACTTACCTTAAAATTATAAGTAATATTTATCTAAAGCGATCAGGAAGCATTATCTTTAATGGGGATAAGCTAGAAGTCTTTCAGACAATCAGAGGTGAAGCAAAGATGCCCATAATCACCTCTATTATTTAATAATGTATTAGAAATATTAGCTATAGCAATAAGAGAAGAAAAAGAAATTAAAGGAATTGAAATAGACAATAGGGAAACAAAACTATCACTCTTTGTGGATGGTAAGATGTTTCCTAGCAAATCAACTAAAAAAATTACTTGAAATAATAACTTCAGCAAAATTGCAGATACAAAAAACCCCTACATAAATCATCATCATTTTTATATATTACCAACAAAGTCCAGCAGCAAGAAATAGAAAGAGAAATTCCATTTAAAAAACTGTAGAAAACACAAAATATTAGTAGTCTACCTGCCAAGACAAACTCAGGAATTGTATGAACACAACTATAAAATGTTTTTCATAAAAATAAGTCAAATCTAAACAACTGGAAAAGTATTAATTGCTGATGGGTGGGCCAAGGCTATATAATAAAAATGACAGTTCTGCCTAATTCAATCTATTTATTCAGTGCCATAACGATCAAGCTATCAAAAATTATTTTATATAGCTAGAAAAAATAGTAACAAAATTTATCTGGAAGAACAAAAGGTCAAGGATATCAAAGGAATCAATAAAAAATGCAAAAGGTAGTCTAGTCATATCATATCACAAACTGTATTATAAAGGGATATAAACAGTTTTCAGACAAAGAAATCAAAGCTATCTATAGTCATATGAAAAAAATGCTATAAATCACTATTGATTAGAGAAATGCACATTGAAACAGCTCTGAGGTACCATTTCACACCTATCAGAGTGGCTAATATGACAAAAAAGAAAAATGTTGGATGTTGGAAGGGATGTGGGAAAACTGAGACAGTAATGCCCTTTTGGTGGAATTGTGAATGGACTCAACCATTCTGGAGAGTAATTTGGAACTATATCCAAAGGGCCATAAAAGTATGCATACCTTTGATCCAGCAATACCGTTTCTATCTAGGTCTGTATCTCAAAGACACACACCGTATAAAAAGATGAAAAGGACCTATTTGCACAAAAATATTTATAGCAGCTCCTTTTTTTTTCTGGTGGATAAGAATTAGAAATAAAAGGATTGGGGCAGTTAGGTGGTGGCATGAGTAGAACACCTGCCCTGGAGTGAGGAGGATCTGAGTTCAAATCCAACCTCAGACACTTAACACTTAATAGAAGTGTGACCTTGGCCAAGTCACTTGACCCCAATTTCCCTGCCACCCCCCCATAAAAATTAAAAAGAAATAAAAGAAATAAAAGGATTGCCTATCAATTGAGGAATGGCTAAACAAATTGTGGTATATGATTGTAATGGAATAATATTGTAATATAAGAAATGACAAACAGGATGATTTCAGAAAAACCTGGAAAGACTTACATGAACTGATGCAAAGTGAAGTGAACAGAACCAGGAGAACTTAGTACACAGTAACAGCAATATTGTTCGATGAAGAATTGGGAGTGCGTTAGCTATCTATTCTCAGCAATTCAATGATCCAAGACAACCCCAAAGGACTAATGATGAAATATAATATCCCCCTCCAGAGAAAGAACTGATATTGATTGAATACAGACTGAAACATTATATTTTTCACTTTCTTTCATTTTTTTCTTTTGTTTGAGTATTCTTGTACAAAATGACTACTATAGGAACGTTTTACACTTCCCTGATCTAGTGCCTGGATTTCCTCATAGGAGTCCATCTCTTAATTTACAAGGCTCCTTCCAGACCCTCCCACCCCTTTATCTATCTTGTCCCTTTTGAAGAGGACGAATCATAGACTCCAATCATGGGCCTCATTCCACCAAATTCCATCGACATTTAGGAGTTCAGGCTGGCGATCTTGTCTTTAGAATCTCTAGTTCAATTTGCTTATTAATGCTAGAATTAATATAAATATAATGATTAATATTAATAATTGCATTAGTTGGTCATATCAATAAACTATATAAACTAAATAGTACTATTATCCATAATAGCAGCTGGAAATCATATAACACTTTTAAGTTTGCAGAATACTTTACAAAAATCACACAATTTGCTCCTCACAGCAGCGTTGGAATGTAGGTGCTCTTCCACATTTTGCAGAACAAACAGGCAGATTGAGAAGTTAAATAATTTACCTAAGGCCATACAGCTAAGTGTCTGAGCCTGGATTTAAACTCAAGCCTTCCCAACTTTAGGCCCAGCCCTCTATCCACTGTGCCACCTAGCTACCATCATCATGTTCATACTTTGAGTAGTGATGTATAGGCATATGAGTCCGTGGTTTGTTGGGTGGTTGTTGGCTCCTTTTTGTGCATTTTGTCTCCTGTGCCTTTCTGGGTGTCTCAATTGCCATTCTTCCTCCACTGGAATTATATATAAATATCACTTTATGGTATTTAGCTTGGGAATTATACATAAACAATTTTCTCCTCCCTTTCTTTTCAGTTCAAAACCCTTTTTGATTCAACTTGCAAAAACTACAAGCAAATACATTCTCACCAATCCTTTTTAGGTGTGCCCTCTGTCCCTGGCTGAGAGTCCATAATTTCTGTTTAAAGCCATCACACAGAATTAAAAATGCTGCTCTTAGATACCATCTTTTAAACCAACTCTGTTTTGGGGAAGACTTTCTTAATCATGTCACTTATTAACATTCTTCCAACCTTCCCCACCCTCAGTTACTTTGTATTTATTTGATATACACTTTAATAGACTTATCTGTATTCTTTTTGCCTCCCCTTCCCTCAGAAGAATGTCAGCTCTTTGAGGAAAGAGGATATTTCATTTTATCGATACTGTGCCCACTGAATAGTGCTTGGTCAATTGACTTGAACTCCCAAATCTGCCTTTGATTTTAAAGCCTTATCTTTTCTATAAACAGCAATGCCCCTAGTTTCTTACCCAAGACCCTACTAGCAGCAATGCTATTTGTGCCCACCTGGATGGTAGTCATCTGGTTCAACGAATCTGGGGAAGTTCTCTGGCGTATCTTAAATGTGTGCCCTGGGAAGACAGCAGACCTCCAGAGCCTAAGTACTGAGACTGAAAAAGGATTGATGACTTTCCTGGGGTCTCACAGTTCTATGTAAGATATATACAGAGTAGGAGGGAGGCAATCTCAAAGATTTAGAACAGTGCAGTAGAAAAAGTCAGACTAGAAATCATTTGTCTATCCTAGGTTCTTATGATGGTTGGCCATTGACTCAGTCTGACACTGGCCGAGTCATTACACTACCATGCATCTCCTTCTCTTCATTTGCCCAGTTTGAATAATGTAATGTTAGCCCTAGCTTAGGGCACTTGGAAGGACCCAAAGGACTGATGGAAATCAGAGTGGTGAAAGATCAATGCAAATATACATGAACTGATGAAGAGAAGCATGGAAATTTTATAGCTGGGATGTTAGAATACAGAACATTCCAGATTGGAGAGTTAGACCTTAGAACAGAGAATACCAGAGATAAGAGAAACGCTGGAACAATGGCAAGAAGAATAGCAGCTGAAATAATTAAACATTCACTAGAAAGGAAAAAAAAAACAAGAAAAGGAATCAGGAGTAAAATTTCTAACCTCAAATGTCTGTCATAAATTTAGGAGCGAGATGGGTTGGATGATCATACACTGAAAAGTAGATTCAGAAGTGGCCTGAACTCAGCAACGTCATTGTAAGGATTGTAGGGTCAGCAACGTCATTGTCAGGGTAGGGTCTCCAGCAGAGCACCCTAGTGATTCGTGTTTGGTCTCATGCTATTTAGTATTTTTGTCAATGACTTGGATATTGCAAAACTACAAGGAAATGGAACCCAATGGATACTGGTCACTGTCCAAAAGGACCTTGACAGTTTAGAACATTGGGATGAATATAATAAGATGTAATACAGGTGAATATAAATTCTCATGCATGAGTACAAAAAAATCACGCGTACAAGATGGGGGAGGTATTAGACAGCAGTTTTCCTGAAAAGGTTCTGAGTGTTTGAGTGGAGCAGAGGTTTCGTATAGATCAGCAGTATAAAGTGGAAATAGGATCCGTTAATTCCAAAGGGGGTTTCACGAAGAGAGCCGGAGCTTAGGAATAGGGAGTCGAGAGGTTCATTGGCCTCTACTCCTATCAGAGCTTACTTGAAGCATTGTCTTCAGGTCCAGGAGCCACATTAAAGGAAGGCATTGAGAAACTGGAGAGTCCCCAGGAGGACACCCATGGTAGTGAAGGACCTTGAGCACCCTTCATTTGAAGGAACTAGGGATTTTTTAAACTGGAGAAGAAAAGACTGAAGGAGGGGGAAGGAAACCTAATAGTGTGTCTACAAGTATTTTATAGGATTATAGACAGGGCAGTAAGGGACTTTATTTGAGGAAACTGAGAATGAGGAGAAGGGAGGTGACTTAGACTAGTTTGCACTGATCATGGGGAGGAAGGATTTGAACTTCCAGAGGGAGGATTTGAACCCAGGTTCTCTGACTCTGGAGACATAGTTCTTTCTACTGTTCCCCATTAAAAGGGGATAAGTCTTGTTCTGTTTGGTCCCAGAGAGCAGAACCAGGTTGAATGTACAGACATTTTGTTGTAGTTGTTCAGTTGTTTTAGCTATGCCCAATTCTTCGTCATCCCACCTGGCGTTTTCTAGGTAAAGATGCTGGAATGGTTCCTTCTCCAATTCATTTTGTAGATGAGGTAAAACAAGGTGATATGACTTGCCCAGGATCACACAGCTAGAAAGTGTCTCAGGTCAGATTTGAACTCAGGTCTTCCTGACTCCAGGTCAGGCATTCCATGTACTGTGCCACCCAGCTGTTCCTAGACAAATTATAAAGAGAGAAATTTAGGCTTGATATTAGGAAAGATGTTCTAACCATTCAAAATAATTATATAGAAGATGTGGGTTGTTCCTCCTTGGATTAACAAGTGGCAAGAAGAGGCTGGACTTGCTACAGTGGAGATTTCTTTGGATTTCATGACCACTAATGTGCCCTCTGACTCTCAGATTTTATGACTTTAGAGCATATAATATCAGAGCTGGGAGTGGCCTTAAAACATAGAATGTCAGAACTGGAAGGGGGGGGATGCAAAATGTCAGAGGTGGGAGGGGCCTTAAACATAGAATGTCAGAGCTGGGAGGGGCCTTCAAGACCAAACTGTGAAACCCTTTGTTTTACAGAAGAGGAAACAGTCTCTAAAGTGCAAAATGACTTACCAAAAGTCATCCAGCAGGTGGACAGAGCTGGAACAAGACCCTGAAACCCTAGTTCTGAGAGACCTTAGGAGAAGGTGTCAGAGCTAGCAATGGCTTTAGAGGTGCCTTCCTGTCACTTCAGTTCACACACTTTCCACTGTACTATACTGATTTTGACTCAAGACTAACAACCTGGAGAGACTATTTAAAATGAAAAAACTCCTGGGCTGAAACACTTGGCTTCCTCCTTGCCTTGACAGGCTAATGATCTCAGCAGACAGATCCCTCACAAGCTCAATAAACACAGGAGAAGGGTGAGTCACCAGGAGAGGCTTTGAACAGTGGCATTTTAATCAGTGGTCCCTGGTGGGGTTGGGGGTGGAATGGACTGGGTTCCAGGGAGATTTAGGGAAGGAATGAATTCTGAGAGATGCTAAAGGTTCAAGAAGAATTTCTGTCCTCAAGCTAGATGTTAAATGTATACATCTAGCTCCCTTTCACATGTTTCTCTTCTGTGTAGTGCTGGGGAAATGTTGAATGAATGCACTATTGTCTGGACTGTTAGGTTCCCTAACTCGTCTTTCTCAATGGAGCCTGCATCCAACTCCTAGGATGTAGATTTTGGCACCAGAAGGATCATGGAACATAGAATTGCTGAGAAACAGAATCTTAGAGGGATGCTAGGGACTGTTGAGTTTAGCCCATAAGTAGGAAAAGATTTCCTCTAACATCCTACCTGACCAGAAGTTACCCAGCCTCTGCTTGAAGACCTCCAAGGAAACCTATTGTTTTTTTTGGCTGTCTCTGATTCTTGGGTTGCATTAAGAGAACTAGTAAGTGTCAAAGGCAACATTTGAACCCAGATCTTTTTAACTCCAAATCCATGATGTCTCTGCTCAGCTACACAGTATTTTATGGAAAGAAAAGGGGGTAGACTAGAGATCCAGAGAGAAAACCAGTAAGGACGCTTGAAAAGAGGTGAAGTCCTGAACTCAGGGAGTTGCAGTGGGACTAGAGAGTAGAGGCAAGATCTAAAATCAGGCGGAGGGTAGAAATGGAAATATTGGCAGCTAATTGGATATGCACAATGAAAGAAAGGGAAGAGACGATGATGAGTTTGGGCGACCAAGAAGTATAACATTCCATAAGTCAATACATGAATAAGACAGGTCCAGAATCCATGGAAGGGAAATGGGACTGGTGTTTTCAGACCTCATAGTTCTTAGGTTTGCCTTTTCAGGCCAAGCAGAAAATGTTCTCTCTGCTTTTCAAGTTCTTAAAAGCAGTTATGATTCCCCCCTACTCCTGTGCCCCCCAAGTCTAGTCTTCTCCAGCTCAATACTCCCACATCCTTCACCTATGAATTCAAGGTCTTGGAATGGTGTTTCATTCTTGGCACCCCATTTTAGGAAGGGCATTGGTAAGCTAAAGGCCAGTGAGGGCAATTGGGAGTGTGTCATATGAGGAAGTTAAAGGAATTGGGGATTTTTCTACTGAGAAAGAAAAGACTTAGAGTGTTCTATTATATGGAGGAAACGCTGCTTGGCCCTGGAGTCATTAGCCAATAAGGGTTACTGTGTGCAGAAGAAAAACCAAAAGCAAAACCAGTCCTGTCCTCAGAAGCTTTCATTCTAATGTGGGAGAAAACATATACTTCAATTAGATTACATTCCAAGTTGATGAAAAGGCAGTAGCAAATGAGAGGTGAGGAGGAAAGGCTTCTTGTAAGAGGCAGTGTCTGAACCCAGTCTTAAAGGTAGTCAAGGATTTTAAAAGGTTAAGGTAAAGAAGGAGAAGGTTCTAGAGCTGGGAAATGATCAGATGGGAGAGGACCTGAAAGAGGACAGAATGTAAGAAGATTGGGAAAGCAGGGAGGGGCCAGGTTGCAAAGAGCTTTAGACTGCAAAGAGGCTAAACGGGATCAGCCTCCTCGGAGTGTTTAATCCAGAAGCTTTGTTGGGACAGTTTGTTCCTTAAAACATAAACAAAAAATCCCAGAACAACAAACAACAAACAATTGTCTTTCTTTTCTGCACCGACTTAATTTTCCTGCTTTACCCAGTGAGTTATCCTTTATGAAAGAGATTTAAAAGGAAAGAGAAAAAAGCAATTCATCCAAAGTAGCCAGTACATTGAATATATATATATAAATTAAAAATATTTCCACATACATATATGTACATATATGTGTGTATATATGTATGTGTGTACACACACACACACACACACACACACACACACATATACTTTTCCATAGTGAGAGTCCCTCACCTCCAGTCACTCACAACCATAATCCCCATTGGCTGAAACTACATAGACCATTAGACCTTACAGGTCACAAAGCTAAAAGTAGCCTTCAATCCCCTCATTTAACAGAGGAAGAAACTTGAGGGCTAAAGACATAGAATGCTTTCTCTCTTAATGACTAATCCTGATAACATCTCATATTTCTGCATCAGCCCTTGAAAGTTTAACAACTCTTATGTAATTTGATTATCCTAATAACCCTGTAAGTTTGGTCTCATTATTCCCATTTTACAGTTGAAGAAATGGAGGCTCTCTCCCATGTGACGCATCTCTGACCACGTGCCTCATAAGTGTTGGAGGGGGGAAGAGAGCCCAGTGGTCCATCCTCTCTACCATGCTGAGCCTCTGGAGTCATCATGACCTCTTCCACCCCCAGGAGGATGTCCAAACACATAGAGGGAAACTTTTTCAAAAGAGAGATTTGAGTGTGCTCTCTCATAGGGTCATGTCAGACTGAGGGCAACATGACCCTGGACTTTATTATATACTGTACTGAATTCCATTCCACTCCATTCAACAAACATTGATTAGGGCACACACAAAACATGTAGGTGGTTTTGGGGATTAATCAGAGGCCAGGTAAACAAGAGAAATGTAAAACCAGGTTCTATTCAATGTCATACACTTCCAGAAACATTTTTTTGGGTCTGTGTTTGAGGCCCCAGAGAAGAGTCAAGTTGGATGCATAAAAGGGCACAGGACTTGGAGTCAGGAAGACAAAGCTTTGAATTTGCCAGTCCCATCCCATGACTTTGGGCAAATGATATCTCTCTGACCCCCAGTTTTCTCATCTGTAAAATGGTCATAATAATATTTATAATCAGAGATATGTCTGTGAATGTTTCACGACTGACTCTCCAAGGTAGGGAAGAATGCATGCAGACACAATTTTAAGTCTAACATGCATTATTAATGTTTTCTTTATCACTTTCCTAAGTCTAGATAATCATTAAAATAGTAAATCATGCCCTTATTTGTAACATTTGACATTTTCTGAAATAAAAACACTTGCTTTGAAAATTTAACATATCAACTCCCTGGAGCAGGTCAGAGCTGACTCCAGCACACTTCTCATCATATCTGTCTCAGAAGGTTGCTATGAGAAAAACCTTAGCTAGCTATAGAAAAGCATACTTTTGCTGAGGGGATAGAGTGTAGACCTGTGATTTTTCTGGTGGAGGACACTTCTGCTGAGACATCTCCCTCTACTAACACAGAGTCTCAAATACTCTACTCCTTTTAGTCATGGAGAGTTGTCTGGGACACCAAAAGGTTAAGTGGTAGGCTCTGGGTCCCCCAGCCAGTATGAGTCAGACTAAGGATTGGAACCCAGCTGGAGGTTGCTACTCTGAAGTTAACTATCCTCTAAGACAGCTCATTATTATGATTGTTAATGTGATAATCAATAATTACTGATCACTAAGTATTAAGTAATCTTTATATTGTTTAAATAATATATTTATGTGTTATTTTATTGTTACAAATACATATTATTTATTTATAATTATGTTATTTGTTATTTATTTATAACATTGACACTTTGTCAATTGCTATTATTTACTTATAATATTGTTATTGATACTATAATACTGCAATATTGGTACTAAAATCATGCAAACCTTAAGTGATGCATACAGTGCTTTGAACTTCCATGAAGGAATGATTTCATTGATATGGACACGCCTTTCACTGGTGCAACCATCCATGCCTTCTCCCATGCTGCATTAATGTGAGTTAGGGTTATAATCAGCCCCCAAGTATACCATGGGATGAGGGGGAAAGGCTTTGAATCAAATGACCAGGAAGCCCCTAGCAGCCAAAGCAGACACAAGGCAGGCAAGAGGACAAGTCCTTAGCCTCAGCCAATGAGCCCGACCATCTACTAGTCCATTCTTCCTACTAGTTCATTCTTTCTACCGTAATGCATTCAAGTCTCTTTGAACCCTGAGGATCTTTCTTCCTGGACAAGTGAAGGAAGGTGCAAAAGGCCTTGCAAACAATAGCTTCCTATCCTAGAAAGACCTGCCAAGGAAGACTGGAAAATTACTTCAGGACCAAGAATAAGTAGTTTGCTATTTCCTTCTCTATCTCATTTTACAGATGAGGAAACTGAGGCAAATGGGGTTAAGTGACTTGCCCAGGGTCACACAGTGTCTGAGTCTTAATTTGAACTCAGGTCTTCCTGACCCAGGCCTAGTGGTATACTTATTGCACCTCCTAGCTGCCCTGACATAGAGGCCTAGGGTAAGTATTTCTTCAACTCTACCTTCCCTTTGCGCCTTTGAGAGGCTCTTTTCTCAAAACAATCAGAAATCCCTTACTGGCCTTGGCTAAAAAGCCCCATATATGGAGAAAAGGTCAGTCCCCTTGAGGGGTGTTACCACCTATAGACGAAGTAGGTGATGATCTTACAAATAGAGTTTTGGGGACTTTGAGAAGAACCCCTTGTTCCCTTCCTCAAACACCTCCATCCACTCATAGATACAAGAAACTGCATTTTTTTCCTCTGACTTCAGAATTTTATTCCTTATTAAAATATGTTGTTGTTCAGTCATTTTTCAATCAGGTCCAGCTCTTTGTGACCCCATCTGGGGTTTTCTTGGCGAAGATACTGGAATCGGTTTACAGTTTCCTTCTCTAGCTCGTTTTACAGATGTGGAAACTGAGGCAAATGGGGTCAGGTAACTTGCCCAGGGTCACACAGACAGAAAGTGCCTGAGGTCTGATTTGAACTCAGGTCTCTCAGACTCCAGATCCAGCGCTCTATCCACCATGCCACCTAGCTGCCCTGATTAAAATGTAGACTTGGGTATTAGCTATTTATAACTCAGTGTAAACATTGCTACAGATTTTGTCCTGAGCCTGTAAGAGTGAATAAAAAGAAATATCGAGTTTTCATAGGAGCACAGATTTAGAATTGGAAACGACCTTGCGTGTCCACTAGGCCAGTGTGTCTTAAACTGCGGGATGTATAAAATTTGGCAACAGTAAAAGGTTTCTGAGCAGACAATGACCAAAAATGAATTAAAAACCCAATGTGTATATAATGAATCCGAGGTGGTTCTGGAAGTGCTGGTCCCCGTTGCATCTCACAACTTCATTGCAGCCTTAGTTCTGAACACAAAGCACATGAACTTTGCCCTGTGCACGTCGTCATGCCTAGGCATCGCCAACAGATACTTCCAAAACATGAAAAAGATTCACTTTTTTAAAGGAATCACAGGGAGATGGAGAACAGGCTATGTTGCAATTCTCAACCCAAGGACAATATTCCAGGGACAATGCCACATGACTTGCTACATAGCTTTCCTTCTTCAAAGGTGAGACAAGACCCCAGTATCTCCAGGGGATTATGTGTTTAACAGAATTAATCAAAGTTAGGAAAAACCCTGGAGATCATCTAAACCAGTGGTTCTTAACCTTCCTAATGCCATGATCCTTTAATATTCGTATGTGGGCGTATCTGCATGTGGGTGGACCCACCTGGAGAAGGATAGAGGAGTGGTGTCTTGGTTCCTAAGACCATCAGAAATATATGTTTTCCTATGGTCTTAGGTGACCTCTGTGTCCCCTGTGAAAGGGTCATTCAACCCCCAAAGGGGTTGTGACCCACAGGTTGAGAACCGCTGATCTAGGCCAACCTGCTCATTTTTAAAGAGGAAGAGACCCAGAGGGAGTAGGTGATTGGCTCAATGTCACATTGGGAACAGAACCAGGACATGGGCCCTGATTTTTTGTCTCTGGATCTAGTGGTCTTTCCATTGTACCACACTACTTCTTAATCTTATAGACCACATGGTACAGCAGCAAACACTATGTTTGGACCAGAGGACTTGGGTGTAAATCCAGGTTCTATGTCTCAATCCCTGTGTGCCTATGAGCAAGGATTTTCTCTGAGCCTTGATATCTTCCATCTGTAAAATGTGGGGGGCAGGATGTTTTCTGGACAGAGGGCACCACTTATACAAATGAGTGAGGGTAGGAAATGGAATTTTGAGTTTGAGGAAGAACTAGTGATCCAATTTGGCTGGAGCCCAGAGGGGGAGTAATAAGACTTGAGAGCCAGAGTGTAGAGGGACTTAAGTACCTGGCGAAAGAATTAGTATTTTATCTTGGAGTTCTTAACTTTGTGTGTGTCGTGGCTCTCTTGGGCAGTCTGGTGAAGCCTATGTATCCTTTCTCAGAATCAGATTTTTAAATGCATAAAACAAAATGCCTAGAATTACAACAGAAACCAATTCTATTGTAATAGTTACCAAGTTCACAGACCCCAAGTTAAGAACCCCTTTAGAGGCAATAAGAAGGAAGAAACAAGCTGGGGATGGTGAGGTGCCTCAGTCATGTAGCAAGTGGGTGGTAAAGGTGAGATGGGACCCAGGTGTTTCTTTTCACCATAATAATAAGAATTTCTTGAGTCATATGACCATTCAAATCAACTAGGAAGGCCTTAGAAAGGAAAATGCTGCCTACCTCCAGAGAAAGAACTGATATATGGAAGTATGGACTGCACGGTTACACACATACACACATATGTATAGATACACATGTGTATCTATAAATACAAACAAACTTAATATATATGTATATATGTATGCATGCATATATATACCTATATATAATGTTGGCCTTTCTAATGCACAATTAGGTGGGAGGGAGACAACTTGAAACTCAAAATATAACAAATAATGATTAATAATCATAGTAACCTGCATTATCTAGCTCCTTAAGATTTTCAGAGGGTTATACAGATGGTTTTGTTTGATTTTCCCAATTGTCCTGGGACATAGCTGCTATTATTATCTTCATTTTAAAGATAGGAAAAATTGAGGCAGCCATAGGTTAAGGGACTTGTCCACAGTCACCCAGAGACTATCTGTAGTGTGATTTGAACTCAGGTCTTCCTGACTCCAAATGCAGTTCTCTTAATCCATGTACCTGTAAACTATCCCTGGAAGCCCAAGAGACTGAATGAGGTATGGGAAGAGAGAAGCAGCTGTATGATTTTCACTGAATCCCAAGAGTTGCTATCTGGGGTGCCCACTACCTAGGGAGAGTTAAGTTTAAGAAAGCCTGGTCCTGGGGAACAGGCAAGAAATTGTAAGTAAGATAATTGTCATTTTGGGCAGGAACCAAGGGGACAACCTTGAAGAGGCAGCCAGGTAAACCGGATTTACTTTCCCTAAGGATCAGAGCTTAGGGATGAAACTAAAGAAAAATCCTTGCACAGGAGCTAAAGTCTTTCCCTGTTCTTTGTCACTTTTCCTTTCTGTGCCTTATTTTTTTCACTTGTAAAGTGAGGAGGTTAGACCAGATGGTTCCTCTGAGGTTGCTGGCAGCTGGCAGCCTGTGACTCATGAGGGGAGGCCTTGATGGAGTCCCAGGTGTTTCTGGCAAAAAGGGAAAGGACAGGTGGGCAGGGATCTGGAGGAGGATGTCATAGAACTTTCTCCAAGGCCTTGATTCCTCATGGTTCTTCACCTTTCTACCCTCTTTTCCCTACCCCTTCCTCCTTACCACTCTCAAAATTCCCTTCTGTGTTTTGACAGTCCAGATACCTTTAGCCCATGTTTGAGATCACCATGGTGATGGAGCTATTCATAAAAACAAGGTTACTCTAGTATATAGATGATATGGGTAAATGCCCATCTATTATGATTTCAGGGCATATCAGGAAGGCTCCCTTTTCCTTAAAAATGTTTTCTCCATGGACTGACCTGTACCTAAAATTCTTCCATTTATTTCTTCAGTTTTAAGTCTTAACTCCCTGGGAAATTATATTACATTTCCAATTCTTAGCACAATGCCTGGTATATAGTAGGCACTTAATTCATGCTTATTGATTGATTTGGCAGTTATAATGCAAATGAGCTCGTTAAATCCTTTCCTGAGAAATAGAAAAGGAGCAGAAAAAGGCTTTATTTGACCACTTAACCAACATTTATTGAGTGCCTACAAAGGCAAGGACCTTATTGGGCTATGAAGATTCTGGGAATCTGCTGGAGTAGCGTAAGAAATGGGCTACCGTGAGTGGGGAGAATAGCACAGAAAGAGAAGACTCAGTTATACAAAACACACTCATCCAGCTTCACAACTTTGTTACCATGGGTTATCCCTCTAGATGGAGCTAACTATTAAAGAAGCCATTTAACCTTGGGTGTGTCATGGCTCTCTTGGGCAGTCTGGTGAAGCCTATGTATCCTTTCTCAGAATCAGATTTTTAAATGCACAAAACAAAATGCCCAGAATTACAACGGGAACCAATTCTATTGTAATAGTTACCAAGTTCACAGACCCCAAGTTAAGAACCCCTTTAGAGGCAATAAGAAGGAAGAAACAAGCCGGGGAGTGATGAGGTGCCCCATTTAACGTCATGTAGCGAGTGGGTGGTAAAGGTAGGATGGGATCTATCTGACCATCTATTTATTCATTGATTAATTCATAGGATCTTAAGATAGAAGAGGCTTTCAAGGTCATCTAGTCTAAACCCCTTTCTTTACAAAGGAAGAAACTGAGGTCAAAGAGGACAAATAAATTTTCCAAACTTACCAGTCGGTCCTGGGATTTCAAAGAACAGATACGCACCCACATTCTCATTAAACAACAGCAGGATTTGTTAATAGCATTTTTTTACTACCCACTGGGAATGCTCATTCATGAAAAGGACAAAAGATGTGAGTACAGCATATTAATACCCCTGTCCCTGTCTAACTCTGGGAAATGAGCTTGGCCATTGCAACTCTACCCATCATGTCTATCCAGATTCATTCTCAAGGGCCCACAAGTGTTAGGGGCTGTGCAGTTTTAAGCTAAGAAGCAGGAGACTTTTACAAACACACCTGTAAGTAAACTGTAGGTATTTTTTATTGGTCTGAGTAGCCACAGTCAGATACACTATAACTTGACTTTACCATAGTGATATTATTTTGATCCTCTTTGAGAATGAAAGGCAACGACCGAGTGCAACAAAGAAAAACCAGCAGAAGGCTTGGTTAGAATTCCTTTGCAGTTTTGATGGACTTATTGATCAGTCTGCTTGTTTCTATTTCTTTCTTTCTGGAGGAAGGATCTTGATCTAACTTATTTGTAATCACTTTCGTCACAAGGCTAAGATTTGAACCTCTGTCCTTTGACTCTAATTAGAAATGTCTTTGCATTTTGCACCACTCTAGTTTCATTCTTCAAACATT
The DNA here is from genome assembly GCA_028646575.1 of Pseudocheirus occidentalis. NCBI lineage: Eukaryota > Metazoa > Chordata > Mammalia > Diprotodontia > Pseudocheiridae > Pseudocheirus > Pseudocheirus occidentalis. The sequence goes on along the minus strand of CM053599.1, from coordinate 46,199,770 downwards.
TATTAAGCACCTACTACATACCGTCCACTATTCCAATTGGCCATGCACCTAATGTTTCCCTCCATGATTCCGTTTGGGGTGTATGCCTAATTTCACAAATTTAGTGTTGATTCCTGATAACAGGATTCTTACTGGACATGCAAACCATTTTCTGCAATTCAAAAAAACCCAACATTTATTTTCTCTCTCCCACTCCTGACCCCCAAAACTGAAAAACTGAAATAATTTTTTAAAAATGCTCCGAATAAATACGTAGAGTCAAACATATCAAATTTCCACATTGGTCTTGCCTGACACCACTTCAGTATCTTTATTTTGAGGGTGGTGGGAAGTGTTGAAGAGGAGGGGGACACTGCATGTGTACTTACTAAGCCCAGAGTTGGAAACATATTATTTTTCAGATATTAGAATCTGTTTCCTTACCTTGGCCTAGATGTTTTACTTGGCCAAGACTACTTAGCTACAAATCCCTAAATAATCCAAGGCCCAAGCCTTGTCTTCCTTTTACCTAAATTACTCCTATAACTGAGAGAAAGTTAAAGTGATGGGTTGGTGGCATGCCAATTTTCCATTTCCCTTGGGGCTTGTGTTTGTGTTTTCTTCCTTAGATATCCCCAAATAGAAGATACCATGTGAATTTACTTCAAGAGTAGATGAAATAGGTGGTCACCTACATGAAATAATGTGAGTAGCCCAGAAAGCCTTGACCTTTCTTCCCCTATGTTGTACCATCCCAGCTTATGTTAAGCATCAACTGGTGTTTTCTTAGTCCATAGTGTCACGACTAGTTATAACCCATAGCCCCCAGGTATTCACGTGGGGAACGAGACCACGTGGGAAATAAAACAACATCTGTTCTGGGCTAAGTAAATAAACAAAAGAGCTCCAGGGTCATTTGATAAGAACTAGCTGCCCTGGTTTTAGAGGCACCTCACTGGGCTCTTTATAGGACGGATTAAATATGAGACAGAATGAGATGAATCTTCTGATCTGCCAAGTGTCTTTTCATTAGCTCTTTATAAGGTTGGATTTGAATGGTTTTTCCTTCAAGACTCAAAACAAGATGTTGAATGTCTACTGGATTTCCCTAAGAAAATGCTGTATACTCTTGATAGAGATAACACTTTAAGTCACTATCATTTGTTATTAAGATTGCTAGAACTGGAGTCAGGAAGACCAGAGTTGGAATGCTACTTTAGATATTTGGTAGGAAAAGCTTTTATCTTTCCTTAGGCTTGATTTCCTCATCTGTGAAATGGGGATAATAATAACACCCACTTAGCAGTCTTGTAAGAATCAAATGAGATATCATGGGCACCTTGCTTTGTGAACCTTAAAGACTGTATATATCAATTATTAATTACTTGATGACTAGGAGAGTAAGAGAATGGGATGTGGAATGGGAAAAGAGAAAAGGGGAACATGGATAGCAGGACTGGGGAGAGGAGAATTGAAGGGAAATGAAGAAAGAAACCCAAGATAATCTCCAGACTCATCCAGGTTGATGAGGGTTGACCCTTCAGGTGAGGTTCCCTCTATAAAGCATGCAATTTCTTGCCATGGAGTATTTTGATTATTGGCCAAAAAGTTGCTGTATTTATTAAGGCAGATGTTAAATGCTTGGATTGTGCCATGCTATAGGAGGTGACTGGAGCAGGAGAGCAGTGAAGGATGGGACAGCATGGGGAAACTTCATGGAGGAGGTGAGCCTTGGGTTGGGCCTTGAAGAGAGACTGGGACCAATACAGACAGGGAAGAATGGAAATTGGGGGGATAGAGAAAACACATTCTGGGCAAGTGGTATCATGTGAGCCAAGTCCCAAAGAAAAGGTGAGGTCTGCATTGCGAAGGGAGTAATGAGATAGCCTTGTTTGCCTGGAGTCAAGGGGCCTTGCAATAGAGTAGAATCAGAGAAACATACATGAGGCAATCTAGGTCAGCCCCTGAGCCCAGGACCCAGGTATCACAGATCAGGCTGGACAGGAAAATAGGAGTGCCAAGCCCAATTGAATTTTCTTCCATAGGTAATAGGGAGCTATTGCAGGTCTTTGAGCTGTAGAATGAGGTTGTATACAAAATGCTGTTTTCAGACGATTGTCCTGGCAACATTGGCAAGACAGTTTGATTACAGGGGGCTGGCAGGTCACAGGGTGGAGAGGAAAGTAAGATTAGAAGATGATTACAATAGTCCAGGCACAAACCAGAGGACCAGGGCCTGGGGTAGGGCAGTGGTTAGCAAACCTCCAGAGAAGGAGCATGTAACAGACACAGCATAAGGATTCCGGGGAATAGGGAGGAATCTCCACCCAGAGCACTCCAAAGTTTCTAGCCTCCCAGGCTGATCCTATCAATGGCAGAAACAGGGCAATCTGTGTGGGGCTCAGGCTTGGAGGGAAGGTGATCTTGAGTGCAGAGTGACGTCCGGAAATCCAGGTAGAGATGTCTGGTCGATCATAATCAGCCTCAGTTGGCAGCGAAAGAGTAACCTAACTGCCAGGCATCATGCCAAACACTTTACAAATATCATCTCATCTGACCCTCACAACAGCTGTGGGAGGGAAAAGCCATTATTATCCCCACTGTGTAGATGAAGAAACTGAGGCAGACAGGGGGCTTTTTAAAGTGACTTAACCCCAATCACACAGCTAGTAAGTTTCTGAAGTTGGATTTGAACTCAGGTCTTCCCGACTCTAGGCTCAGAGCTCTATGAGCTTTGACACCTGGCTACCTTAGGAAAAAGGAAGAAACTATTAGATTACATGTCATCCTGGGGAGAAAGAAGAGGAGGGGGGGATTTAGAACTCAAAATCTTATAAATGTGAATATTGAAAACTTAAATATTGAGAAAAGAAGAAAAAAGGAGGAGGCAGCTTGGGAGAGTAGAAGACTCAGACTCTGGAGTCAGGAAAGCCTGAGGAGGAGCAATGCAACATCCCTTGAATGCCTACTTTTTGCAAACCAAGTGAGGCTTGGGCTGGGACCTATTGCTGGCCAACCAAAAAGATTCAGAGTGATTTCAGTTTAAGGCATGGTCCTTAAGAAAGAAATCTAACCCATAACCCCAAGATATCTCAGGGATCCACATTTAAAGAAGTGGAACTTTTCATGTAGACCTTTGAACAAGTCACTCCCCAGGCCCCAGTTTCCTCAGTCCCTTCCAACTCTAAATCTATGATTCTGTGAAGGAGGATGGAGAAGGGCATGTGGAACAACTAGAGTATAGTAAGTATTTAATCAGTATTTGATTGATTGGCTGCCACAAGACCTGCCAGAAATTGTCCAGCCATAAGCACTTAGGATTCCATCTAACTCATCAGAACACCAACAGGTTCAACAGGGGATAGTCTACACCCTCCCCCTGCCCTTGAAGGAGACTGAAGAAAGTTAGCACTATTCCTCAGACATACCCAACTTCCTTCAAGTCTTCCCACCTCTTCTGGTTCAGAGGGAGGATGGAAGTGAAGGATGAATTAGTCTGGTGGATCTCAGACTCAGCATGTCTACAACCAGTCTGAGCCAGCTGGACCCTGTGGAAAAAGCCTGTGGCTCTAAGCACATCATTTGCCTAGGAGGAGGAAGAGGAGGAGGAGGAGGAGCAGTAGTAGCAGCCTGTGTTCATTGTGAAGGCATATTTGACTTCCCAGGTTTTTAACCTATGCCAAGGGGAAGTCAGACATGAATTTCATGGTGGCCCCACCCAAAACCAAAACACAGGGCCATGACTCTCCATTTGTTTTCCCTTGGCCCCAGTATTGTTGAGGACAACAAACCAATTCCATTTTTCTTCCAGTCCATTCAATTCAATTTGTTTGATTTGATTTGATTCTATATGACTCAATTCAACATTCCCTGAGTGCCTACTCTGTGCAGACCAAGTGAGGCTTGGGCTGGGACCTATTGTTGGCCAACCAAAAAGATTCAGAGTGATTTCAGTTTAAGGCATGGTCCTTAAGAAAGAAATCTAATCCATAACTCCAAGATATCTCAATAGGTTTCAGACATCAAAATCTATATTCCTTTAGCAATTGTTTGTTTGAGCCAGAAACCCTGAGGATCTTCACCTCCCAGATTGATTAAAAAAATGCTAAGTAAAAGAGATCATTCTTTGCCTCATTTCTTTTTTTGTTTTTGTTTTTTTGCTTTTTTGGGGGGCAATTGGGGTTAAGCAACTTGCCCAAGGTCACACACGTGTGTGTGTGTGTGTGTGTGTGTGTGTTTTAAGTGTCTGAAGCCTGATTTGAACTCAAGTCCTTCTGACTCCAGGGTCAGTGCTCTATTCACTGCACCACCTAGCCACCCCTCTTTTCCTTGTTTCTTGACTAGCCTTAATCACTGAATGGGACTGCCCCAATCAAGCTCACACCTGGGAAAGACCTTAACTTAAAAAGGCCAAAGTTTTCCATTGCTGAGACATCTCCAGTCATCCTGATCTATATCTTGCCATTGGACCCAGGTGGCTCTGGAGGAAAGAGTGAGGCTGGTGACTTAGCATAGAACTGCTTCACTTAAATCCAATTCACTTGAAAGTCATGACATCTCCTTCCTGATGTCATGGTCCTCTTTGAGAACCAAAGACAAACAACAACAACTATCTGTGTAGAAAGGCTAGGTAAGATTGTACACAGCACTAAAGACTGCTACCATGAGAGGAGAAATGGATTTGGAGTCAGGGGTCCTAGGCTCAGCTTCCAGTTCTTTTATTGGATTTCTAGACCATCTTAGGCAAAGAGTTCCTCTAGGCTCCCATTTCCACTTCTGTAAAATGAGTGGGTTGGACTAGGTGACTTCTAACATCTTTAGTGCTAATTCTATGATTCTTTGAAAAGTTTAAATATGACATAGTTCTGCTCTCATGAAATAGCCCTGAATGAATGAAATGAATTCTTTGACAGATTACCTGACTATTGGGTCTTACCTCCTGATCCTGAGATAGATGGATGGATGAGGAGACAAATCAGATAGTATGGCTTCCCAAAACCAGCCCAGATTTCTTGTCTCCCCATCTTTGCTCATGTTGTTGCACTTATCTAGAATGTTTGCCCCACTGTGTCTGACTGTTGGAATCATAGAATTAAAGACCTGGAGCCAGCAGGGATCTCAGCGGTCATCTAGTCCTCTCTTTCTCCAGTTTTACAAATGGGGAAACTGAGACCAAGGAAGTCAAGTGACTCTCAATGTCTCAGAAATAGGAAAGGTCAAAGGCATGATTTGAACCTGGGTCCTCAGATGTTAGAGTTAGTATTCCATTTATCTCCTCTTCCTTTTTTGTTTCTTCCTCATTTTCTTCTTCTGTCTCTTCTGCCTCCTCCCTTCAAGACCCAGATCTAATCTATCCAGGAAGCCTCTGAGGGAGCAGTGAGAGATAAAAATTGGATAGACAAGATAAAGCTATTATAAATGAAATTTATCTTTCTATTTTTTGCTGCTGGGTTTTGTTGATAGTGTATAGAAATATGGATGATTTATGTGACTGTTGAAGTTGTGAATTGTTTTAACTAATTTTTTTAGTTGATTCTCTAGGGTTTTCTAAGTATAACATCACATCGTCTGCAAAGAGTGATAATTTTGTTTCTTCATTTCCTATTTCAATTCCTCCAATTTATCTTTTTTGTTTTATTGCTATAACTGACATTTCTAGTACAATATTGAACAATAGTGGCAATAATGGACACTCTTATTTCACTTCTGATCTTATTGGGAAGTCTTCACATTTATCCCTATTACAAATAATCCTTGCTCTTGGTTTTAGATAGATACTACTTATCATTTTAAGAATGGTTCCATTAATTCATGTATTTTCTAGTATTTTTAATAGGAGTGAGTGTTGTATTTCATCAAAACCTTTTTTTGGATCCATTGATGTAATCATATGATTTTTGTTGTTATTGTTATTAATATGGTCAATTATGCAGATAATTTTCCCAACATTGAACCATCCCTGTATTCCTGTTATAAATCCCACCTGGTCATAGCATATAATTTCTGTGATATATTGCTGTAACCTCTTTGCTAGTATTTTATTTAAAATTTTTTGCATCAGTATTCATTTAGGAAATTGGTTGAAAATTTTCTTTGGTTTTGCTCTCCTGGTTTAGGCATCAGAACCATATTTATATCATAAAATCAATTTGGTAGAACTCCTTCTTTACCTATTTTTTCCAAATAGTTTATATAGTTTTAGGATTAACTGTTTCTTAAATGTTTGATAGAATTCAGTTGTAAAACCATTTGGTCCTGGGGATTTTTTCCTTAGGGAGATCACTGATAGATTTTTCAATTTCTTTATTCTAAGAGAGAGTTAAGTATTCTAAATCCTCTTCTGTTACACTGGGCAGTTTATATTTTTTGTAAATATTCATCCATTTCACTTAGATTGTCAGTTTTATTGTCATATAATTGCCAAAATAATGTCTAATAATTGCATTTAATTTAATATTCATTTGGTGGTGCGTTCATTCTTTTCATTTTTTGTATTAGTAATTCAGTTTTCTTTCTTTTAAAAAAATCAAATTAGCCAGTTGTTTATTTTATTATTGTTATTTTCCTCCATAAAACCAGATCATAATTTGTTTATTAGTTCAATTTTTTAACTTTAAATTTTGTTAATTTCTTCTTTGATTTTCATAATTTCCACTTTGGTGTTTAATTGGGAATTTAAAATTTGTTCTTTTTCTGTTTTTTTTAGTTGTATGCCCAATTAATTCATTGATCAATTCTTTCTTTTATTTTTTTATTTTTTTATTTTTTTTGCTTTTGTTTTTTGGAGGGCAGATGGGTTTAAGTGACTTGCCCAAGGTCACACAGCTAGTTTTTTGTGTTAAGTGTCTGAGGCCGGATTTGAACTCAGGTACTCCTGACTCTAGGGCCCGTGCTCTATTCACTGCACCACCTAGCCGCCCCAATTCTTTCTTTTATTGATGTGTCCATTTAGAGATATAATATTTTCCCCTAAGTACTGCTTTGGTGGCATTCCACAAATTTTGGAATGTTGTCTCATTGTTGTCGTTCTCTTTAATGAAATTATTTGTTGTTTGTTTGATTCATTCTTTGACTCAGTCATTCTTTAGGATTAGATTATTTCATTTCTAATTCACTTTCACTCTATCCTATATGGCCCTTTATTAAATGTAATTTTTATTGCATTATGGTATGAAAAGGATGCATTTAATATCTCAGCTTTTCTGCGCTTGGTTGTGAGGTCTTTAAGCCCTAAAACACAGCTAACTTTTGTGAAGGTGCCATTTACTACTGAGAAAAAGGTGTACTCCTTTCTATTCCCATTCAATTTTCTTCAGAAGTCTTCATTACTAACTTTTCTAAGATTCTATTAATGTCTTTGACTTCTTCTTTCTTGACTAGATTTTATCTAGTTCTGAGAAGGGACAGTTCAGTTCTCTCACTAGTGTAGTTTTACTATTTCCTCCTGTAATTCATTTAACTTTTCCTTTAAGAATTTGGATGCTATGACATTTGGGGCATATATGTTTAGTATTTATATTGTTTAATTGTCTATTGTGCCTTCTAGTAAGATATAGTTTCCCTTTTTTTTGCCTTTTTTTTTTACTTCAGTTGAAACATAACAGATTCTGCTCCAGTCACTTATTTTAATTCTGCAAATGTCTCTCTGCTTCAAGTGTTGTTCTTGTAAACAGCATATCATTGAATTCTGATTTCTAATTCGTTCAGCTATTTACTTCCATTTTATGGGTGAGTTCATTCCATTCACATTCAGACTTATGATTTGTAGCTGTGGATTTCTCTCCATCCTATTTTGTACTTTCTATACTTCCCTCTCATTTTTTATCCTAACCCTCTTCCAAAGTCTGCTTGGCTTCTGACCACTGCCTTCTCTTATCTGCTCTCCCTCAAATCACTTCCCCTTTCAATTATTCCCTTCCCCTATTACTTCTCTATTGAGTAAGATAGATTTCTATCACCAATTTTTGTATGTATGTATATATGTATGTATGTGTGTATGTATATATGTGTGTGTATACACACACACACTCACACAAACACATTTTCCCTCCTTGAACCAATTAAATGTGAGTGAGGTTCAAACATTCCTACCTCCCCCCTCATTTCCCTCTCCACTATAAAAGCTCTTCCTTGCATGCCTCTTTTATGTAAGATAATAAGTTCATCCATTCTTGTTTTCCTTTTCCCCTTTTCCCAGGGCATCCTCTTTCTTGTCTATCCATTTTTTTATATCATTCCAACATAAGCAACTCAACTTTCATACCCTTTTTCTATGTAGAATCCTTCTAACTGCACTAATAATGATAAAATTCTTAGAAGATATGTGTATCATCTTCTCACATATAAAGCTTAACAGTTTAATCACATTGAGTATCTTATGATTTCCTTTTTATGTTTACCTTTTTATATTTCTCTTGAGTCTTGCAATTGAGAGTCAGATTTTCTGTTCAATTCAAATCTTTTCATTAAGAATGCTTGAAAATCATCCATTTTCCCCTCTGAAGGATTACACTAAGTTTTGCTGGGGAGGTTATTCCCGGTTGTAATCCCAGCTCTTCTGCTTTCCAAAATACATATTCCAAGTTTTCATCTTCTTTAATATAGTAGTTGCTAAATATTGCATGATCCTGGCTCTGCTTCTATGGTATTTGAATGCTTACCCTCCATCTCTGGCTGTTTGCAATATTTTTTCCTTGACCTATGAGCTCTGGAATTTGCCTATAATATTTCTGGGAGTCTTCATCTTAGTATCGCTTTCAAGAAGTAATCAGTGGATTCTTTTCTTCTCTATTTTATCCTCTTGTTCTAGGATAACAAAGCAGTGTTATTTGATAATTTTTTAAAATATAATATCTAGGCTCTCTTTGATCATGGCCTTCAGGTAGTCCAATAATTCTCAAATTATCTCTCCTCAATCTATTTTCCCGGTCACTTTTTTCCTATGAGATATTTCACATTTTCATCTATTTTTCATTCTTTTTTTTGTTTTTGATTTTTAATGAAGTCTTTAGCTTCCATTTGCCTGATTACAATTTTTAAGGAATTATTTTCATTAGTGAATTTTTATACTTTTCCCCTTATTTGGCCAATTCTGCTTTTTAAGGAATTACTTTCTTCATTATTTTTTGTGCCTCTTTTACCAAACTGTTGTCTTTTCATTACTTCCTTCCTTTAATTTCTTTACTTATTTTTTCCTTTACAACTCTCATTTAATTTTTGAAAATAATTTTTAGCTCTTTCAGGAATTGTTGTGCATGTGTCCAATTCACATTTTTATTTGAAGATTTGCTGGTAGCAAAAGACTTCATTGTCTTCTTCTGAGTTTGTGTCCTGATTTTTCCTGTCACTACATTAGTTTTTTTATGGCCAAGTTCATTTTGTTTGTTGTTTGCTCATCATTCCAACCTATTTCTTGATTAAGAATATTATGTTTATGTTGGGTTCTATTTCTAATGGGGAAGGGGAGTGCTATACCTCTGACTTTTGTATATTGTTGTTTTCAGAGCTAGTTCTGGGGTGTGTAGTTTTTGGTGCTTCCAAGATGTTGTGATCTTGGAAGAGGTGTGGTCACTGCTCTCCTGGTCTGTGCTCTGGTTCTTACCCAGGAATGGCCCCTGATTCTTTGGGATTGATTGTAAACAATACTGCTCCTCAGCGCTCCTTATCTCTTGGGACCTAAAAACAATTCCTCAGAGTCCCTGATCCTTTGGGGCCAGAAATGATACTGCCCCTCAGAACTTTTTCTTCCTCTTGACTGAAAGTGTTCCTTTCTGCCCTTGAACTATGACCCAGAAGTGGGTAGAGGCAATGGAATTGCCAAACAGTATCTGATCCTCTGTCTCAGTCTGGTTCCAGTGCTAGCGCAAGGGTACCCTATAATCTCTTCTTAATCAGTTGCCAGGTCGCCTTGTGTCTTTGGCTTGAGAGTTCCTGAAGCTGCTGTTACTTCTGTCACCACCACCTAGTCCCACCACTAATGTTTCATCCACATGGGATCCAGGCCAGCCTCCTCCCCCATGTTTCTTTCTGACCTCTTCTGTTGTCTTGGGTTAGAAGGATGTCTCAATCTGACCTTTTTTTTTTTTTTGGCTCTGCCAACTCTATTTGAGATGTTATTTTAAAGAAGTTTGGAGGGAGATATTTGGAGACTTTAGCTGGGTACTTTCTCTTCTGTGCCATATTGACTCAGCCCCCAGAAGTCCTGCTATTTAAACGTTAGCCATCACTACCACCTCCACCACCACCACCACCACCATCACCATCATCATCATCACTTTCCATTTGCTTTTCTCTGCATCAGACCAGTAATACAGTAAGCTCTTTTGGGGCTAAGACCCAAGTTTTGTAGTTGTAGCTTGAGGGTTTAGCAAAATGTTTGGCACATAATTCGGAATTTAAGATTCATTTGCAGAACTGAATTGAATAGAATTTAACATTTCTTCCCCCTAAGTGGAATATAAGCTTCTTGAGGGCAGGGACTGCATTTTTGTTTGTTGAGCTGTTATTCAACATTTCTATTTACATCAGTTTCACAGCACCAACAACCCATGGAATGTATAAAGTCATGAAAATTGTGCAGTCTTTTCTATGTTAGATCAACATTTTAAAAAACATTTTAATTTAAACATTTTTAAAATTATTTTTTAAAACTTTCATAGAATCATAAGAGATTTTAGAGATTGCTTAGGTCAAACCACTCATTTTTACAAAAGACAAAACTAAGGCCTAGAACAGTGAGGGGAATTTGCCTGAAATTATCTAGCAACTAGTATCAATTATCAGCTAGTATCTAGCAACAATTATCTAGCAATTAGGTAGCAACTAAAAGAAATGAGATTTGAAATAAGGTCCCTGGCTCCCAACCCCGTTCTCTTTCTTGGCCCATAAAACATGTTTAATAACTGTTTGTTGAATTGAATGGAGTGAAATGTTGTGCCCCTTCTCCCACATCCCCAGTAGAATGAAATCTAGGTCAGGGACCATACTGTTCTTTCTTAATGTCTCGGGAACCTAACCTAGTGACTGGCACATAGTAGGTGTCTTATTGAAATGATTCGGAAAGGTAGCCATTTTATAGGACTATAGATCTCAAGTTGGGAGGCACTTTAGAATTAATACAATACAATCCCCTCCTTTTACAGATGAAGAAACTGAAACACAGGAAGGTTAAGTGACTTGCCCAAGGTCTCACGGCTTTTGTCTGAGGTGGGATGTGATTCCAGGTGTCCTGATTTTGAGTTCAGCGTCCTATAACTTATTTCTGGTATGTCAAACACAGGGGAGAAAGGACTGTGTAATGTATTTGTCAGAGGGCAGGGAAATGAGGCCTATAGCAGTGTGTGAACACGGCAGCCCCCATCCCTCCCCTCCCTTACAGGGATGGAGGCAGGCATTGCCATATGTCAGTTATGTAACTACCCAGGTGACTGGGCTCTGACCCTGGCTCCTGGTTTTCTTGCCCTAGGGCTTCTGTGGCCTCTCCATGTGGGGGGGGGGAGGGGGGCTATTGCTGGGTCAGTCTTTCAACCAGGCCTCCCTCCCTGATTAACACAATGACAGAGGGAGGGAGGGCTGGAAAGCTTAGCTTAACCCAAGCAGGCAGGCCCTGGAGTGGGGAGGGGCAAAGGAGACCATGAGAGCCTCTGGTGAGGAGGTGATGAGGGGCCTGGCCAAAGGTGCTGACAGTGTGAATGGAGAAGGGGAAAAGAACCAGAAGACTCGGTGACAGGTTGGATCTAGGCAGACGGCTGGAGCCAGAGAGAAGGCTGAGGTTTCAAGCCTGAGTGCCTGGAATGAGGGGTACTGTTGACAGAGGAACAAGGGAGTGGTCTTGGAAAGGGGAGGGAACGATTAGGCCCCTTGGAGGTGGTCTTGCTGGGGTTATGCCAAATCATCCTGGAGTCCAGAGGGAATTGCCTGCTGTGGACTTTCCCTCACAGAGCCCATGAGTTTCAGGCTCTCTCCTTTCCCCTTCCCTAGCCACTCCCACCCCCTCCCACAACTGGCTTACTTTGCTCAAGCTGGCTGTGTCAACCATCTGTTCCCTCCCCTCTTCCCCATCTCCCTCCTCCTTCTCCTGATACTCTCCTCTATCAGCTGGCTGAGCTCTCTTCCCCCTCCCAAGGATGCTGAAAGCAGGCAGGGCAGGCCGAACCCTGGCCAGCTCCAGCCCATCCAGGAGACACTGACTGGGGCTCATCAGCTCTTTGGGACAGCTCGGTAAGGGGAGGTGAGGATGGGGCTGGTTTTGTCTCCTCCTTAGGAGATGCTCCCTATCATCTCCAGGATCAAATACACAGTACTGTGTGACATTCAAAGCCCTTCATTACCTAGACCCTTCCCACCTTTCTTGTCTTCTTCCACCTTCTCTCTTCGATCCAATGAACTTTCTGCCTGAACAAGACATTGCAATTCAAGCATTTCTCTCTCCTTCATCTCCAACCACTGACCTCCCTGGCTTCCTTGAACTTCTAACTGAAATCTCGTCTTTCCCATGAAGCCTTCCCAACCCTTCTTAATGTCAGTGCCTTCCCTCTGATCATCATTTCCTATTTCCCCTGCACATAGCTCATCTCCTCTGTTTTTGTTTGTACTCTGTCTCTCTCATTAGACTGAGAGCTCCTCGAGGGCGGGCATTGTCTTTTGTCTCTTTCTATCACCAGCTTTGCACATTGCCTGGCGAATGGTAGGCACTTAATAAACTTGAAATCCTGTGGTGCCCAGGGAAATGCCATTAGCCCAGAGCTAGGAGGACTCAGCCTCACGTCTTAGCTCTCTGATGCCTACTTGCTGTGGGATGTCTCCGAGCCTCGGTTTCCTCATTCATGAAAGGGGGAAATTTATATCTGCACTGAGAGAGGCAAGAGGGGAATAATGAGAACTAGCAGCTAAATGCAAAAGAAAGAACTTGACACACTTTTTTTCTTTTTCTTTTTTTAAAATTTATTTTCTTGTTTACGTCATTCATTTCCATGAGATTTTGAGTTACAAATTTTCTCCCCATCTTTCCCCTACCCCAACTCCAAAACAGCAGTCCCACTGTAAAGCCTCTCCCCCGATCTGCTCTCTAACTTTCTGGTAGGGCAGGGAGGGTCTCCCTACCCCAGTCCCTGCACATCTTAATCCCCAGTTGCATTTGATTGTATAGCTTTAAATTCTAGATTCTTTCCGTTCCTCCCTTGTCACCCACCCCCACTGGAAGGACAAGCAATTCAATACAGGCTGTGGATGTGTAATTACACAGGACATCTCCACAGTGGCCATATTGTGAGAGGCTGATTGTATGTCCCTCCTTCCTATCCTGCACCCCCCCCCCTTGTTCTGTTCTCTACCCTGTCCCTGTCCCTTTACTGAGGTGTGAGCATCCAGCATCCCTCCCCCCTGCCCTCCCCTCCGGAACTTGACACACTTTATCTTATCCTATCATCACAA
>CM053599.1:46154055-46185860 GCA_028646575.1 Pseudocheirus occidentalis | reverse complement strand
TCCCCTCCGGAACTTGACACACTTTATCTTATCCTATCATCACAACAGTCTTGGGGCCATTATTATCACCCCCATTTTACAGATGGAGAAATTGAGGCTGTGAGAAGTTAAGTGATTTATCCAGAATCACATAAAGCACCTGACCTGGAGTCAGGAAAACCTATGTTCAAATTTGACCTCAGATACTTACTAGCTGTATGACCCTGGGCAAGTCACTTAACCCTGTTTGCCTCAGTTTCCTCATCTATAAAATGATCTGGAGAAGGAAATGGCCAGCCACTCCAACATATTTGCCAAAAATATCCCAAAGGGGTCACAAAGAGTTGGACAAGACTGAAGTGACAACAACAATAACAAGAAGAAGGTCACATAATTAGAAAATGTCTGAGATAGGATTCAAACATAGGTTTTCCTTATTTTCAACCCAGTATTCCATTCACTGTACCATCTAACTGCCCACTATAGCAGCCAGCTGGAAAGTGAGCCTTAAAGTCACACACAAAAAAGTTCAAGCCGGATCTCAGTTTCATACTGGTTGTGAATCCCTAAGCAAGTCACTTAACCTCCTAGGGCACCCAGGCAGCTCTCTAGAAGTTGCTGAGAAGGTGTGGACCTTCAGAAGAAGCTCTCTCAGCTTCCCCACTTTCCTACCTCATGGGTCTGGTCCACATATTCTTGACACTTATGCTACCTATTATTTAGAGTTGCAGAAAGTATTTTGTAACATTAAAAGGCTGGAAATTTAAGCCATTGCTGTTATTCCTGAGGCCCACCTCCTATCCATGATAGACGGTTCCCAGCCCGCCCTGTTATATCCTAGTGTTTCTGAACAGGGCAAGTAGGCATTTTATCTACTAGCTCCAGAGCCAAGATTGGATCTGGTTCATCCTCGAGTGAGAGAGAGCAAAGACAGAGGGGAAGATTCCTTAGGAAAAATGAAATGCAGCTCTGCGGCCCCTTGGCAAAGATGATCTTCTCTATCTGGGCCAGGGTTGAGACTTCAGAATAAACACCAGGAAGCAGGGAGTCTGGGTTATAGTCCTTACTCTGATAATCCTGGTAATGCTCATGGATGAGCTATGTTTCTGTCTGCCTCAGTTTCCACAGACTAGATTTACATAGCTGCTGTTCTGTTCCCAAGTCACCCTGCATTTAGTTCTCATGAGCTCCAGGAAGGCATGCAGGATACTTCTCATCTCCATCTAAGCTGGAAAGAACAAGAAAGGCAGGGCAGGGATGGGGTGGGGGGCACATAATGGAGCCAAAGAGAAATTCCTTCTGTATTCTCAGCTGCTGATGTGGGAGGTTGGAGGTTATGTTGCTTCGTACTCCCATAGGCACAGATGACTGAGAATTGACCATAGCTGATGGATCCTCACAAAAGCCTAGGCTGAAGAGGAAAGCATATTCTGGATCATGAGCACCATGACCTGATGTTTTCCAGATTGGAAAACCTTCTTCTTCCTCTCTTCTCTGTTGCATCTCATTTGCCTTCAGTGGGGGACAGGTACCAGACAATAATCAATCAATATTAACAACACTCAACAAATATTTACTAAGGATCCCCTCTGTGCCCAGGTCTATGCTCCAATATAGTGAGACTGAAGGGAGGTACAGAAGATGGGGGTAGTTGGAGGCAGATCAGAGCCCTGACTTCAGGGAACTCACTGTCTGAAAGTGAAAGAGAGAGAAAGAAAGAGAGAGACAGAGAGACAGAGAGAGAGAGAGACAGAGAGAGTGAGAGAGCGAGAGACAGAGAGAGAGAGAAAGAGAGAGAGAAAGAGGGAGAGAGAGAAGGAATGGATTTAGGGTCTACTCATAAGATGACATTTAATAGGAATAAATATGAAGTTTTATACTTGGATTAAAAAAACAATTTCACAAACAGAAGATGATGATCTGTTTGAAACAGCGGTCTATATGAAAAAGATCGAGGGTTTTTAATGAACAGTAAAATATAGCAGCTCCCCAAATCTAATGTTATGCTGAATTTGAGTATCATCATAGTGTATCACAAACTATAGAAATGATAGTGCTGATCAGACCGGAGTACGGGTCTACCTGAGTATTACGTACTAGTGTATCATATTCTATGAGCATCATATTTTAAGGTATTGATAAGGTGGAGAACACAAGAAGAAGAAAGTGACAAATGTGTATAATCAGTACTGTATTGCTTGGTTTCTTAATGGGTGACAGAGGGACTGAAGGGAGAGAGAATTTTTTTTAAAAGTTAGAATAAACAAATAATAAATTTGTTTTAAGAAAAACAATGAATGGGAGGGAGGAAAGGTGATAAAGATGGTCATGATTATTAATTTGCATCTGGAAGAGACTGTAGAGATCAATTAGTCCAATGTTCTCATTTTAAAGAAGAGGAAACTCTTTGAGACCCAACAAGTTTGGGGAACTTGGCCTAGGGTTATTCCTCAAGTGGTAAGTAGCAGACCTGGGATTTGAACCAGCACCATCTTCCTCCAAGTTTCACCCTCTTTCTGCTGTTGATGGAAGATGTCTGAAGACCCTGGGGATGTTTAGCCTGGAAAAGAGGAGATAATAGGGGAGGTAGGACATGTATATATCCAGTCAGGTATTTAGAGGGTCACTGACCCAGAGGACAAACCTGGTTGTATAAGGTAGAAGCTGCAAAAAGGCAGATTTAGTCTGATCTAAGAAAAAGAAAACTTGTGTAAAATTAGGGATCTACAAAAGTTTTGCTCAGCAAGGAGTTTTTGTGCCGGGAGGTTTATGAACAAATATAGAATAATCACTTCTGAGATGTATCAAGTGCAGGAGATTTCTATTCAAGTACATATTGAACTAGATGGTCCTTGGGGTCCCTTCCAACTCCGAGATTTTGTAACTCTGTAGTTGGGGAATTCTCAGTCTAAGGAAGCCAAAAGGAAGGGTAGACTGAGTCCTAACTTTGGAGAACTCACAATTTGGCTCAGGAGAAGAGGCTCGTGCTCAAGAAACGGAGAACTAATAATATCAGGCATCTGACACTGGAAGGATCACAGCTGGGGAAGGAAGGAGCCCTAAGTTCTGGCCTACGTTCCACCAATAACTTCATCTATGGACTTGGACAATCCCTCTTGGAGAGCTTTCTATTTGCCCCTCTATAAAATTAGCACAGTGAAGTACACAGTTCTGACATTCTTTTGTTCTCTAATTTTGCAAGAACCAGGCCTTTCTCCCACTCAAGAGGAAGTATGTTTGATGGATAGAGAGTTAGTCTTGGAGTCAGGAGACCTGGGTTCAAGTATTGCCTTGTATACATAGAGTTGTGAGAGTCTGGACTAGTCGTTTAACCTCTCACTTCTCCAGGCAACTCTCTAGGCTGTAAAATGCAAGTAAAGTAGGGATCTACTTTAGGAGATGGGCTCCAGTGAAACCAAAGTCTTATCTCCCTCCCCCCTCCAAAAAATATTGTGCTACACATCAGATGTCTCTTACACAAAATTTAGTGACAAGACGGATAAATTTGGAGTCAGAAGACCTGGGTTTGAATGCTCCCAGAGCTGCCTCTTGACCAGATTCTCATGTCTTATGTGGCTGGAAAAGTCACTTCCTTTTTTTTTGGCGGTAGCTTCCTGAGAGACCCCTAGGTCCTGCCCTAGTTAGAACACAGGACCTGGAAGCAGGAACACTTGAGTTTAGAGCTGGCTTCAGACACTGACTGTGTGACCCTGGGCGAGTCACTTAACCACTGTATGCCTTGGTTTCCTCATCTATAAAAGAGTACCTACCTCCCAAGGTGGTGGTTGTAAGGTGCTTAAAGGTACTACACATATGCTACCTGTTACTATTATCCAATGAAGGGAAGTTTATCTAAATGACCTCTAGGGTACCCTTCTGATTTTCACATTCCAGGATTCTCTGTATCTACAATACTCTGGCCATGAGTAGTCTCAGCCCTTCTCTGAGCTCCCATCACCCCAGAGAGGCAACATGGACCCCAGCCAGTGAGGGAACTTGGGTTCTAGACCCAGTGCCAATCTTCATCCACCAAGCCAAGTCACTACCCTTCTCTAGACCTCAGTTGCCCTCTCTGGAAAATGAGAGCATTGGAATAGATGGTCTCTAAGGGCTGTGCCAGGCCCTAGTTCCCAGAATTCCGCAAAGTTCCACAGAATCTCAGAGCTGGAAGAGA
Source organism: Pseudocheirus occidentalis (assembly GCA_028646575.1). NCBI lineage: Eukaryota > Metazoa > Chordata > Mammalia > Diprotodontia > Pseudocheiridae > Pseudocheirus > Pseudocheirus occidentalis. Next base: position 46,181,707 of record CM053599.1, on the reverse strand, counting down.
CCTCAGAGTTTAGGCATCTCTACTCACTCTTGAAGAAGAATCCCCCTTTATAGTCCCCCAGGTCCTCAGTCATTCAGTTCTGTCTAGAGCAAGAGGAACAGGTCTAGTCAAATCCCACAGCTCCATGGCGGTCCATCCTTCAAATGCTAGAAGACACCGCCATCTTCTCCCCATCGCTCTCTCCCTCCTTTCCCCCCTCCTAGGGATCTGAGTGGCCACAGTCTCTCATTCATAGGAAAATCGAGGCCCGGGAATGTAAGCACCAGAGGGAAGATCTGAACATGGGTCCTTTGACTCAAAAGTCACAGCTTTTTTTTTTTCTTTTCTTTCCTGGGTCTGTTGTGCCTAGTTGGGGGCTGGTGGCAGAGAAGGGAATAGGGGAGTGGCAAAGGACAGACTGTTTTTCTTTTTCTAACCATAAAAGTTTGGCCCCATAACAGTCGACCTTTGGGGGTGGGGGGTCATGGGGATGGGGAGGGGCCAGGACAGACAGAGGAAAGCACAGATCCCCTGTCCAGCTGCCTCTTGGGTTGTTTTGAAACTGATTTCTCCAGTTGGATAAGAACAACCATTATCTGCTCTCTGAGCTGCACACGAAATGCGATGTAAGAATTAATCTTTTTATCTGATTGGCGAGTTCCCGGGGCCTGTTTGGGGGCCGAGGATTTGAGAGTATTGCAACAAAACCGAGACTTGATCCACACGGGGCCCTTGTTGTTCTCAGAATTCCAAATAATCCGGCCTCCCTCTCTCCCCTCCCCTTTCCCCTCTCCATGTGCTTTTTCAGGCTGGAGACACCATAGGAATGAAATTTAATGAGCTCCCAGACCTCTGCTGGGTCTTCCACGCTGCCTTTCTTATGCTTAAGGCCATCCAAAGCCATCAGGTAGTGCTGAGAGCAATTAGAAGTCTGGGCAGTGGGGGGGGCAAAACATGAGAAAGAAAAATATCACTTCTTCTTTATGAAAGATGCTGTTCAGGGGAGTGGATTGGAGCAGGGGCTTCTTGGACCTGCAATGAGGAGAGCTGCACTCAACATCTTAGATTTAGAGCTGGAAGAGAAAACAGATGGGGAAACTGAGGCCCAGAAGGGACAGGTAGTAAGTCACGAAATCAGAATTTGAACCCAGGTCCTTGACTCCAAATCCAGTACTCTTTCCACTGCACTAAGAGTCAAGTCTTAAGAACTGGTCCTAGAGTTGAGAAGACCTGAGCTCAAATCCTGCCTCAGACTATTAGCTGCATGACCCTGGGCAAGTCTTTTAGGCTTAACTGTAAAATGGGGGTGATGATAACAGCCCCTGCTTCCCAGGGTTGTCACGAGGATTAAATGGGACAGCATTTGTAAAGCACTTAGCACCATGCCTGTAATGCAGCAGGCACTTAATACATGCTTGTTTCCCTTCTGCTGATCATGCTGGTCCTCCTAAAAAGAAGTGGGCAAACAGACTTGCATCAGATGCAGGCTCTGACACTCAGCATGTGTGACATCAGCAAGTCTATTAACCTTTCAGAACCTTGGTATCCTCAGACAATCAGCAAGCATTGATTAGGCACCTAATCAATGTTGTGTGCCAAACCCTCTCTAATATTGGGAGAGGAAGCAGTTCATGCTTTCAAGAAGCTTACATGAAGACCACACACACCTACCAGGTAGCATATAGAAGACAGACAAGCTCTTAAAGTAGTGGTGTTGTGTTTGTCCTTCATTCTCAAAGAGGACCATGACATCAGAGAGGCGAGGATATGACTCGGTCCATTTCTTGGTTCATGACTTTGGTACATTTCTTCTGTTAGACTGTGAGCTCCTTGAGGGCAAGGAAAAGGGATTTTTGTCTTTTTGTGTGCGCCCCTAGCATTTGGTACAGTGCCTGATATATCGGAAGTGATTAATAAGGGCATGTTGCTGTTGATGACAATGCTGATGATGGTGACGATGATGGTGATGATGGTGATGGTGATGGTGATGATGGTGATAATGATGATGACATGAAGGTCAGGGAGACACCAAAAGAAAGAACAGGGTGATGTGCATCAGGAGATCTCACTTGGTTGCTCACTCATGATGTGACCTTGGCCCATTTATTTCCCTTTCTTTAAACCTAAGCTTTGACACCTATAAAATGAGAGGGGTTGGATGAGACATTAACTCAGATCCTTTCCAGCTGAAAAGGATTTGGCATCTATGAATAGAATGAAATAGGTAATAAGGTGTCTGGGCCTGGAGTTAGGAAGATGAGTTAAAATTCAGTCTCAGACACATCCTAGCTGTGTGACCCTGGGCAAGTCACTTCACTGAGGCAAGTTTGCCTCCGTTTCTCCATCTGTAAAATGAGCTGGAGAAGGAAATGGCAAACAACTCCAGTATTTCTGCCAAGAAAACCCCAAACAAACAACAATTAATGGACACTTATAATTACACAGGCATGTGTAGCAACTTTGTCTTCTCAGGCAGATGGGGGAAGTGGACAGTGCTCTGAGAAGTACGGGGGTTCTCCCAACTCTCCTTCTAATCTCGTGCTTTTGTCCCATCCTGGAGTACTGCCTCCCTCCTCCCAGCTCTGCCCAGTGAAATCCACCTCCTCTAGGAAGCCTTCCAGCATCTCTTTAGCCACTAAAGGCCCCTCTCTCCTCCCAACTCCTTAGCAACTGTTTCTTAAATTAACATCACCATGTTGAAAAGGCATTTATTTTGTGCCAAGCACAGTGTTAGGTTCTGTACCATATGAATAGCACAGTCCTAGGGTCTTTTTTCTGTGGTTTATGATGGATAACAGGGTGTAGGCTGAAAGAAACATTGGATTAGGAGTTAGTACCTAGTGGGTCAGTGGATAATGCACCAAGAAAGAACTGAGTTTGAATCTTAAATCAAACATTTACTAGCTGTGTGACTGTGGCAAGTTCACTTAGTCTCTCTCAGCCTCAGTTTCTCCATCTGTAAAACAGGGATAATGTTAGCTCCTACCTCATAGGGTTGTGAAACTCCTATGAGATGATGTAAGTAAAGTGTTTTGCAAACTTTAAATGCTATCTCTTGTATTATTTCCATGTGACCTTGGGCAAGTGATTTAACATCTCTCAGAGTCTGTTTCTGTGCCTATGAAATGAAATAGTTGGATTAAGTTTGTAGGTGGGAAATTATTGATAACCTATTTTAATCTACTTATTTGACAGATGGAAAAGAGCCAGAGCTTCTGACTCCAAATACTGGGTTATTTCCATCACACCACATTATTAGGAGAGAATCATTGGTGATTAAAAAGCTTTCTGGATCTCAAGGAATGAATCCCTAATGGTGGAATTCCAGATAATGTGGAGAGACCTCTTTGAGCACACTTCCCTGACTCTGGTCATGGCCATCGTATAGAAGCCCAGAGGAGTCTTCTCCACTGGAGCCCTATGGTGGAGTGTGCCTGCTGCTTGTCAAGGACAACGGTTCAGCAACTCTGGTGACAGCCACAATGACCATCTTTCACACCAGGCCACATTCTGTCTAATCGCTCTTCCTGGCATGGTCTGCAATGAGGCGCTTAAGTCTCACATGGTGCCTGAGTCCCTGTAATATGGGATTATACGTGACCAGTGCATGTACTTTCACAGGGCCCCCAGGGCTCAGAGCCCTCAACAAACCATTCCCAGGCCTGAAATCTATCTGCCCATCCTCCTGCTTCCCCCTGAGCATCCAGTACCTGGCCTGCCCAACAAACCCCAGTGGGCTGAGAGCCTGAAGAGAACTAAGGGATCCCTGTGCCCAAATCTCCCCAGTAGAGACTGGTCCAGAGAGAAGGGATGTTTTGGCCAAGGTTTAGCAGGGAGTGAATGGCCAGAATCAAAACTCAGTTCTCTTGCTTCTAAGGTTAATTCTCTCTCAGTTAGACCAGAGGGACATTTTCAGGACATTTTTCCCAATCAGACACGTGACCCAAATTCCCTTCTCCTGATGCAGGCTGGTAGAGGCTATCTGAGTTTGGCTTAAAGGGTCCCTCTTTGGAAAATGAGAGAAAAAGAAATAAAAGGAAAGTGGAAATAGAGGAGGGAAATTAAACAAAGCTACAGTTGTCCTGACACATGGGGACACCTCCTTCATCCCAGGCTAGTTATGACTCAGGCTGGAATAAAGCAGTTTCCTCTACAGAGGAAAGCAGATGGTAATATCAGCGTTCTTTATCTTCTACACAAGAGGCATAAAGGTGGGCAGTAGTGTGAATATGAGTACTAGATCTAAAGTTAGAAAGACCTGAATTCCAATCTGACCTTTCACTAGCTGTGTGATCCTGGGCAAGTCACTTTACCTGGTTTGCCTCAGTTTCCCCATCTGTAAAATGAGCTAGAGAAGGAAATGGTAAATCAGTTCAGTATCTTTGCCAAGAAAACCCTAAATGAAGTCACAAAGAGTCAGACATGACTGAAAACTGAAAAAAAAACTGTGCTTTACAAACCTTAGAACACTATATAAAGGGGTGAAGGAGTAGAATGGGTGAAGCCATACCCTCTGGGAATGGAGCACATATGGAAGTCCCTATGTCAGACATAGAGATGTGTGAGAAGGACAGTGATCTTCACTCTCCAATCACTTATAGGTTCTTTAGGGAAACAAAGCAAATTCATGAAAAAGGAAATGATGATGCCGTAGGAGATGCCACCTGGCAGCGTGTGCCATGGGTCTGAGAGCAGTTCAGGAGATTGTTCAATTTTAGAAGCACATCTGGGGAGCTTCTAAGGGGAGGGAAGGGCACTGTGGCAGGCTCTGAGCATTTACTGCAGGAGGGGGTGGGTACATCTGAAGAAGCTGAGTAAAGCTTGGCAGAGGAAGAGGAAATGGGACTGGGGAACGTGGCATGGGGACTTTGATCTTCTATTTTTCAGGAAAGTACTATCTCTTGGCAACTTATCACTTGCCAAGCAATGTCCCAAAGCCTCTGCCCCCAAGACTCTGTCATCGTGGTGCCCATCTTCCCACCCCCACCTCCCTACACTCAAACTGCTCTCTGTGCTGCCACAGACCCCTTGCCCCTTCGTTCTGGAGCAAGAATGCCTAGCTGTCGTCATGGTCCTTGCTGTTTTCTTTATCCTATTTTAAGGAGATATTGCAAGGCATTCCCAGTTTCTGAGCTACTTTGTCCAAACCCCAGTCCCACAAGAATGAGAAATGTGTCGGACTTGGAAACAGGAACCCTGGGTTCAAATTAAGGACCCACCACTATCTGTGTGACTGTGACCATCTCAGTCTCTTAGTCTGAAATTCTTCCTCTGTAAAACTGAGATAATATTGATGACTTACAATACCTCATAGAGTTGCTCCAAGGAAGGGACTTTGTAAACCTTGAGGTGCTCTTTGAAAAATGAATTATTAGGGGCAGCTAGGTGGTACAGTGGATAGAGTCAGGAGGACCAGAGTTCAGATTTGGCCTCAGACACTTAGTAGCTGTGCGACCCTGGGTAAGTCACTTAATCTCGATTGCTTCCAAAATTAAAAAAAATTACTCTTAATATACCATCCTCATCTTCTTCCTCACCATTGTCAATATCATCTTCCCAGCCCTCATTCAATTCTTGTTTATTGAGATGACCTAATGTTCCTGGGAGAAAGACTGAGTCTCTATTTAGACCTGTCTTCCAGTCAGTCTCTTAGTAAATTGGAGCTCAGCCCTTAAATGATGAGATTCAGGCTTCCAGCTACAGCCACACTCTTGTCCAGAATGAGACCTAGCTACATACAGAGGGGACATATGCAATCACCTTCATGGCAGACTTGAAAGAATGCTGATGGTCTCTACCATTGAATGACAGAATCTGAGAAGGCAGAGGCTCTAAATCTGGGGTTCTTAACCTGGGGTCAATGGTGACTCAATAGGTCTCTGGAAAGATTCCAAAACTGTCCATGAACTTGGGTGGGAAAATTCCACCTTTGTTTTCATTAATTTCTATGTGAAATTTAGCATTTCCTTCAATTATTTAAGAACATAAGAACATTATCTGAGAAGGCTTCACCAGACTTCCAAAGGGAGCGCCAAATGACACGACAAATTCTGGGAAACTCTGCTCTAAATCTATGATTTTTTCCATCCAACCTTCCATTCTGTGCAAGAGATTCTTCGACAGGATTCCTCAGAGATAGTGAGGCCGTAGTCAAGGGTCATTTGGTCTCTGCTTACATACTACAAATAACAGGGAGCTCTCTACCTACCTAGACAGCCTCTTGAATAGGAAGCTAGTCCTAGTGGTTAAAAATTACTTTATGCTGAGCTAGAATCTGGCTCCTTGAGACTGTCCCCATATTGGTCCTAAGTTTTGCCTTCTAGAGTGACACAGACTCCATGAAAGCCTTTGAGATATTTGAAGAAAAACAAGACTGTTTTCCTCCCTACCCCCAGTTTTCTCTTTTCCAGGTGAAACATCCCATCCCTCTAACTGAACTCACATACCATGGGTTTTTTTCCCTGAATTTTATATGTCTGACTCACTCTCCTCAAGACAAGCATTACTTTGTTCATAGATCTTGCAAAATGAAATATCTAGAATTGCCCCAAATTCCCTGACCTGAATAGCGCAGAGAACAATAGATCTAGTGCCTCTGTTGTTCTTGACACTCTCATTTCGTTGAAGCAACCACGTCATTGAAACCAATAGAACTTATGGCATGACAAAGCCAGTGATTGATTGTGACATCATCCTTGTTATCTCTCCCTCTACAATCACCTGTGGTCTAAGGGGGTTGGCAGACTCTTCGTAGAACACTTCATTCCCCATCCCAGGAGAATGAGAAAGCAGAGAGACTCCAGCTCCTCGTTTCTTTTCCCATGAGCACTCTATCATTCTCTATAATTTGGCATCAAAGGAGCTGGGATTCAAAATCAATACCTTGTCAAGGTACGAGGACTCCATGAAATACTCTGTGGAGGAACTTTGTCAACTGTATTACAGCAGAGCATTACTATTATTATATTTCAAACATTCAATCTAATAGATACCCATCTTCCTAGCACTGCAGCTAAACAAAGCTTTACTGTGTATGATTTTCAGTCTTTTTTCAGATGTGTCCAACTCTTTGTGACACCATTTAGGATTTTCTTGGCAGAGATACTGGAGGGGTTCACCATTTCCTTCTTATTTTACAGATGAGGAAACTGAGGCAAACAGGGTTAGGTGACTTGCCCAGGGTCATACAGCTAGTAAGTGTCTGAGACCAGATTTGAACTCAGGAAGATGAGTCTTCCTGACTCCAGGCCCAGCACTCTGTGCACTATGGTGCCACCCATAATTTAGGGAAAAGTTATTTGATTTTGTGTTTGAAAGTTGTCCTGAGGATGTTACAAAAAATGTTCACATGTAACTGAAAAAAATGAAAATGAACAACATAAAAAATAAAACATGGTTCACGTGGAAATGTTTGGCCAGACTGCACACGTATGACCTATATCAAATTGCTTGCCTTGTCAAGGAGGGGAGAGGGAGGGAGAGAATTTGTCACTCAAAAATTTAAAAAGTGAATATTAAAAAAATTGTTTACATGTAATTGAGAAAAAATAAAAACAAACAACTTTGTCCTGAAATGTGAAGCATTAGTAACAAAAGATGGAAGAATTTAGGGAAAGGGCCTTGGAGCCCATCTGATCCAGCTTCATCATTTTGGAGATGAAGAGACCAAGGAAGACCCAGGGAGGAGAAAGGACTTTTTAGGAATGTGGTAGGAATTTTTTTGGGGGGAAGGGGTGATATGGGGAGACAGAAAAAACATTGAACAATAGGATGCCTGAGTTCTAGCCCTGATTCTGTCAATGACTTGCTGTGTGATCTGTGAAATGAGGAGGTGGGTCTAAATGATATCTAAGATTGCCTCTAATTCTGAAGTTCTTCAATATGGCCAATGAGCTGGTATCAGCCTGGGTTAACTGAAGAGTCAAGCCTGTCCTCACACCCCTACTCTCTCTCCACAAACACATATACACAGACACACAGACACATAGACACACAGACACACAGACACAGATACAGACACAGACACACACACACAGACACACACACACACACACACATACACCCTCCAGCCTGGTGGTCAGGACACACAAGGCACTATTGTAACAGCTGCGGAGGGGGTCAAAGGGAGCAATCTGCTCTTAAAGCTACCCTGAAATCATGCCAGGCCTTGCAAAACACCGAGTGAGTTGCCCAGCCTGGAGAGGGAGCCAGGGCCCCTTCCCCCCGTGCCAGGTGAGGGCACAATTCCCAATCTCTCCCCATGGTCTATTTTGCCATCTTCAGGAGCTGGTAGCAGTGACTCAACTCATTCAGGGGATGACTTAGGTAAACATTTTATTCACCTTCTCATGAAAACATGGGGGCTTTGCTGGAACGTGAGCCATGTCCCACTGAGTTAGCCCCATCTGCTACCCCACCCTGTTTTTTGTCTCTTTCTGATGGGGGAACCAAGAGAGGGTTTGAAGAAGACCACAGTTCATAGACTGTAGAGCCAGGAGGCTCTCATGATACACCAATAATGTATTATGAGGTACGTTAGAGCAGTTAATAGAAATTAGCTGAATTAAATGGTACATATTGGATGGAATAGAAAGAATGGGCTGAGGATTAAGCATGGTATTGTAGGAAAAGTATGGGACCTGGGATTATAAAGTCCAGAAGGAAAGAAACAAAAATTTATTAAACACCTCATCGTCCAGGTGCTGTGGTAAGTTCTTTACACCTCATTTAATCCTCACAACAACCCTGGAAAGTAGGTGCTATTATTACCCCCATTTTATAGATGAGGAAACTGAGATTAAGCCACTTAACAGAGGAGAAGTGACTTGCCCAAAGTCACATAGCTAGTGTCAGAGGCTGAATTGGGCCCTGGATCTTTCCAATTCTATGCCCAGAGCTCTATTTGTGGAACTACCTAGCTACCAGGTCCCAGAAGACTTGGGTTTTTGTCCCAGGTTTGTGAACTGGGACTAGTTACACATACAGATTCTCCTTCATTTGTAAAATGAATAGATTGGCCTAGACAATACAGGAGGTCTTCTGGTTCTAATGTTCTGTAGTTCTGAATAGTGAGTGGTCCGTTCTATTGGAGAAGAAAATTGGTACTTGACCCTGAAGGGGATCAGATGTCAGACCAAAAAGAATGGGAACCACAAGATGATGGGGAGTCATTGAAGGGATTAGAGCTGGGGGAGGAGATGTGATGGGATTTTAGAATTGGGAGAGACCTCCTTAGGATTCATTTAGTCTAACTCCCTCAATTTATAGATGAGGAACCAGGATTTAGAAATGCAAGTAAACGTCCAAGGTCACACAGGTAAGCAACAGACTAGGAAAGAGATGCTTTAGGAATGTGAATGAGACACGCTGAAGGTGATCAAGGTGCTCACCCAGGGGTGGGGTCAACCTTCAGGGTCCTTGGCTGGCATACTCCAGGCCTACCCTGCCCACTGAAATACATTGCCACAACGGCTCTCTGGGAAAGCAAGGAGAGAAACCTCAGCCATGTGAATGATGGTGACTCAGAAAGGATTGTCCTGGCCAGCACTTGAGGCCCTGGGGTATGTGGTTCTAGCCGTAGCTTGGCAACACATTCACATGTCAGATTCACATACATAGCCCCATACACAATGAGATTAAAGGTCAGCCCCTTAGAAGGACTTCAGTTAACAGAGCAGCATAAAAAAGTGTCTGTTGTCCACAAATAGAAGATGTACATTCCATGACGTCTCACCAAACGAATTGGCCTCTGCCACCCCTGTCCCTTTCCAGACATCCATCAGTATGCCCTGGGGCATTGGTCAGCTGGCCTGGTTCTCCCCATCGTCATCCTCCCTCCCTTCCTCCCCCCCCCTCCTCCACCGCTGCATCTATTGAAGCTTTCTGCAACATTTAAACTTCAACTCAACTGCCACTACATCCATGAAGACTACCTGGATCCCCCTGGCTTATTAATGCCATTTCTCCTCAGGCATCACTTAGTAGTTTTCTCTTTCTTTCTTTCTTTCTTTCTTTCTTTTTTCTTTCTTTCTTTTTTTCTTTCTTTCTTTCTTTCTTCTTTCTTTCTTTCTTTCTTTCTTTCTTTCTTTCTTTCTTTCTTTCTTTCTTTCTTTCTTTCTTTCTTTCTTTCTTTCTTTCTTTCTTTCTTTCTTTCTTTCTTCCTTTCTTTCTTCAAACATGCCCCACCTCTTCCCCAAAATCAAATTTTCTCTTCTTGTCTGAATAACCGAGTACAGGTCCTTAACCTGATATCTGTGAACTTGTGTTTTTAATACCCACATTACAGTACAATTGATTTCCTTTGGAAACCTACATGTTTTATGCATTTAAAAACATTATTCTGAGAAGAGGTCTATAGACTTCACCTCTATTTTAGAATGAGAAAAGGGATGGAATCATAAGATTTTAGAATGAGAAGGAATCTTAGGAATGAACCCAACTCCTCTTTTTGATGACCCATTATAGGAATCCCCTTTGAAGCACCGCTAGATAGATGGTCACTTAGATTCTCCTTGAATAGTACCACTGATGAGGAGTTCACTACTTCCCTACACTTCCTCAGATGATGAAACTGAGGCCCATGGAGAGGAATTAATTTGCCCAAGTTGCTCTGTGGGTCTCAGAAAGCTGCCTGGGTACTCACTTGCTCAATACATCCCAATACATGGGATGTATTGGAGGCAAAATTTGAACCCAGGTCTTGACCCCAAGGCCATCTTTTGAATTATTTCAGGCTGTTGTCTTTCCACTCTGAGTATCCTAATCTAATACTTTTATCTTATAGTGCTCTGAATTTATTGTTTTTGTTCAGTTGTTTCAGTCATGTCCGACTCTTTGTGACCTGATTTGGGCCTTTCTTGGCAGAGATGCTGGAGTGGTTTGATATTTCCTTCTCTGGCTCATTTCACAGATAAGAAAACTGGGAGAGACTTGCCTAGGGTCACAGTAAATATCTAAGGCAGATCTGAACTCAGGTTTTCCTGATTCCAGGCCCTATGCTCTATCTATGCTAGCTGTGCCACCTAGCTGCTCCTATGCTTGGCATTATATGTACCTATATTTGGGTCTTATGCCCTTACTAGAGTCTAAGCTCCAGGAAGGCAGGGACTATAGCTTACCCATGTTTTGAGCCTCCTCCAGTACCTGCCACAGTATTGTGCACAAAGAATTTGAACACAATATTATTTTGGCACAGCTCATGGATCACGGATCTGACCATTTCACTTGTCTTGCAGGGCCAGTCTGAATCATTGTGCACAGAATAACTTCTCAGTAACTGGGCAGAGTTAGAGTCTGTAAGAGGGCCTTAGAGCTGGAAGGGACCCTGAAGGTTCTCCTCTAAGTCTAGCCTTTGACCCATTACAGGAATCCCCCCCTGAAGCTAGATAGATTGTCACTAGATTCTCCTTGAGTAGTATCACTGACGGCACTACTTCACTACCTCATAAAACAGCACAGTACCTGACTGGGCTGTGCTCGTGATTAGAGAGTTCTTCCTGAGGTTGCCCTGAAATCTGCCTCCCTGAGACTCTCTTTCCCCACTCAACTACTTCTGCCCTCTAGTCCATGCTGAGGAATTCTGCTCTCTTCACCGCATATTTGAAGACACTGATCAACATCTGAGTGCTACCCCAGGGAAACTAGATGTCATTTCTTTTGCCTTTTGTCATTGTGATTTAATTTGAGGCTTCCCTGGTCACTTGCACGTGTGTGCACACACCCACACCCCCACACACCCCCCCTCCCCCCCCCACATCTCAATGGCCATCGAAGCCAGGTGACTCTATTACTGGCCATTAGCCAGTCCAGTGGGGAAGTGGGGGAGGAGAAGATTTCTTCCTTATTGGCCTCCTCTCCTTGTTCGACTCTTACTGAAGAGTGTAAAGGCTGGATCTCAGCCAAGAAGACCTGTGTTCAAACACTAGCCCTGCTCCGAACTCTGTGAGTTAAGACAAGCCATTTTTCTTTTCTGGGCCTCAGAACCTGTAAAATGGAGGGTGGTTTTCATGTCCCTTTTGATTCTCAACCTTTCAGTCTTCTGAGAGGTATCCACACAGCTTGTGTTGGGCAAGAAGATCCCAAGCTTCTCCTCATCCCAACTGATATGACATGTTTCTCCCCACCCCCCAAAGTGATCTTGGTTAATACCTCTTATTATACCTTGGTTAATACCTCTAGATGCTAAGCTCTTCTCTTTGTGTTTCACCTGTTAAACCTCAATTTTTCAGTTTCTTCCATTCATTCCTACCTTTTAGAATCTCAGAGAGGTAGAGTTGGACAGGGTTCCAGAGGCCATGTAATCGAACACTGTCCTTTTACAGATGAGGACACTGAGGCCCATGGAGACTAGGTGACTTACCAAAGGTCACACAGCTAACGAGCTTCAGAGGCAAGATCCAAACTCAGGTCCTGACTCAAGACCCTGGGCTCTTTTACATGTAGATGTAAAACCGGGTCTTCCTAACTAGACTGGAACCCCACCCCCAACCCCAGGGCAAGGACTTCATTTCCCAGTTTTATAGCATTCTGTTTAGGACTAACAGGTCACATGTGGAACTGCAGAACTTGAGAGCTGGAAGGGCTCCTAGCAATCATATAGTCCAACTCTCCCATTTTACAGATGAGAAAGTCCTAGGATAGTAAAGGGATCGTCCAAGGTCCCTCGGTAAGTGGATGTCAGACAGAACTGTGAGCAGCAGTGAGAATGCAGCAAAAAGCATACCCTCCAATTAACTTTGTAATTCATAATGTGAATATAACACAAGAAGAAATTTAAACAAATTCAGTTGAGGGGGAGGAGGATTCGTTACTAGGGTAGATTCTATGTCACAGGAGGAACACGTGTTAGGTTTTCGCACGTTCTTAATGACAGCCAGATGGGGAAATTCCTCTGTGGTCACTGTGCCCTAGTAACAACCCTGAGGGCAGATCTAGAAGTCCCACTCCCAGCCTTCTGCCCCGCCCACCAGATGACACAGAATGCTGACTGTGTTTGGCATGTGCAAACATCTATCTTTATCAGGTATTGGCAAGGAGTCACTGGGAGCCTTGGGGGGCAATGTGCTCAGGATAGAGCAAAGGGGGACACAGAAGGGAGGATGCCAAAGACAAATTCCTCAAATTTTAGTATCTGGCCAAAGTTGCGTCCTTGACATACTCAATGGGCAAACAACTGACTGTTTTCTCTGCAGAGGTGAGTTTCAGTTCAGTTGGAACCAACAAGTGAGGGGGGGCTGAGGAAAGCATGTATTTGATCAATGAATCAGTCAACAACTCCATAGGCACCTGACTCAATGTCAAATAATCACTGAATGCCATGAGGCCCAGAAATGCCTCCAGCCCCTGCCATCTTTCCCTGGCAGATGAACAGAGATCTTGGGGGTGGGGTTAGGGCTGACCTGACTCTGCTGGGATGGTCTCACTCTGCAGAATGGGTATCAGGGATCTAAGGTTGGTCATGTCCCCTGAGCTGGAGAGAAGGCAGCATGTTCTGAGAATAGCAATGACTCAGAAATGGTGTGGGATTGATTTCTGGGGATAAGCCATGGGAGCAGAAGACATTCATATGCATGACCTTGGAGAGCATGGAAGGGAAGGGATAGGAGCAGAGCCAGGAAAGAGAGTTATAAACTTTTGCTCCTAAGGTATCAGTCCTTGGGTGAGGAGGCAGAAGAGGAGGAAGGAGCTAGGTTCTAGAAACGGTGCCCAGGTATGGCGTGGAAAGGCTGGCAGCAAAGAGATCCAAACCGTTTATCTTCTATCAACAGGAGAGTCCCCAGGGGCAAGTGGGAGTCAGGCCTTTGAGGTTGTCTAAAACTGCTGCTGTTTAGACACAAGATCACAGGACTTTTGGAACTGGAAGAGGCTTTAGAGGCTACTCAGTACCAAACCTTCGTAGGAGACCTAGATATTGCCCCATTGTTAAGAAGGCTATTAGCACTGGGCTTTAGCTGCCCTAGACTATGGCATAGAATGGAACCTGGAAGGGACCTTGTAAGGGGATCTGCTCCAACCCTGCTCATTTCACAGATGTGGAAACAAGCCCCCCAAAAGAAGGTGACTTGTCCAAGGTGACACAGGGAAGTGGCAGAGGCGACACTGGAACCCAGGTTCCCCTTCTTCCAAATTCAGCACTTTTATTGATTGGAAGGAATGACACTTCAATGAAGGGTAATGGATAGGTCAACTATTTTGGGAAAGGAGGCCCTTTTGGGGACTACTTATTACATTTATCTTGGCCTTTAAGAACCCCCGAGGCAGCTGAGTGGTTCCATAGTGCACAGAGCACAGGGCTTGGAGTCAGAAAGCATTGTCTTCCTGAATTCAAATCCAGACTTAGACACTTACTAACTTAAATGTGTGAAGCTGGACAAGTCACTTATCCCTATTTGCCTCAGTTTCCTCATCTGTAAAATGGGCTGGAAAAGAAAAATGTCAAATCATTCCAATGCCTTTGCCAAGAAAACCCCAGACAGGGTCACAAAGAGTCAGTCACAACAGAAAAACAGCAAGAACCTTCAAGGAGATTGTAAGGATAGTGTGGTGTGGTAGAAAGAATGCCAGATTTAGGGCAAGAGGGCAAGGTTCTGATCTTGCCTCTGCTAACTTTGTCCCCTTTGTGACACTGGGCAAGTTCTTTCCCTTCAGTTATCTCCTTGGTCAATCTACCACCTCATGTAGGTGTTACACCATTGCATGTGTCTGCAGGCTTCCTCAAAGTATGATTAGTTAGGCTGACTTTTTTTCTTTCTAAAAAAATTACTATTTGTCTTAGGAAGAGATACATGGGATACTATGGTGATCAAAGAAACAGAAAACATCAATAAAAATTACTTTTAAAAATGGAGGGGTTGGACTGGAGGGGCTTGGGTGCCCTCCAGCTTCAATGTCCCAGTGAGGAAGATTGAGCTGAGTCCAGGCCATTGGCCCCATTGAGCTATTGAATGGGGGTCTGTCTGATAGTAAGATGCTGAGGAAGAAGAGCTAAGATTCTCTCATTTCTAGCAAGCTGAGAATTTGCCCAGTCAGATCTTACCTCTGCTATCCCTCCTCCTCAGGTCTCATAGAATCAATCAGGGGAGGCTGCTTAACAAACTCAGGCTCAGTAGCATCAGAACCCAGGACTCAGACAATGCTAGAGATGGAAAGGACCCCTAATTTTACAGGAGAGAAAACTGAGACCCAGAAGGGTAAGGCAAGGTCACCAAGTTCACACGGTGAGTTGGTGACAGGACCTGGATTATAACCCACTCTAGCCCCCCATTCCACTACTTTTTGTAATACAACAGCATGGTGGACTTGGAATTCAGCAAGGTCTGAGTTCAAATTCCCCCTCACATGTTTAATAGCTGTGTGACCTTGGGAAAGCCATTTAATTTCTTTCAGCCTCAGGTTCCCCATCTGTAAAATGGGGATAATAATAGCACCAGGGTTGTTATGAGGATCAGATGAAATACAGAAAGTGTTTTGTAAACCTTAAGGTTCTAGATAAATATTGGCTATAATAATAATAAAATATATATGTATATAATATATAATAATATATGATATTATAATCACATTATTATTATTGGCTATTATTATTGTAATCACAGTTGTTAATTGTGTGATTATATGATTGTCCTAAATAACAAGTTTCTTGACATTTCCAAGGAGATTCACCTTCCAGAAATTTTCTGTATCCCAAAACATCTATTGTGTAAACCAAGATTTGCCTGCATTCCATTTAATTATCAGTGAATCACACCAAAATGGAACCCCTGGGAACACATTGCTCACCCCTCATGGGTCTGGGCACTACAAATGGAGGCCCCTGAGCAACAGCAGGAATGACCAGGTCTTCCCATCTTCCCAGATGTCTTATATGATGGTCTTCCTGACTCAGAGGTAAGTTCAATGTCTAGGGCTCTAGAGATGCCAACAGCATGGCCCACTCTGGTCTCAGAATCACAGGATGATTGATCTTGGAGCTGGAAGGGTCTCAGAGACCACCTGGTTCAAGCCTGTCATGTTACAGATGGGCTGAGGCCAAGGAGGCTGAGTGACCTGTCTACCAGGCTCACACGGGCAGGAGGTAGCACCTTCACTTTCTGATTGCAGTTCCGACCATCTTTGTAGGAAACCATTTTCGCTCAGAGTCCTAGGCAGTCAGAGCAGGGAAGAACCATAGGGCATACCTTGTTCATTCCTCTTTCTCTTTGCAGAGGAAGCCACTGAGGTCCAGAATGAGGATGTAAATCACTCTAAGTCACCAGTGAATTAGGGCCAGGGCTGGGACCAGAATCAGGTCTGCTCATTTCTGGTTCATTCATTTAGAAGGAGGTGCCCTGTTGTGAAAAGAACTCAGGGTCTTGGAGATGGATAAATTTGAATTGAGACTGAGTTCTACCATTAACTCACAGTGTGACCTGAAAGGGCCACTTCCTTCCTCTTTGCCTCACATCCTTCATCTGTGAAATGGGTATAATAATATTTGTAGTTTCTCAGTCATAAGGAAGACATCTGTATAGATTAGAGCTATTACAATTTTCCCCGTCACATCACATGTAGATAATAATTGATCTATTTGTTTCCCAGGACTAAGGTGAGGCTCAAAAACAGGCTTACTCTTGGTGAACTAGGTGGCACAGTGGATAGAGTGCCAGGCCTGGAGTCAGGAGGACCAGGTCTAAATCTAGTCTCAGAAGTTTACTAGCTGTATGACCCTGGGCAAGTCACTTAACCCTGTTTGCCTTAGTTTCCTCATCTATAAAGTGAGCTGGAGAAGGAAATGGCAAAAGATTTGAGTATCTTTGCCAAGAAAATTCCAAGTGCGGTCATAGAGAGTCAGACACAACTGAAATGACCTAATGCCTGGGTGAGTGTTCGTTCTGTGCGGGGAAAATGGCAGCCTAGCCATGGGCAGTGAGAAGGGCAGAATGAGCCATGGCTGGAGATGTGGCCTTCATTCCATTGAGAAGATCAAGACAAATAAAGGAAACTGTGATGGGACAGTGTGCGCACAAGCCATGTGGAACTCAACGAAGAAAGACAGAGACATGACCACAAGACTTTGTGCCAAGCCTTGAGTTGTTTGTCCAATTTCAGTGATGGGAGCAAAGTGGCCCCATGGACAAGGTGTGGGATTTAGAGTCAGGAAGTGGTGAGACGCTATCTGTGTGACCCTGGGCAAGTCACTTAATCTGTTTGCCTCAGTTTTCCTCCCTCCAACAGTCATGAGAATTAAATGGGTTGATGCATGCACAGCACTTTGCAGATCCCAAAGTGTTATATAAATGCCAGCTATATAAAATTGTATAATATATTGTATAATATAATATATGCATAATATATAACTGTACAATATATATGTTGTATAATATTAATAACCTATAATTATAAATATTAATATTAAATAGTCACAATATATAATTATATAATATATGATGTCATTATATAATAGGTTATATATAATGTAACAATACATTATGATATATGATATATCATAACATATAATATGTGTAATATATTTATTGTTATTATTATAATATAGAGATAAAAGGTGTAGAAGTAGGATTACATATTAAGAACATTTCCTCATGTGAGGAGACCCAGGAGAGGGAGAAACATAATAGAGACTGTTTGGGTTTTAGGAAAGGGAGAAAAGGAAACGTTCTTATTGTGAGAGTACATTCTTAATGGGATCATAGATTAACGCTGAAAAGGGTGTTAGGGGTTGTCAAACCCAATAACTCTATTATAGAATCTGTAATAAAGGAAAGGAAAAAAATAGGCATAGTTTGACATAAATCTTAGATTTGGTGGAATGGATTTCAAAAGGTTAAAAAGAAAGTAGGTAGGGTGCTACAGACTAAAATTGTACAGAGATAGATAGTCTAGCTCTCAAGAATGAAATCTTGTGACTAAAACAGAAACAATTCTGAGAAAAAGGGGGGTCCTGCGGGGTGCACATGAATTGGGTGATCACATCTGAAGTGGCAATTGTTAAATTTTCAGTGTGAGCATTTACACCCTCCAAATTGAGAAATATTGCAAACCAGGTTCTGATCTATGTTTTTTTTTAATTGTCTAGACTTAAGAAAGTGCTGGAAAAAATATTTAATAATGCAGATTAACCTTTTATTGTGTGGGTACAGTTTTTGGAGGGCTGGTTAAACATATCCCAGCACACTTCCAGGGGTATTGGAAAGTGACTTAGTGGACAATGATAGAAACTTCTCCTTATAATGGGTTGTAAGGAAGGTGTTCTAAATCTGCCCCCTAATCCATATAATTACAGGAGGCCTGAACATCTCTATTGAATCAATAAAAGTATAAACTAGGGGTAAGTAAGTCTTAGACACCTCTAATAAATCAGTCAAAATTATAAACGTTATGAACAGATCTTGAATTTTGGAGAAGGGAAGTATTTCAATCATTGGACATAATCCAAGGACCATATAAGAATGTACTGGGGTTGGCTGATTCAGGAACACCTCTGTCTATGTATATTAGAATAAGCCAGTTCAGGATAAAGATGCCAAAACCAGGTCAAGGGAAAAGCTCTGCTAGGGATTAAGTTCTACTCTCTCCCACCCCCCAACTGAGTAGGAGATGACCTTGTTAATTTTTAAAGTTCAGAGGATTTGGACTTCCCCTAGTGGTGTCCTTGGAGCAGAAGGGTCTAATAGAAGTATCTGGGTCAGGAGCTGAGATATGCCAAGGACTAAGCAAAGTCGCCAGCTTCAGGACTCTACCCAGAAGGGGAATACACCTAAAAGAAACTTCATGAGGACTCCATAAAGGAAAAAAGGGGCTTCTAATAAGCCAGAGCTTAGAATTACTTCTTTGGGACACGCTTTCTAAGCCTGAACCCATTTTCCCTGTATGTAATTGCTGGAGTGTGTTGCAGATTTGAGTGTGTGTGGTGGAGATGGGGAGGAATGAAATGTAATGGGATTGTTCTTTGTACCAACTCTTCTTCCTCAAGTTATCTGTTCTAAGACCACTCTGAGCTGTGACATTCCCTGTTTCAAGGTCTCTTCTAGCTCTGACATTCTTTAAAAGTCCTCAACTTGGACATTCTGTGATTCTAAATTCAATAGCAAAAATGCTGGCATGAGATATGGCTCATCTATCCCTTCAGCACCACCTGGAGCTATGAGAAGGAATTCGGGTACCTGGAGTTTCACTCATAGGGTCTTAGAGTTAGAAGGGTCTGTGTAGAGAATCTGGTCTAACTTTTCACCCTGTAGGGTAATGCTCTCTGTAGCCTCCAGGACAGGGAGTCTAACTAGGTTCTCTTGAACACTTTCAGTCACTGTGAACACATTACCTTTTGGTCAGGCCATTCTAGCGGTGGACAGCTCTAAATCACCCAAGGGAATCATTCCAAGTTAGAATGGAAGGACATCTCTTCTCCTCCTACCCTTTCTGGATCCTCACGACCTCACCCCTGGATCATCTTTTTCAACAAGCATTTATTAAGCATTTACTATGTCCTAGGCACTATTCTAAGCACTGGGGACACAATGAAAGGGAACAATGAGGTTCCTTTCCTAAAGATCTCATTCCAGTTTCAGTAACCTACTCTATGCCATTAGTCTCTCTCTCTGCTCCAATTCATTCTGAGCTGACCACCAGATTGATCTTCCTATAACAACACTTTGATCCTGTCCCTCCTTCATTATAGATTTCACCACAGCCCATTGGATTCAATCTCATAAACATTTATTGAGCACTGACTGCATCCTATGATTCTATATATACACACATATTCTCTCTCTCTCATATACACACATACATATACACATACATACACATATACACACACAAGTACCTACACACATATCTATATCTATCTACGCACACACACACACACACACACACACGCCCCATTCCATACTCCTCAGAAGATAACAGCAGAATTAGGGAATTGACATGTATACAATTAGCTATAATACAGGTTGGATAATTGCATAGGAAAGATCTAGAAAGGAAGAGATGGCTTCTGGTTGAAAGTCATGGAAGGCTTTGTGGAGAAAGGGAGCACCCAAACTGTCCCTTAGAGGAGGAGAACAATTTAAACAGAACTATTGTGGTCTCTTCCAAGTATGGGATATCGCTTAAAGAAACTATGTGAGAGAGCAGGGCAAGATCAGACTAATGGTCTACTTTGGCTAGGATGGTAGATGCATGAAGGAGAATAGTATAAGCTATGGTTGGATGGGTAAACTGGAGTCAGATTAGGAAGGAGCAGAGCTTTGAATGCCAGTCTTTTCTTATCCTATAGATAAGGGGAAACCATTGAAGGCTTTTGAGGAGGGCAATTATGCAGTGAGACCAGTGCTTTCAATGGATTATTTTGCTAGGTCTGTGTGCAGCAGAGTGGTTTGGGAAGGGGAGGACTGAAGATAGAAGACCAGTTAGAAGGCTGTTACAATAGTCTGTGCAAGAGGTAAACTAAGGTAATAGGAATGGGAACTTAAATGAAAGTGTGGATTTAAGAGATAGCAAAAGCGCTTGGCAAGTGATTGAATGTAGGAGGTGAAAAGGAGGGCAAGATTGAAGCTAACTCTAAGGTAACTAAGATAACTCTAAGCCTGGTGAATAGGAGGATAGCAGAGCCATAAAGCTGAATTAGAAATGGGAATCAAGTTTTGGGAAGAAGCTGATGACTGCAGTTTGGGTCATGCTTGGAAGACATCCAGGTGGAGACGTCCAGCAGGCAGATGGAGATGGGATAGTGTGAAGTAGATCTTGGGGATAGAGGATTTGGGTACCATTATACAGAGATGACATTTAAAGCCATGGGAGCCAAAAAGAATGCCAAAAAAGAGAGGACAGAGGGCACAAGAAAGAGAAGGATTAGTCAGGCTGGTAGAAAAACCAAGAGGGAGGAGAGTCATAAGACAAGGGAGAATAAATCTCTAGAAGAGTAAGGAAAGGGAAAGAAATTGTGTTAAATGTTGCCAAAACGCCAACGCAGGTGAGGACCATACCTTTAGATTTTGCTTCTTAGAGATTACTCATGACCTCAGAAAGAGGGTAGTTTCCATGGAGTGGTGTATAGAGGGGCCAGATTATGAGAGGTTGAGATGGGAATGGATGGTGAAGATTTTTGTCACAAGAACTTCCAGGAAACCCTCTGGGACTACTTCAAATTCAGAGGATTTCTGCCCAGCCACTTAAAGCCTGTAGAGTACCTTTGATGATACACTACTTTGTAAGCACAAGATGAAAACATTTAAGACTGGGAGCATCCTTCAAGATCACCTAGCCCTACTTAATTTTATAGAACAGGAAAAAAAGGCTACAAGAACTATCAGGACTTGTTCAAGGTCACACACGTGATGAGTAGGCAAAGCCAGAATTCGAAACCAGGTTTTCTGATTTCAAAGGCAATACTCTTTCCATTATCCTACATTGCCTGTCTATTGGGCTTGCTTTGCCCGTATATGATATCTTTCTTCCCAGTCAGAAATCAGGCTGTCTGAAAGTCCCCTAAATTGCCTAGCCCAGGGTGGGATACCAGTAGGCACTGGTCAACGTTTGATTTAAGATCCAGGCAGCCCCTACTGGGGCTCCCCAGGGACTGAGAGGTTGAGAATTTTGATTAGTACCAAATTCAGTTAAGAAGAAATCTTTGCAAGGATTCTAAAGGCTTAACACCTTTCCAAAGGTTATGTGAATGTATTCCTTCCCCCATGAAGGCCATTAGGGAACCTCTCCTTTTCAGATAACCTCTGCATTAGCATTTCAGTGGGTCTTGAAAGGTGTGTGCGTGTGTGTGGGGACAGTTCATGGAGAGATACAGAGATAATGAATTAGGAAACTTTGAAGACAAGTATGATCTGACTCTCTACACCCAGAATCTGGGAGACTGGTTAATTCCTAGTAATCACATGATGTCCTTAAGACTTTCCCTGGATCCCTGCTCAGGCTGAAACTCAGTGGGTCTCACTGGTTTCATTTTCTGGGCCTTAGACCTTTCTAAAGCATTAAGAATCAGAAACTTTGGGGTGCCATGGAAGGAGACCCAGACCAGAATCTAGGTCTCCTGATTTCTCAGACCCTAATTTGCATTTATTAGCTGTGCTCTGATTCTTTCAATTCCTTTATTTGACCTAAGATTTTCTCATGCCCTGCTTTTCTCACAGGGGAGTTTGGAAAAGCATTATTACAATAGGGTTCTCCAACAATTATAAGAGATCATGACCATGAATCCTAGAATGTCAGAGCTAAAAGCTGCCTTAGGACTTTGAATGTTAGAGCTCAGAGGGACCTAAGAACAAAGAAGGGACCTAAGAACACAATCTGTCAGAATGGAGAAAAGTGTAACAACTTAGTATTAGGTGGGAAGGTAATGAGTTTTCTAGAAGGTGCACTGGCATTCTCACAGAAGTCACAGACTTCTGATTCTCTCTCAATACACCCCAACTCCTCACAGCAAAGAATAAGCTTGTGTTATGACTAACCCCCCACCCCAATACAAAACAAGCAAAAACAAGAAATAAACAAAAAAGTCACTGAATCACAAATGTTGACTGTCAGAGCTAGAAAGGAATCCTAGATAGTGGGATGTTGGAGGGAGAGGTTCCTAGACCACAGAATTAGATCTGGGAGGTACCTAGAACAAAAGGTATTGGAATTGGGAATTAGAACCCTAAAGCTGGAAAGGAGATTATCTAATTTAACTCCTTCATTTTACAGGTGGGCAAAATCAAGTCCCTAAAGAGTAGAAATGAAATTGCTTTCTCAAAGTCACACAGCCAATCCAAGAGAGATCCCAATTTGGACCTTACCCTGGGGGGTCACGGAATATGAAACCAAGAAGTTTGTATGTATACCTGTATGCCCTGGGAGTTAGGGAAAGGCAAAGCTTTCATTTAAAAGTGAGGATGAGCTTCACTGGGGCATAGAATAGCGATTCATTTTTGTAGTATGATTTGAAGGACCCTTGGAAAGCTCTTCCTTACTAAATATAAATTACAGTCACTCTACTGATCAGTCAGCTAAAGTGGGCAGCAAGGTGGCACATCAGGAAGATTCACCTTCCTGAGTTCAAATGTAGCTGCAGGAACTTCCTAAATGTGTGACCCTGGGCAAGTTACTTAACCCTAATTGCCTCAGTTTCCTTATCTGTAAAATGAGCTGGAGAAGGAAATGGCAAACCACTCCAGGATCTCTGCCAAGAAAACCCCAAATGGGGTCATGAAGAGTCAGACATGACTAAATCACAACTGAACAACCATAACAATTGATCAGTCAACTAGAATTTGTCAAGTACATACTGCATACTGTGTATGTACATCTATGCTAGATGCCAAGGATACAAAAATAAGAATGAAACAGTTCCTATCCCAAAGGAGTTTTTAATCTACCAACCTACCAATTTGCAGAGTGACAGTGACAGGTCATTCGACCTCTCTAGGCCTCAGTTTCTCCATCTCTGAAATGGGCAAAAGATCACCAGCCCCATGTCATCCATCTAGGCATCCCAATGCCTAAGATGCCCACCACTAATGACTCATTTATGTAGGTTAAGCTTTGCCCTCACCAGGTTTTAAAAAGGCCAGTCTTTCTAGGAGGTAGAACAGGGCAAGTCACTCACGCCTCCCTGTGCAAAAATTTCTCATTTTCCTTTCCTTCAGATGACAGGAGGAAGCCAGGGAATGTCAGAAGCACTCGTGGGGATTACTTGATGGAGCTGACAACGTGCCACATAAATACCAGGGGCTGATGTAAATGTTGGCAATTCCCAGCTTGTTGGCTAGAGGTGACCATTGCACCAGGTACCCCTATGACAGGAGCTGACAAGCAGCTCTGAAGGCTTGATGATCATTTCCCAGAACCCTGCCCCATTCGGGTGGATAAGGGAATGACTCAGTTACAAATCTAAAAACAGGCTGGTAGCAGCTTCAGCTCTCAGCCAAGATCCCCAGCATAAAATAGTAAGTTAATAACATCCATTTGTGGAAGGCTTTACATTTTGCAGGGCACTTCAACATATTTTATCTCCCCTGAGTATAATATCTCTGAGAGAGAAATAAGGCAGAGATCATTAGTTTATTTGACAGGATGGGGAAACTGAGGTTTTGAAAGCTACTTGCCAAGGGTCAAAAAGAATTACAATGATAAAACTGGGCATTGAAGTTGGATCTGCTGACTCTTGGTTATACTGACTGGTTTATCTTCCTGCTGCCATGCCCACTGCAGGGATGAAAAACCTTGAGGTCTCCTCTCTAGGGCCTGGAGCTAAAGATCTCGGGCACACATACCTTGCCCCAACACAAAAAGTCACCCTTTGTTACTCTAGTCTTTCTCTAAAGAAGGCTCAGTTAGGTGAGTAATTGACCTTTAACAGACTGAGTCAATGCTTTGGAAACCATGGCTCAAGGACAGATAGTGCTATAAGTAGCAGCATTGACATTTAAACCCAGGTTCTCCAGCTCCAAATACAAAAGAGGGATTTTTCCGTTCCACCATAGAAGAAAATGAGGAGACTGAACTTGTGGGCTCTGAGGTGCCCCTTGCAACTGGACCCAGCCTGAGAGGTGCTAAGCTTAGAGTCTAGCTGAAGTGGGTGCTAGTCAAGCATAGCTGTTGTTGTTTCATGGAATCTGTGAAAATGACCTGGAAATACCCACCTGGTTGAAGGAACAGAATTGGCTTCTGGGCTGAAGTTTCTGACTCCCTGGGCACTGGAAGGATTCTTGATTATCTGGAAGCATTCATAATGGAGGTGAAAAACGGGTAACGGCAAGCTATGACAAAAAGATTCAGGATTCTTTGTGACTTTGGGAGAATGCTTCTCTGCCTTCAGGATGATGTGCAGTCTGTGCTTCTGGAGCTGTGTTCCCCTGGTCATGGGACACGAGCTCTTTATGTAGTTAGAATTATCTTTCCCTCCTTTACCCTTTACTACACAAATCATGCCCCCGCTGGACTTTAGCTGTTTCTAAGGTATTTTCCAAAACACATAACAGTTTATTACATACAAATAATATTACATACGAAAAAAAAGAACACAAAAACCTGTAATAGTTCAGGTGATTTTCTACCTGGCATTGACTAGATGATGATGATGGTGGTTGTGGTATGTGTGTGTGAGCATGTGTATACGTACTGGAATCCTTTGACAGTCAGGCAAAGACTATGGAACTCTTCTCAGAATTATTATTGTTCAGTCATTCCAGTCATATCTGACTTTTTCCATTTGGGGTTTTCTTGGCAAAGATATTGGAGCACTTTACCGTTTTCTTCTCCAGTTCATTTTACAAATGAGGAAATTGAGGTCAACAGGGTTAAGTGACTTGCTCAGGGTCACATAGCTAGGAAGTGTCTGAGGCTGGATTTGAACTCAGGAAGATGAATCTTTGACTCTAGGCCTGGGGCTCTATCCACTGTATTGTCCGGTTGCCCTTTCCTTAACTTGCAAAATGGAGATATTAACAGCACCTACCTCCCAGGGCTGTTATGAGGATCAAGTGAGTTATTTCTAAAATACTTATCGCAGTGCTTGCCACATAGTAGGTAGGTGCTCAATAAATGTTTCCCTTCTTTCCCCATCTCCCTCCTCGTCTCTGCCATTTGACTTCCCTGGATGCCTTGAAGACTCATTCCAAACCCCATCTTTTGGCAAAGGCCTTTCCTGACCTTCTGTCTCCATCTCACTCTATGTTGGTGCCTTCTTTCCCACATTACCTCCCATTTACACAGTGTGTATCCTATAGGTCCATAGTTATTTGCATATTGCTTCCCCTATTAGAATGTGAACACCTTGAGGGCAGGGATTGTGGAGTTTTGCATTTTGATCCCCTCCCCTTTTAGGATCTCTAGGGCTTCACAGAGAGCCTGGCACCTAGTAAGTACTTAATAAATCCTTGTGGATTGACTGATTGACCCAACCCTGCCCAGAGATGCAGGCTGATCTGAATGGACTTTCTCAAATGCTTCCCCATTTGTCCACTCCCACAACTACTAGACCACTTTAGGCATCATCACCTCTTGCCTAAGATGCTGTAATAATACCCTAATCACTGGCCGTGCTTCCATAATGTCCATGCTCTATCTTGCACATAGCTGTAGAGGCTTCACCTCCTTTCATCTCCCTTCACATTCAGAAGTGAATGAATCAGTGAAGTGGCTCAGAACAAGCCTGTGAAGTCTCCATCCATGTGAAACGGTTTGCTAGGAAATGCAGTGGGTTTAGGTGACAGACCCCAGAAGCTGCTCCCAGTTCTAAGCCTTCCTCACCATGTGACCTTATGTAAGTAGCTTTACTTTTAGATGTCTATTTCCACATCTATAAGATGCCAATGATAACTATCCTGATGAAATCACAAAGGTATTGTGAAAATCACATAAGGGAAGGTTTGAAAATGTTTAAAAAAATTACTTGGATAAGATGGTGGACTAGAGATACCAAATGTCACATCTACTGATGTGTTGATGGCCTTTGTACCAATTGGTTTTCTTCATTGAAGGAATGGGTTCTAATGGGAGTAAACTGAGGGAAGGTTCTATTGGGAAGTGTCTGTTGTTTAAAAATAAGAGGCATTGGGGTGGCTAGGTGGCACAGTGAATAGAGCACCGTCCCTGGAGTCAGGAGTACCTGAGTTCAAATCTGGCCTCAGACACTTAATACAAAAAACTAGCCATGTGACCTTGGGCAAGTCACTTAACCCCAACCGCCCTCCAAAAAAAAAAAGCAAAAATAAGAGTCATCAATATGATTTTTAAAAAACATCTATCTGGAATGAACTCATTTCCCAATAACCCACATTGGCTGTTCAATCCCTCTTTTCCTTCAAGGACCAACTCTGGTGCTCCCTCCTCCATATAATCTCCTTCCTTTCCTTTGTCTCCCACCCCTATCCAATGAAAGCGACTTCTTTAGAGAGAGCCTACGGTAGTAGAGAGGTTTCCATTGACTAAAAAGAATTTGAGTTCAACTCTTTACTGTAACATATAGTGACTGTGGGACCATTAAGTACCCTGGGCACCTCTCCAAGACCACAGGTTGCAAAGCAAATGCTTCTCTGCTTTGGTGGAGGGACTTTTCTCCCTGTAAGTTGCATGCACCAATGAAATCAGTGGGCTGATCAAAAATAAAGAACACGATCCTTCCCATATGTTTGGTAATTCATTTCCTGGACCTGACTTTGCACTTACCTCACTCTCCTCCCTACCAGAATTATTTATGCATAGTTCTTTCTTCCCATTAGATCAGTAGTTCTCAACCTTCCTAATGCCCCACCCTTTAATACTCATAGGTGGGCGTATCTGCATGAGGACGGACGCGCCTGGAGACAGATAGAGGAGCGGTGTCTTGGTTCCTAAGACCATGGGAAATACGTGTTTTCCGATGGTTTTAGGTGACCCTGTTCAACCCCCAAAGAGGTCGCGACCCACAGGTTGACAACTGCTGACTTAGAAGCTGCAACCCTTTGCCTACTTCCACAAGCAAACTTCAGGTCTTTTTCAAGGCAGAGTGCCACACGCACACACGCACGCACACACGCATGTATACATAGATGCATACACATAGACAGATAAATAGATATAGGATATCTTGTAGTGCAGTAGGATCTGTGGGAGGAGGAGCGATGGTCTGCACTCATTCACTTTATCTCTCCCACCCCTCACCATTGTACCTTCTCCTGTTCCCCTCTGACACCCAGGGTGAAGACCA
>CM053599.1:46132295-46153555 GCA_028646575.1 Pseudocheirus occidentalis | reverse complement strand
AATGCCCTTGTCATGTGGTACTTTGTATTACAGTTATTGGTGCTCTTGCCTTATTGACCTCTTAGAAAGTGAGCCTCATGAGGTCAGAGACTGTGTCTTGTGTAAACTTTGTATCTCCTCCATTGCTGGGGACAGTACATAGAATGTACTCCATAAATATTGGGTGAATGATCTGACGTTCTAATCATATGTATATATAAAAGCTAATTTTGAACAGTTTTCCTCTTTGACCCTGCATGTTTGGCACCTTGCTAGATGCCTATCTTTCCTACCTTGTGTACTCTGTCTCATATTTAACCAACCGAGTTTTCTGACAGCTAGCGAGGATTGATGTGAAATCCTAAATAGGAGATCCTCATTAATTATAATTTAAAAATCAGAATGTTTGTAGGCATCACTAACACCTCAGTTGCAGACAGAATTTAGACGTGGTAACCTGCGTAGTGAACTTAATGTTTAATTTCAGAGCAATTTATGATCCATGTGGTAGTGGAGGGAAAGTAGTCCTGGGATGAGTGTTTGGTTCCAACCATTTACTAGCTGTGGGACCTTAGACAGCTTATCTTTGAGCCTCAGTTTGCACCTCTATTTTAGAATGGAGCAAGGTTGGGGGAGATCAAGGATTCCTAACCTATGGTCCATGAACATGGTTAAAAAAATGTGTAGCTAACTATATTTCATCATGATTTGTTTCTTTTATATTGCTGTGTATTTTATTTTATTCTGTGCCTTTAAAAACGTGGTTCTGGGGAGTCTGTAGGCTTCTCCAGTCTGCCAGAGGATCCACTGACACAACAAAGAGTCAAGAAGCTATGCACTCGATCAGTGGTTCTCAACTTTCCTAATGTTGTGACCCTTTAATACTCATATGTGGGTGTATCTGCATGTGGGCAGACCTGCCTGTAGACGGATAGAGGAGCGGTGCCTCAGTTCCTAAGACCATCAGAAATATGTGTTTTCTGATGGTCTTAGGTGACCCCTGTGACCCTTTTGAAAGGATCATTCAACCCCCAAAGGGGTCACTACCCGCAGGTTGAGAACCACTGCATTAGATCATATGCTCCTTGAGAAGAGGGTCTGGGTCACATCTGTCTTTGTGGTCAGGAAAGCTACATTGCCTTGCATGGTGCCTCTCACTCAGTAGGTATCTAATAAATGCTTGCTGATGGATAGATCAATTTCTCTTTTCTTCATGATATTTACAGTAGCATTATATACTAAAGTCCACTCAGAAGACCATAGACTTGGGACATCAGTCTTACAACCAGGGAACTTCTCTTTTGACAACAGATTACGGCGTGCTCAGCTAATTCTGTAGGATAGCAAGATCAGATTAATGTGAGCAGTAAAGATAACACCTAGGTGGTGAAGTGGACAGAATGCTGGACCTAAAGTCAGGAAGGCTCATCTTTATGAGTTCAAATCCAGCCTTAGACACTTACTAACTGTGTGACCCTCAGGAAGTCACTAAACCCTGTTTGCCTCAGTTTCCTCATCTGTAAAATGAGCTGGAGAAGGAAATAGCAAATCACTCCAGTATCTTTGCCAAGAAAACCCCAAATGGAGTCATGAAGAGTTGGACATGTCTGAAATGACTGAACAACACTTGTGCTCCTAAGACTTTAACACATTTCTAAGGAAAGGAGAAAGGTCTTCTGATCCAAGTTTCAAAGATCAGTAAACCAAGGTACAGAGAATTAAATGACCTTGTCTGAGCAAGTTTACCTAGAGAAGCAGCGGCTGTTCGCGAATCCTTTGTGCGGTGGATTGCTTTCTATCCAGAAGGCTCTGTATTGGACGCTGCTCACATAACCAGGATAATTTAAACTTTTTGAAGTTGGTAACTTATGTACTGCCCCCCAAAATACAATTTTGGGCTTCAAAAGTAGAGACATGGCTTCCAGGAATAAGGAGGTAAGTTCACTGTCATCTGTCCTGGTCAGAGCACATCCAATGGATGGAGTCCAGTTCTGGGCGCTACATTTTAGGGTGTACACTGATAAACAGGAGCATGGCTAGAAGAGGCTAACCAAGATGGCACCCTCAAGTACATGACTTATGAGGATAGATTGACAGAAGGACACATATTTAGTCTAGAGAAAAGAAGTCTAGTGGTTGAGAGGTTGGAGGTAGGAGAGGGTCAAAGCTGTCTTCATGTATTTGAGGATCTTCTGTTTGACCACAGAAGGCAGAATCAGGAACACTAGGAAGAAGTGACGGAGTGGAAAATTTAGGATTGATATAAAAGAACTCTTCCTAACAATTAGAGATTGCCCAAAGGTAGAGTGGGCTACTTTGAGAGGGTAATGGCCTTGTCCCCACCAGGTCTTCAAGAAGAGGCTGGAAGATCACTTGGTTATGGGATTTTTGGTGAGACTTCTTTCCCATGGAGTATAGATTGGATTATGCTGGAGATAGCTACTGAGGTGCCTTCCAGCTCTAAAACTCTGTGATTCTGCAATGCTAAAAGAAAAGAAATCACAGAGCTTTGATCAGGCAATAAGGTCTTAATGGTATCCATAAGAACAAATGATACTACAACAATATTTACATTGGCGAGCAGGAAAGATGAACAGATTTCATAGGCTTATTAGCCTATTAGGTTTAAGTGCTGGAAGGGATCTTTCTTTTCAGACAAAGAAACACAGGCTCAGGAAGGGGAGCGATCTGCCTATCATGACATTGATACTGAATAACAGAGCCAGCATCAGAACCATGTTCTCTGACTGCAAACCCAGCACGGTCCAGCTTTGCCAATCTGATTGATACATGTATGACACATATCAATCACACACATATCAATCACACACATATCAATCACACACATATAAATCACATACACACATGATATGGTATTTCCACAGCAGAAGAGATGGGCATGGGGAGGGTTGAGTAGGGTAATAACCTATGAATGTAGCCAGATTGGGAATGGGACATATTGAAGCTTATCATTGTCTATTAACCAATTAGCATCTTTTATGATAGGAGCTGCACTGGGTGCTAGAGATACAAAGAAAGTCAGAAAGGATCTCTGTCCTCAGGGAGCTTGCATTCTAATAGGGTAGACAATATAACAATAAATAATAATAAATAATAATCTAATAATAAATAAAGTAAAAATAAAAATAAATAATATAAGAATAATTTAAATAATATAAGAATAAACAAGAATAAAAATATTAATAAATACAAGATATATAGGTAGCAGGAATCTTAGAGGAGAAGGCTATAGCAGCTGAGAGGACTGGAAAGGACCTTCTGCTGAAGGTGGCAGATGAGCCTTGTATATTACTATAATAATCATAATAACAACTAATATTTATAGAGCACTTACTGTATGGCAGGCACGTGCTAGGTGTTTTACAAATGCTTGATCTTCACAACCTTGGGAAGTAGGTGCTATCATTATCGCCATTTTACAGATGAGGAAACTAAGGCAAACAGAAGTTGACTTGCCTAGGTTCAT
Source organism: Pseudocheirus occidentalis (assembly GCA_028646575.1). Taxonomy (NCBI): domain Eukaryota; kingdom Metazoa; phylum Chordata; class Mammalia; order Diprotodontia; family Pseudocheiridae; genus Pseudocheirus; species Pseudocheirus occidentalis. The sequence goes on along the minus strand of CM053599.1, from coordinate 46,150,089 downwards.
ACAGCTAGTAAGTTTCTGAAGCTGGATTTGAACTCAGGTCTTTCTGATTCTGGGTTCAGGGCTTTATGCACTGTACCACCAAGCTGCCAGGGCATCTAATGAAAAAGTGAAGAGGGAGTGAATACCCAGGCATGAGGGACAGTTAACAAAGAGACACGGAGTGGGGAGATAGTGTCGTGTTTGAGGAATAACAGGTATAACTAGATTGTAGAGTATGGGGGTGGGGAGGAATAGCGTATAAGAAGACTGGAAAGGTAAGAAGGGGCTGGATGATAGAGAGCTTTAAATGCCCTCAAAGAGTACTTCATGTCTCATTCTCACATCAGTAGGGAGCCAGTGTTTATTGAGAAGGAGGATGATATCATCAGATCCATAGCTAAGGAAAATTCCTTTGGCAGCTGTACAGAAGAGGAAAGGTTCGGATTTGAAGAGACTTGAGTCAGGGAGACCATCTAGTTTATTGCAGCGGTCCAGCCAAGCAGTGAAGAGAGCCAAAATGAAGGTGGTATCTTTATGAGGGATGAGAAGGGGATCAATGCATATAAGAGAGCTTATGGAGGCAGAGGTGATAAGACTTGGCAATTGGACATGTGGGGCCAGAACAAAGAGTCAAGGGGGACAACAAGGTAGTGAAATGGTTGCCTGGAAAAATGGTGGTGCCCTCAGTGATAATAGGTGCATTTAGAAGAGGGGAGAGATTGGGGGAAAGGGAATTAATTTTACTTTGGACATTAAGTTTGAGATGCCTACTCAATATCCAATTCAATGTCCAATGTTATGGTTTTTGGGGGTCAGGCTGTATAGGTTTCACCTATACCCTTCCTCAACAGGCTTCGGGCGTCCCCGGCTCCCGGCTTCTGCTTACTCCGGGAGAAACAGCTGTACAGAAAACTTAGGACTCAGGACTTGCTTCTAGCTCTCTAAGCTTGGCGTGGCTGGAACTTTCTCTTCTTCTCTAAGCTTGGCATGGCTGGACTTCCCTCTGCCTCTGGGTAGCCTGTATTTAAGTCCTTTCTCCAGGGCCCCTTAGGGCCCCTCCCCTGGTCATGCCCTCACGGCCAGCCCTGCATCACCCCGAAGGCGGAAAGATAATCCTGTTTATCGCAAACAGGTGCAGCCTGCATTCTGCCCCTAGGTGATCACGGGCCTCCTTTTAGCTGAGGACCAGTTCAACCCATTACCAACAAGAGCCCCAACAGTCCAAGAGGCAGTTGCTGGTGATACAAGTGTGGAACTCAGGAAAGAGACTAGATAAAACCGAGTGCAACCAATTTGCCACAAATAGTCTGTAACTTCTTTGAAGGTGAAGGGCTGTCTTATCTTCTTATCACCCAAACCTAACAGTTCCTGGAACACAGCAGGGACTTAAAATGCCTTTTGAATGAATGAGTGTACTATTCCCTTTCTGGGCAAAATCCTTATAGTATGTGAGTCAGAAGGAACTCCAGATATCATCTAAGAAAACCCAAAATCTGAACAGAAATCCCATTTACAGCATCTCTGAGAAGTGGGCATCTAGTCTATGCTTGAAGATTCTCAATGATGAGGGACTCTCCCTATTGGTCCATTTTGCTTTGGTCTTAATAGGATAGTCTTTCTTACATAAAGCTAAAGTATGCCTCTCTGTGACTCTCACCCTTTGTGCCTGGTTCTTCCCTCTGAGATCAAGCAGAAAAAAGTTAATCCCAGGGGCAGTTAGGTGCCACAGTACATAGAGCCCTGGCCCTGGAACCAGGAGGACCTAAATTCAAATCCACCCTCAGACACTTAACACTTACTGGCTGTGTGACCTCCGGCAAGTCACTTAATCCTAATTGCCTTGCCTTCCTGCCTCCAAAAAAACTTATAAAAAAGAAGTAAGAATTTAAAAAAAAAGTTAATCCTTCTCCTTGACCATCCTTTAGATGCCTGAAGATAGCCTTCCCTTTCCTGTTAAAACTTCTCTCCTTCAGGCTAATCATTCCTAATTCCTTTTATCTCTGTGTGGAAAAGCTTCACTTTCCTCACTCTTGTTTAACAGTTATGGTTTATCAGTTTCCTTGCTAAAAGGTGACTTCCCCAAAGCTAAATATAATCCAAGAGGTGTGGTCTGACCGGAGGTCAGTGGGATACTCTCCTCTTGTCTTCTGGACTGTTACTTCTACTAAACTACCTGAGATCATATCAGCTTTTTTTAATGCCTTTCATAATCGGCCTTAATCTGAGCTAGCAGTCTGGTAAACTCCCCAGGGCTTTTTTTTCCCATATGATCAGCTGTTTGGGCATATCTATAGATTGGCTGGCTAGCTGATCATACAGTTAGGAGAACTGACTCAATGATTGGAACTAAGAAACTAATGTCAGTCTGAAAGGAGATCTTCAATGGAATGTCATACAAACATGTTTCTTTATTGGAACTGTTCAATATCATGAGCACAGGTTGGTTTATTTTTGTATTTAGATCCCTGGAACCTAGCAGAGTACTTGGCACAGAGTAGATACTTTATGCATGCAAACTATTGGATTGGGAAAGGCATTGATGACATGATTATTAAATTATCAGATGATAGGTAGCTGGGTAGGATAACTTCCGGTGCCAGATGGGCTCCTGAGTGGTGAGAATTCTCTATATTTAGCCCATACCCAGACTTACTTTGCTGTTTGTTCTCAGGTCATTTTTATCCTATACTTCCTACTTCCTTGCCCCAGATTCTGCCTTTAACTGGACGTTTCATCTCTAGCCATAGAGCCCTGAGCTCCTGATTGGTGAAAATTCTCCATATCAAACCTAGATTCAGACCTATAGCTTTCCAGCATTTTCATTCCATGCCCAAAGTCACATAGTTACTCTTCCAGACATGGCCTTCCAGAGCAATCCTCATCTTCCCAAGACCCTTTCTGCCTCTAGATCTGGGAACTGTAAGCAAATCAACACTACCATTCCTAGAGAGGACAAGATAATCAATTGCCAATGTTTCCACAGTGTCCATAAAAGATCATTTATTTGTGATGGATGTGGTATTAATATTATCACTCTGCCTGTGGGTGACATGGATCTGCCTCTGAGGACATCACTAGGAGAATCAAGATGCCAGCTTCAAAGACCTTGTTTCCTTCAGTATCTCTTGCCCATCTGTGATTCATTTGCTGCCAGCACGGGGCTCTGATGACAGATCTCTTTGAGTCAGATGTTCCTGTGTGGAGACACAGCAGGGGAAAATTCCAGCTCCCAAGCAGCTATTCCCTAGCATCCTCAAGGGAGTTGTATTCTTTTATAGCCGCCACGTGCATCTTATTTATAGTCAAGACAGTGATAGTGAGATGGTCAGACTCTTAGGAAATTCTTTCTTGGGATTTATCATCATTAGTTCCATATAAGTGACCCTTCCCTGTGCCCATTTAGAAATAGCTTATGACATACCACCTCACACCTATCAGATTTGCTAATATGACAGAAAAGGAAAATGATAAGTTTTGAAGAAGATGCAGGGAAACTGGGACACTTACATACTGTTGGTGGAGTTGTGAACTGATCCAACCATTCTGGAGAGCAATTTGGAGGCAATTAAACTGTATGTACACTTTGATCTAGCAATACCACCCCTACTAGGTCTGTATCCCCAAGAGATCAATAAAAAGGGGAAAGGACCTACATGTACAAAAACATTTATAGCAGGTCTTTTTGTAGTACCAAAAAATTGGAAAGTGAGGGAATGCCCATCAATTGAGGAATGGCTGAACAAGTTGTAGTATATGAATTCAATGGCATACTATTGTGCTATAAAAAGTGATGAGCAGGTGGATTTCAGAAAAACCTGTAAAGATTTACATGAATTGATGTTGAGTGAAGTGAGAAGAACCAACAGAATGATATACACAATAACAGCAATCCTGTGCAATGATCAACTATGATTGACTTAGCTCTTCTCCTCAATACAATGATCCAAGACAATTCCAAAAGATTCTTGATGGAAAATTCTATCTGCTTCCAGAAAAAAGAACTATGGAGCCTGAATGCAGATCTGAGCATATTCTTTTCATTTTTGGTGGTTTTCCACTTTGCTCTGTTTCTTCTTTTACAATAAGACTAATGTAGAAACATGTTTCCATGATTGTATATGTACAACCCATATCAGATAACTTGCCATCTTTGGGAATGGGGAGGGAAAGTGGGAAGGGAGAGAAATTTGGAACTCAAAATCTTAGAAAAATGAATGTTGAAAACTATCTTTACATGTAACTGGAAAAAAAGTACTATTTACCAAAAAAAGAAAGAGCGAGAGAGAAATAGCCCATGATACCTATCAAAAATATCTTCTGGGCCACCCACATCCACAAACACAGGTTGTTTGGGCTAACTGAATTGACAGTGTGGAAAAAAGGGCAAAGGCCCAATTCAACATCCTCTAAACTAGGGAAATTGACTCCTCTCTTTAAATAAATCTCAAGTGTTACTTGTCTACAGAGCATGGAATATTAGAGCTGAAAGGGACCTTAGATGATAGAATGTCAGAGCCGGAAGGAATCCTAACCAACAGAATGTGGGAGCTGAAAGGAACCTTAGCATATAGAATATAAGAGTTTGAAGCAAGCTTAGAACTTAGGTTTTGAGCTGGGAGGGACTCTAGAGATCATCTAATAAAGCCCCTATATTTGAAAGATGAATAACTGAGACCCAGAGAGACAATAAGTTATAAGAATTATGAAGTTCTTGGAAGACCAAAGGAGGAGAAAATGTCCATGCAAAGGATAGAGTTCTGGACCTGAAGTCAAGATGACCCAAATTCAAATCAAGCTTCAGAAAATTACCTACTAGCTGTCTGACCCTGAGCAAGTCACTTTCAGTCTCAGTTTCCTCATCTGTAAAATGGAGAAATAATAACTACTTCCCAGGGTTGTGGTGAGGACAAAAGGAGATATTTGTAAAGTGAATTCCAGTCTTTAAATACTGGTTATAATGATTATTATTAGTTATTATGGCTTTTAATTTTTATGGTCTCAGAGTCCTAAGAGCCTGCCTAATGCCATCATCAGGGCAAGGAAGATCAGATCCTAGACACTATAAGTAGCAATGACCCTAACTATGACTTATAGGAGTGCCAGCTGTCTTCTGAATATCTGCTGACTTGCAAGGAGGCAGCTGTGGAATGATGGAGAGGATACTAGATTGGAAGTCCGGAGTTCTGACTCTGCCTCCCAGCTTCCCCACTTACTAGCTGTGAGGCAGTGGATCTGCTTCCTATATAATTACAAGACACTGGCCATTGAGAGCCCATGACATTTGCACAATAGGCAGGAAGTCAATTCTTGCCTTCAGAGAACATCCAAGAGTCCATAGTGAATATGGGATGAAAAGGACACTTCTGTTTGGCTTTGAAGGTCCATCACATCCTGGTATTGAGCTACCTTTCCAACCTGGTTACACAGTGCTCTCTTCTCTGCACTAGATGGTCTAGCCAAAGTGGTTTTCTTGCTCTGCCTCATGCAAGACAAATAATTTCCCATCTCCATACAATTGCACTGGCTCTGCCCCATTCCTGGTATGTCCTACCTCCTCATCTCTGCCTCACAGAATCCCTCATTTTCTCCAAAACTCAACAGTTAGTCAACAATCCCTTAGTAAGAAAAGTATTTACTATGTGCCAGGCACTTTGCTAAGTGCTGGAAGTACAAAGAAAGGTCAAGAAACCAAAAACAACCCTACCCACAAAAGCACACAGCTTGCCTCAGGGAGTGAGAACCTTGGATGCGGCTCCTTTCTTGAGATCCCCATCAACTAGTATATTCCCTTCCTAAGCTACTTTGTATTTATCCTGTGTATATGCACATACATGTGTATGTGACACATCCCCAAGTAGAATGGGAAGTGCCTTGAGGGCAAGGACTATTTCCCTTTGTCTTTGTACCCAGCACCTAGCAAAAGCCTGGTATACAGTAGCTGCTTAATAAATGCTTATTGGTTAATTAAATAATTGATCAATAATACACTGGGTACTTGTTCAGTCATGTCTGATATTTCCATGATTGTATATGTACAACCCATATCAGATAGCTTGCCATCTTCAGGAGTGGGGAGGGAAAGTGGGAAGGGAGAAAAATTTGAGCCTATTTGGATTTTCTTGGCAGAGATACTGGAGTGGTTTGCCATTTCCTTTTCAAACTCATTTTTACAAACAAGGAGACTGAGGCAAACAGAGCTAAGTGGCTTGCCAAGGGTCACACAGCTGGTAATTATCTGAGATCTTATTTGAACTCATGAAGATGAGTTTTCCTGACTCCAGGTCCAGTGTTCTATCCACTGCACCACCTTGTTGCCTTTCATTGAATACATAGAGAAGTAAATACAAAAATACTGGGAGAAGCAGTACTGGAAAACACTCACAGTGGGAGGAATCACTTCTCTGAACCTCAGTTTCCCCTTCTATGAAATGAGCATAAAAATCCCTGACAACCTCCAAAGACTAATGTGAGAATCAAGTGGCCTAATGAATGAGAAAGCTTTTTGCAAATGGTAAATCACTGTGTCAACAAGAGCTATTATTGTTCGCAAACCAACCACATGTGCGGAAGACTCCCAGGACGTCCCTTCTGTTCTCAGCCTGGAGACTTGGCTCTGGCTTTGGAGCCATTGTTCCTGCTGGGCCTGGGAGCCATCCAGTCTCTCTTTGCAGCTGTTTACCCATTACCACTTAACTCTTAACAATCACTCCAGACATTAGTGTAGATGAACAATGTTCTCCATAAATTACCCTGTAGGGGTCTACTATTACTAGGAATATTCGTTAGTACTTCCATAATGCTTTTGGGTTAATAGAATTCTTCACCACGTTCTCTTTTAGTGATGATAGCCATGTGAGGCGGCAGGGCAGAAATTGTTACCATTTTCCGGAGAAGGAATACTGAGGCCCAAAGAGGTTATTAGACTTAACCAAAGACACATAGCTAGTAAGCAGCAGCGGTGGGATCAGACCACAGAGAATGTGGTTCCATTAATCAGTCAACATTTAATAAGTGCCTCCTGTGTTCCAGACACTGTTTTAAGAGCTAGGGATACAAATATAAGTGTATAAATGTAACTCCTAAAAGTAATTACCCTTGATAGTTAAGAGCACTTCTTGATTGAATCAATCGTTCAGAACACTACCTCATTTAAATCCAAGCTCCTACTTGAACCAAACAACTATATTCCAATGAAATCCTACAGGAAGTTTATTGTGTTTGGGTGAGGAGTTTAGTCCCACTCTGAGGATCTTCTATAGAAGTAGGATCTAGAAAACTTAGGGGCCATCACAAAATGAGAAAGGGAAACTATGATGGAGTTATGTCCTAGAAGAGGGAGATGGGGGAGGCCTTTCAATCCTCCAGGCATTTCAGAGGAGAAGACTTTGGCTCTTGCCATCAATTTTATCTGCCTCCTCGAGGACTAAGAAAAATTTTGAGTTTCATACTTTCTCCAGCCTGGCTGTGAGAAGACACTGTATTATATACTCTTGGACTGTTTCTTTCCCCAAACATTTTAAGCAACCTGAATTTTTGTCTCAACCATGGAGAGGCTAAGGGTTAGCTAGAGATAAGAATAAGAAGTCAACCTCTGCCTAAACATCAGTCATTCTTTCAAGTGTGGACCAAGAGTGATTATGATTAAATCCTTAACTTTTCATTTAATATAAAATTTCTAAGGCATCAGAAGAAGAAGTCACACAGGCCACCATACTGGACTTAGGATTAAAATGAACTAATTATTATAACTGGATGTTATACAAAGAAATGTGAAAAAAACAGCCTGTACCCTCACAGCCTGTGAATGAGAAAATAGTTAAGTAGGTACAAGATGCATTCAGAGCAGATGGAAGGTGTCCTTAGAGGAAAAGGGGACTAAGAATGGTCTTCTGTAGGTCAAAATTGAACTGAGCCTTAAAGGAAGCCAGGGGTAAAGGGAGGAGGTAGGGTATTCCAGGCATGGGAGACAGCCAGTGCCAAGACACAAAGCAAATGCAGTGTCATTTTCAAGGAAAAGCAAATAATAGGGTGGAAAGAGCAATGACTGGAGTCAGAAGACTTGGGTTCAAACCCACTCCTCTGATACTTTACAGCTTGTTGACTTTGAGCAAGTCACATTTTCTGGTCTTTGTTTTCTCATCTGTCAGATGAAACACAGCTGGACAATATCTCTTCTAGTTCTATAACATTACCACATTCCGTTGTCTTTGTATCATCAACTCCTCACTCTCAAAAAATCCATAAGCATTTATTAAGCACCTACTAAAGCTAGGCTTATAAACAAAGGCAAAAGATGGTCCATTCCCTCAAGAAGTTCATAATCCAAGGGGGGAAACAACATGTAAACAACCATATACAAAGAAGGATAAATTAGAAATAAACAATAGAAAGAAGGCACTAGAATTCAAAGGGATTGAGAAAGGCTTCCTGTAGAAGGTGGGATTTTATCTGAGATATGAAGGAAGCCAGAAAGCAGAGATGAGGAGAAAGAAACTTTCAGTAATAGGGGAAAGCCAGAGAAAACACCTGGAACCAGAGATGGAGGTTTTTGTTTGGGGAACACCCAGGAGACTAGTGTCAAAAAGTATGGGTGATGGGAATAAGGCATAGAGGATTAGAAAGGTAGGAAATATTGAAGTTATAAAGGGCTTTGAATAACAAATGGGATTTTGTACTGAAGATGTCCCCTGGCAGTATGGGCAGATGAGTATGATTTATCCCAATGGCCATGAAGGCAGCAGAAGCAGATGTTGTGGAGTGCATAGAGCTTAGTCAGGCATTGGAGGTCCCAAGATCATCTACTGGATCTTGGACCATCTCCAGTCATCCTGACTTTTGTCTTGACACTGGACTTTGATGACCCTGAAAGAGAGAACAAATGATAACTGTGCAATACTACCTCACTTAAATCCAATTCATGCCCAATCAAAACATCACTCTTGATGTCATTGATCCTCTGAAAACTAAGGACAAACGACATTTGAACCTAAAGGTAATAGAGAATTACTAGAATTTATTAGGGAGTGGTGGTGACATGATTGTATCCGCACTTTAGAAAAATCACTCATCTAATCTGTTGTTAGATCTTGTTGCTTCTGCCTTCACAACATCTCCTATATAAACTTCTTTCTCTCTTTTCACACAGCTACCATCCTATTGGGCCCTCATCTGGACTACTGCAATAGCATCTTGTCTCAAACCTGTAGGTTTGGCTCTCAAGATGAGTCTAAAGCATCTCCCCACTATTAATCCACCCTTTTCTCAGCAAAGTTACTTTCCTAAAGTATAGGTATCACTCCTTACTCCTATTGAATACACTCTAGTGCTTCTTTTTACTTCTAGGATAGGATACAAACATCTCAGTTCAGCATTTGAAGCCCTTCACAGCCTGATTCTTTTCTATCAGTCCAATATTTTGGATACTTTAATTCCCTCTACTTATTCTACAATCAGTTATATGAACCTATTTGCTATTCCTCACTCATTACACCCCATCTCCTAGCTCCATGACTTTGTCCTGGCTATATTCTCCATTCCTACCCCTTCTCACCAAGTCTCCTAGCTTCTTCCACCAGTTTGAAATCCCCTCCCACAGGAGGTTTTCTCTGGCTCCTATCCCTAAATCTTCCCTCTGAGATTGTCTTTTGCTTCTACTGCATTTGTCTAATAACTACACAGTTATTTGGATACTGTCTCACCCGTTATAACATGGATTTCTTGAATCATGTTTTAACCTTTCTTTGGTTTCTGTTTATACCACATTTTCACAAGTTTAATGAATGAGATCCTTGAATCTCTCATCACTGTATGTATGACAGAGAACATGACACAGGAGTAGTATGACACGGATAGGGAAGAAACAGGGGGGACTTCTCCAAACCAAGGGCTTTTCCAGACTGTGAAAACATTCAAATAGGATGCAGCCCTTTCAGGTCAGTCCCCACGGGAGGATACACAAGGATAAGGACACTATTACTCCATGATGAAAACTTGTCTTTGAGAATGGTCTTCAGAGCCAGTAGCACATTCTTGTGATTTTCCCCAAGACAGTGGTGAGTTTTCTTTCTTTGAAAGGAGATTATTCTTTATGAAAACAGTTCACAGTCATTCTGGGTACAGTCTGGTCACTAAGGAGGTTGGAGTTGGGGATACCCTTTAGGTCCTACTTCCTTACATGGCAGATAAAATGACTCTTCTCAAAGAGGCTTCCTGGTGATTATCCTCCTTGGGCAGAAGGGAAGGGACAGGCAGAATGGATGTGCCTGAAAGGGATTACCTGGAGCATCAGAAAACAAACTTTGCTGCCCCCAAATTGTTCTTAAAGTTGACTTATCACTGCCTGGAGCCTGGGGCCTCTTCTCAGTTGGGATCTTGGGAGACAGGAAAGATCACCAGACTTGGAATCAGAAGACATGAGTTTGAATGCCAACTTTGTCACTTACCAGGAGTACATTTGGTTAAATCATTCTCTTTCCCTAGGTCTTAATTTCCTCATCTGTAAAATAAGGGGATTAGGCTAGATAATGATTATAGCTCTGCATGCAATCCTTAACTTGCAAAATGCGATAGTTCCATGACCTGACCTCTCAGGGTCCTTTCAGCTTTCACATTCTGTGAGTCTATGACTTTCCTAGGCAGCTGTTTCTTTGCCTATGAAAGCAGCATTGGTTGAGTTTAAGTATATAATTTTATCTGCCCATAACCCTTTCCCACCCCAAACTTGCCATGATACACCAATAAGAAATAAAAGAAAATGGCTGTAAGTGGCTTTAAATAGTATGATTTTTAGATAAGTCTCTTCATCATCATCATCATCATCATCACCACCACCACCACCACCACCACCACCACCATCATCATCATCATCATCATCGTCTTCTTCTTCTTCTTCATCTTCATCACTATTAGTAATTACATAGTGCTTTAAGATTTACAAAATATAGGGGCAGCCAGGCAGTGCAGTGAATAGAGCACTGTCCCTGGAATCAGGAGGACCTGACTTCAAATCTGACCTCAGACATTTGACACACTTACTAGCTGTGTGATCTTGGGCAAGTCACTTAATCCAAATTGCCCTGCCTTCCACTCAGGGGGAATAAAAAAGCTTTACAAAGGGCTTTGCATATTTGAATCTCGCAACAACCCTGTAGGTAGATGCTATTATTATCCCTATTTTATAGATGAGGAAATTGAGGATAAGATTTGCTGAGGGTCACACAGCTAACTGAATGTCTGAGGCAGGATTTGAAATCTTCCTAACCCTAAGACCTGAGTTCTACCCACTGTGCAAACTAGTTGTTCAACTTCTCTGGACCTCTAGAATTGAGGCATTCTCTATGTTTCCTTATAGTTGTAAAGTTCTGTATCCTAAGTTCCATTTCTAATATTCTATGTCTTAAGGTTCCTTCAAACCTTTGACATTTTTCGAGGTTATAAACCTTTAGGGTGGTGTCTTAAGCAACAAGTGTCACTGTCCTTGGTGCTAAGGTGAGATTCCATTCCTTCCCTCAAGGTACTTAAAGTCTAAAGGACAGAGCAAGCAGCCCAGTACAGAGGATAACATATATCACTTTAAAAGTTCTCCAAATGCTTGACATACATTATTTCACTTGACAGACAATGGAGAGAGCTCATTACCAAAGCATAGTTTAAGAATAGCACAAAGTGTAGCATAATGGGAAGAGTGCTGGATTCAGAGGGAGAGAACCTGCTTTTGGATTGCAGCTCACTGCTTAGAACCTATGGACAAAGGACCTGGAAATCAATGACTTTGGGCAACGTCACCACCCTTCTCTTAGACTAGGAAATCTCTTAAGACCTATGGTAAATCAGGGCCAACTGGTTGGATTGAGATGGTGGGGAGCAGGGAGCAGGTAGGCAATCTTGGATTAATTGGGGAAAGTTTTCCAAAGGAGGTTGATTTTCATTTGGGGAAAAGAACAAAAGGGAGAGAGAACAGTCTATTCCAGGTATGGACATAGCTATGGGAGAGAATTGTCTTCAGGAGATTGAGGACCAAACTCAGCCGGAGATACAAAGAGGCTCATAACTGGGTTTAGGTGTAAATTAAGGTTGTTGGGCCCCTGACACTATGAAAATCCCTTCCTAAATTTGATGTCTAATTCCAGAAACCCGTTAGTTTTTTTTTCTTTTTAATTTAGTTGTTAATTCTACAATGACCAATAATCACAGCCGTACAAGAAGAATAGGGGAAAGAAGCATGTGAGACACCTTAATTTCTACCACACACAATTATATATACATATATAATTACATATAGTTTTAAACATACACAAAAATATGTGTGTATACATGTGTGTACATACACAATACACATACATACACACATACATATAGTCAAAAGCTTGTCAGTGGCTTTTATTACAGTGTCAACTCCTACATATTTCCACTGCCTTTACAAATTTCTTAAAATGTTTTATTGATTATATTTTTAAAAAAATATCTATTTTGAGTCAGAAGGGGCCCTAAAGATCCTCTTGTCGGATCCCTTCCTTATACAAAGTAGCTAGGTAGCAGAAGAGGGAGCACTAGAGTTGGAATCTGGAGGACTTGGTTCAAATCCTGCCTCAGACAGTTACTAGCTGCGTGACCCTGGGTGAGTCATTTAATCTCTGTCTGTCTCAGTATCCTCATCTGTAAAAGGGAATGATAAAAACACTTCCCCCCCAGGGTTTTTGTGACGATAAAATTAAATGATGTTTGTAAAGGTCTTTGTGAACCTTAAAATCACTATAATTGCCAATTATTATTAGTTGGCATTTATAAAATTAAATTTATAAAATTAAATTAAAACTGAGGCTGTAGGAGGGTTCTGTAACTTGCCCACCTTCATGCAAGTGGAAGGTAATAGGGTCAGAATCTGAACCCAGGTCTTCTGATTATAATTACACTAATAGTTCTATTCTACCAAGTTTCCTGTTTCAAAAGTGAGAGTTAAGATTAAAACCTTAGCTTGAAGTGAGTGAGGGAACATAAGGGTTCATTTTGCTAGTGTTAAATCTTTTCCTAGAGCAGACTTGGAATCAAGGAGAAAGAGGCCTGGAGTATCAGAAGCCCAGTCTCCTAACTCCTAGACAATCCTTTGCTCTTTCCAAAGGCTCATGGCAATGTCTGGGAGATAGTGGGCAGTGCTTTGATGATAGCTGTCTATGGTGTGCTCCCTACCCCACCCCCATGGGCCTCAGTTCTATATATTGGGGCTCCGCTAAAAGGCAGTTTGGGGGAACATCTCATTTGGAGCCTGCAGGCTTTTGGCTCCCTTTCTGAAGGTCGTGGCTCAGCTCATGGGGGCCCTGAGCTGCTGCTGGCGCCAGGGTCCTTCCAGAGCTTGTAAAGGGGAATTTTGTTGTTCTCAGAGGGATCCACCACTCCTCATGCCAAAAGCACACACAAACTACTGATTGGACAGAAACTCAGGGTGTTCTTCCTGGGGGTTGGTTGTTTACAATGCTGGGTGCTTTTCTGGCTAGAACCCTCTGTGGCTGAAAGCTTGTTAGTCAAGGACCTGGCCTTGGCTAGAATTTAATGGATGGTGCAGGGCCCTAAGTACCTTTGGCACTCCTGGACCTAAATTATGTAACTCATCCAAAGGGGCCTTGCTCTTACAAAATGAGGGTCAAAGTTTGAAGCTTACAACTATAAAAGCCAACACAGTTCCACAGCTGAGAAGGTGAAAAACACAATTGCATGCCAGTGCCTATAACAGTGTCTGGTAAATAGTAGGTGCACAATAAATAAATCAAAGCATCCTCTGAAAGGGACTATTCCGCTCATTGTCTCAACAGAGATGTAGAAGGAAGATGCCGTTGTAAAGACACAGAACAGAATGCTTTTGGCTTAGTCTCTGTGTCAGCCATTTGCACAATCATAAAACATACTAGCTCTCAGTATTTTCTGTGTCTTTTTCCATTGCCTTATTGTTGTTACTTTGAAAGTAGAAGGGGGCACATAGTACTGAGAGATATTATTTTGGCCATCTTTAAGCACGAACTAAATATTTACATTCTAAATGTGAGATCTTTGTCCAATATTTGATTTCATTTTACAAAACTTGCTGACAACAAATTGAAATTATTAGAAGATTTGAACTATGCCATTAAAAAATGAAAGATGATATAAAAATTAGAGAGCAATAGGGGGGTGGCTAAGTGGTGCAGTGAATAGAGAACTGGCCCTGGCGTCTGGAGGACCTGAGTTCAAATCTGGCCTCAAACACTTAACACAAAAACCTAACTGTGTGACCTTGGGCAAGTCACTTAACCCCAATTGCCTTCCACAAAAGCAAACAAACAAAAATTAGATAGCAGTGAAAATTTTTAAATTAAAAAAAAGTCTTTTAAAAAGAACTATACCTCTTTCCTTTTGCTATTCTGACATCACAATAAATAAAACCAAAATATATGAGATAAATGGTTTAGAATTTCATGTTTTCTTAAATTTAACACTTTGTATTGATCCATTTAAGTTCAATTTTTAGTTAATGTATAAATTAGCACTATAATTTGTATTAATTATAATTCTTTCTTGTCTATTAAACATGTTTTCCATTTTTATTTTGGATTTTGACCACTTGGTTATCCTTTCTTGTTTTTTAAACAAGTTTTTAAAAAAAATCTTAATAACCCCAACAATGCAGCTCTTTATTTCTTTTATCAGCTCTAATACGCTTTTGTTTTTCAATTTTGCTTATATCTCCTTGGATTTTCAAAATGTCTCCTTTTGTGTTTGTTTTTGAGATTATCCATCTGTTGATCTTATTATTTTTGTTGCTTATTTTTAAAATATATTTTATTGAGGTCTCTTTTTTAAATCACCAACATTTCCCCTGATGTTGTCTTCCTCCCCATCACAATGAGCCATCTCATATGCAGAATAATATTTTAAGGAATAAAAAGAGAAAAGTCAACAAAACTGATAATTATGTTTTTTTTTCTTTTTCTGTTTTGTTTTTTTGGAGGGCAATTGTGGTTAAGTCACTTGCCCAAAGTCACACGGCTAGTAAGTGTGTCAAGTGTCTGAGGCCGCATTTGAACTGAGGTCCTCTTGACTCCAGGGCCTGTGCTCTATTCACTGCACCAGCTAGCTGCACCATAAATATGTTTTTTTAAAGTCTGAAAATATGTCCAATGTACCACATACACTGATCTCGTACCTCTTCAAAGAGGGGAGGGGTTTTGTTGTTTTCAGATTACAACCTTAGTCCATTAATCTTATCTTTTTCTTGCTCCTTTAGAGTAATAAATTTCCCTCTAAGGACTCTGTTAGCTGTAGCCTTTGGATTATAAATTATTGTCTCACTGGTTTAATTTTTAATATCTAATTATTGCTTCTATTATATGTTCCTTAACTCACACATAATTTAGGATGTTTGATTTATCTTTTTTTCATTGATTACAATTTTTATTGTGTTGCAGTGTGTTAAGATATGCTTACCCTTTTTGCATAAATTCATGAGTTCTTTATGCCCTATCATATGCTCAATTTTTCAAAAATTGCTGGAAAATACATACTCTTTTAAATATTCCCATTCAAATAAATAAATGTCTTTAAATTCTCACTTTCCCAAAATGGGCTAGATTCACAATTTCCTTCTTGTACTTTGCTCCCTATCTCTAATACTTCCAGAAAATGTCTTTTATAGTTTGCTGTAATATGATATTTAGGCGTTTTATTTCATTATGCTTTTTATGGAGGCCAATCATTTGCAGAATGTTTTATTGAGCTGTCTTCAAGGTCAGTTGATCTATAAAAATCCTAACAGTTCTTTGAATTTCTCCATCTTTGTATTTTACTCTATTGTTCCATTCCTATGTTTTGTCTGTCTTTGAACAGTATTCTCTGCTTTATTAAAATTGTACCTGTCTTATAAGATACAGATTTTCTTCTTGTTATTGTTTTTATTCTTCTTTAAGAGCTCTAATTTTCGTCTTCTTTGTTGATGTTGGGTGGTTTCGCTTGTGTCTGATTTTTCATGAACCCATTTGGGATTTTCTTTCAAAGATACTTTCAGAGATACTAGAATGATTTGCCATTGCCTTCTCTAGATCAGGTTACAGATGAGGAAAGTGACTTGCACAAGGTCTCAAGAGCTAGTACATGTCTGAAACCAGATTTGAACTCAGTTTCTCCTGACTCCAGGGACAATGCTTTATCCATTGAATCACCTAGCTGCCCCTAATTTTCCTTTTTACATTTTCCTTTAATTCTTTGGTTAAATTTCTCAACCACTCAGGCTATGCTTGTAGTTGTCCAAGCTGCAGTCACCCCCAAAAGACAATGAAAAGATAAGAAATGAGAATAAGTAGGCATATTTTTAATAAAGCACGGAAATAGGTTAAAGTATTTCATCAGAAGATGTATGCTCAGAAGAGGAGGTGGGTCAGTCATGTAAAGGAAGGATAGCAGATAAAGAAAATGAATGCTGGACTGATACCCAGAAAAGGC
This sequence comes from Pseudocheirus occidentalis, assembly GCA_028646575.1. Classification (NCBI taxonomy): domain Eukaryota; kingdom Metazoa; phylum Chordata; class Mammalia; order Diprotodontia; family Pseudocheiridae; genus Pseudocheirus; species Pseudocheirus occidentalis. The sequence goes on along the minus strand of CM053599.1, from coordinate 46,133,646 downwards.
AAGAAGATGTTGAGGAAGGTCAACAAGATGTTGAGTCAATATCCTCTGGGAAAAATCAAACAGAACTGCATAGGATGAGACGGCATGAATATATTGTGATTTGCACCAAGAGTACCCATGGGGATGAAATCAAGGTCCAATAAGTATGGAAATATTGCACAAGAGCTCATTTCTAAAGTCCTGTAAAGTTTGAAGAGTGCTTTCATACACACACACACACACACACTATATATATATATATATATATATATATATATATATTCATATATATAAATGTAGAAACAGAGATAGAGAGACAGCGGTGGGGGCAGGGAAAGAGACATACAGAGACAGACACACAAAGCCAGAGCCACAGAGAATATATTAATGACCTCACATCAATCTATAGTCATGATGTGTTGTCTGAAGCTCAGAGAGGCTTAAGTGACTTGCTCATTGTCAGGTAGGTAATCGGTGTCACAGGTGGATTTTGAACCCAGATCTTCTAACATGTGTTCTTCAATAAAATGTAAGCTCCTTGAGAAAAGAGAATAGGCACATAGTAAATGTTTGTTAATTGATTCCTGACTCTAGTACGGCACTGTATCAAGTCATGCTTAATAATGATGATGATAATCAAAATGATTATTATTAATGATGATGATAATGATGATTATTACTATTTTCATTATCACCAAATTCAAGAACAATGTTTTTAGTACATGATACCATGCCAAATGCTAATAATCTCCAAGCTACATGAAATAAAAAACTTTCAAAATGTAGAGACATGGTGAAAAAAATCAAAACCTCATAAGAACATAATGAAGTCCATGTTGTCCCCTGTTCTGTCTGCTACAGCATCTGTACTGATAAGAAGTGAGTTTATGTCCTAATACTATTATTCAATTACAAAACAGTTATTTCATCTGCTTGTGTAATAATCCCTAGAGCATTAGATATAAGAGAATAATAGTAGGTTTGTGACTGTTTCTCTTTGAGCCCCACTGAAAAAGACAAGGATAATGGTATTAAGAAGGAAGGAAGGGGGCAGCTAGGTGGTGCAGTGAATAGAGCACCGGCCCTGGAGTCAGGAAGACCTGAGTTCAAATCCGGCCTCAGACACTTAATATAAAAACTAGCCGTGTGACCTTGTGCAAGTCACTTAACCCCAACTGCCCTCTAAAAGGCAAAAAGAAAAAAAACAAAAAAAAAGAAAGAAGGAAGGTGGAGAGGCTTATATGAATTGATGCTAAGTGAGAAGAGCAGAACCAGGAAAAATTTGTACACAGTCACAGATACATCATATGTGTGATGACCAATTTTGAAAAACTGGATGCTTCTCAGCATCGCACAGTTAAAAGACAACTCT